>CM031235.1:664870275-665617775 GCA_018340775.1 Taxus wallichiana var. yunnanensis
AGACCTTATGATGGAGTAAATTCAAAGCGCCATCCCAAATCTCAAAAACAAAGTGGAAAATCCAATCTTCTCTTCTTTGTACATATAAATTGAATACTCTAGAAAATAAATTAAAATATTAATAGCTAAAGAGTCTATCAATATCTTTACATATATGTGATACAAAGCCCATAGTTAAATTCCTACAACCCAAAGTTTACTTATATATATATATATATATATATATATATATATGAAAAGAGAAATTTATTTCCCAATTTATTTAGACATACCTGTAGATAATAAAGACAATCTATTGTAGTTTCGATCATTATTCTGTAGGAGGGAAAAAAAACCCTTTACATTTTCTTCAAGCCTTTGGCATGCTTCCTTTACTCAAGTGGTTACACAACTACTTATAACTAAAGGTAACTTAACCTAACCTCTACTTCACACCACTTACCCTAATTTATCATTAACACTCACTTTGCACCTTTTCACATATACAAGAGTGTTTAAATAATATGATTCTTATTTCACATCATCAATTAATTCTAAAAATAATTAATCCCCTCACAATATAACTCAAGGGCCCACATACTAGATATGTCACTCACTTAATAAAGTAACCCATTTAATATACATAACATTTAAAAGTACATTTAGAAATTGGATTATTATTAATTTAATCAATTTGGGAGGATTAATTACATATCTTTTCTAACTTATAGGCTTGTAAACAAACAACCAACCGTAGCTTTGTTATTACAAGAAACGTTATGGTGTTAAATATTTAATAAATTGTTTTTATTTATTTATTTTTGTAGACACTTAATTTCCGTTGTGTAATTTTAATACTAAAATTTCATCAATATCCTTATTCCCATCATCACACTATAAGTAACAACCTTATGTTAATCGGATAATATTCCCCATCTTGGATGTCAATTAATGTTGCTTCGTTAGTTAAAATACCCCTCAAAAATCTTGTATTTAACTAATAAACCATATTATTAATTAAACCCCACTCTCATATCCCTCAAATTCCACTAATTTCCCTCTACATATTCTCAAAATAGCTTCTACAAGTTAAACTTGGCCTATTAATTAATCCCAATCGA
The DNA here is from genome assembly GCA_018340775.1 of Taxus wallichiana var. yunnanensis. Lineage (NCBI taxonomy): Eukaryota > Viridiplantae > Streptophyta > Pinopsida > Cupressales > Taxaceae > Taxus > Taxus wallichiana. Next base: position 664,871,376 of record CM031235.1, read on the forward strand.
TTAATTAAACCTCCTCTAACTCCCATGGGTCATTAATCCTAGTTAATCTCATATAATCATGTTTATCCACTCATAATTCTACATCTCCATTATCCCACATTCACTAGGATGTAAGATTCTCTCAAAATGGAAAGTTATATAAGCAACCTAGTACCTTCTTACCAATCTATGCCATGTCCTCGCAAGACATTCATACTCAAGAAAACATTTCTATCATTGGAATGCTTGTCAAATTGAGAAAACCCCCATTTTCTAAAAGTAGTAAGAGAAGATTCAAACATGGCTTTTGTGCCATTTTGAAGAGATATATTCATTTGATCAAAACTCCTTGATCATACATGGCTTTCATTTGGCTTGAAAGGAAATACCCACATATTAAAATCACATCTACACAATGAAGGGAGGTTTACATTCTTTTTTTAACATTTTGCAAGTTATTTAGCTTCTTTTCATGTTTTATCTTGATGTATTTGTTTAAAAAATTATGCTAGGATTTACTTGATGTTAATTTCTTTTTAGTTAGTCTACATTTCTTAGTATGCATACATATGACACACCCACCGGGGGGAGTGTAGACACTAAATCATGCACTTTGGGTAATTATCTAGTCCTTGTTGCATACTACTATTCATATGATTCCTAAGTAAGAAAATTACTAATTAACATATGTCTTTGGCCATCTTTGCTTTCTTTCTACTACCACTTTTGGTCCTACACCCTTTATTGCTCAATCTTTATTTTCACTTCTTAGCATTTTTCACTCTAGACACCAGCCCCCTAGCCCAAGACGCCAAAGATCGTGCCCTCCCATCCATTATGGGTGCACTTAACCTATTTGTACTTGTTCACACTTTTTGCATCCTTTCTATTTGTTTGAGCATCTTATATTTTTGGTAGTCATAAATTTCATGGTTAATTACAAAATTCAAGCAAGGGAATTATATAAATATAAATTTATGTGATCACAATAAGGGACCAAGAACAAAGCATTAGTTATCACCACCTAAGGTTGCATCCATCAAGCATATAAGAGCTTCATTTCATCAATCTAGCACCATCAAAGAGACACAAGGGCTGGTTATTTTGCATACACTTCATAGGAGAAAAGTTCATTCAATTCCATACACACATCTCTACATTTCTTACATATAGCTTACTTTCTTTCTATTAAGGTGCGACACGCACAAGAACCACCTAGGGCATGATTTTTGCACACACACATAAAACTACATTGGGTCCGAGATGTAGTGTATTGCTCAGTTGTAATTCACCACTTTGACAACCGAGGATAGTCCAAACCCTCATTTTGCATCTTTCTTTTTAGTATTTGATGTCTATTTGAGTGTTTTGCAGGTTCATATTTCATTGTAGGTTTTCAACAACCTTAACGATCTTGATGTGACCTCAAAGAGACCATAGGTGAAAAAAAATCAAACAACTAATGACCATTTAGAGAGGAGGTTTCCTTTCTATAGACTTAAGCACCTGAAAAATGTCTAAGGTGTCCATGGGTGCCCCCGTCACTCTCCAGTGCCTCACCCAACTTATTCCTCCGTATATGCATTTTTCCAAGTTTTGATGTGACAATCGGTGCTTTGTGTTTTCCAATTTTCTAATTATGTGCATCTTCCATACCTTCTCGAATCAACTAAGGCTTCTCACCCTCTCTTTGTACTTAGGGTTTTCATTGTATTACTTATTTTTCTTGGCTTAATTTTTGTACTTAATTGTATATTCATTTACTGGTATTATAAAATTCAAATTAGGCTTAGAAATTCACATTTTATCTTAATCATTTTTGTGAATTTGATGTTTTCACGCTTAGATCCTCCTTTTTACTCTATCATGGGTCATAATATTCCTCAAGTTTCTCTATCCGATTTACTTAAGATGCATCCCAATCACCGTGTTGTTTTCCAAAATACCTTAGACACCATGTATCTTCCTAAAGATACATCGTGACATGAAATAAGTCCTATATTTAATAGTCTATCTCGATGACTCGTAGCCTTCCTCCATCCAATCAACCCATATTGGAGTCAATTCAAACTCTACATTTTTATTTTATGAAAAAAATTAGGCTATGGAATCCACGATCACATCTCTTAAATCTGAGATCCAATAGCTTAAAGACACTTTTGAGGATCATGATGGTTCTTCTTCTCATTTTCATTCTATGTCTTCTACATGTGCTCATATTAGTGAGCCTCAAGTCATACCATTACCGGATCCTCTCACCTTTGATTGTAATACTAAGAAACATGACATTCTTATCGAGCTCCTTAGTCATTAATTGATCACTTTACTATCTACTCATTACTATCCTCCTTATCAACTTAAAAAATATCAATGTATTCTATATTTCGATTATCATCGGATCAATGGACATAACAATAATGATTTTTATGTTTTATAACAAGAATCAATCAATTTGAGCATCAATGTTTTATCTCACTCACTACACAATGTCATGTTACATCGTCCTCTCCAATTGTTACATCTTAATGGGTTCCTAAATATGATTTGTCTATGTCTCGTGAGCATCACACCATCGCTTCTAATGGTCATTCTACATAAATTCAAGCACCACCTAAGAAACCACCTCTCAAAATCAATATAACACTTCCTCCTTTCAAGTCATCTATGACATCACCAAGTCAAACTACGTAACCACCTCTCAAAATTAGTCCACCTTCTCCTATCAAGTTTTCTGTAGCGTCATCAATACCACCAAAGCTACCACCATTCAAGATTTCTCCCCATCCTACTCCACTTCCATTTCCAATTCATTTTGTCAAAGAAACTACTCCTTCTGATGGTCAGGACACATTTCAACCTCCGCCATCATCACATGGTCCTAATGTTTCTTCTTCCTACCATTTTGTCATTTATCTCTCTTATCATGACATAGATAACGCTCTCCCAAAATGGCAAGGTATCTCTTGCGTCATTGTATAGATCTCCATCATTGACACACTTGGGGGAATCATACTTATCTCCCCTAGCACTATCAGATATATTATATACTATAAATATCACATCGAGTCTCTCAAATCATACACGCCTTAATACACCCTGGTATCATGATGTAGAGCTAAATTAATATCACTCATATACTCAATTGTCAAGATGGTTATAAGCTTCACTTCTACTTTACTCTCGCAATGGATGATCATTCCTAGCTTAGTAATGTTTCATTCTTGTTTAAGGGATCAAAATTTTTCATTGATTAACTTGAATTTTCATTAGATTCTACTGCATACCTTGGCTCGAGACTATTTCACTCAATCATTTCTCACTCCTCATTCAAGGACATTGTACACATACCTTTCTCAATCCTTCTCTTTATGATTCTTGACTAGTTTCCTTCCTCTTCACATGCTACTTTGGCTTCTTGATTATCTATCTCCTCTTACCTATGTCAACAACTTGGAACATTGTTAGAACAATCAAGAAATGTCATCAAATACATTCAAAACCTCTAATCTTCCCTTGTTTGTTAAACTACCCTTAATTCACCCTTAATACCATTCCCAATGCTCCATCCAGGGTTGGAAGGGTTTAGAGGTACCCAAAAAAATTATAAACTTCATTAGTTTTCTCCTAGAAACCCAAAGGTGCATCTCAAATTTTAGGACCTAACTCTTGGCACAACTCTCTCTATGTCACTTTTGCAATTTTGCTCATAAACCCTCTCTTAGGTTAGGGACAGTCAATTCTTGCTCATAACTTCATTTGTGGAAAGCTCCAGGTCATAAATCCTTACCTTTTAAGATACCAATTTCAAGGTTTATTATGTCTACAAATTCTTAGGATTGAACTCCTAAAGTAATTGTTACTTTCTTTGTTGGGCATGCTTCAAAATTAGCCCTCACACTGGTTTTTAATTACCTATAGCTAGAATGTCAAGATAATCTATTCATTACACTAGTGAAACTTCAAAATTACTTTTGAATCTCCTTAAGGGCCTTCCTAGGATCATTTCTACAAGTTTTCATACTCTACTTTCTCCATTTGGGTCATTATCTTGCAATCCCTAGTTGTGTCTTGCATGTGGGTTACAATATAGCTTGAGGGTAAAAACATTTCTATATCTTTCTTCGTTATGGGATCTAAGACCTCAAATTCGACTCTAAGATCTGTATTAGCCTCCTACCTCATTTTATTTTAGTAGTAGTTCACAACAACATGCATATACACTCCACCAAGAAAAATCACTTCATTGTGCACATTAGGAATAATATTGCTCACAGCTTGGTATAGTTAGAGTCATACCTTAAATAATACCTCCTTTGCTCGAGCCACACACTTGCTACACTTCACCCAATGATGAAAAACTCTCTCAATCCTTGAATACAGTGATAAGAAAGCCTTACCTTGATCAACTAATAAACAAAGACTAAGTCTAGGGTTATCAAGGAAACTTCCAACATGCAACATAAGACTACAATTATATGGATTCAATTCCTAGTATTGGATTCTCTACACATTCAATTAATCACAAAAATAATCCCTTTCACATTTCCACAGATCAATACCATCCACAAGACTTCCACAATTCACTGTTCACTTACAATTACAGTCCATTCAAGGTTCCATCATGAAATGTCATTTAGAAAAAAGTGGAATCTCTTCAAGCCTTAAACAACATAATAATCTACTAGCTCATGGTTAAATACACCATACTCAACACAGTTCATTAGTCACATACTCTGAGTTATGCACACATGCTTTAAATAGTTATAAAGTAAGTAACGAAAAAAAACCACTAACAATCAATACACTAGTATTCACATGCCCAATGCTAAGCTTAAGATTATTTGGCCTTGATTATGAGGACAAGAATACACCTCTAATATCAAGAAACACATACATGCACATCAAAAACACTGAAATCATGCAAAAAAAAAACTATTAACATCTGAGTTTTCTCCTTTGTTAAAGTCCTTGAAGCTTCATACTTTGATTCATACCCAGTGAGAATGATTACAAACAAAAGGCCTTATATACCTTTTCTTTTCAATTCCCCACCGAATGGAAGCCTCTAGCCTTCTTAATTACATGGTTAGGTCTTAATACAATGGAACTTTTGGTTTAAGACTTCAAAACATAACTCCTTAACCTTGAATTATGACTTCTAACTCATGGAAGGACCTAATACAACCCATTATACCCCATTTCATCCTTTTGAAAAGTTTATAAGCTACAAGAATCCCTTAAAACACCTATCACAAGCCAAAAATGGCCTTCAAGACTCAACTTACACTTTTGGAGGGAAAGTGTACAATTTAAATTTAGAAAGGCCAAGAACAAAACTAGTAACACATTTAGACTCCTATTGACCTCTAAGACTCATGACCATACCTAAAAACCAAAAATTGGATGTTGTCATCCTATGTACACTCTAGAGTTGATGCTCCTGCATCATACTCTAAGGATAGGAAAGATTAGACCTCATATATTTTTCTTTTTATTTGGTTTCCAGTTCCTTTGCTTCTTCATCTTGACTCTAATATGATCTTCACCTCTAGATTCCTCTATTTTCATTTCTCCCATCTTGTGCTTTGCTAAGTATTTATGGTTATCTTCATCTTCATGAGTGAGGTCTAGTACTTCATAGGTTTCTTTTGTTCTTCCATCCCTCACATATTCCTCTTACTTTTGTTGTTTTTGCTCAACTCCGACTTCTCCATCTCTAAATTTATCCTCTTCAACATACACCTCTTTCTCTTCCACCGCACTCGTGCTTCTCTATCTCTTCAATCTCTTATTCCATATTCTTTCTTTGAGATTCTAACTGTTGTTCTTTCTCCAACCTGGAACTGATTTCCAACTCTTTTCCACATGGTTTCACTGTGTTTATAACATGATCCAAAGTTGTTATCTCTTCTTGCAATTTCTCCCAACTCTCGACACACAAAGGAAATATCTTCTTCACTTTCCTCAATCTCATTCTTTGTACCTATAAACATACATTTGCACATGTTGTTAGATTCTAAAAATTGATAATTTTTTGTCCCTAGAAATTCTCCCTTACTTCCCATTACTTCATTTTGTTATCTCTTGAACTCTGCTTCCTCTATTTTTGCATACCAACTATCCTCATCATGCTCATCCATCTCAAGAGAAGCCAAAAATGCTTCTATTACTTATTCTTCTTCACTCTTATCCTCTATCAACACCATCTCTTTAATCACCTTTGTTTCTTGCTTACCCATTCTCTTTTCCATCTGTCTCAATCTTCTTTCTTCTTGTCTTATCCTTGTCCTTAGTTGATTTCTTTGTCTTCTTTTCCATAAGCAATTTAACTGGCCACTTGACTCTCTTCTTCATCACCATCCTTGTTTCTTATCCTTATTCTTATTTCTCTCTTTATATGAGAACCATTAGTTGTTCTACCTCTTGCTTCAACTCTTTGATTTCCTACTTTGAAACCACATCTCTATTTTCTTCCTCCTTTCCTCTTTCATTTTCCTCTCTCTCTCTTCTTGTTCTCTCTTCTTATACCTCATCATTTTTATAAACCCCTGAATCACCTATGCTACTATTTCTTCTTCCTTTTGACCATCTGTCAAGTCTGATTCATGAGGCCTAATAGCCTTCAACTCTCTTTTTCAAAGATGTTTTCTTTGTTTCCATTATCTTTCCTATTCTTCTCTTATGCTTGTGTTCTCTTATCCTCTCATGTACTTGATTTAATCTAGCCTCTTCTCTCTCGATACTGACTTCCCATCCACTATGGCATCATGTATCTATGGTCAAAGACTAGTTACAATCTCTCTTCTTCACTCATCTTTACCTGTCTCTTTCCACTACACATACTTCCACAAATTTTTAACAACCATAACTATTCATTCAAATCTCAAACCTCACTCTAATACCAAATGATGCATAGCTAAAATAATATCACTCATATACTCAATTGTCAATATGGTTACAAACTTCACTTCTATTTTACTCTGCAATGGAGGATCATTCCTAGCTTAGTAATGTCTCATTCTTGTCTAAGGGTCAAAATTTTGCCTCGATTAACTTGAATGTTCATTAGAGTCTACTACATACCTTAGCTCTGATACTATTTCACTCAATCAATTTTCACTCCTCATTCAAGGACACTATACACATACCTTGCTCAATCCTTCTCCTTAGGCTTCTTGACTAGTTTCCTTTCTCTTCACATGCTACTTTGGCTTCTTGCTTATCTAGCTCCTCTGACCTTTGTCAACACCTTGGAACACTATTAGAAAATAAATAAATTTCATCAGAGACATTCAAACCCTCTAATCCTCCCTTATTTGTCAAACTGCCCTCAATTCACCCTTAAGACCATTCCTAATGCTCCATCCAGGGTTGGAAGGGTTTAGAGGTACCCACAAAATTTTATAAACTTCATTAGTTTTCTCCTAGCAACCCAAAGGTGCATCTCAAATTTGAGGACCTGAATCTTGGCACAACTCTCTCTATGTTTCTTTTTGCAATTTTTCTCACAAACCCTCTCTTAGGTTAGGGACAACCAATCATTTCTCATAACTTAATTTATGGAAAGCTCCAGGTCACAATCCTTACCTTTTAAGATACCAATTTCAGGGTTTATTATATCTACAAATTCTTAGGATTGAACTCCCAAAGTAACTAATACTTTCTTTGTTGGGTATCCTTCAAAATTAGCCCTCACACTAGTTTTTAACCACCTGTGGCTAGACTTTCAAGAAAATATACTCATTACACTGGTGAAAATTCAAATTTACTTTTGAATCTCCTTAAGGATATTCCTAGGATCATTTCTACAAGTTTCCATGATCTACTTTCTCCATTTGGCTCATTATGTTGCAAGCCCTAGTTGTGTCCTCCATGTGGGTTATAATATATCCCGAGAGTAGAAAAGTTTCTATATCTTTCTTCCTTGTGGGATATAAGACCTCAAATTTGACTCTAATATATGTATTAGCCTCCTACCTCATTGTATTTTATAAGTAGTTCACAACAACAAGCATATACATTACACCAAGAAAAATCACTTCATTGTGCATGTTAGGAACAATATTGCTTCACAAATTTGTATGCAGTTAGAGTCTTACCTCAAAGAATACCTCATTCTTTTCTCGAGACACACACTACTACACTTCACATAATTATGAATAACTCTTTCACTCTGTAATATCCTCATTTATGACTTCATAATTTAGGGGATTTATTTTTTAAAAACATAATGTTCACTGTTCTAAATTCACATAATTTAGAACAAACATTCCTTTGTTAATCCATCACATAACAATAAACCATATGCAGTTATAATGACTCGATGTAATATTGATCTCTCATTTCATGACTTGGTGTTAAACTGATCTCTCATGTTTGATTATGTTCTTGTGTATACTAAGTATACTTTGGTTCCTTTACCCCTTTACGGGTCAATCAAGTGTTAATGTCTAAGATGCCTATCTGAGTATCTGTTACGATACTCATCTGAAATCACGCAACCTTAGACCAGGTGACATAAGACAATGCAACCAGTAGTTTTTGATACTTTGGCCAAAGTTTAAGGACATGTATTTCATGCCTTTATTCCTAGATGGCATACTCATCGAAAGGAATATGTCCTTCACCCCACTCAAAACTGTCATCTAGATTAGACTTCCTTGACTTCTGTCAACAAATTTTGGGTCTATGTTTCACACTAAATAGGGAAAACTCACATAAAATAGTGTGGACATTCTACTTATGGTGACTAAGGATAAGTAGACATACTCGAATCGACTTATATCAATTCGGTGTGTTTATTCACCCTAGGTCAACATAAGTTGATGACAACACTAGGTTATATGCCTATCACAGTTTAGAGTAAAGAAGTGACTTGAAATTCCACTTTATGGCAGCTGCATTTAGAAGAGATAAGTGAAATATCATGCCATAGTGGTTGCTCCACAATATCCACCTAATGGTCAGAGTCATTAAGTGGTAGTCTTGCACAATAATACTATATCTTGCGACAATCCACTTAGTTTCATAAATGAATATGTCATACTTATAAGTTCATTCATTAATTGATTCACAACTTGTTAATTGGTTTAATTTAACGTTAGGCATCATACCTAGGGATCAACTATGTTTGTACGATTAATCCCTTAAGAAGGGATCGTAATGAACCTCCTTCTAAATTGAAGGTATGCAGATCAAATCTACATTTATTTCAATGAATTCACTATTCATTTTCCATTAGTTCATTAAGCCTTAAAATCAATCTGATTTAAATAAGTAAAGGACATCATTTAAGTCTCATTTATTTAAGTCCATCAAATAAGTATAAATCATATTATATAATTGTTAAGTTAGATTTAATGACTTCTTTATCATTTAACCCCATCTTATCATAACCTTGTTATCTTTCCAATTTACCATACATTGGTTCACATTTAAATAAGATCTTACATCCAATCACTTTATAGATATTATTATCAACATAAGTTAAGGATCATACATTATGTCCCTTTCAACATGTTTAGAAATTTCCATTTCATCTTCAAAGGACTTATTATTTCATTTATAAGTTCAAACAAAATAATACATTATAACCCCAATAAGGAACACAATATCATTCTTAATACATATATTACATTATAGTGACAACCTAGTAAGGTTTACTATATTAGAATTATAACTCATATTAGTTTACCATTATCTTAATAGATTAATGGACTTAGATATATAGTACCCTATCCATCCAATTATTTAATTCATAATATATCAAATAAGTCATGACTACCTTTGACTTAGGATTAACTAAGAAATCAACATTGATCATAATGAAGAGATAGACTTTCATTCAAACTCCTTTGATACAATAATTCATTAAACAAAGGCAGAATTCACTTTATTTCATCCATAATTAATATTTCATAAGTATTTCAGTCAACAATGACATCATTTTTCAATAATTACAAAATACTATGGCACTAGGCCTTCATGGTTCTTCCAACAAAATCATTTCAAAAACTTTTAATACATTCAAGCATCCGAATTAAATGAACTTCATCAATAAAATAAATGCAACTTCCTATAAGTCTTTCTTCTTTCACTTTTCACAAATCCATCTACAAAATTGTTAGCATGAGTCATTTCATGAGAACTGAGCATGATAAGTACTAAAACATTAGAACAATATGCTTCTATCTAACAATTTCATGAAATGAACACTGTTATTTAATGAAATTTTTCTAAGTTCCAAATACGAACAACTCTTTTAAGCATGCCAAAATGCCACAATATCCAAATAATAAAGTAATTCAATTTAAGTCACATCTATGAACCAATTAACTAAATCAATAAAAGTTCAGTAATCGATTAAGTTAAGACCCTTTGACCCTTAAAGGTCAAAACAGAAATACAAGTGTATTGATATTTCGATCATATAATCTTATAGATTATATGTTTGAAATCTAACACCTTGTCCTTTATTTCAATATTCACTTATCTAAGTAAATTATTCCACACATCACAGTAATAATATTGTATGCTAGTCAAATAACAAAGTAATTCATTTACTTAACAATCATAGAATTTATCTGTTATCCCAATGGTAACATTTATAACTAAAGAAAAACTACAACAAGACTAATAATTATCCAAATATACAATCAACAATCAATTGTAACTAGATTAAATAGTCAAGTTATTTTCCTTTCTTTATCTATCAACAAAGTCCCCATCACAAGGACTGATATAATGATACTACTACCAAAAGAGCAGGTTCCATATGAAAACTGAATGTTAAACATGATGATGATAAACAGAGAAAAGGATCAAACCAAAATTGCCTTCATGAAAACTCAAAGAAGTCAATTATAACCCAAAGAAGGACCGATTCATGTAACTAAAAACAACAAACTACAATAAAAATTTGACAAAACTTCTACTCGAGCCAATCAAAGGAAGGTCTCAACTTGACCACAATTCAACAATGAATTAACTAAATATATTAAATGATGATCAATTTTTCATAACCAACTTATACATATGGTCAAATTAAAATAGTCACAGAAATGAAAAATGGGGTAACTCACGTTCCCCAATGATTACTAAATATTTCCCATAAATAAAATGCAGGGGATTAAGATAAAGCTAATCACAAAATATATGGATTAACATGATCGAATCCAAAGTTTGACCTACAACCATTTTCCATAATGGTTTAAATTCAGCTAGGAAGTTAAGAATCATTTATCAAAACACATGGAAAACCATGATTACCTAACTCAACTGCATTCCAAAACAAGGTCACATAATCCTAGATAGGAGTTAAAAAATTCAAAAAAGAAAATCATTGCCCCAAAATGATACCAATTCAGAGTTTGATACAGTCAAGGCTCAACAACAACATTGAGAATATAAAACTCAGAAGTTGATTCGATAACTCAAGTCCAATAAAATCAACCAAAATGGCAAGAGTGAACGTATCATAAATGAACAACACATAAATACAAGGATTCTAATCCTTATCTAATAATAATCAAATTTACACCAACCCTGAAAGGGTAGTTTTTCTTTTAACAAAAATAGTGACTCAAAATCCTATAAAGAAGAATGGAATTAATATCAGTAAACCATTCACCCTCTCCTTTATGGAGAGATTCATAATATTCAAAACTATTAACACCCAAAATGGGTTTAAACTGATTTTCAAGTCTTAAAAAGTATCGAGCCAAGATTCTCATAAAGAATAGTCAATAAAACCAAAACAAGAGACATTCAGAAGATAACACAATATTCCATTACATAATTCCTAGCTTCCAAAGCAACCAGTGCTTTCAATCATTATTTACTTGTGGGTTTCGAACCCGAGTACCATAATCTTTCACTTAATACCAAAAAGGATTATACACAACCATAGGTATAAACCCGAAGAATAAAAGATAATCAATATCTTTTACAAAAATAATTCAAAATCCACATCTTGCAAATAGAGTCATTTTCAACCAACTTAAACCATGTATTTGAAGTATAACAGTCCTAAATATGAAAGAAGAGTTGTTTTCATCAACCTAAAACTAGATATTTCCAATTATAACACATTGAAAACAAGGAAAATTAAAACAACACAATAACCACAAAACCCAACTCTTAGAATGCAATTTCAAAGAAGAGCAAATTTATTTTCATGAAATAATTAAATAGAGTAGATTATCATAATGAGTTAGAGCCTATCATGCCTGGTAGAGCTCCTGCAAAACTTTTCCAAGCTCCCAGAGTTTCCTTTCAAGATTTTGCAATAGATTCCACAAAAACTTTGTAACATAATCAACCTAAAACCCATCATCTTATTTTCCTTCATTTTTATAGCTTCAACAATAAATTTCCTTCCTTTAATTTTTCCATGCAATGGAAATATTGTAAATGCAACAAAAACAAACTACTAGTTCAAAAATAGGAGATCAACATGTACATCCATTTAGCTCAAAAATAAAATGAAAGGTAAAACCAACCCTCTTTCCTTTCCACCATTCCATCTTGGTGTTTCCCAAGGTGGTTTTCCACTTATTATGAGATCAATTAATGTCATGATGGTTTTGCAATCACCCCATTGAATCCACCAACCGCAGTTAACTCTAGCAACAACTAAATGTTCTAGACAATGTAAAAACCATAACTAGTTACTTGGAGTTTAGTGCCCGCCAAGTTTAACTTGGTTTCCTCTAAAGTTATCAGTAATGTCACAATTAAATGCCATTAATTATTTGTACATCATGGGTTGGTGCCCAATCGACCGAGCTTAAACCATTAGGGTTTTAGCTACCATGGTCAAGTATTAGGTTAGTTCTAGGTCCTCACATAGGTTTAGACCCCTTAGTGAATAATACTAACCTTAGCTTAGGTTAGGATATTAATGAATTCCTTATGGTATTTTAGGGATTATGACCCCATTAAAAAATGCATCAACCATAGCCTAGGTTGATGATCAATATAACCAAATTTAGTGTGTACAATATTAGGTCCCTTAATAATTAATCTTCACCTTAGATTAGGTTTAGTTAGGTATTTCTAATATTTCACAAGAACATTTCCCTTTTGAAATTTATCAAATCAAAGCAGATAGATTAATAGAAGGAAGCATTCACAAGATGCTCTCAACGATCTCTTATTTATTTAAGCTTGAGTATGAAGGTATCTTAGCAAAAAAAAAGGATTCAATTTGACTTAGCAAATATGATCGTAACAACCTATCGATCATAGGCATGCCTTGGATCACTGAAATTGATCCAAGGTATGGCCATCCTTTTAAATATAAATGCAATAGTCTAAGGAACAAATTTAATATCATGACTGAGATAACTTACCCACATGGTTCTAAAAGACTTGCATTTACTTCTTATCACTTAAATTCACATAATGTACTTCAAAAATCAATATAGTGAGTACATGAAAAAATTCAACATCAATACAATATTGCCAAAGTGTGATTACATCAGATTTAGAAGGTAAATCATATCATCTACAACAAACATGATCAATCAGTTCAAAAGAGTATATTGTCTCAGAACAAGAATCACATATCAATGTTTGCAAACTTTAGTTACATAAGCAAGTACAAATATCAACATGGCATGAGGCATTACATACCTCCCCTCTAAAAAGTCATCCTAATGATTAAGTTAGTAAACACATATTTTTAAGAACGTAGTCATAAATATAACTTATTAATCCATAAAATTCTCAAACAGTTAACATATTTGCAAAAATTCAAGTTTCTTAAAACATGTTACAACATCAAATGGATGTACCAAAGACTTATTTTAAAAGTGTTTTACCTAAAATCAGTTGAAATCATAAATAGTTTCAAACTAAATATTCAAATATCACATAAATCAAAATTAATTTTGTTCAAACAGATGAGGAAAATAAGTTTTCATGTCCTCAAGGTTTTCCCAAGTTGCACTTTCTTCATTAAACTGGTCCCACTAGACCTTGCATTGAATTATTTTGCTATTTCGCATGTGCAATCAAGTAGTTTCCAACACCCTTATGGGTTCAACCATGATTATTCTTGGGTCTTGGACCTGTAAGTAATTCCAATTTAATACATGTGATAAATCTGAAACATATTTCTTAAGCAAAGAAATATGAAAAACATCATGCATTCATGCTAATGCGGGAGGCAATGCTAAGTGATAAGCTACATGACTTATCACTTCTACAATATCAAAAGGTCCAACAAAATGAGGTGATAACTTGGCTTCTTTTCCAAAAGTAATTGAATTATTTTTAGGCTTGACATGTAAAAAGACTTTTTCACCAAGTTCAAATTTTCTATCGACCCCTTTCAGTCTTGTTGATCGGAGAAAACAATTGTTTGAACTTGCACACGAGAGTCCACACGGAAGAATGGCACATGAGAAAAAGCGTGAAGGTATAGGAAGGCGTCATGCACGGAGGTGTAGAGTAAGACTCTCAAGGACTTAGCCGATTTTGGAGATCAGGTCTATTCTTAGAGATTGGTGTGCGGAGTACACAAAGTGATGTCGAGATTTATGCGCCACTCTTCGTGGAGATTTTGGAAGGATATGTCAACTCACTATTGCATGGGCATAAGTTAAGAATAGATCCATCACTTCACTTAACTATCAGCAATCTATAGATAGCATACTTGCATGTATGGCTATAATTGTAAAAAGGCACATGGTTGTTATTAGCATGCGACCTATTTCTGGTAGAGTTAAGTGGTGAAGGGTTAGTTCCCACCCTATATATATGTAATGAATTACTTAGAGAATATAGAGACATACATAGAGATACGATGGAACCATTGGTTCCGTTCTTTGGGACCTCTTTTTTTCAGCTTGTTTTAGAATGGTTCGTGATGAAGACATATTGGTTAACCTTGGAAAGCATTGAAGAATGGATTCATGATTTGGAGGAAGAATATGCACGGAGGTTTGACACTGGATCCAAATTTAGCACATGCACTTGGGTAGAGCAGAATATGTATGATGATTATATGAAAGCTTCTTTGATTTCTTTATAGTAGAATTGTACGAATGGTTGATTGTGTATGCATCGAAGCGAATTGGAGGTATCGCACACTTGTTTCGACACAGAGGAATTTCAAACACTATATGATGTTGATCTAAGCTAGAATCACACAAGAGATACTTGGTTTCATAGTGTCCTAAACAGCTATATCTTGGAGTATTCAATTTTGACTTATTCATGCCCGGAGGTATCAGATTTCTAGTTTCTACGGTATCCTAGAGGGACATATTTGCAAGGTATTCCACTGGAAATCAAAATACTAATGGTAACATTAAACTTGGAGGCTAAACCCATGGAAAGATAAAGAATCTCCACGCGCGGGGTAGGAATAGGATTGGTGAAAGATGGCAAACCTAGTGGCAACACGACAGAGGGAAGAAAGGCAGCTAAAGTATGATGAGGTGCGTGAGAGGGAATTATGCAAGAGGCAAGAAATTACAGAACGGATGGTGTTGTGGAGAGAGATGGCTTGTGAAGGATTTGAGGCTCATGGGGAGGAAGAAGAGCAAGAGCATTAGGAACTCCCCCATCTAGGGAAGCATGACAGAGAACCCTCTTTAGCCTCACATGGAAGCATGCCAGTAGATATGACCTGGGCCATGGGCGCGCATCTAAGCCAACCTGTTGACCTAGCCCTTGCGCTTGGTTTTCTAGTATCTAGTACAACAGGTAAAAGTAGTTTTAATTCAAGAAGTGAAAGCACAGAAATAGGTCGATACAATAAGTACACAAATGGTAGCATAGACAACTTCATTATTCTTTGGGGTATGTTATCAAGCTCATCATCTGCATAGAATATGAGCGTGCAAGCGTGGGGAACAACTTTGGAGCTGGGACCACTTCCCAAACTATAGGGTCCTATATAGTACCATTGTTGGGGCACATGGGAGTGCATCCATGGGCCCTATTCCAAATTCTAGAGGAGGATCAAGTGGTATGGGCAGTTCTAGTTCTAGTGGTTTGGGTGGTATTGGAGGAAGAGGAAACCAAGGAGGTTCTGTGTCGAGTGGTCAAGGCTCGTAGCAACCCCAGAAAATTTATATGGAGATGTCCCTTCATCTCCTAGAATATAGAGGTATCGAGGATGCTTTGTTGAACATGTTCATATGTGTGAAATATTGTGGCACACAAAAGGTATTATGGCCCCTGAATGCAAGGCAAGTCAATTTTCTACTACATTGCAGGCACACACGCATAGCTGGTATAGGAATTTTGACCCCAATCAAACTTGTATTGACTATGCAGCATTGAAAGATGCTTTCTTAAAAGAGTTCCACATCCCAGAGTTTGAGCAAAAGAGTATAAGTGCACTCAAGGATATAAAGCAAGGCACTACTAAAAGTGTACGTGAGTATGATGCACGATTTAAAACACTTCTATCCAAACTCTCTTATGACATTCATGCAAGTCAGCATGCATAATGGTTTATCAGGGGACTGATTACCAGATTTCAAAGAGCACTGTCACATAAGACTTATACTGATCCATGTGAAGCATCAGAATCTGCTTTACATGCTGAAGTAGTTGGGAGTATTGACACTGGAGTTAGTCCATTTTTGGAAGCTCAGATAGTGACTATGGCAAAACAGTTAGAGAAATTATCGGCAAACTCAGCTCATGAAACGTGCTCAGGGATCTGGTGTACAGATTGTGAAGTAGAAGGGCACACTAAGGATAGTTTCCCTCACGTAATCTGTAAATTTGTTGTTATTAGACTATGAGATTTACCATTTGAACCATGATGCTAGTCACTGCCACCTCTAAAACGCATACGATCGGAAGAATGTATCCCCCTTTTGTAAAATTTGTAGGTCCACGACCCATGATATGATTGGCCAAATCCATGATGCCATTGATATTGGGGTCGATAGGTGAGTGTGGTGATAATTCTAAAGGAAGAATGAGCATCATGATAGGGATTATAATAAAACCCGCTATGACAGGGAATGACGGAAGGTTTGAAGGGGCTCGAAGGGGAAGAGGATATAGAGGCGGATATGGAGGATGAGGCCGAGGTGGAGGAAGGAGTGAATTCCCTCGAGGAACTTGCTATACATGTGGCTCACCTGACCATTATAGGCACGAATGCCCGTAAAATATTTCCTATTCATTTTGTGGAAAGGTGCATAGTTATGAAGAGTGCTTGGACTTGTATGAGCATCTCAGTAAGCAGCACAAGCAAGAAAACAAGGGCACGGGATGGTTAGAATCTAGCGCATGATAGAGAATTAGTGGATGCCAAAGTTAACACCTGAACTGAGGCGATGAATGATCAAGATAACCACATGAGATGAGGTGGAATGCACAAGAGAGGTGTTGTAACAGAAGTGACAATCACTAGGGAGGAAGTTTTGCATGCTAGATATCCAGATCCAGCTCATCAGAAAGAAGTCTATCATGACACAATGGAGGTCCTTAGGATCCTTCAAGGTGAGATACAAGGTTTAAAAGAGTAGTCTCAAAAATTGGAGCACAAGGATATAGAACAAGCCCCGTCGATATTGATGACATCAGAGAGGTATGTAGAATGTTGCGCCAGGAGAATATTATTCCTTTATTAGGAAATTGGTTGAAAGGGAATACTCCACGCGTAAGAACTGAGACTAGGAGACAAATACTTCATGTGAATCTTCCTCCTGATAGCATTGACTATGACAAGGAGATCACTTTGAATGTTGTTGTGGATGGGTGGCTGTTGAGCAATATTCTAATTGACATAGGTGTAGAAGTAAATGTACTTACATTGGATGCATGGGAACAAATGGGGAGACCCCCATTGCAGCCATCATCTAATGTATTATTCATGGAAAATAGAACAAAAGCTACTCCCATAGGAGTTTTGAAGGATGCATCTATCACTATACAGAGGGCCAAGTTCACGGGAGACTTTGAAGTGCTTGCGCTTTGCGAAATAGATAGTTTCCCAGCTTTGCTTGGGTGTCCTTGGTGTTATGTGAACAATGCTGATTTGAGGTTTAACAAAGGGTATATTAGCTTTGAGAACAAGGAGGGAAGGGTCATAATACCATTGGCCATTGGAAATCCGTGCCATATGTGGAACCTTTAAGTGAAGAGGACTTGAACATAATTTATGTACGCACTATTCGGGACCCAGAGGTTAATGATCCATCTAAGGAAGGAATCCTTCATTGGGAAGATTCTCAGTCAATCAGTGATACTACTAGTATTGCTTGCGATAATTGGGCTCATGGCACTTATGAACTGGTGGGGCATGAAGTTAAGTGCGCAATTACTGGCAAGATGGGTTTTCACTCAGTTCGATGTATAGGTTGTGCAATACCCCACTATACTAGATCGAAGATTTGGCTGGGTTCTTACAGGCCATAGAAACAAATTGGGTTGATGAACTTAAACAATGCACTATGTTGTCATATACTTTGGGTGGGATGGCCGTGCGTTGGTGGGTAGTCCATAGGGATAATCTCTTAGAATGGGAAATGATTAGGACCACCTTATCAACTAGGTTTTCAAGAAGTAATGCACCTACAAACATAAGCCCTTATCATGGTGATCAACCTACTCAACATCATATCCAGCAGTGTGAGAGACTCTAGACAATAGGCCAGGAAGCATTACCACCTTCACTTTGGGTGCATCGGTTTTATTCTACTCTAAAAGGTTGCACGCGTGTTTGGTATGTCTATGCTGAATTACATCATGACATTGGCAACTAGAAAACTTTGACTGTAGGGATGATCCAAACGTTTTACTTCTTTTCATCTACACCACCAATGAACACATCTTTAAGTTTTATCAAGCACTTAACTATGGGAGACAGTGGGAAAGTAGAAGAACTTGTTCAGGAATTATTTGGTGAGATAGAGACAGGGGCATGCTTTGTGGATGAAGAAGATGATATCATATTACTTGAGCACGCTTCTTTGGAAAAGATAAGGGGAAGATGGTATACATAATTGATGAGGAGGAAGTTGAGCACTTGGATGTGGATCATTCACATGGAACACGTGAAGTGTTATCTAATGCGAGATGTAGATGCGTGTGCATATCACGAACCTATGAAGACAACAAAGGTCAATATAGGCACAAAAGCTAAACCTAAGGAGGTGATAATTGGGGATTATTGGTCGAATCCAGAGGTAGCAAAGATCATAGAGTTACTTCATGATTATGAGGACTTATTCCCAAGAGGATACCATGAACTTAAAGGCATGCATATATCACTCGGAGAAATGAAGATAAAGCTCAAGGAAGGTGCACGCCCTATTAGGAAGCGACCATATCGGATGAATCCCAATTTGTGCAAGAAAGTAAAGGAGGAGATTGACAAGATGTTTAAATTCGGATCATTCGACCACTAGATGAATCGAATGGGTCAATCCTATGGTGATAAGCATCAAAAAGGATGGCAGGATTTGAATTTGTGTTGATTATAGGGAGTTGAATGCAACATGTGTTACAGATCCCTTTCCTAAGCCATTCACGAAGGAAATATTAGAAGGGGTGGCTGGGCATGAAATATATTCATTTACTGAGATGGAGTCCGAAGGGTATCATTAGTTTAGGATTACCCCGAGAAGATCAAGAGAAGACCACCTTCACTCTTTTGAATGGGGAAGCTTTGCTTATCTTTGTGATGCCATTTGGATTGAAGAATGTACTTGTTGTATTTTCAAGGATAGTGGTACAAGCCTTCAAGGATTTTATTCATAACTTTTTACAGGTCTATCTTGATGATTGGACCATTTATGGGCTGATTAAGGATCATTGTGACAATCTACACTTAATGTTTGAAAGATGTCAATAGTTGAGTATCTCATTAAATATCAAGAAGTGCATCTTTGCTACTCCATTTGGCACACTTTTAGGACATATCATCTGCAAGGAAGGGTTGTTGGTTGATCCAGCTAAAGTTGTAGTCATCATTGGCTTGAAAGCACCGGCCAGTCAGCGTGAGGTGCGTAGATTTTTGGGTCATACAGGGTATTACCAAAAGTTTATAAAAGGGTATGAAAAATTTATCGCGCCCTTGGAAGAGTTTCTCCAGGGAAAAGGTACATTCTACTTGGGGGAGTCACGGTGGTGCGCATTTGATATATTGAAGCGAAAACTTACTACCACACCTATCTTGTGTTTTCCTTCATGGGATAAACCTTTTCATTTTCATGTGGGCTTCGCACACAGCCATTAGTGTGGTATTAGCCCAACCAAGTGAAGGTATTGTTGATCATCCCATTTACTTCACTAGTAGGAAGTTGGCCCCTGCAGAACAAAATTATACCACTACAGAGTGTGAGGCCTTGTCCATGATCTATGCCTTGCACAAATTTCGTCAATATTTGTTAGGTACAACATTTGTGTTTTATACAAAACACATGGCATTAAAACTCCTTAACCTTGAATTATGACTCCTAACTCCTAGAAGGGCCTAATACAACCCATTGTACCCCAATTTCATCCTTTTGCAAATTTTATAAGCTAGAAGAATCCCTTAAAACACCTATCACAAGCCAAAAATTTCCTTCAAAAATCAACTTATACTTTTAGAGGGAAAGTGTACAATTTAAATTTAGAAAGGCCAAGAACAAAAATAGTAATACATTTAGACTCGTATTGATGTCTAGGACTCATAAAATTTACTGATTTATCTCTCTCTTTGCGGGTTACAAAGCGAGCCATAAGATTAATGAAGCTAGGAGGATGTTAAGAATGAACTTGCATAAAATTAGAAGTGGTATTAAACAGGCTAGAAACCTTAGCTAGGGTGAAAGAAGGATAAGAATATTGATCCATTATGTGAGAAGAAGAATACATATGTTCATACATACTCAAAAGGTAGGGTTGGAATGGACGGGTTCACCAATTGATTTAACAAATATAGAATTTTGTAAATCCTTAGATATTGCAAAATCACATATGATAAATAAGATGTTAAAGTATAGATCTAGTGCAAGTAATAAGCAAAGTAAATTAAAACCGTAGGTGTAAGAGAGGGAATAAAATACTTAGCTGATTTCGCAATAATCCCAAAAGGTTACGAAATAGAAGACCAATGAACATAAGGAGGATCTTTCACATGAAATCCAGAGCACAAAAAATAGTGGAACCGCTGTCGGATGAGTCAAGACTTGGGCACCTCGATTGGGTCGGGGAGCATAGGCATTGTAGTATGATTCTACATATATGTGTCATGCGAGAACCTCATAAAATGTTTCTTCTTGTGTCACAATATGGTTATTAAACCTCTTTGTTTGTATTTTGTGTGTCACGTTATGCCCACAGAATTTTCTGTAACTTTGTAAAGAGAAAGATAGCCTCTGAAAACCCCAAAACACATCAAATCCTAAAAATTAAAACATGCAAATGGGAATTTGATTGACCTGGCTTGTCACTAGATAGAGTGAACTTATAACTGAGCTTTGTACTAAATCTCAAACTCCATGTATTTTTTGTGTGTGTGTGTGTGCAAGAATGATTCCCTAGGAGGCTCTTGTGTAAGATGCACTTGATAGCGAGCAATAGCTAGATGTAGCAATGTAGATAGATGTGTGGATGCTAAAATGAACTTCCCCTCCTATGAAGTGTATACATAAATATAGTCCCTTGTGCCTTGAATGAAATCTAGATGGATGCCTTGATGCTCTTAGAATGCCTTTGGATGCAATTTGTAGGTGGTGATAGTAGATGTTTAGAGCTTCATCCTTTATTATGATCACATTGTTTCACTAGATTCTTGATAAATTAATGAAACAGATAGAGAGTGATATGCCAAGGAGGAGTACCTATTTTTGATGTCGGTTGAAGGTTGTGCACATGTTCTGATTTCTTGATCCAATGTTGATTGTGAATACTCCCTTTTGGCTAGGAGAAACTACTTGTAAAATGTAAAACAATACCACCAGATAGATTTAAATAAAACAAGTGGACTTCCTAATAGAAGCTAGATCCAGAAGCATGGTGCTTCCTAAATAGGTTGTCAATCCACTTTTTAAATAACATTATTAATGTTATCCAAAATAAACATGAAGTAACAATCTTATTGCAATTAAATGATTTAGGTATCTCAATCAAAAAAATAAGAAAGGTCGGATAAAAGGTGATTGAGATCAAAACGAGGTTAGGTGATGGGCTGATATTGGGTTGCGAGGTTAGGTTCAAGCTCACGGGTAAGGTGTGGTCAATATTAGGAGCTATTTTGGGTTGTTAGGAAATGGGTATGAGCTCACTGGTTTGAGGTATGTTGTCAGACGATAATGACGTCGGCTCTGTGACCGATGTCGATTTTGAAGGATGACCCGGCGTCGGTTGGCTAATTGGCATCGGTAGGGGTAGTTAATAAAAAGCTTCTTAGAAATGGTCTTCACACTCTTTATGATTTTACGGAGGCTAGAAATGGTGGGGGTGAAGTCGTGAAATGGTCTAAAAGGTTCAAAGATGATTAGGATAAGGGGAAGACGGGTGGAAGGTATAGGTACCATAGGGTGATATGTTGGTGGGAGGAAGACAAGTGTACGATGTGCAGAAGGATAAATTACTAAGATGAATAATAAATCCTACTGAAAGAAAACAAAGATAAATGAAGAGATATTAGGTACTTACTGAAGAATGGGTCTGGAGAGTGCATGTGATGAGGATGGTGATGGCGGAGATCCAGAGAGAAGAGAAGTTACGTTCGTGTCACGGTAGTTTGAGTCTTTTTTATTCTCTATGTGAATCGGTGCTCATGCGGGAGGTGATGCATGTCGATGGTTGTTGGTTTTGCTCCTAGGTGCTTTCTTTTACCTGAGTGATTTAGAAAATTCAAGTGCTCCAAGTCTCTATTCGTATGAGATCCTGAATCGAATGACCAACCTTAGTAAAGGATTTTGGAAATGTATTTAACCTAACTGACGATGGTTAGGGGATCGATGTCGGTTGATCCCCTCGAACCGAGGCGATAAGGTGTTATATGGAGTCGGTGAGTGGTTTGATAAATGTGTAGTTGGTGTAAGTTAAGGTACGCGGGAAGATTATTGGTACTTTGGGAAATGGTAATGGTCAACTCGGGTAATAAGTAATTTTCGAGGGTCAAATTGGGTAATGGGTAATGGTCAAATTGGGTAATAGGTAATGGGCGAGTCAAACTAGGTAATGGGAAATGACATTGAATGCACATACACATATAGAATTCAACACAGTACTAGGTTGAAGAGCTTGCAAAATCTACATCGTCTAAGGTCGATAGGTTTATCCAAACAAAGGTGAAGTGATTCAAGTATCTAGGGTATAGGATATGGTCTAGAAACACAACGTAGGTTAGGTGCAGGATTGTTTAGGTATGATCCGGTACACCACGGGTTTGGTCATGATAAATGACATGATAATAGGAAAGGTATGGTTGTTAGGATAAAACAACATAGGTAATGGCATCACAAGGTATAATGAGTACACAAGGTCAATGGTCACACAAAGTAGGTCAAGTCCAGGTAAATAGGTCATGGCACGGGTAAGGCCAAGGTATAGGTAAAATAACAAATCCCTAAACGCAATTAAGGAAAAGCATGGGTAGTTTAGGATTGTGGGTAGGGTATAATGGGTTTTGGTTACGGAAAAAGGTATGTGGTAGTAAGGAGGATAGGTCAAAATAGGAAAAACATGGAGGAAATGGTATTGACAAATGACCGAGCGTTGGTTTTGTATGACCGACATCGGTCATGGCGGGTTAGGGTTATAAAGTTAAAATTTTGTATTTTATGGAATCATTGTTGTTGTTGACTTTGAGAAAAGCGATAGAACTTCGTGATTTGTGTATTTTTCAGTGGAGGAAAAAGATAATTGATTGGAGATCAAGCTAAGGTGGAGGTGACATAGTATTGATGGGAGCCAGGTAGATGGGTCCATGATATCGATTGGATACGTGTGATTGGTTGAGAGATTTGAGGTAGATTTGTGGCATGAAAGAGCGGGAGAGGGGTTGGGTGGACCATCGGCAGCGGCCAAACGTGCCCCAATGCGATGACACCAAGATGAGGTAAGGAGCATTTTCCTTACTTGTCATTTGATCCAATTATGTTATAAAATGAAGAAATTTGGGTAGGGGTTTTCATTTTTGAAATACGGTTGAAAGGTGGATAAAATCAATGTGGGGAAGGGAAAATGTAGGATAAATGGGAGAATAAAGGAATATAATGTAAATTGGGGTGTATTGGGGTAGGTGTAAGGGATTAATTAGGATTGTAGGGTGGTGTTTGTCATTTTTTTAGAAATAGAAGAGGGGGTTTATGTTTTAGGCGTTGCGACAGAGAGACCGATGTCGATCGAGTTTGGCCAATGTTGGTTAGTTGTAGTAAACATCAGTCAAGACTAAGGTGATCGACACCAGTTAATCGAAGCCCGATTTTGGTCAAGGATAATCGGTGATGGTCCAGAGATACTAGTGTCGAGTTAGGGTGAAAGAGGGACTAGGGTAAGAAGGGTTATGCTTCAAAAGGAAAAAGAGGTCAAAAAGGGCAAGTAATGTTGGTTGTAGAGGGGTAAGGGTAACATATGGTTGTTGGCTAGATGAGTTAGGTGAGTAGGTGAAATAATGTGAAGGTAATGAGTCATGATTGTAAAAGGGTAGGAGGTCGATATGTGAATTAGGTAAATGGGGTTAAGACATAATTGGAGGTAGTGAGGTCTTAACAATACTATGTTTTGTTGGATGCAGGCTAGGGACTAGCTACGTATGTGAGAAAAAGTACCACCGTTATTGATATATATACGATTGAGTATGATGTCGAGAGGAGTGGGAGCACATGATTGACATTGGATTGATTGGGATCGATGTTACGGGGTGTAGTGCGAGATCCTAGTTTGATGGTCGCACTCATCGATAGATGGGATTCGCGACCAACACTTTTCATTTACCGAAGCGGGTGAGATTATTGTCACCCTGGAGGATATATATGATCCCACGGCTACGATTATGGGTGAGTGAGTGTATTCTATTTCTTCAGAGGCCTCCATGGAGCCTATAGTGGTTGTGTTTGGGGAGGCGATGGGTGAGCTGAGGTACCATAGTGCGAGCCTCAGCTACGGAGAGATGTATGCATCCCATCCTCTAAGAGACGAGGTTGGTTGTTTTGATGATGGAGGCGGTATGTTGTTTCACCCTACCAGATGCCGAGGGTGGTAGATTCCACGAGCATTGATGGGAGTGCTCCAGGATATGGTGGAGGAGTGGATTTGTTTTGCATGGGCACCGAGCATTCTTAGTGCAGTTGTATAGGGAGCTATGGGCCTATGGGAGGTTGCAGAGGTTCAGTTTGTGTTGCACTTTTCTTTTATATTGATGGGCATATGAGCACATTGTATATGTGTGCATCCATTTGGTTTTCCCGACTTTATTGGTTTTGGGATGGCTTGGTCAGATTTGGCTATAAATGGTGGGTACCAGTTGGTGGGGAGCATAGGGTGGCTAGGGCCACACATGATGTTTCCTATTACAGGTAGGTGTTGGAGGGATTATCTGGTGTGGATATTGTTTAGAGGCCCTATGTTGGCTATCCCTCATATTGAGGCGTGGCGGAGGATTTAGAGGGTTATAATTACTCGGGTGGATATACGGAGTGCATCGTCTTTAGCAAGCACAGATGATACCAATAGACAAGGCTAGATGGTAGTTTGGGTTGCCACAAGATGTGCCACCACCCTTCCCTCAGTATAGGAGAGATGACATGGAGAGACCTATGTCTCCACCATGACCGAGTGTGCCGACAGGGTAGGAGGAGTAGGTGGTAGACAGGTAGATTGATGATGCTAGGGTCACTGATAGATATAGGCGGTGGTGGGTGGCCCGGTATATAGTGGCACCCACGGGCTAGGGAAACCAAACTTAGCCACCATCATAGTGCGTTAGAGGATCCTACGGGGTCGGGTGTTAGCCATTTTACGAGGCCTAGGTTACATAGGGACAGACACCCACACAGGGTGGAGATGGAGATGGGGATAGGTTACCACCTTATAGGCACGAGTAATAGGTTTACATGGCTAGTTGCCACTTCAAAAACTCAAGTTGTGGCCTACATGCTCAGAGTTACAATGTGCAAGCACTTGCCACATGCTCGGGACAAGGTCCCACACCACAAGCGATGATGAAAGGATAGGGTTCTCAGGTATAGGGAGGAGGATAAGGAGCACAGGTATAGGGTCTGAGGCCAACCCTAGCAGGAAAGAGCTCACAGGTTGTTGTGAGACCCATGGCACCACCTCAAATGGTGTCGATGGCAAGGTTTAGGGATGCCCTGAACAAGGCATAGTATTACTAGGACTATCTAATGACTACAGGGATAAATGTCCCCTCTTATGTTGAGTATGACAAGACATAACGGGCAAGTGGTGAGAGAGAGGACTAGATTCCACACTCATAGGTCATAGAGCATAGGGGCCGGTGAGCTAAGATATAGGGTCGGGGTGAGGTGATTATTTTACGGAGGCCGGACCCGGCTACGAGCCAGCAGAGATTATACTGGACCCATGCTAGGTGGAGAGATCTTTGGTAGGTTGTTGGGCTAGAGGTAAGGGGGAGGAGACATATGAGACATGCATGGATATCAGATGGAGTGATGACTTGTCACCATATATGATTTGTTAGTCATATTATTTTGATATATACCGGCTTGCTTGCCAATGATAGTGAGGATGTACATGAGAGTTTTGATATTTTGATCTTATATTGGCCTACGTGTCGAAGATGGTGAGGATGTATATGAGAGTTTTGATATTTTGATCCTATACCAACATGCGTACCAAAGATGGTCAGGATGTATCTGATCATTTAGAGATACTTGTATGTATTTGTATCGGTGTATATTTGTATTGATATACAAACTTTCATTGTTATAGATGATGAGATTTATGGTATGGATGATGTACTTGTGTTTTAATTTTCATTGTTATTTGTGTATGTGTGGAAACTAGGTGAATTAGGCATGGTAGATTCAGGTCGATTAGGCATGTTAGAGTCTTGGTCAATTAGGCAAGGCTGAGTCTAGGTCATGTAGGCATGGCGAGTCTAGGTGAGTTAGGCATGGTTGAGTTAAGGTTTATTGGTTTTGATTTAATTTCCAAGTTATTGGTAATATGGGAAATAAATGATGATGTATATGAATGTGATGGTGTAGATTTCCAAAATATTTGATATCATGGAAAGGTGAAATAATGGATGTATGATATGATGATGTAAGAAATAGGTAGATATACATGTTTGTATATTTGTATTTTCATTTAATTTCCAAGTAGTGTATAAGATGGAAACTAACTAAGGTAGAATGTGAAAATTGGTTAGGGTAGAGAGTGGTCGAGCTAACCTCCAAGGGCCCCATGCCCTCGAGTGCTGCCTACATAGCCATGGCAAAAAGGGTCCTCAGGCGATGTAGTTCTCCCGTAAGCTAGGGAAGAATAAGATGAGGATAGATGAATGGGTTGGTAGGTTTTAGGCATGTTTTGAGTCTAGGTCATTTAGGCATGGTTGCGTTTAGGTGATTATAGGCATGGTTGAGTTTAGGTTAGTTAGACATGGTGATGTTGGTGAAAGAGGAATTCTTAAAGTGTAGGTGTCGATGGTCTAATCCTATATAGGAGAATCAACAAGTAATGAAGAAGGTGAAGGGTAAGAGGTGACTAAAAGAGCCACCTAATTAGAAGAACCATAACAAGTCTACCTTACCAAAGGTGGGCTTATGAACATAAGACCCTAAAGGCATTGCATGATTGACTATGCTAAGGGTGAAGAAAGTCACATGATCATGAAATGTCATTTTGCATGAAAGTCCCTTGAGAAGGTAGGAAATTAGGGTAAAAAGGAAATGAGGTGAAGATGGTTGGTTTTAGCGTCACCTAGTGTAAGACAACATGCCTACTTGGCAAGAGACCTAAGATCAAAATAGACAAGTCCATGACAAAAAAGTTATCATTTTCTTCTTTTTGTTGTTGTTTTGATAGATTGATCGATGTGGGAAGTCTATGAGGGATAAGTATATTATCTCCTTGAGGTCTTCATGAAGTTGATCGATGCGGGAAGCTTCTGAATATTTTATTTTATTTTATAAGAATATTCCTCTTTTGATGAGATACTAAGTACAATATGGCTAGCTTTGCATAGTTGTCCTTCGAGGGAGCAATCTATTTATAGCAGTGAGATCAGAGAGAATAGATGTCCTTTTTTAGGGAATCATCTTTTTGCTAGAAGTTTGACTCAAGGAGTTGAATCCCATTTTACTTTTGAAATTGCTTTTTTTTGGACTTTTAAGTCATGGACAAGACTATAAAGAAAAATAGGCTCCTAGTTTGAAGGCAAAAACTATAGCACACAAAGGCTAACTATGGAAGAGAGAATTTATGTTATGAATGACCATGGGATTCCATCTTGAAAAATATGAAAAGTATCCATGATAATCATTCCATGAGTAGGGCCATGGTATTATAGTAAGATAGGGCTGAAAAAATGACAGGTAATCACATGATCCTGGTTTAGTCGTTGATCCTTAAGATAGATAAAATGGAAGTTGAATGGTGCTCAAGGGACAAGGATTAAATAGACAAGAGGTGATATAGGACTTAATTCAGCAGTAGAAGGGTCTAAGATGCAAGGCATTGAGGGGCTCAGGTCTGGTTTAACTTCAAGTGAAGACAAACAATAAGCACTTGATCCTTAGGTATGGATAACGATATAAGGTCCAAGCTAATTAGGAGCGAATTTTCCCCGTTTACTTTTCTCCTCTTTAGTTACATGTTGATTTTCCTTTAAGATGAGGTCACCGACCTAGAAGGTTCATTCGTGGAAACATTTTAGCACACGTTTAATACGTTTTTGGTAGATTTGGAGATGATCAAGAGCATTAAGACTGATTTCTCTAATAACTCAAGTTGTGCCAAACGGTCCTAGCGAAAGTCATCATCGTTAAGCATCTCTTTGAGTGAAATACGAAGAGATAGAATCTGGACTTCAAGAGGTAGGAAAACCTCTATACCGTAGACCAGAGAAAAAGGTGTGGCCATAGTTGAGGTATGAATACTAGTACAGTAAGCCCATAAAGCAAAAGGAATGTGTGTGTGCCAATCCTTTCCCGTATCGTCAACCACCTTCATAAGAATTTTTTTCAAGGTTTTGTTGGTTGATTCAGCTTGGCCATTTGTTTTTGGGTAGTAAGGTGAAGAAAAACTAAGTTAAATGCCAAGGCATCACAAATTTTCCGTAGGGTTTTGTTTTTGAATTGTTTCCATTATCAGTGATGAGGTGGTGAGGGACACCAAAGCGACAAATAATGTGATGGTTGATGAATTCAAAATTTTCTCATATTTTGTAGAGATGAGGGGATGGCTTCTACCCATTTAGTGTAGTATTTAGTTGTAGTAATAATCCATTGATGGTGTTATGAAGAATGAGGATTGATCTCTCTGACAAGATTCAAACCCCATTGAGATAAAGGTGAAAGATCTTGTGTGACCTGTAAGGCGTGACTAGGTGTGTGATGAAGATTAGCATGTTGCTTGGAATTTCACACAATGTTTGACATAGTCACAAAAATCATGGTTGAGGGTGGGCCAATAATAGCTCAGGAAAAGAATGCATTTTGCGACAACTAAGCCACTAAAATGACCTCCAAAAATTCCATCGTGAACCTCCTTGATGGTGTAAGGAATTTCAAAACTTTTAAGGCATCGTAAGAGGATACCATCAAAGCCACATTTATAAAGAAGGCCACCCATGATGACATAGCAGAGACACTTTTGAGAAATGCACGTTGCCCATTACAAGTAAGGTCGGGAGGTAGAATCAACAGGGAAAGGTAGTCTATAAACTACTTATACCAAAGGTCACGTGGGTCAGGTGTAATGGTTCTGACTAGGTTGACGTCTCGAAATAGATAGGAAGGTGATTGTAGCCTTTTATTGTGAAAAATATTTTTGAGTCAAAATTCGAGGTGGGAATCTGAGAAGCAAGACAGACTATGGTATCCACAAATTTTTTAGAGGAACATGGAATGGTTTGAAGCTCATAATGATCAAAGGTAGTCAAAAGTATGTCCACATGATGTTTATACTTTTGAAGTATCTCGTTACAACACTTGTAAATATCATTGAATTGATTTACAACTAGTTGAGAGTCACCAAAGATATCAATTGATTTGACATCTAAGGCGATGGCAGTTTGAAGGCCTAATACGAGTGCTTCATATTCGGTGATATTATTAGTACAATCAAAATCAAGTTTGAAAGATAAAGGCATAGGTTCACCATCAAGAGGAATGAGGATAATGTTTGCACCACCCCCACATTGACATTTGGATCCGTTGAATAATAAGGTCATTTGGTAAACGGTATCGTCCAAAGAGAGGGTGGCAATGGACTTGTCTAGAAATCAAAGTTAGAGGATTGATTTCGGAGAGGGGTGCATCTACAAGTTGGTCAACGATAGTTTGACCTTTGATATATTTTTGATGGATGAATTCGAGGTCGAGGTCTATGAGAAGCATTATCCAACGTGCAACACGTTGATGTTGGTAAGGCTTGGCGTACATGTAATGTAAGGGGTCGGTATTGGTGACGACAAAGGTTTTATGATTGAGTAGGTAATGACGAAGTTTAGTGGAAAAAAAAACTAAGGCTAAGAAGAGTTTTTTGGCATGGGTGTATCTGGTTTCATAGTCCAAAAGGGTACGGCTTATGTAATAAACCGCTTGCTCCCGGTGTTGATCATTGCGATGGGCGAGCATGGCCCCCAAGGAATGATCCATAGTAGAAATGTAAAGGTAAAATGGTTGGTTATCCTTAGGAGGAACGAGTACAGGTGGTTGGAGAAGGTATTGTTTTAAGGCCTCAAAGGCTTTATGACATTCATTATCCCATTTGAAAGAGACGTCCTTTTTGAGGAGATGATGAAATGGGTGGCAGCGATTGAAATCTATGAAATAAAATGATGAATAGATTGTAACTTACCTTGCAAACTACGAAGTTGGAAAAGGTTAGTAGGTAGAGGCATTTCAGAGAATAGCCTTGATTTTAGTGGGATTGACTTCTATGCCACACAAAGAAATGATAAAACCAAGGAGCTTTCCTAAGAGAATAGCGAAGACACACTTCTTTGGTTAGAGGAAATTTTTTTGATGAGATGGTCAAAAATGACCTTAAGAACTATAAGGTGTTCAGCATGATGTTTTGATTTGGAAAGAAAGTCATCTATGTAATCTTCCAATATATGATGCATGATTTCATGAAAGATATAAGTCATAGCCCACTGATATGTAGCACCAACATTTTTAAGGCCAAAGGGCATAACATGATAGCAGAATGTCCCCTAAGGAGTGATGAAGGTGGTTTTGTGTTGATCTTCTGGGGCAAGTAATATTTGGTTATAACCTGAGAAACCTTCCATGAGTGATAACATCTCATGACCAGCGGTAAGATCAACTAGTTGGTTAATACTAGGTAGATGAAATTCGTCTTTGGCGTAAGCTAAGTTTAGGTCTTGAAAATCTATGCAAATGTGGAGTCCTCTGTTGTTTTTTGTGATAGAACAATGTTAGAGATCCATTGGGGATTATCAATGGGTAGGATGAAGGAAACCGAGAGAAGGCATTGAAGTTCTTCTTTGATAATAAGGGCAATGCAAGGATGTATTTTTCATGACTTCTTTTTTACAAGTTTGGCCTCAGGAATAGTTACGATATTGTGGACCACAATGTTTGGAGGTCAATACTGGGCATATCAACATCGGACCAAGAAAATGTGTTCTTGTATAATCTCGGAGGAAAGAATTGAAAACTTCTTGTTTAGCGGCATCTAAAGATTGACCAATCTTTAGAATGCACGGGGTCCGTCTTGAGTGTTAATATTGATTTCGATGGTCAACTCATTTAACATGGTTTGTGTCCCAGAAGGGTAATGACCGATGAATATAAAAATCTTCCGTACAAGGTAGGTGAGAATAAACTCATTATCCTAACATTGAATGACATTAATGGATGGTGTATCATCATTGATCATATTAGGATATAGGAAGGGAAGAGAAGAGGGAGCCTCACCATCGCGTTGATAAGTCAAAGGTCCCAAGGAAATGGTGTTCACAAAATTTTTTTATGAGGAATAGATTTAGGATCTATAGAATTTTTGGGTGAAGGTGATGTCATTAGTGAATGGGGTGGAGAAGGCTTGTCATTTGTGATGAGGTCGATGCGGGCCTTCTTGGAAGATGGTTTGACAAAGCCAATACCACTGCGGTCTTTGTGTTTATGTTTGGTACATGTGATGACAGTATGATGGCCATGTTCATAAAATCCAAAACCAAAGCCTTTCCATGCACATCGGTGAAGGAAAGTGTGGACAAAGTGGCGGTTGGTGAGAGATTGGAGGTCAGATGAAAATGGTCATGTTTAGGAAGGGAGCTCAAGTAAATAGGTGGAAGTGTCGAGTCCCCATACGTTAATTTGGTGCGAAGGTGGGGAGGAGAGATGGTAGGTGGGGTGAGGTAGATTCCTCTTTCGGTGGAGAAGAAAGCAATGACGATTCTCCTATGGGTAGGAGAGTTAATACCATTGATTGTTCGGTAGGTTGTGAGGTAGATGGTGAAATGACATTAGCGAATAAGAGGACTCCTCCATGGGTGAAGGGGAGATGAAGGGGACTCCTTTGTGGGTAGAGGAGCTCATCTTGCTAGAATTTCCTTGATATACGAAATAGGTGGAAATTGAGAAGGCTGGTATGATATCAAAAACAACGTGGACTTCATAGACAACTCTTTTATTGGTTGAAGATTCACCATGTTGTTTAGATGATGGTGTATGATTAGGAAATGACTTCTTAAAGATATGCAATTTTTATTTTCTGGTGAGTTTGGGTTGTCCAGGACAAGATCTCCATTATCTAACATTTCCTGGACAATGTTCTTAAAATTTATGCAATTACCATCGCTATGGCCTTTGACACAATCATATTTACAATAGTCATGTTCCTTATACCATGCAGGCATAGGATAAGCGGGATCAAAACTAGTATGTGGTTTTATGGGGGGAAGTGCGATGGCTCCGACTTAAGAAGTTTTCCCAAGGCGAAGAATAGGGCTCTCCAATTGGAGTGTACTTTCATTATTCTCGCTGGACTAAAAGTATGAACGAGAGAAAGATTAGAGGAGGTTTGACTTGATTAGATGGATGAGATGGACCAGTTTTGAGGACTACCGCATTAGCAGATCCTTTGGCTTTTGAATAATTATTTTGGGGCTTTGAAGATGAAGAAGCATCATTTGATTTGAAGGTGGCATTTTTTATTTGCAATTGGATTTTATTTTCTTCAATGGTACAAATTTCCAGTTTTTGTGCCATGTTAAATTCTTTGTCAAAGGTACGGAAGATTTGTACCTATAGAGTTGGTGAGATGTGTCTAGCACAAGCTCTAGTGAACAACTCTATAATCTCAACTTGAGGTAACTAGAATGTTAATTGGTTGATAAGGCTTCACCAACGAGCAATGAAATATATGATAGATTCATCACCATATTGTCGTGTCGAATAAAGGTCAATCATGGTGATTTTTTTACAAGATTGATTGAGAAATGGTCCAAGAATGCTTGAGCCACTTGGTTAAAGGAGTAAATGGAATGTCTGGGTAAACCACTATACCAATCTAAGGCAGGTCCTATCAAGGACATGGGGAATGTCTATAGGAGTAAAGTATCATCATGGGAAATTAGATATCACCCATGTTTGAACATGACTACATGTTGTTGTGGGTCTTCTTTACTATTGAAATAGTTGAACTTGGGCATTTCCCAATGTACATGGTATGGGTGAATGGGGATAGATGGATGAATAGGCTCATTACATATTTTTCATAAGTTAAGGAGTTGCAAGAGCCGAAAACTGATGCTTCTAATGTTTGCATCTTTTCCATCATCATCTTAATGAGGTCATTGGTGGGTTGTGAGGAATGGGCACCTCCTACAGTAAAGGAGGTTGATGATGGATGTATGATGTGGATGGCATCCTAGTATATGGGGGTGCCAAGTATGAGAACTACAAAGGGGGAATAGATGCGGGTGGAAGATATCCCGAATAAGTGATAGATGAGATTGGGGTTGTTGGTGATGCGTGTAAAAGGTGGGGTACTCATGTGACTTGAATCTCATGTTAATTAGGGGTAGAGAGCTGTGGATGGAAAGGAAAAGGTTTTGGAATGGGGTGTGGGTTTCGACACCATGGGTGGTTATGATGCAACTAGTATATACGAGGTAAAGGGTGTAGATGGGGCCATGCTTAAGGCGGTTGGTGAAGGAATGGTTGACACCACGGGTGTGATAGATGTCATTGGTGCAAGCGGTTATAGAGGATGTGGGGTCTAGTTGAGACACCACAGGTGGTAAGGTGGATGAAGGCAATGTTGAGCTAGTGGTAGGCGCGGAAGTGGGGCGAGGCGGGAGGGATAGACACGGGCATGTCGTATACCAAATTCCCCCAAGAGTCTCGGTAGATGAGTGGGTGAGATAATATTACAGGCGGCGGATTCTGTCAAGAGTCTTGAGAAATCCTCGTCACCGGTATTAATCCTAATGGGCTAAGTTGGATCCATAGGCAACAAGATAGAAGGCGGTGATGGATAGGTGGAGCGGATAAAGGCTAGTATGAAATACAAGGGTGTTGGTTTGACGGTGAATCATAACCATGTGAATTAGCATAGACCTAGTAAACTATACTTTGCAAATGATGTAAAAAATAGTAGAAATGGAGAAGGATAGATTCCAAGAAGTGAAAACGGTCGGTGTTCCAATTCAAAAAAATCGAAACGGAGGAATTGATGATGGTTAAAGGGTGAGCAATGACGATTCATGAACCCTATACCGGTTCTTTATGGAAATCAAGAGTTTTAGAAAATGAGGCAAAAACTGATGAAAATGGAATAAGGAAATTATATGTGATAGTGATTTTAAAATTCTGGGAGTATGATGATGTCTTGAAAATTTCAAAAAAGAATAGAAAATGTGATGAATGTTGTTTTTGGGTGAAATGACCAAAAGATCCAGAAATTGACACCAGTTAGGTAAACCGATGATGGTTAGATGGGAACCAATGATAGTCGTTGGACCGATGCCGGTGACTGTGAAATTTGGAGAAGTGAAGAAAAATCAATTTTTGTGAATTAAGTCAAATAGAATATCAACCCAAAACACGAGTATGATGAAAATGGGTCCTGACACACTCAGAAATAGTCAAAATACACCAACTATGATGGTGGAGTGTGAAAGGAAGAATAAAATGAAGCACGTAACCTCACAACTCAAAACACAACTCAAGAAAAAGCTAAGAAAAACACAAAATCCTACAAGTGAATTTGTATGTTTAGCTTATGTTATTTTAGACTGACTTTGTGAATTAGAATAGAGTTTTTGGTTGGGAAGGTGTCCTATGAAGAGGAAAATTCTAAGGGTGGTTTCAAGTTATGTTTTGGCGGAGGCGATCCTTTCTCTGAGTTAATGACTGGACAAAGAAACCAGCTGGGTGCCCACTATCAATCCTCTGATCGTGTGATCATTGACAACTTCTTCCAGGTAAGGTGTTGTTTAAGAAAATGTGTGAATTTTTATTTTCTAGTTTGGCAAAGAGAGAGAGAAGAGAAAGTGCTTTCTATGATTCAATTATGTCAACCATCAGTTGGGCATGACTTCCAACATATAGGTTGCCCTCAGTTTTAATGTGAGCTAAAAATGCAAGCATAGAAGTATGAAATGCAAGTATTTTAGAACCCAAATCAAAATGTGATATTCGATGTAAACAGAGAGTGAAGGGAGAGAGAATGACTTTCACTAATGCAAAACAAGAAGAAAAAGAAGGATTCTTTTTAGTCCCAAAATACAAATGTCACTTAGACAAATAGAAGAAAGAAGATTCCCGGGAGAAGATTTAATGTTAACTTATTTTCAAAAAGAAACAAACATACAAAATATTTCCCTAAGAATGAATGAATGCAAGGAACCCCAAATGGGTCCCACCATATGCGTGCAAAATGTTTCACCAAATTCTTGATAAATTAATGAAACAGATAGAGGGTGATAGGCCAAGGAGGAATACATGTTTGTGATGTCGATTGAAGGTTTTGCACGCATTCTGATTTCTGATCCAATGTTGATTGTGAATACTCCCTTTTGGCTAGGAGGAACTACCTATAAAATGCAAAACAATACCACCAGATAGAGTTAAATAAAATAACAAGTGGACTGCCTAGCAGAAGCTAGATCCGGGAAGCGTGATGCTTCCTGAATAGGCTATCAATCCACTTTTAAATAACAGTATTAATGTTATCCAAAATAAACATGAAGTAACAATCTTATTGGAATTGAAACGATTTAGGTATCTCAATCAAAACAAATAAGAAAGGTCAAATAAAAGGTGATTGAGGTCAAAATGGGTCAGGTGATGGGCTGATATTGGGTTGCAAGTCAGTACAGGCTCTGGGTAAGGTCTGGTCAAGATTAGGAGTGATTCTAGGTTGTTAGGGAATGGGTATGAGCTCATTGGTCTAAGGTATGTTGCCAAACACAATAATCGGCGTCGGATGTGTGATTGATGCTAGTTTTGAAGGATAATTGACGTCAGTTTGCTAACCGGTGTCGGTAGGGGAAGTTAATAAAAAGCTTCTTAGAAATGGTCTTCAGACTCTGTGATTGCACAAAGGCTAGAAATGGTGGGGGTGAGGTCATGGAATGGTCTAAAAGGTTTAGAGATGATTAGGATAAGGGGAAGACAGGTGGAAGGTCCATGTATGGTAGGGTGATATGTTGGTGGGAGGAAGGGAGGTGTATGGGTGTGCAAAAGGATAAATTACTTGAGATGAATAATAAATCCTACTGAAAACAAACAAAGATAAATTAAGAGATATTAGGTACTTACTAAAGAATGGGTCAGAGAGTGCAGGTGATGAGGATGGTGATGGCGGAGATCCAGAGAGAAGATAATTTTTGTTCATGAGGTAGAATTTGTAGTCTATATGCTTCTCTATGTGAATCGGTGCTCATGTAGGAGGTGATGGATGCCGATGGTTATTAGTAGTGCTCCCAGTGCTTTCTTTTGCCTGAGTGCTTTAGAAAATTTGAGTGCTCCAAGTCTTTGTTTGTATGAGATCCTAAATTGAATGACCAACCTTCGCAAAGGCCTTTAGAAATGTATTTAACCTAACTGATGACAATTAGGGGACCGATGTCGGTTAAGGCGGGAATATCTAGGTTGGCCAAAAATAGCCTGATTGTTGCTATTTTTGGCGTGGTCTTCAATCTTCATCTAAGTTTCGAGTGATAGACCACGAAGGAATGAGTAAGATTCCTCTTAGTTTTTAATAGGAGTTAAGTCTAGGTTTAGACTAAGTCCTAGTTGGTTATGATAGGCTTAGACTTGGTCTTAGGTCATTAATGGGGTTTGAGTGGGTCATGGGGTGAGGTGGTTAGGTGAGTTGGCTGGGTGAGGTGGTCAAGTGAGGATGTTAATTAAATTAATTAAATTAATTAATTCAATTAATCATGTGCACTATGGGATATGAATAGGTAAGGTATGGTTAATTTAATTAATGGGGTTATAAGGGTAGTATGACCTAATTTTGGTTTCTACACACATAACTTTGTATTTATATGATTCCCTTGGTTGAATTTTATAATTGACAACTCAAAGGTTGGTCATAAGAAAACAAGATTCCAAAAAGATAAAAGAGGCCCAAAAGTGGCAAGTAAGATACAAAGAGGTTGAGGGGGATGAGGGCACTTAAGCATTGGCATCTTGGTTGGACGTTGGTATCCAGAGTCAAGAAAGATAAACCAATGTAGATCACACTGGGGTGTGAGGTGTGAAAGACCAAAGAGGAAACCAAAAAGATAGAAAAGATGCCAAAGATAGATGTCAATTACTAGTTTTCTCACTTATGAATCATATGAATAGTGGTATGTGATTAGGACCTAGAAATGTACCCAAGTGCGTGATTTTGTGTCTAAACCATTTCTTTTTTTCGTCATAACTTCAAACTCTTCTCTAAAACACTATTTCATTGACATACCTATTGTGAGTTTTGTATGGTGTGTTTAGTTCTCATGGTTCATCTGTGTGGTACAAGAAATTCTAAATCTTCAAACTTTCTAGTGTATCACCATCTTTTCAATTTTTTCCTTAATTCCTTATCCCTTTTCCTCATTGATTCGGTAGAGTAGAGTATCCTTAGGATTAGAGATAGTCTTAGGTGTTACACTATGGAACCAGCTCTCTTTAGAGACTCTTTAACATACATGTCACCCATAACCTAGGAGTGTTTCCAATTTTTTAGTTGGAAGGAGAGTCATCACACCACTCTCTGTAGGGCATTTCTCGGTGACAACACTTCCTATTTTTGTGTGATTTTTTTCACTCAAAGCTACATTTGGGAAGGAGTTGTTGCAAATTGGTTGTATCCTTGATTTATGGAGATACATTTATCTCCAACATAGGTTGTGCCACATATTTCTAAGGTGAAGATAATCACGTGTTTACCCTATTTATTTTGTTAATCTTAGATGTGGGAGATGTGCATTTTTAATGAACAATAAAGTTTTTTTGTGTCTATGAAATATCTAGTTTGTTAATTCATTTCTGAGTTTGATTGTGTGCAATATTTTATATTTCTCACTAGATGATCCTGTAGGTTGCTCCTTGATATGATATCAAAGCACTTGGATCTATTTGTGAACACCTTCCTATTTTCTATTAGTGCACAATTAGAGTTACGGTAGAAATGAAATTTGTACTCTTCTCCAAATTAGTTTCAAGTTTAACTAATTATATATTTGTGTGGTTGGTGAACTAATTTGTATTGACAAGTTTTAAAGGATCATGATTTGATATTTTTTCTATCCCATCTTGGCCCCAACTCAAACTTCTCTCAACCTTTACTCTGCATATTTTTCACCCAACTCATTCCTTAGTTCACCAACCTAAGCTCTTATAACTCTACATTTCGTGAACCCACCTCTAATCTATAGGTTGCTCCCATATAGTATAAAATCACCTAGATATCTTTATGAACACCTTATTATTTATTATTGGTGCATGATCGAGTTGTAATAGAAATAAAATTTGTACTCTACTGAATTAGTTTTGAAGGTTATTTAATTGCAAATTTGTTTGATTGGTGAACTAATTTGCCTTTGATAATTTTTAAGGAATGTGATTTGATATTTGTTTTGGGTCATCTTGGATCTAAAGAATCCCTTTCTTAACCTCTACTCTACATATTTTCACCTAACTCAATCATTAGCTCTCGAGGCCGAGCTCTTACAACTCTACACTACTAGATCCCACCTCTACAACTTGGCAACCCAAGCTCCTTCAATCCAGCTTTAAAGGAATTACATCATGCCTAGCTTGGTTTCTCAATTCCCACTCCTTGGCATGTCTTATATTGAGATCACTCCACCTACATGTCCATTTGTTTTATCCCTCTATCTTAGTGATATCTCGATGGATCCTAGCTTAGTGATATCCTTACCTTAGCTTGACCCTTAGCCAAACATTTGTGTCTCACCTTATCTAAGAACTTGCCACACTCACTTCAGCTCATCCTCCTTGATGATTTAAATTCATATTGATTTCCCATGTTTTCCTCAAACACATAGTCATTCAACCTTAGTCCTTTTTCTCAACTTGGCGCCACTCAATTTAGCTCAACACCTACATTGGACTCAACCTCTTGATCCTAACTTGTTTGGATCCATCCTCCACCTCGGTGTGCTCAATTAAATCCAACTTAATTTCCTATCTCTTAGTCTCTCCTATAACTAAACCATTAACTCATCCACACAATTCAAATTTCCCTCATCTATTCTTTTTCTTTGGGGTGGTTCATTTGGTGTTATGTTTATGGAGCATGTTTTCATGTTAGAGTTTGGTACACCTTCCATGTGTTACACTCGGATATTTTTACGGCGGTCCCGCTCACCGGTGAGCGGGTCGAGGGGTTCGGCGAGTGAAGCCCCAAAATAATTCATTGGTGGTTTATTAACCCATGGGTAATGGGTAAATCTGTTATGGGCTGTTTTTGGGCCCATGGTTTTCGGTACCCATTGTTTTGTAAAATTTCCTCTTCGGCTACCTATTGATGTACTTATAAGTAGATGGGCATACTATAGGATTGATATGAGTGTGTTTTGTGAAGGTGAATAGTGTGTGTGAATTCAAGTGTCAATTCGGGAGGGTTTGTTGGCGCGCGCACTCCAAACAAGATCTCGATTATTATCAGCTTCATGAAGACTGTTGGCTTGTAATAAAATATGAGCAAGTGTTCTTGGTGGATGTAGCCCACATTGGGTGAACCACGTTAAATATTGTCTTCGTGTTGTGCATATTTCATTTCTGTAATTCTATTCATACTTCTTATTATTACGATTTTGAGGAATTATTCCGCATTAGATAT
This sequence comes from Taxus wallichiana var. yunnanensis, assembly GCA_018340775.1. Classification (NCBI taxonomy): domain Eukaryota; kingdom Viridiplantae; phylum Streptophyta; class Pinopsida; order Cupressales; family Taxaceae; genus Taxus; species Taxus wallichiana. The sequence continues at coordinate 664,911,813 of CM031235.1, forward strand.
TATTGATTCCTAACAATTGGGGCTCAATCGATTATGAATAAAAACCTAATTTTGAATCTTCTTTAATTTTATTCCCAATTCGAAGGAAAATATAAAAAGAAATATTTATAAGATCATTGTATGTGGATTAAGTATGGCATATTATTAAAGGAACTTGTTGCTTATGAGTTGGTCATAGGTTGAAATCTTATCAATCCCATCTCGCTAAGTTGTGCCTTTGTCTCACCAAGCTAACCTTCATTGTGATCTCCTTAGCTCAACCATTCACTCACTGCTAGCTCGAAAATCCATCTCACCCCCAAATCACCCTTTAGCTCACCAATCTACTTTTCTAAGGCACTCTTTTTAGAGGTATATAATTTTTTTGGAGAATTTTGTAAAGGAGAATTATTATGGAGGTAAAAACAACTTTTTTGAATATCAATTTTTTTCCAAGGCATATTATATCCATTATTGTTTTTTGGGGAGGGGAATAGTACATTTTCTAATCAACATTTCAAGGAGTGCATTATTCTCTTTTGTTCCCTCGACATAATCGACATCTATTTATTTGAACCATTAAATTTGAATATTATTATTTATGGAAACTAAAAATAGAACAATTTTTCAAATCCCAAGGTCTCGGATGCGTGTTCCAAGATTTTGTACCTACCTTCACTAGTGAAAAAGATATAAATAGTTATGTGTGCAAGAAAGACAAGGATCTAGGCCCCTAGGCTTATTTTTATTAATGTTGTGGACATTAATCAATTCCACTTTTCTATTGCCGAGTCTCTAAAAGAGGCATGGGAGAAATTTGAAATTTTATTTGGAAAGATGAATGAGTTCAAATTAGTGCAACTAGAAATGGAATTAACATCATGTTCACCTTCAAATTTCCCTTCCATTGAATTTTTTGACAAATTTTAATTAACTTAGAAGTCAGTTGAAAGATGGTGGTAGAGATAAAAAAAATGATGAATGTATTTTCTTGATTCTATCAAAACTAAAGGTCATTTTATTGTATTTATATCTACTTTCTTTTCCACAATGGATGCTCTAGGAGATCAATTTAAAATGCCATCATTTGAGGTGTTTTGTGATAGGTTATCTCATGAACAAACAAAGTTAATGTCACTTGATGCCTTGCCAAGCTCAAATCAGGCATTGGTAGAAAATTCTCCTAAGGGTAAATGGAAACCTAAGTAGAAACTAGGATCTAAGATAGAATAATCCCCAAAATTATATCCTACTATCACCGAATCCTTGAAAATACTTATTCTCCTAAACCTTCTAGTCCTAGTAAAGGGGAAAGTATCTTTAAAAGAAGGTGTATGATCCATGTCCATATTATAGCAAGACAAATCACTCATGAGTCTAGATGTTTTGTGAGGATTGAATAACTATTAAATATCTTTAAAAACACAAGCTTTCAATTCCACCTCTATCATCATCTTCCAATGTTAGTAAAGGGAAATATCTATCTTCTTGGGCCTTCTCTCCATTGAAAGATAAGTGGGTTTTTGATTCGGTGCCACACATCATCTAACTCATTTTGGAAATTTGTTGAGTTCAGTTTCTACTTGCAGCACTTCACATATTATGATGGGAAACTCTACTTTTTTATGTTTTGGGAGTTGGCATTGTTAATATGCCAAATGGTCTTATAAATCAGGTTCTACATGTTCCTAAATCTCATCAAATTTTTATTTATTTATCAAATTTGTCATTTTGATGATGGGAAAATTGTTGAATTCTCACCAAGTGGTGTTGTAATTAAGTGAATGACCCTAATGATATTTTAGCTACAAGAGTGGTGGGTGTTTCTTCTATATTATATCTCTTTAACAAATTTGAGACTTCTGTAGGATCTTCATTGATTGTTCACTTTGAATTTATGCTATGGCATGAGAGGTTTGGTCGCCTCAACTACAAATATTTGCAATAGCTCTCATCTCAAAACATGGTAATTGGCCTTCCTAAGGTTTCTTCTAATGATGGTGTTTTTCTAGGTTGCATGCTTGGTAAGAAACATCAAGATCCCTTCAAAAAGGATGAACCACTCAAGCAAAATATCCTCTTGAGTTAGTACATAGTGACATTATGACTTTTCCTACACGGTCATTTTTTGGTGCTAAGTATGTGCTAACATTCATTGATGATTTAACTAAATGGAATTGGGTGTATTTATTGAAATATAAAAGTGATGTATTTGATAATTTCAAGGCTTTTAAGGCCTTTATTAAAAAGTAGTCAAGATTGTCACTTAAAAATATCTACACTGATAATGAGGGAGTATATTAGTAATACATTTAGAGATTTTTTACTGACCATGGAATCATGTATCAGTATATAGTGCCTTACACCCCTCAGTAGAATGGTGTTGCAGAGTGGAAAATAAAACACTCAAGGAGATGGCTAACTACATGATTCAGTCTAAGAACTTACCACCATATTTCTTGGATGAAGAAATTGATAGTGCCAACTATACTCGAACAAATATCCTTACAAATCAATTCAAGGTGTCACTCCGAGTAAGCATGACCGGTGAGAAAATTGATGTATCTAATTTTCAATTTTTCAAAAGTAAAGCATGGGCCTTTTTCCTGATGAAGAAGACATATATGGAGAAAAGAGCATGGATCTTATATTCATTGGACATTATGAACATGTGAAGGCATTCATCTTCTATATCCTATTACACATGAAGTTTTATATAAGGTATATGTTCATGTTGATGAAATTGACACTCCTTGAAATGATGCTTCTCTTGATTCTCCTCTTCCTTCACCTATACCTAACTTAGAGGACATGTCTATTGATTTTGATGATGATGTGGAGCTATCTCCACCACCTCTTCCTACACAAAAACTTCCAAATGTCTTTAATCCACCCTATAATTTTCATGTGACTTGGATGGTGATCAAGTGATTTACCTCATACGAGCTCAAACTTCTAGTAATGTAGACTTACATCATAATCACTCTATGCCTTCTAGAATGGCTCTAATAGGTTAAGTTATTTCATATGATCCAATTAATTTTTCTAAGGCTAGTGGTAAATTTGAATGGGATGAAGCTATGAAAGATTAATATTCTTCTTTGTTGAAAAATATTATTTGGGACTTAGTGCCTCTTCCTAAGGGAAGAAAAATTGTAAAATGGAAAAGGGTCTATAACACCAAATATGCAACCGAATTTTATGTTGAAAAGTAAAAAGACCACCTTATTGCTAAGGGGTTTTCTCAAGTTAAAGGATTAGATCAGCCTAAAAAAATTCTCTTGTCAAAAAAATGGATTTTTATGACTTGTTCTCTCCCTCGTTGCATCTCACAATGGCCAATATATTAGACATGTATGTGAAGAGTTTCTTCTGCACAATGATCTCCATGAGGAGAATCATGTGGAGAAACCTCCAGCTTTTGTGCAAGATAATTATTTAGTTTCAAGCTTCATTTCTTTCTTTATGGTATCAAACAAACTCCCGAGAGATTAGTATGAGAAAATGGAATTTTTTGGTTGAATGTTGGCTTTTATCCTTGTGAGACTAATTATAAATGTTCTAAAAGGTAGTTAAGATTTGTTAATATTGGTATTATATAATAATTCTTAGTAGTTATAATTCCTTGGTTAAGGACATACAAAAAACATTAAAGGAAAACTTTTATATGACAAATTTGATTACATTTGCATTATTTCCTTGTTCTCCAAGTTCAGCAATCTTTGAAAGGTATTTCCATTGGAAAACGAAAATATGCTATAGATCTTCTTCAAAAGTTTCACATGGCCACTTGTAAGCCTTCACCTACTCCATATCATTCAGGTATTCAATTGATTGTTGATTGTAAAACTAAGTTGGTATATCCTACTTTGTTTAGATAGTTGGTATGTAGTTTGTTGTATCTTACACATACTCATCCCAATATAACATTTGTTGTTAAATTTTTCATCGAGTTCTTACATAAACCTCACATGAGCTATTATAAATATTCTAAGCATATTTTGTATTATGTTTGTGGGACTTGAGTTATAACATTCACTATGTAGACAAAAAATCATGCACTTTGGGTACTTATTTAGTCCTGATTACATACTACTATTCATATGATTCCTAAGTACGAAAAGTAATGATTAACCCATGTCTTTAGCCACCTTTCTTTGCTTTTTCTTACGCATTCATTCTTGTACTCTTACTTTCTCATTCTTTCTTTTTACCTTTCAGCATTTGTCAACCAAGGTGCCGGTGCCCGGCCAGGGACCTTGGTGTCGGTCATCCCCATCCCCTTTGGGCGCCCTTGTCCTCTTTTCACTTTGGTCACACTTTTTGGGTCATTTCTATCCGTTTGAGCACCTTATCCTTTTGGTATTTAGACTTTTTGGGGTTAATTATGAAATTCACGTGAGGGAATCATATGAATATAAAGTTATGTGATCATAATAAAGGACCAACCACTAAGCATTACTTATCACCACCTAAGGGGACATCCATCAAGCACTTATAGCTCCATTTGCATCCATCTAGCTCCATCACGGGAGGGGAGTCTGTTGTTTCCATGCACACATTATTTACATTCTACATCTAGCTATTTGCTCACTACTTCAAGTGTAACACGCACAAGAGCAACTTAGGGCACAATTCCATACACACACTTAGAACTACATTGGGTTTGAGATGTAGTACAACGCTCAATTGTAAGTCCACCATTGTGGTGGCTAAGGATAGTCTAACCCCTCATTTTGCATCTTTTATTTTTGGATTTGATGTCTATTTGAGGGTTTTACAGGTGCTTTCTTCATTACAAATTTACAAGTACCTCGGCGATCCAAGTGTGACATATGGGAGATCAAAGGCAAACAAGTGTGGAAGTCTTACTGACACCTCGGAGGAGGTTTTCGATCATTTATGCGAGACCAAGGTGCCTAGAAACAAGACCCGGGGCCCATCCCTCTCTAGGCACCCCAATTTAGTCAAATCCTCCATATTTGCAATTTTCTAGGCTCTATGCGATGCCATTCCATCTTTGTTCAGACCCGATCACCACTTTGCGACATAGTCCAACAACCTCTATGAATTAGCTAAGGATCTTCTAACCCTATTTGCAATTAGGGTTTCATTATTTATTGCTTAGTTTCTTGGGTTAAATTTAGTATTTCATTATTCATTTATTTACTATTGTTATAGCATCTAGATTAGGCTATAATTTTACATTTTAGCATAATCATTTTGGTGAACCCGACCTTCGACTCCACCTTTCATTTAGGGCTATTATCCTCCTCTTACCATGGCTCACTCTTATGGAGATTTTACTAAAGAACATCTTAAATCCCTTAATGATCATATCACTGAGCATCCCCAAGATCTAGACTTGCTCTTACATGTTGCTCGTGAGGAAGCTACCAATTTGGCGGAGCTTACTACTTCTGCGGTTGTCTCCACTTCCATTTCTACTCAATTGTCTTCTTCTACTTTAATACCTATTTCTACCATCCCCATTTTTATCACTACTCCCACCAATCACTTCATGCCACCTCTTGTTTCTCACACATGGCAAGTTTCTTCTGTTGGCACTCAAGACTTATCCTCCCTCTATCAAGACCTCCAAGCACAAATTTTTCAATTACAATAGGCTACTTCTTGTATGTCTCCATCTTTGGATTCCACTTTATTGCTACACACTCCATTCACACCTGTCATCTCCACTTATTCACTTCCTCCTAATTTTATCACCCCAAAGCTTCCCATTTTTAATGGGCATGGTGACCCACAAGAGCATCTTCGAGCATTCCACGTAGCTTGTCTTGATTTTGTGGATGATCATATCCTTTTGGCTAAAATCTTCCCCATAGTCTCATGATTATGCGATGCATTGGTTCTATGACCTACATGTCCATTCGGTAACCTCTTTCATGCATATGGCCGATGATTTTCTCACTCGCTTTTCTATCAACATCGTCTCTAAGATCTCCTATGTCCAACTCGCACAAGTTAAACAAGGATCTAATGAACACTTAGCAGATTACGTTTTGAGATACAAAAATAACTTAGCTAAGATTTCAAATGTGATTGAATATTTTGAGCTTCAATATTTATTCATCCATATTTTATTACCCCCTCTCCAGGAAAGTGTTCTCTTTGAGACATCCCCTTCATTCGATCAACTTTGTCATACTCTTAAGCTTTGCGAAACCAATCTCTTATCCATATGCAAGCTTAAATATCACGAGAAAGTTTTATCCTCACCCATTTTCAAAGTAAGTCAACATTCAAACCATCCATAACTAGACCAACTGACACAAAAATTAATGTCAACGCGGTATCCACTACCAAAGAGCTTCACGCCCGCAACCACCATAACATACATATGCTAAGTTAATTTTCTCTCTGCATATCTTACTACCACAACTTATTGATAGCAATATTCTCACACTTCCTCCTCTGCTCCAATTAGATCCATCTCACTGAAAGGACATAATTATAATGAAAATTTTCATTGTGACTATCATCAGTGCATAGGGAATTCCACATATTGTTGTTTCAAGCTCCGTACTCTTATTCGAAGACCTAATTCACCATGGTAAACTTGAGCTTCCGAACCTACGGTTTACGCACCTATCAATCATAATATTAAAATCTTTAACCCTCTACCCAAACATGACAAGAAAGTGGTTGAATCTTCAGCTAATCACGCATATCACGTAATGCCTCGTCCCTACATCTAGAGCTCTTGAATTTCTCGTTGCACATACCGATACTTCTCCACTTTGATCATTTATTTCTCTAACCACAATTATCATGTGGCATTCTCTTCTAATCAAATAACATTAGTGCCTCTATCATATCTATCCTTATCATAACATTAAGGTCGATTAATCTTGGCCCATCAGTGCATGTTTTATTCCACTTCTCATCACTATTTATCCACTCTCACAAATTTCATATCCAATGAACAATTCATATGGTGTCATTAAACTTCATGTTATGGTAGGTCTTCTCACTTTATGCTTGTACCCTTCCTTGTTGGACAAGTAATCGATGGGTGTGACATGCTTCTAGGCCTTAATTGGATTTGTAGGTCTAATTCTATCATCTCCATGAATCATTTTCGTTTAAAATTTATTCACAATAATCAAGTCATTTCTATTGATGGTGTTCCTCCATCTACTCCATGGTCACCACCTCATCTAACAACGACCAATGCATCACCTACTCCATCTAGTACGCCATGGCCCATAGCACTCAAAGCACAATCTACTCCTATCTCACCTACTCACACACAACTCATGCAGCCTCATTGCTCTTTTAGTCCAGCGCATCGATCAAGATAGGCCCATTCTTAGGACAGTTACTACATCTAGGCACAAATCACCACCTCATTTTATTCCACGTAGGTGTCCATCACCACCACATTCTGCTTCACATAGGTCTCCATCACCTACACATTTTGTTACACCGTGGTACCCACCATATAATCATCCATCACATGCACATAGACTTCACTCACTTGCGTAGTGTTTATCTAATATACCACCACTCTTGGAGCATGGTCACACATTGTCATCACCACAATCATCAAATAGAGGACCCTCATCCTTTACTTTCATCGGATACTTCACTCATTATCATATGTTTGGGTGGAATTATATTTACTCACCCCTCTCTAATCAACAACATGCATCTTACATCTTCACTTCATTACATTTCAACATACTTTGACACATGATAGCATCGACCATTTCCTGATGACACATTCTTGTGCTTTGGTTCACACTTGACTATTGAGGGCGGCATCCTATATACATGAACCTCACACACTATACAAGATACACATTACACATCATACATTCTCACACATCCTACACTTTTTCCATACATGTCATCTTACACCTTGCATCTTCCATCCTACATCTTACATCTACTACACATATTACATATTTCACTCATCTACTTCTACGCATTGCACTCACTACCCTATGACACAATCTAGTCTCATGGCCCATGCTAGATTGTTGAGGGTATACATCACAAAAGGGCCTCATCACATTCACACATTCATCATCCCATTCTTATAACATGTGAAATTCTTAGCTATATACGCATTAGGATACATCATCACTTCCTTTAGCACTATGTAGTGATATATGTTATAAGCTAAATCATCACTTCTTCTAGCATATTTTAGTGATATACACTTTAGGCTAAATCATCAAAAAAATTCCATCTTGTAGTGATATACGCTTTAGGCTAAATCATCACTCCTAGCATCTCTTAGTGATATACGCTTTAGGCTAAATCATCAGTTCTTCTATCATCTTGTCGTGATATATGCTTTAGGCTAAATCATCATGCATTTTTGTTAATGAGACTTTTCACAAGAAATAATTTATTGATATTGTATTCAGCCTGATTACAAATAATACTAAGGCTAATAAATAGCCATGGAAATAGAAAACTGACCTCCTACAAACCAGGAAGTCACACAACAAAACAACCCGTTAATATCATTACGGGTATAACAAAGATAAATTGTTGAAACAATATAACAAACTTATATTATTAATAATGAGTTATAATATAACTCATATTAATAATATTACAATATATAATAATGAGAGCACTATGATATTTCTAACATTCCCCCCCTTAGTGCGAACACGGGGAAAACACCATCTTGACAAGCGGCATGCCGCTCCGTAGCTCCTGCACATGGTCTCAATATCGAATATGACCGTGGGCTGCATCATCTGGTACTTGTTCAACCTATTAGATGAATACATGAATCGGGACCGTTTAACCAATTCACATCACCATCAAATCGGTCGATCAAGAACACTTCCTATGACATGATCAATGGTACAAATCATTATCATCACGGGGGACACACAAGCACTACACTGCACACAGGAACAGGGATGCTCATCTGTTCTTATTCATCACACAAGACACAAAGATGTCACTAAAGTAGTTTGACCTCGAGGTAGTGAGGAACTCGAGGGGCGTTGTCCTCCTCCTCCTCCATCCTCCAATATGAGGATAGATGCTCAAAACGCAGATAATCTTCATCACTTGAATAATTAATAGGTTCATTGTCACTTGCAGGATTAGAATAATCATCCCAATCTTCTTCATAGCTAAAGCCTTTTGTTCCAACTTATCATCTAAGAGATCTTGAGCTCTTTTCTTACAATTCACAAAACCATGTCCTGGTTGTTTACAGTAATGACACAAAAGATGTTTCTTTGACGATACAAACTTTTTTTTACCTTTATGGAATGATGATTTATTGTTTGCAACCATGACAGTTTCTTGTTCTGGTACACACCTTTTGATTTTTTCTTCCTCATCAAGCAACGAGGAAATTAAATTTTCCAAACTGGGATTGATCTTACTAAGAGTAAAAACAATACTCAAATATTCTTTTGGCAAACTATTTAGTAAGATTGCTTTAGCATCTTCTCCATCTACCTCTACTTTTATTCCTACTAATTGATTTAAAATGGATCGAAACTTACTAATATGTTGAACCATATTGTCATTTTCTCCCATCTTTAGCCCAAAAAGTTTTTGCTTCAGCACCATTGTTGCACTACCTGCTTGAGATCCAAATAACTTGTTCAATGTCACCCAAATGTTATTAGATGACTTGGTTAGATCAATATGATGCAAATATGCATCGGAAAGACCAAGGCTGATAATTGCTATTGCTTTCCGATCCTTACTTTCCCATTTCGCTGCTTCATCTGCATCATTCGGTTTTTTAATTTTTCCTTCGACAATGTCCCATAAGTCTTTATCAATCAATTGTAATTGGGTTCGTACTTGCCACGTGTGGAAGTCTTTACCATCAAATCTTTCAATTACATTTATCTTTTCCATTTTGAAATTCCACAAAATTGGAAAACTTGAACCAGACAATAATAAAATCTTTATACTGGCAAAGATACTTGATTTTAATAAAGGATATATATCAAAACTTGGCAGATAACCGACTCACCAATATAAGCTAGCAGATTTTGGAATGATGGGCTTTAAAATACAGATCTCCAAACCAAAATTTCTTTATTCAGGCATGTGCTAATAGTGACCACGCATTTTAATGCTGAGAATATTGCTTGAACCTCTGTATTGGCTGTAGTAAATATCATGCTTGGATCTGACAGGAGAAGAGATTCGCATGCTCAAGTATTCAAAACTATTCTTTTCAATAGAAAATTGGATCTGTGGTGGTTACAGAAAACTGATCATACACAAACAAAACAACCCCAGACATTGCACACGTATTTCTCTAGATTATTGACCTTTGCACACGTATTTCCCTGAGACATTGATATTCTTTATTTGTGCTAGGATGTTGGCCGTGTAAGGAAAAGATAATATTTATAAATGAGCAAATGCAAAACCGGCTGACAAATTATTCAATACACAGTGACATTATGAAATGATTCTATACTAAAGCAAGTCATCGATTTAAGACTGCATGCACAACAATTGAATCCAATTTCTATGTTGATCAGCTTTGAATAAGGCTAGATAAAACAAAGCCCATTCCAACTAAAGAGGATGAAGTTAATGGAATGGTTTACCCATAGATCTGTAGAAAAAATGTGGGAACCCCAAATGCAGACGTACCAGCTGTAAAACTGTCACGCACCAAATATATGCTCAAACGTAATCCTAAGGACTCATATATTTGACACGATCCTCTAGACTTTCATTTGAAATTCCATTAGCTCACATAGGTTACCCATAACAGTCGCTCTGGTACCAAATGTTTGTTCAGCAGACTTTTCACAAGAAATAATTTATTGATATTGTATTCAGCCTCATTACAAATAATACTAAGGCTAATAAATAGCCATGGAAATAGAAAACTGACCTCCTACAAACCAGGAAGTCACACAACAAAACAACCCGTTAATATCATTACGGGTATAACAAAGATAAATTGTTGAAACAATATAACAAACTTATATTATTAATAATGAGTTATAATATAACTCATATTAATAATATTACAATATATAATAATGAGAGCACTATGATATTTCTAACATGCATTTCTACACCTCATATCTATGTCACATATCATCACTACACATTCACCACACTACGATACCTCAACACACATAGTTCGACCATTTCCCGATGATGCACTCTTGTTTATGGTTCATTCTTGACTACTGAGGGGCATAAATAAATGAACCTCACTACATATAATTCCATTCACTCGGGGGCATACGGCTCCTATCATTCACTTTACATTCCATTTCATCCATCCAAAACATACTACATATCTTGGTTGCATTTATTCTTGCTTGCATTTACTTTTACATGTTCACTTTATTACACATGTTAGATAGATATCTTGTATGTAATTATCTCCATCATACACACATGTGCGTTCACTTTACACATATGCATTACATGCAACATGGATGTTTGGTGAAAATTATACGACGCATTACACACAAATTACACGCAGCATGGATGTTCGTGATAGTTGTGATCGAAAATTATCGTGAGATGCATTACACGCAAGATGGATGTTTGGTGCAATACCTCGTACCATTCCCACAATGATTCTTGGGGGCATCCACTTTCGTACACTACATGTGTTATTGTTTCATTATGTACTTAACACTTTAATTTATCATATTATACATGCTTTGACATAATTATTATCTTTCTAACATGTTAATGGGTGTTTCATGTGTAGCATTTGTTTTGCATGACTATTTGCCAACATGGTTATCTATTACATTGTTTGTACTTGTTTTTCATTATATGTCATTGTTTGCGGGATTTTCCCTTTGTCTTGTGTGCACACTTGTTTGTTTGCGGCCACTACGGCCTTGATTGTCTTACGACATCATGAGTGGTGTCCCATATTTGCAACCCACTTTTCGGGGTCTATATTGTCTTCTTGTGTGTTTTACCTTATACATTGTCCATTTATCTTACACTTTGTCTTATACATGCATGTACTCTTTTGCTCATACTAACACTTGTTTTCTAGCCACTTGTTTGCATGTGCCTTTGTTTCTACCAAGCACATCCCCTTCCCCCTGCAAGGAAAAGTTTCAGTGGTTAGTTTTCCTTTGGGCCACATACTCCTTCAGCGATGTCGCATGCACCCCAAACAAGGGGGGCATAATTTTGGTGAATCATTCACCCCATACAAAATATACACAACACAACACATATCGGTATAGTATAGCACACTTTCGGGACTCAAAATTAGACTTGGGTCCATGACATAGTGGCCTTTCCTAGATTTCCTGAGACCAAGAGGGCATATCACACAACGGCCTTTCCTGGATTATCGAGACCGGGGCATATCACACAATGGCCTTTCTGGATTGCACGATGCCGGGGAGCATATCACACAATGATTGGTAGTTCAACACAATCTACAGAAATCCATACACAACGGCTTTTACATGGCAGATAGTCCTTAGCACTTGTACACACCATCTGCAGTGGTGTTTTATACATAGGGAATAGCTAAAGGTTGGAGGAGGACACCAGACAATTTCTCCCTACACTTCTTCCATTACATTGGAATGAGATCACCCAAAAACTCATGTGTATCGACATCATCTACAAGATCCTTTCTAGACACTCTTTCCTCATCACGGATCGGGTGTCCATTGTTCCTTTTTCACATTTTCGAATTTTTACACACTTCTTTACATGCTTTTATACATATACATGTGTATTTAACTACTTGATCATCTTCTATTTTTCAAGTTTATCCATATAGGAAGTAGGTAGTCAACATCAACACAACATCACCAACATCACATATATCGACATCTACACACGCGTTTTTGCCCTAGGTTCATTTTCATCACTTTTTACACTTTTTCATCTTTAGTCTCCATGCTCCATATTTTTATCACTCCATGTTTTGTCTAGTCCCTCGCACACTTTCTACATCAATCTACATGGTTATCAAGTATGCATCTCTATCTACTTTATGTTACCGAGCATTCTTCTCACCAACATAAAGTGGGGGCAAATGTAGACACAAAATCACATGCTTTGGGTACTTATTTTGTCCTAATTACATACTACTTATCATATGATTCCTAAGTATGAAAAGTGAAAATTAACCCATGTCATTGGCCACCTTTATTTTCTTTATTCTTCTACTTTCAGTCTTGCATTCTTACTTGCTTAGTCTGTCTTTTTACCTTTTAGAATTTTTCATTCTAGACACTAATGCCCACCCAGACACCAGACCAACCGCCCCTGTCCCCTCTGGGTGCCCTTGTCCTCTTTGCACTTTGGTCACACTTTTTGGGTCCTTTCTAGTCATTTGAGCATCTTATCTTTTTGGTAGTCGGCATTTTTGGGGTTACTTAAATATAAATTTATGTGATCATAATAAAGGACTAAGCATTAAGAATTACTTATCACCACCTAAGGTTACATCCATCAAGCATATATAGCTCCATTTGCATCCATCTAGCTCCATCACAAGGGACAAAGGTTGGTTCATCTGCATCACACTTCATAGGAGGGGATTTTATTGTTTCCATGCACACATTATTTACATTCTACATCTAGCTACTTGCTCACTACTTCAAGTGTGACACACACAAGAGCAACCTAGGGCACAATTTTGCACACACACATAACTACATTGGGTCTGAGATGTAGTGTAGTGCTTAGTTGTAAGTCCACCATTGTGGTGGGTGAGGATTGTCCGACCTCTCATTACTCGCATCTTTCTTTTTTAGGATTTGATGTCTATTTGAGGGTTTTGCAGGTGCTTTCTTCATTGCAGGTTTACAGGTACCTCGGTGATCCAAGTGTGACATACGGTGATCAAAGGAGAACAAGTGTGAACCTCTTATGACACCTTAGAGGAGGTTTTTGAGCATTTACGCAAGCTAGGGTTCCCACGGGTGCCCCCATCCCTCTCCAAGCACCCCAGTCTAATTAAATCCTCCAAATCTGTAATTTTCTAGGCTCTTGTGCGACAATCTTCCATCTCTGTTCATCCAGTCACCACCTGCGACATAGTCCATAACCTCTACAAATCAGCTAAGGCTTTTCTAACCCTTTTTGCAATTAGGGTTTCATTATCTATTGTTTAGTTGCTTGGGTTAAATTCAATATTTCATTATTTTTTTATTTATTGTTGTTATAGCATCTAGATTAGGCTATAATTGTACATTTTATCATAATCACACTATACTTCACAAGGTTCTTCTATTATTAGGGGTTTCATAAATTTAGATTCAAGTGGATGTTATGATACATGGAAATATACTTTAGGATTCATTTTTAACAATAGTTTATGACCCATTTCTTGGGCTTATAAGAAAAACACGAGTATGGATCTATCTTATACTGAGGAAAAATACAAAATTGTAGTAAAATATGGTCGAAGCTCTTTGGATTTGTGAGATACTTGATGAATTTGGATTCTCACACGAGTCTCCTACTCTAATTTGGTGTGACAATCAAAGTGCCATTGAAATTTCCAAAATCCTATTGAGCATTAGAGGACCAAACACATTTAGATTCACATGCATTTTATTCACAATTTGATTCAGGTTGGTGTTATTCATCTCGAGTTTGTTCCCATTATTGCTCAAATTGCTAATATGTTTACTAAACCTCTTCCCTCTCCTTGTTTTCTACACATGCAAGAATTTTTAGGGGTTAAAGAAATTATACTTGGGAAATTTAATTAAAATCTTCCTTCCTTTGTATTGGGTACTTTATGCAACATAGTAGCGAGACCCCTACTTGTTTGATGTTTTTTCACTCCCGGATGTTCACTTAAGGGATGGTGTTTTTATAAGTGTGAACACACAAACTAGGTTTAGGGGTATTTCTTAACTAATTTTATTTTCATGCCATCACACCAATAAACTCCATTTGGGAGTCGTAAGCTTAGTTGGCATATATTCCTTTTTATGTGAGTTGTTTTCACTCATGGATACATTTGGGAAGGAGTTGTTGTGGATTAGTTGTCTCCTTAGTTTGTGTAGATATCCTTATCTCCCAATAGTTTGTCCCACTTATTTATAAGGTGAAGATAATCATGTATTCTTCTATTTATTTTGTTGTTCCCAGGATGTGGGAGATGTGAGTTTTTACTAAATAATAAAAAATTGTTATGTGTGTGAAATATCTTGTTTGTTAATTCAATTTTTAGTGGGATTGTGTGCGATGTTGTATTTTCTCATTACATGATCTTATAGGTTTCTCCCATACATATAAGATAAGTGTTGACGCTAAGTGTGGATTGTTGAAACCGGTGAAGGGGAAGTTGGACTGAGAAGAGGAAGCGTTTATTTAGAATATAATTTTATGTAGGATATATGGTCTTAAAATTGATTATATTTAGTAGGAGAACTGATAATTTGGTTTGACATGAGATGGTAGATAAGTTGGGGATGAAGAGGACCAAACATTCTAATACCTATAAAGTCACATGGTTATATAAGGGATATCGATTATTAATGACCGAGTAATGTCTAGTGAAGTTCTAAATATGAAGGTGTGTTAGGATGAAGTAGTGTGTGACATCATTATTGTCAATGTGTGTCATATGCTACTTAAAAGGTTGTGTTAGTTTGACTAGAAGGCGTTAAATGATGTTTATGGAAATACCTATAGAGTGGTGAAGGATGGAAAAGAGTACACTTTAAATATAATAAAGGACAAAGGTGAAGGAACATAGAAGGGACCTAGGTTATATTTATTTCAAGTAATTAATTCCTAAATGAGGTGTAGTAATAATGAATGTTTTTGCTAATCGTGAAGGCCACATAAAGAACGTGCATATATGTAGTAGTGGAGAAGGTTAAATAAATGTTGCGAGAGGTGAAAGGTATGTTGGGATAGTTTGCAAAATTTGTTTCGAGTGAGATTCTTGAAGGACTAAAGCCTATAAGGAAAACTAGTCACTCCATGGTTTTGAATCTAGGATGTATTTTCTAAACAAGGTGGCTTATAGGATGACATTACAAAGAGAATGTAGAGATACATTAACAAGTTGAGAAGTTGTTGAGGCTTGATCATAGAGATTTTAATTCCGTTTGTTGTACCAATGGTTCTAACATTGAATAAGGGTGGTGAATGGAGAATGTGTATATATTTAATGTCCACAAAAATAACACCATCAATTATAGATTCCCATTACCTCACATGTATGACATCATGAATTGTCTAAGTGGCGTGAAGTATTTTATCGAGATTTATCTAAAGAGTGCATACTATTAAATCTACATTTTTAGGGAGGTGAATGGGAGACTGCATTAAATATACAAGGACTCTATTAGTGGATAGTAATTCAATTTGGATGGAGCAACACACTAAGTAACTTTATGAGGTTGATGAATGAAGTCCTAAAACTATTTTTGGGAAATTTTGTGATCATGTACCTCGATGATATTCTAATATTCAAAAGGTTGTGTGAAGATATTTTTTTGCATATAAGGCAAGTGCATTAGCAATTATGTGAGGATAATAATGATTAATTTAAAAATATAGTTCCGTGTAGGAAGAGTTAGTGTTTCTAGGATTTGTGATTTCTAGTGAAGGTATGAAGATGTATTGTCTAAAAATTTTAAAATTTTCAAAAAAATTGGATCTCGATGTCTCGTCATATCATCTCATCACACCATGTCGTGTGTTCGTTCGTTGTCTGCCTACACCATTGTCGATTGTTGAATTACATTTTCATGGTCATGTCATCATTGCCACCACACCTCTTTCCCACCTTTTGGCCCTTGCAAAATTGATAAATTGATAATTTTAATATAATTATTTAAAATTTATTATTAATAATATTAATTTTATTGATATTATTAATAATTTAATGTCGAATGATTAAAGTGATATTATTAATTATATCGTAATGGTTAATTAACTAAAAATTAATTAATTGTTAAAATTCATAGTTAAGTGGGCATACACACCCACTTAAACATCCAAAAAAACTTCTCGCGGTAACCGCGAAATATCTTCAAGAATTCCATGGGTAAAGCCAAATTTAGCATATGGCTAAACTTCCCCGCTTCTATCCTTCTCACACATGAAGAAGAAGTGCATTTTAGCAGAACATGAACAATACGTTTGAAGGAATAATAGAAGATATTGCAGCGAATTATTAAAATTGGTAGATAAATTTTGTATTGAGCGCCCGGTCAGAAGTTCATTCTACTTTCCAAGAAGCAGATTATGTTGATGGGAAGTAGGCAGTGGATGCAGAGGCAATTGGTCACGCAGCATTGCTTTTTCTTAGCAAAGGAATTAATTCATTATTGCAATAGAGCTCGTAGATCATGGAACTATAGCCGCAGAATTCTCAAAGAGATTTGTTTTCCAGAAAGCCACTTGCATGTGATCCGTCAAGCTTTCCCAAATACTCATCAAGTAAGGACTTTGACGCAAAAATTGTGATAAGGAGGTGGCAAGAGGAAGAGAAGAGGATCAAATGCAGTTATATGATTGCCACGGGAATCTAAAGCAATTCTAACTATGGATGTCAATGAGCGGTGAATGAATGGTGAATACCTGCACACGTGGTAAGAGGGAGAGAAGAGTTTTGAGCTTTGAGCGCATCACCGTCAAATTGTTTACTGTCAATATCCAGGATTTTGAAATTATCAATATCAAATTGTAAAATATTTTCATTTTTGCTTTATTTAAGATGGGAAAAGGTTTGTATTGTCAAAAACACTCGTTTTCTTGATTTTTGAAGTGAACTTGGAGACGGTGACCTGACGCCACAAAAACCATGTTTCCATTTGTTTTTTTTCCCTTGCTTCTCCCTCATAATGTCAACGTCAAATAAATCAACATTTAAGTATGAATTTTAAAGCGTTATATCCTTATCTTCGCTAGTTTTTGAGTATGACCATATAAGGGTCAAGTTAATATGAGTCAATTTTGTTACAGAGTAAATTCTAAAGGTCACACATTGTTTTCTCAACACTAGTACTACATTGGCTTTCCCCAAGCAATAACATTTCCAGCTTTCCATTTGGTGTTCAAAGCTTGTTATCACTTGTGTCGAACACTATGATCTCGAGAAAAGGGGAGTTTTTAACCGCGACAACAAGTCCATCCTACTAGTCACACATGAACATATTGAGGAACTGCTTAGAATTCCAGAATATGAAGAAAATGCTGAAATCACTAAGGAGTTTGCACAATAGTATTGGGATGAATATTAAATAAGATTTTCTAAAGTGATGAATAAGAATTGGGTAGTTAACAGGAGATCACGTGCTAAAAGAATTTTTAGAGAGTTGCACGGCATTGACTTCCGTAACGAGATTGGAGACATAGAGTGTTGGGCATCTCCTCCGCACGTTATTTCCAACCTTGGATGTATAAATTTATCTGTTTTATTCTAGAGCAAATACTTCACATTGATTGGGCCACAATCATTAGTGATAATTTACACAAACAGTTGGTTAAAGTAAATATGACTGGTCATTTTTATATGACCTCCTACATAGTCTATGCAGTGGCACAAAGAAGGATTTTGTTTGGTCTCAAGACTAGAGTCACAATGGCACCTCAAAAAAATAGTGTTTTCACTATTATCCACAACTAGATTTTAGAGCAAGTATGCATCACTTTCTCTATATCAACGATGCCTTTCTCTTCTATGTCATCAATATGCTCCAGACAAGCCACAAGAGAGACTCTCACAATAGGCTAAAGAGGTGATCTCACAATGGGGCTCATGGTTCATTCATTTTTCCAGTTTTTCATACATTCGAATCGGTGGATTTAATGGAGAGCCTTATAAGTTGCCTACGTATGTGAATGACAAATGGTCTCTCATCGAACTTTCATGACAATCAAGCCTTCATTGAATCGCTTTTTAGGGGAAAACATCATCTTGATGCATGTTTCCCTATCTCAATTGGTGCGTACATATGTCCATCCTTCCACACGGCCAAGTCAATGTATAAGGAGATGATTCTTATGACTTTGCATCCATTTGTAAGGAGATGGGAATTTGATATCTATGTGTTTACAGAAAGGGTTCTCAAACCTAAATAAAGACATCATCTAGAAGTGGAAGACTTTTGGGCGGTTATGCGAGATGAACTCAAAGTTTGGCATTGTGACTACTCTAGAATGACTTTGGACCAAATAGCCACTTTCGGTTGAAGGATGTCCCTCAAGGAGTCACTGATAATGGCCTTGATATGATTGATCCTGAATATGATTCCATTGTATCGTCATATCTTCCCACACGTTGCTTGTTGATAGAATTCAACAAGTGCTTAAGAGAAGTCTTGCTTGGTATGAGGAAATGTTGGCTCAATTCATTGTAAATAAGAAAAATACACATGAGGACCAAAGGCCAATCAGTCAAAGCGAGAAGAGAATTGTGCAATCTACTAATTCATCCTCTCACCTCACAACACCAACTTCATCACACACCCAAACAAGTAAGAAACAATGGAGATCAAAACCATCTCAAAACCAAAGTTCAACGACAAGGAAACTTGATCAGCAAACAAAAGTAAAAGAAGGAAAAAAACATGTTTACGGGATATCATAGAAAATCTACCATTCATCAACTCACAACAATTCCGATTCTCAAGGGTTTATCGATAACACCACCCGCATTTGTGGTATCGATAAGGAGAAAGTTCCAAGAATATAGATCCCTAATTTTCTTAATCCTTCTCATCCCAAGGATATTTTTTTAACCTTCTCCAATTCACCATAAAGACATTATGACATCTCCTCATCGTCAATATGAAGATTATATCTAGGCATCTCCCGAACTTGAACCCTTACCACCAATGCTCGAACAACTCCCATCAAATGTAAGGATCCTAGGTGGCAAATTGCTTGAAGAAATTCCCTCTTGGCTTCATGGGAAAATCAAGAAGAGGAAAGGATAGTCAAACTAGTCACAATCAACCTCTACGCCATTGCATCAATGACTAATTCTAGCACTCACAAAAGATCCAAAGTCATTGCAAGGTTACAGCTTGATTATTGTGGAGTTTGATACGCCGACATATCAAAACCGAAGTTGATAAAGACAAAAGAGAAATGGTCATCAATCGACTATGAATTTTCTAAAGTGATTATTGGTAAATCAACCATAGAAAATTATGCGGCTCATGTTAGAAGCACAATTAATCGAGAGGGGGATGAATTAGTTCTTTAAACACAGTAAAACAACTTCGATTATCATACATGCACCATTAACATTTATCCATCCATCAATCTGTTATTAACAAATTGAAACAATCAACCATATAAACACAACCAAGAGAGCATACACATGAACACAAGACATAAGTGGGAAACCCTCATGGGGAAGAAAACCCACTGAAACTTTGCTTATATTACACAAAAAATATTAGTGAAGCAACAACTTCACAAGGAGCACCAACCCTACAAGGAGCACTAACCCCTAATTTAGTGAAGCACCCACTCCACAAGGAGGCTACAACCCCCTAGGATGACTAAGAACCAACTCAGCCACCTATAGATGTTTGATCTCTTATTTTTTTGTTTCCACAACTGATGGAGATCACAATTTCAGCTCACACACTAGGTCTTATATCTCTCATGATCTTGCTCTTTCTTCACTTATCAAAGCTCTAAACACATGCACACATGCTCTCGAATCTTCCTCAAACTGTAATTCTCTTCCTCAACATTTCAAATCATGCTCTCATACCTGCAAAACACTCTCCTCTAGGTCACACTTCTTCCCTCTAAGAGCACTAGTTAAAAAATGAACTCAAAACATCACTTTTATATGATTTTATTTCTTCTAACCCAAAGGATGTCATTCATACACCTTTGGTTCAACCAATGCATCACTAAAAACATCCCATAAATTTTTCACAACAGCTACAAGTGACCCATATGGGTCGGCCTAGCAAAAACACACTTTCCATGCACCAAAAATCACTAAAACCCATGCATTGGGATGTCAAAATTCTCCTCATTCCAAAACCATGCTTATTCAAGCTCCCATATTCATAAAAAATGATTAATATATCATTTAAACATAAACCATGGTCACAATTTATCTCAACCAATCAGATTATTTCATTTAATGGGCTTAGTGTTCTTTGTACTTGTCAAAACAATTGTTTCATACACCCTTCAAGACCCTGGAAACTTCCTTATGCCACCAAATCACTTCAACTCAACCAAAACATGGCATATGACCACTCAATGGAAACTCCAGAACTTTTAGAAAACTTCTAAGCAATTTATAATCTTTGAAGAAACCACTGCTCAAACCACAACCAATTTTGTCTTCACTAAATCAACCTGCCCAAAAATTTATTTTCAAATATCATCTCATAAAAACATTTCTAGGAACAATCAAGACCTCTAAATAAATTCATTGGATGAAAAATTCATCCCTCTTCACATTCTGGTGATAAAAGGCATCACCTAATCTATATCATGCTTTAACTTGACTCAAAAATTTCAAAAATTACAGTTTTGTCCTACGAATCCAGTAAAAATATTCCTATCCAAAGAATGACCTGGAAACCTCATCATGAGCCAAACCTAATATCAATTGAAATATATTTGAATCCTATTTCCAACACATTTTGAATCATCTCAAAACTCCACCTATAGCTCTAGATATGGCCATTTTACTAAGCACTGATTTTTAAAGCCTCAAAAGCGCCCTTTGATCACCAACCCGAATGGACCTCATTTGACCATGTATCTACATGAACATGTCCTAAAACCTCCATGGACATCAATATAAGCTCAAAAAAATTCCATAATGCCAATTTAGTCATTACCTTCTTTAGAGAACTTTTCCTCAAACTGAAACTCTTCTCTCTAAACATGGATTTTTAGACGGGGCCAAAATATGGAAACATGCTCAAACATACCTTTCTGAAAATATGGAAGAGTCCTCTACAACATCCAATCATTAATTTTGCACTAGAAATCAAAACAAGGATGATATAATCACTTTTCTACAAACTACTTCTAGCTAAGGTTTAGTTAGGGTTTTAAACCACTTTACCTTTTTAACAATCGTTCATAAAAACTTGAAGATAAAAATACCTCATTCTTTTTGTGAAAGCTTCATAACTGACCTTAGAAGCTACCCCAAATAGATTAGGTCCCCATGTAAAGCACACAGTTCACAACGAGCATTAGAAGGTCCAAATTTTCTTGAAAAACACACTGCAACTTACCCGATTTCACTAAAACTTGCATTTCTTAAAATTTCTTCAGCACTTTGACCTAAAACTTAGCATGAAGCACCATGACACCCTACTCTAATTTTTCATAATCACCATCTATCCTAGATAGCTCTCAAACTCTCCAGTACAAAGTGACTTACGTATGCCAAATTACCTATTTCTCAACCGTAGCTTCCCAAGGACCTCAAATATGCATCTAACCTCTAGATTTTGACCTAAAACTCATTATACACCTCAGGTATACTACAACCATGCTCTAACAAGAAATATTTATTCCAAATCTCACATCTCTACTTCATTTTGGATGTTTTAGGGCTAGAAACAAGCCTGGAATGACCTAACTCAACCATAACAACTCATGACTTGACCATGTTGACCTCATGCAGAACACATATACACATAAAACACATCATTAGTACCATGCTTGACCTCATGACACTTAGCAACACACTTGGGAATACTCAAACCATGACTTATCTCACTCAACCATGCTCCAAGACACCATGACAACTCACCAAACCACTCAATCAACATGCTTGACACCTGAATAACACCATATGAGGACTCACATAACTGCATGACACCCTTTTCCATCAATTGGGGTTGACATCAATGAAAACACAACCACACAATGGCCAATAGCTCATACTCGTGAATCAATTGATATTCTTCTATAGTGAATGGAGAAATATAAGCTTTAAATTATTTATATCAAAGATGAAAATCAATATCTAATTACATATGTCCAACACCTAATCAATCCAATATATTCCATATTCAAATCCCTAATATAGTGGTGGTGCTAGACCAAGAGAATATTGTTCTATTAAAAGAGATAAATAATACGAGTCATGCAAGTAAGGTGTGGATTGATAATGTATTAATACAAGGTTTTGGATTGATCGATGAAGCAATGAAAATCTATGATAAGATCTATGTTTATTAAGATTCTATCCTATATTCTGAGGAGTCTCTCAAAGATAAAACAAGCACTCTCAACAAATATTCTCTAGATATTCAAGAATTTGCACAAATGGGTTTCACATAAAGGGAAATATGGAATTTAATTAGTGTGGCTTCATATCGAGTGGTTAAACTTTTCCAAATAAAAAAATATGGTGCTTGATGATGTTTGAGCTCAATTTGATGATGTAAAAGACAAGGGAGAAACAATCATGTGTGTCATTCAAGAATTCATTAGATCTTGTTGGAGCTCAAACTTGCACCCGTCTCGAGATCAGTTAAATTATGACATTGAGGAAACAATGAGATTTTCTCCAAGTTGTGGGACCTTGCGCGCTTGAGACAGGACCTTCGAGAAGGTTGGTTCCCATACCTACTGGTACTGCTACTACTACTTCTACTACTACCGCTACCACTACCGCTACCGCTACACTAATGCTGAAATGGAAATCCTAAGCTAAACATACCAAGGGACTAGGCATAAAAGGATGTGCTGAAAGGGAAAACTAAAACTAAAGAAGGTGATAGCACCGAAAAACAAGGGGATGAACATAATAAACTTTGAGCGAACACAAAGGGGAATGCACGAAGAAGGATAGACATGCGTAGAACAAACTCCGAACACACACGCACAATCATTTCCATGGGACACAATCAGAAAAGGAGATGCAAGGGACGTGAGAAGGCACAACAAGCACACAATGTAAAGGAGAGGCAAGAAAGAAGAATAAAAACAAGTTAAGGAAGAAGGTAGCCACAAAACAATCTTTTATTACTTCCAGAAATGTACATTCTATTACAATGGGGTATGAGGACAATATCCACATGTAAAGACTAGATATAAAGGTCTCATAACTCAAAATGCAAGGCAAAACCTTTAGAAACTGAAAGAGTCCAACCCTTTATAATGAGCAATGCTCTTACATTTATAGAAGGATGAAGATAAGAGGAAGAGAAAGAGGAGGGATCTCGGATTTTGAATTTCAACCACCAATAACAAGCATTGAATTCCTAAAATCTACCTGTAGAGTTGAAAAATATGCCTCCCCGTGTCTAATCTAGCTTGTGGAAGAAGGAAGGAGACAAGATCTGTAGAAAATATGGTGGTTGAGTTTACATTAATGGCTGAAAACCATTTCCCTACTTCTCACCTACCCAATCCCGCCAACATTTGAATTTAAATATTTTTCATTATAGCCCACGCCAAACTTTCGAATAAGACAAACCGCACCCTAATCGAGCCCTATAGCAAAATTTATGGCATTCTGATGTCTACAGGCCACTTTGACATGCAATAACATGTGGTGCACTTAGAATGGCTGAAGGGAAGCCAACTTAATACCTATCTTTTTGCTTCTGCCACATGTCACACACAGTGGTTCATTGAGATTCACTTGGCACCCACCGGCATGCTTTGATTGGTTGTGTGTAGCCCACTCAATGTCGACATATGCCACGTGGCACAAGTAATTCAGCACGAAGAAGGCGTGAAGGTGCACGTGAAAGGGAGAGAGGCACGAAAGGAAAGAAAAGGAAGGGCGTGCAAAAGTAACATGCGTGGCAGAAATGGATACATACTTTTAGGAGACAAGTATACAAGAGGGGGGAGGAACATACTTATAGGAGATAAGTATGTAAGCAAGGTGAAATCAAAAGGTGATGCGTGGTTGCAAAAGAGGGTGCACTTAGAATGTCAACTTGATTAATTTTGGGAAGCAATTCTGAGGCAAGCGCGAGGTGTTATGAAAACTGATGGAGGAAGAAGATGAATGCGTAGATAGTACGCGTGAGGGAAAAATGGAATAGATAGAGGAAAAGGAAAGGAATATGGAAGGTATAGAAAAGAGGAGCATGCATAAGCACGCGTGGAATTGCAGCCAAGGAATTGTGTCAAGAGGACAACTAAAGAGTGTGCAACTTGGAACAAGGAACTTAGAGCCAAAATGGGGATGTAGGTTTCCAAAATAACTAGGGGAGTTATATTGGACAACAGTTTGGTGACTTTTGGGGCCTTCTTCCTGCTAGATGAAGGAGATCAGTAGCATGGAGCGTCCATTGGGCATGGAGTCTGCTTAGAAACATGAAATTCTAATCTAAAACTTTGAAGAACCACCCCTTGAAGTCACTTGAAGCACTTTCTAAACTCTTTCTAATCCTACAAAATGTTAAAAAGTGTTGGAAGATAACGGCATCCTAGAAGCAAAAAAGAGCACACACAAAGAGCACGTGAGAAGAAAGAACTATGTACAAAAAAAATAATGTGTGCAGCAGTGCACTTGGAGGAATTGAAACTACTCTAATATATACATGATGATGCATAAGACTTAATGAAGGGTTTGAGATAAATCCCATTAATGGGGATGATAATGGGCATCCTCCATCAAGATGAGACAACTCAAAATATGTATAGCCTCCTTACAAAGTGCATCAAAATTTCCAAAGTGCATCAAACTTTGAATGGTGCCTGGTTTAGCTTTATCAACATCCCATTTTAAGACTAAGTCACCAACCTTGAAAGCTTGAGGCCTAGCCTTTCATCAAACCACTTCTTTGTTGATTGTTGATGTTGTTCTAGCTTGATCATGATAGAGTTTCTCAATTCTTCAAGTTCAACCAGCTCTACCATTCTAATTTCTCTCTGATCTACGCCCTCAAACTCTAGCTATTGGGCAAGCTCTAATGAAGGTAATTCAAGAGATAAAGGAAGTTGAGCTTCCTTTCCATAAACAAGTTTATAAGGTGAAGTACTATTGCCTTCTTCACCATGATTTTTTCCCCACAAGCAGCGCATGAGACCTTTGTGTGCCATTACCTTTGGTTGATATTCATTGTTCACTTCATGATTTTGATCAGGTTCTTGTTTGTTGACTCTGCCAAGCCATTTCCCTGAGGGTAGTAGTTGGAAGAATTATTCAAGTAGATACCAAGACTTAATGCCCAATCAGAATTTTGGTACCAAGGAAGGCCTTTGCATTATCAAAGATAATGGTTTGAGGAATGTCAAACCTTGTTACAATTCCTCGAGAAATTCAAGGATGACTGACTCGGTTGATTCCTTGAGCGTGACAAATTTTGTCCATCTGGTGAAGTAATATGTAGCCTTCAACACCCATTTATGCCCAGTGCTTGAAGGAGGATTGATCATGCCTATGAAGTCAAGACCCCATTGTGTAAAAAGGCTGATCCATTTGGATTGGTCGAGGGGAAGCTACTAATTTCTTCTTTCCTACAAAGAAAGTGCATTCTTTACATTTCATGACCCACTTGTGTGCATCTGCAAATAAGGTAGGCCAAAAGTATCATGTCTTGATGATCTTCATTATTGTTGCCTTGGTAGAGAAGTGTCCACCAGAGAATCCATCATGAAATTTTGCTAACACTTTGTCAACTTTGTGCGCCATCAATGCACCTCAACGAATACACCATCATATTTCTTTTGAAGAGGGTGCCATCAATCATTACATATGGAATAGACTACAACCTCAGATGTCACCTCTTTAATTTTCTTAGACTAAGAGGATATGTGCTAGAGGAAAGGAATGTGATCATGTTCTTCATCCATCTCATCCAAGTGCCACTCAGGATCTTCACTCTATTCACGTTTAGTGTGCGAGGAGATTCTTCATCTATAAATAATGAAGTCTTGGGTTCAATTTGTGCATCCTCAATGAGCTCTGCTTACAGAGTGCACTACCTCTAACCAGCTTTGTGGTTTTGATAGTCACATCATACTCCATGATTTTGGTTACCCATCTTGCTCTCTTTTCTCACTAATTTCTTCTCCCATGATGAATTCTCTCACACCTGAGTGCAAAACTAACACCTTGATATGATTTGTGGCGAGCATACTTTTGAACTTTTAAGTGCGTGTATGATGGCATAGACATGTTTCTCTCATGTGACTTTATTTTAACTCATAATCCTTCAGTGTTTGACTAAAGAAATTCGTTGGTTTCTCTAGTCCTTGTTCATTTTCTTTTTTTAAGACAATAGCAACACTCGCATCAGCTCCATAAGCATAGAGGATGAAATCCTTGGAGAATAATCTAGATTGATGAGTGTTGGTGCACAAAAAATTTCTTGCTTGATCTTGTTGAAGCTCTCTTTTCCTTCTTTTGTCCATCTGAAGATTATGTCCTTTTTTAGCATTACGGTGATGGGCCTTACCAGTCCTATAAAGTTAGGAATGAAGTGTCTAACAAAATTGATTTTACCTAGGAAGGACTGTAAGGATTTCTTGTGCGCTAGCAAGGAGAGAGAGAAAGGATGGAAGAAACGTGCTCAAGATCAATAGCAATGCCATCCTTGGAGACCACATGGCCTAAAATATTTCCCTACGCCATAACAAATTTGCACTTCTTGGGGTTAGAGACACCCCAAATTCTCTGCATCTCTCAAAGACTTTCTCCAGATGCATCATGTGATTCGCGCTCTGCTTTGAGAAGATAGTTATGTCATCCAAGTAGACTAGGATGAACTCATTGATATATCCTTTGAAGGCAATGTCCATGGCATGTTGAAATTTTACACCTACATTTGACAGACCAAAGGGCATCTTTTGATATGCATATGTTCCCCACTTGGTTGTAAACATGTTTTTGAATTGATCCTCTTCTTTGACCATGATTTGATTGAAGCCAAAATACCCATCCAACATGGAAAATCTTTGTGCGTCCAACCACAATTTTCAAAATCTACTCCATAGAAGGTAAAGGATAGTGATCCTTCAAGGATGCCTTATTCAAATCTCTAAAATCGAACAGATTCTGATTTCACCATTCTTCTTGTGCACTTTGGAACAAGATTCATGACCCAAGTAGATTATTTGATGGGGAATATTATCTTTTCTCGATGAGTTTAGATAACTCTTTCCTCATGAGGGCTCTATCCTTGGATTGACAGGCCTTTACTTTTTGTCTGATGGGATTGATGCTAGGATCAAGGTCAATGGAGTGTTGAGAAACACTTGGATCAAATCCTTTGAGGTCTTCATACTCCCATGAGAAATATCATTTTATTTCTGATACAGAGAGAGATGAAGGCCTCCTTTTCATCATACGCACAAGCTTTACTCAAAGAAATATCCTTTTCATGCACAATGATAGTGACTGGGGAGCAATCTTCTTGTGTCGCATGCATATATTTTTTTCACCCTTGAACTCATCATCAGGGCTAAAAATTTTCTCTAAGGTGACCAACCCTTTAGGTAACTTATTTTTCTTGAGTTGAATCACTTGGTCACCATAGTTGTCATGCAAGTCACTTGCATGTTTGAAGAAAACTCAACTTCATTCTGAATGAACTAGACAATCTACACGTCACTGTCAAACACTTTCCATTGGTATTGTTGTCTAGAATAGATGGTTTGATCACCATTTTGACATGTTGCATGTTTCCTTTGATAAAATCCTCAGTAGAGAGAACTATGAACCAAGCACGGCCATCTTATTTGCTTCTTTGTTCATTTTCCTTGGTACCACCTACAGATTCAAAGCATCAAAATCTCTCAAGAGGTCCCAAACTCTATGTTTATAAGCTTTAAGAAGCTTATCTTTGTTGTGCACTTGTTTGTGACCTGGTGGATGACCAATTCTATGTGTCCCAAAAATCTGCAGTGCCTTAATCTATCTCTTCTCAACAAAAGACCATGCACCAGCACTCTTCATATTCTTATATTGTTGGAGCATGCAAACTGCATCCTATGTGTGAAGAAGAATTTCTCATCCTTGGAAGAAATGAGAACAACACTTGCACTTGCCCATGCCATTTTTGATTATGGAGTTGTCAACAAAGTAGTACATCTTCCACAAACCATAATTTTCTTCATTTTTCTTGAGCGTGCGCGGAAACACAACTTCTTCTTCAAGGATGTAGTAAGTTCCAAGTCTAGTTTCAAAGGCTTCAAGCTCTTCAACATATGGATCAAATTTGTGGTGCCTTTTTTCCCACTCATCTAGCCTAAATCAGGTAGAGGAGGAGGAATAGGTTGCTCTTCGAAACTAAAACTTGTTCTTGGCCTTCTTGGATTAGGAATTAGCTTGGAGAGGGGATGGGTCATATGACTCAACATGATAGGAAAATATTGGCTCAGCTTATATGGTAAACCATGGGTACCATACCTTGTCTTTAGTAACATATGGGACCAATCAAAAGACAAGTAACCACCCACTTTAGCAATGAAATCTCTTGATAAACACAAGGAAAACAAAGGAGGTAGGTCAATGATTGACACATCTTGAGTTATTGTGAGGCTTGGACATGCATGGAGGGTTAACTCAAGATCCTTGATGACTCCTAGAGTAGGTAACAGTTGAGCCATCAAGTTACAAGACTCCTTTGACAAAGGGTTGTACTTAAGACCTAGGACATCAAAATTTTCTTAGGCATAACAAAAGTACTAGCTGCTTTGAGTCAATCATACAATTGTGGACAAGGTGTTTGCCTATGATCAAGGACATATAAAAGGGTGGGGTTTTGACAACTTTTATTGTTTCTCCTCTTCTTGACATATATTGATGGCAACATGATATTTTTTGAATGACATGATCAATGCACATGGAAGTTACGCCAGAGCTTTATGTAAAAAGTCACGTTTTGAGATGGAATGGCCAGGGCATCCCACATTGTGACATTTACATTTGTCTTCTTCATTTGGTCCACAATGTTGAATGGAAGGCCCATTGATTTGTGATTTTGGGCACAAACAACATCTTTTCTTGATTGTTCAGGTGTAGGGCGGGGTGCCTTCATTGGCGCGCAGAGAGCTTGACCTACCAAAGGAGGGGCGTGTGCCACTTCTTTACAAGAGAATTACATGGAACCTCACATGCGAGAACTTGTGCACCATGAATTTTGGGTTGATGAGTTGTATCCTTGTGCTTTTGAGGATCGACCATGTGTGTGACAGAGGCTAAGGTTGTGCGCCTTGACTCAAGCATTCTTTTCTTGTACCTTATGTTATCAGCAACCTGGCATGTGGTCTATTTGTGTCATCTACAAACTTGATTAATTGCACACAAAATTCTTTAGCACTAAAGGGAACATAAGGTTTTTCTTGATCTCAGCTTTCTTGATTTTCAGGCTCATTTGCGTGTGGAAGGTTCACCAATAGAAGCAACTTGAATCATGTAATCCTGTGTGTGTGCAACATTGGCGCAGTGATTTTGATTGTGAGGCATATTGCAAGGAAAGCACCATTCTGACTCTTGTGCCATATTGTTCTGAACTAGAACTAGTGTTTGGCTTGTGTTGGGCACTTGGAAGAGGTTACGCAGGAGGAACTACTTGCAAGGAAGGTGCGCATTAACATGCCATCTATCATTTTGTTGGTTCTTCCCATATATCTGATTTGCATATTGATTTCTAAAGGGCTGATGGCTTTTGTTATACCCTTGATTAGAACTATTTCGAAGGCTTGTGCATGTTGTTTTTCTAATGATATAACTTTATTGGACAAGTTTCTAATCAAGGCTTTCATTTCTTCATCCTCCTTTTTGTTATGCGGGAGAATAGGATGTGGATGCAACGGGTTGAGGGCTCTGCTCTGGGAATAAGGGCAAAAAAGGCTAGGGCATGTGAGACATTTATGGGAATAAGGGTGTGGGCGGTCTGGGGGCTAATTTTCCCACCTGAATGAGACTATTTTCTGCCCTTATTGCAATATTGTAAGTAACAGGTAAGGTTCTACCCCCATGGACTGAATCATGATTGAGATATCACTATTCAAAGCCCTTAGATGATACAAGAAGGCATGTTGGGCTGTATGCCTTACCACTTGAGGAATTTTGTCCCAAGTCTTCTGGAATCTAATATTAAAATCAGTCATCTGCTCATTGGGGCATTTTTTTGTTGTCATCAGTTGCTCCACCAAAGAAAGGTGATCTGACTTATCTTCAAAGTAGTTATAAAGATTCGTTCCAATCTCATCCCATTAGCAATAGATGCAGTCTTAGGGCTTATATACATTGAATTTATTTTCCCTTGAGCAAGGTTGCAAAGCAATCTAAGCTACTACATCATCATGTGTGATCAAATAGACAGAGCACACATTGGCTACATCTTGGATGTGCTCAACAAGGGTGACTTGATTCTCACCAATGAAGTATGGAATACTTTTGAGTGTGGCTGCTGGCATATCATGTTGCGCATTAAGAATAAGAGGACTTCCACCAGTGAAGTTGGCAAATTTTCTTGGAGGTGGTGGGGAGCTGCATGACAAGTTGCAGAGGCCTACCCGGAGGTGGAGTTGAAAGTGTATGACCCGTTGGAGATGGAATGTGCATGCATGATAATTCTACTACGTATTCTTCTCGAGAGATAGTTGAAGGTATTCAAAGAACTCTTCAACTTGTTGCACTTTGTCTGGTATGCACTCTTCTCAAAATGTGCATGGATTGTTAGAAACACTAGATCGAGTGTTGGAGTCACCAGATGTGTTGAAACAAGCCTCTAAAGGTCTGGAAATCACTAAGTCACACACCAAAACTTAGCAATGATGAAATTTAATATTTCAATGTTTCTCCCACCGAGCATGCCAAAATTATTGGAGCTCAAACTTGCACCCATCTCAGATTAGGTTGAACTGAGTCATTGAGGCAATAATGGGATTATCTCCAAGTTGTGGGACCTTATGTGCTTGAGACAAACCTCCAGAGAAGGCTAGTTCCTCTACCTACTTCTACTTCTACTACTACTACTCCTAATGCTGAAATGGAAATCCTAAGCTAAACATGCCAAGGGACCAGGGATAGAAGGATATGCGAGAAAGGAAAACTAAAACTAAAGAAGGTGATATCACTAGAAAGTAAGGAGATGAACATGATCAACTTTGAGCGAAAAGAAGGGGAATGCATAGAAGAAGGTTAGACACGAGTAACACGAGACCAGAAGATAGCCGCACAATCATTTCCATGGGACACAATCATAAAAGGAGATGCAAGGGACGTGAGGAAGGCATGGCAAGCACACAACATAAAGGAGAGGTAAGAAAGAAGAATAAAAATAGGTTAAGGCAGAAGGTAGCCACAAAACAATGCTTTTATTACTTCCAAAATGCACAGTCTATTACAATGGCGTATGAGGCTGATATCCACATGAAAATACTAGATCTAAAGGTCTGTAACTCAAAATGCAAGGAAATACCTATACAAACTAAAAGAGTCCAACCCTTTACAATGAGCAATGCTCTTACATTTATAGAAGGATGAAGAGAAGAGGAAGAGAAAGAGGAGGGAACTCGGATTTTGAATTTCAACCACCAAAAATAGCATTGAATGCTTGTAAATCTACCTACAAATTTGACAAATACGCCTCCCCATGTCTGATTTAGCTTGTGGAAGAAGGAAGGAGACAAGATCTAAAAATATGGTGGTTGAGTTTGCATTAATGGCTGAAAACCATTTCCTACTTCTCACCTACCCAGTCCCACCAACATTTGAATTTAAATATTCTGCATTGTAGCCCACATCAACATCTTTCGAATAAGACAAACCGCACCCTAATCCAATCCTTGTAGCAAAATAGCCCACATATGACGTTTTTTGATCTATAGGCCACTCTAACACGTAATAACACATGGCGCTCATAGAATGGTTAAAGGGCGGCCAATCATACCTATTTTTTCACTTCTACCACATGTCATGCAATGTTTCATTACAGGATCCGACGCCACCTTGAGCTAGCATGCTTTTATTGGTTGTGTGTAGCTCACTCAATGTCTAACATATGCCATGTGGCATAGTATCTAGCATGGAATAAGGCATGCACGAAAGGAAGAGGCACGAGAGGAAGCAGAGGAAGGGTGTGTAAAAGTAACGCACATGGTAGAAATGGATACATACTTGTAGGATACAAGTATGCAAGTGGGGAGAATGGGAACATACATATAGGAGATAAGTATGTACGTAGGGTGCGAGCATCAAAATGTGATGTGCGATCGTGAGAAAGAGAGCGTGCAAGAATGCCAATGACTTGACTAATTTTGGGAAGTAAGTCTCGAGGCTCATGCAAGGGTGCACAAACCGATGGGAAGGAGGCGGATGCATAAAAAGTGCGCGTGAGGAAAAACTAAACTGGGTAGAGGAAAATGAAGAGAAGATGGAGAAAGGAGTAGCATACATAAACGTGTGAGGAATTACATCCAAGGAATTGCGTCAAGAGGACAACTAAAGTGTGCGCAACCTGGAATAAGGAAATTCCAGAGCTGAATGGGGATGTAGGTTGCCAAAGTAACTAGGGGAGTTATTTTGGACAACAGATCCTGTAACTTTGTTGATGAACATAAAGGTCAATGTAATTTTGGAAGGAGAAACTTTATGATCTAGTCAAAAATCAGTATGCTTCCTCAGCAATTTTTGGTCCTGATTCACTTGAAAAACTCATCAAACTCCAAAACTTCTTCAATATGGAGGATAGAATGGTGGAATTTCATGCAATTCCTAATAGAATTTTGGAAGTATAAGTTATCTGTGAAACTTTCCTTGTGCCCCATTGATTCTATGAGGAGCTAATTCTATTGGAATCACTTGAAAGGTTCATAAATTTCAAGATGGTGAGACGTTTGGATGCGGACTTTTCAAAATAATATTTTCAATGTTTTTTTGAGGTTGCCCTTGGTGATCAATGAGTTCATTTCTTCTACAATCGAGATAGGCAGACTCTTGTCCCAATGGGTAAGGCACTAATCCTAAGTGTCATGTTGGATCCATGTGTCAATATCTTGTTTATGTGTTGCCATGTCATTGTCTAAGTGGGGTCCACATGTACCCACTCTTTTGAGATACTTGAAATAATTTAATTAAGTCACCTGAATTATAAACTTATTTTAATAAAGTGACTCAACTTTATTAAAATTAAGTTAATTTATTAATATGAATTAATTTAATCCTAATGTAATGTCATAAGAAACCCTAACTACTTTGTAACCAACTTTTGGGTTATAAAAGAAAGTTAGAAGTTATTTATAAGGGGACTTTTGCCATTTTTGGTCATTTTACAATTGATGTATACCCTCCGAAGCCGATAGGGAAGAATCAAGCCACATAGGAGTTTTAAAGAAGATAAATGAAGTTATGGAAGGCATTTTAGGGAAAATGTTTGGAAGAAATTGATTTCAAGAATGAAGCAAGCAAGACAAAGTCAATTTAGGTGCAAGGAATGCCATACTCCAACGGAGAAAGCTAACTTGTCCGGATGATTATGGGATTTTCATGAGGAGTTGGGAGGGGAACAAATAATAAATGGAAATATCTTAGAACCTTCCACATGATGGAGATGTCACTTTTATTCCAAGACTTAAAAATCTTATGTGATAATCCATGACACTACAGCTTACCCTTCGAGTCAAAAGTGGAACAAACCCTAAAAATCATTTTTAGGAAGAAATGGCTCTTGATAATTGATGTGATGGTCTCAAAAAGTGATTTTGAGTCACAATCATATATTGTTTGACCCCAAAACACCATTCCATGCTCCTCAGGCAGAAAATCACTATCGTGTCCTAAAATGAAGTTGTCAGATGACATTAGCATACCAACAAGGCTTGAGCACACTTTTTCGCCCTTGTTTTCACCTCACATTTTCACCAAGGTGAAAAAGGGAAATAAGGGAAACCAAAGTATGATGCCCCATCCATTCATATTGTTTCGTCACTTAAAGTGCAACTTGGAGTGTTAGAGGAGGCATGTGAAGTGTTTAAGTGCCTAGGTCCCCTTCCCATGATGAGTAGACCCCTTGGCGCATTTCTAAGCATGTGATGTCCCCTTGGATTGTCCCCAAGGTTTAATGGGGACAAGGGGGAACCAAAGTGTGTTCTCATATGCTACCTTCCTCTTCGCAGCTTACAACTTGCAACTTTCACACCTAAGAGACTTATGAATTACACACACTCAACTAGGGCCCCTTTCTCATGTTCCCAAGACCCATGG
Source organism: Taxus wallichiana var. yunnanensis (assembly GCA_018340775.1). Classification (NCBI taxonomy): domain Eukaryota; kingdom Viridiplantae; phylum Streptophyta; class Pinopsida; order Cupressales; family Taxaceae; genus Taxus; species Taxus wallichiana. The sequence continues at coordinate 664,946,878 of CM031235.1, forward strand.
CACATTTTGGGAGGCTGAGTGTCCCCTTGAACTTGTCACCAAGGTGTAAAGGGACATGGGGGACACAAAATTTCACTCCCCATGAGGTTTCACTTTTCACAACTTGCACCACATCACTTTTGCACGAAGGGAGCTGCAAACTTGCAAAAGCAAGTAATCCCTTGTCCCCTCCTCATAAGCTGACCCCCCCATGGTGCATTTTTGATATGATGGTTCTACTTGGACTTCACCAATAGCAAAAGGAATAAAGGGACCACAACATAAACTCATCATCCTTCTGCTTAGCCCCAGGTCACATCAAAAACTAATTGTCATCCCCTGGAAGCCATTTTCACCCCCCGCATCTCCTAACACTACACTATAGCCCTGCCATTTGCCATCACCAGAGAAAAGTCAAATTATTTTTCCCTTATTTCCCCGCACCTCATGCCCCCTATTTTTTATGGTGTAACCACGTGTCAACCCTCCAATAATGGTTTAGCTATCGGGTTAAGTGTTGAGTTAAAAATTACAAGTGAATATGACTAACTCCCAACTCATGAACACTTAATCATTTTTCGACTTTAAGGTGTTATGATTTTCCCCCCAAAAACTCCATTTTTCCTAGTTATGTTGTTGAATTCTTTCAAAACCCTCATACTCCAAAACTGAAAATTGCTCATAACTCACAATCCGTGCACTCGATTTCCATCAAATTTGACTAGTGCAATCCTCCCAAAAATGCCTTTAAGTTGATCAAGAACATCAGTAATTGATGATATGTATAATTTACAGTATTGAGTAGAAAATTTCAGCCCATGGAGTTTCCTTTTCAAATCTACAAAGTTCTGGAGAATAAAAATCCTCGAAAATTGGAGCAGAAGGTCCCGAGATAAAACCTAATCTTTTGAGACCAGTTTCATTCCAATCGAACACCCAGAAGACATTTGTCTAAAAATCATAAGTTATGCAAGGTCTCATGTGTCCAAATATAGTAAGTTTCCAAAATTGGTAAACTCTCAGCATCCTTGTTACTCCAAACAAGCAAAAACCACCAAAAAGTGAAAATTGTGAAAACTTACTAAAAATAGCTATCCTAGATAGGACTTGCTAAAAATAGAAATTCTTGCAATTGAGCTCAAGTCACTTGTATCAACTCACATTCCACCTATCTCATTACTTTTTACATCATGAAAATCAAGTATTCAGGTATGGAGCCAATCTCCACACTGATCACTAAATACCCCAATGTGGGGGACAATGATGTCACCCACATGGACTTAGAAGACTTGAAAGCTAGAATGTTGAATGAACCACAAGGGGAAATAGAAGAAAATATACTCTCATGAGGATTATTTAGGAATGAGGCCATTTGTTATCTTTTCATAGCACTAAACATTTCCTGACATGTGCACCTCATTATGATCCTAACACCAAAACAATCATGACAGATGACAACTCGATCCTCACATTCCTCACACCAAAGGGAATTTCTCAGTGCTTGCATATTCCCACTAGTAGCAACATGGTCATCATAACACATGAGTATGCTTTTGTAATGTCCCCAATTGGACACTTTTTACCCCAAACAGATTTTAGGCAAATCCCAAACCCCAAATACAAATTATAGAAATTATAGCAAAAAGATATAGTGCAGATCTGAATTTTATCTATAAATGGCGACTTGGTATGGAGATGAAAATCCACAAAAGAGAGGCAAAACCACTGAATCTTTAATGGAAACAAATCAACAATATTTGTAAAGGTGAAATCATGAAGAAATTACCAGATTTGGACTTCAAAACAGGCTGAAATAATTTTATAAAAATTTGCAGACACTGCCCTTAGACACAATTGAAAATAACACTTCTTCAACACCAAAAATTCTGAAAAATAGTAGATCTGATTTATAAAAATCAGGAATATGAGCAGCGATCAAAATCTGATCCTAAACAGCTCTGAAACCCCACAACCAACTCCTTAGGTAGGTCACTCCATATAGAAATGGCTGGAAATGAAGGGAAGACTCAACAACAATACTTTTCCTTTGAAACCCTTGTGTAGATCTGCAATTACAACCTTCAATACGATTGGAAAACCACTGGAAAATCAACTAACTCTTTATGCACAATGGAAACCCCAAGGTGGAGAATCCCCACAAACTAGAGGAAGGGTTTTCGTCCTTCTCTAGAGTAAATCTCTAAGGGTTTTCGTCCTTAGAAGATTGAAGATTTAAGCTAAAATGCTCAACATACAAATCTATAATGAGAGAATAAACAAGTGATGCCTCTCCAAGAAAGTCGACTAGTTTAAATGGAAGAATTGGGCCTAATGGCCACCTCCAACAACCAATCAACTCACTTGCCTCATTTAATGTTTTCCACTTACTTTATTTAATATTTTCCCTTGCTTTCATTTAATATTTTCTCTTGCTTTATCCCATCTCTACATGGGTCAAATTTCTCCTCTAGGGAAAATAAAACATAAAGTAACTTTTCATTTTCTATTTTTATTTGATTAAGTTCATAATATTTTATTATAAGTGCTTTATAATATTTTATTTTATTTGCACTTTATAATAAATTATTATAACTTAAGTTCCCCTTGTGTTTATTCCTTAGCCATCGAGGAGACAAAATGGGCTAAGGGTCTTCGATTGGGAAGGGGATATTACAATCCTCCCTTCCCAAAATTGCTTTCCTCAAGCAATTGTAACTCACTAGTTCAAATGCCAAGTGCACCAAACAAACATGCTAAAGTGATCCAAAATCCTTGCACCTGTACCTGTCAAATGAGATAATTCTTGCCACCATATATCCCTCGCAAGATGATCATAAGTACAATGTTGCATCAATTGTTTCACAAACTCAAGGTGGCAGATTTCATCCTCTAATTCAACATTTTTCATAAGAGGAAAGCAAATCTGAATATGCATCAATAGATATGACCTAAACTCACTTGTTTCATACCTTTCAATGTCATCATGATTTACAATAGGTTGAATTTCTTCATTATTCAACTGCTGCAATGACATGCTTTTCTCTTCACCATTATCATCATGTGCAATCAGCCCTACTTGGAACGATACTTCCATGCTCTTAACTGCCACAACTTGAGGATTACCATTCCTCATACCGTGCAAAACAACTTCTTCTGGATTAACATTATTTTCTTCTTCTTTTACCATCTTTAGATCAGCATTATCTCCATCATCTGAAATTACCTCATTCGAAGTTGTTTTTTCAAAAGAGTTCTTTTCTAATTCAGTATATCGGCAGATGATGTTCTTGTTTGGGCTTATTACCAATCTTCATCATGCAATAATCTGAAAATGGCATATTATCTATGAAACCCTTACTCAATGATTGGTATTTTTCCCAACAAGACTCCTCATCAATCACCTCTATTGGTTGCCCTTTATTATTGGTCTCAAATTTTTCCCCATTATTCCCAGATCTGATTTGATTCAAATTCTGAGTGAGTTGGCTCAAATAAAGGTTAGTGGTTTCTTGTTGTTTCACCATGTTGATGAACATTTTTTCATAAAACCCACATTGAGAGATTTTCCTAATCATTGCATATTTTGACCTTCATTCACTACCCAACAGATCGGAAGAAAATCGGCTCGATACCACCGTAATGTCCCTAATTGGACACTTTTTACCCCCAAACGGATTTTAGGCAAATTCCAAACCCCAAATATAGATTATAGAAAAAAATGCAAATTTGAATTTTATCTATAAATGGCGACTTGGTATGGAGATGAAGCTTCATAAAAAGAGAGGCAAAACCGTTTGAATCTTTAATGGAATCAAATCAAAAATATTTGTAAAGGTGATATCATGAAGAAATTACCAAATTTGGACTTCAAAAGCATCATGAAATAATTTTATAAAAATTTGGAGACACTTGCCTTCAAACACAGATTGAAAATAGCACTTCTTCAACGCCAAAATTCTGAAAAATAGCAGATCGATTTATAAAAATCAAGAATATGAGCAAAGAAACCAAGATCTGATCCTAAACAACTCAAACCCCATAACCAAATCCTTATGTCCCCATTGTCCCTTTGTTTTGGGGATAATAGGTTGCTCCATATAGATATGGCTGGAAATGAAGGGAAGACTCAACAACAATACTTTTCCTTTGAAACCCTTGTGTAGATCTACAATTACAGTTTTCAATGTGATTGGAAAACCACTGGAAAATCGGCTAACTCTTTATGCACAATGGAAACCCCAAGGTGGAGAATCCCCACAAACTAGAGGAAGGTTTTTCCTCCTTCTCTAGAGTAAATATCTAAGGTTTTTCGTCCTTATAAGATTGAAGATGCAAGCTAAAATGCTCAATATACAAATCTGTAATGAAAGAATAAATAAGAGATGCCTCTCCAAGCAAGTCGACTTGCTTAAATAGAAGAATTGGGCCTAATGGCCACCTCCAACAACCAATCAACTCACTTGCCTCATTTAATGTTTTCCACTTACTTTATTTAATATTTTCCCTTGCTTTCATTTAATATTTTCTCTTGTTTTATCCCATCTCTACATGGGTCGAATTTCTCCTCTAGGGAAAATAAAACATAAAGTAACTTTTCCTTTTCTATTTTTATTTTATTATTAAGTTCATAATATTTTATTATAAGTGCTTTATAATATTTTATTTTATTTTATTTGCACTTTATAATAAATTATTATAACTTAAGTTCCCTTGTGTTTATTCCTTAGCCGTCGGGGAGACAAAATGGGCTAAGGGTCTTCGACTGGGAAGGGGATATTACAATTTCACAAGAATGGGAAACGACTAACTCATATTTGCAAGGCCTAGCACTTGGTTCATGGCTCAAACAAGGTAGAAAGCCCTCTCGTATCCCAAAGAACCAATCACGAAGTGAGTTTCACAAAGCCTATTTTGAATCCATTATCCTACTAAGAAGAATAATGGGGAAGAGACAACAATGTATTTCAAATATTGGATGGCTCAATTGATCCTAGTATCCATAGAAGGAAACCAAATGGTGGACTAGGGGCAAATCATCAGTGACAACATCCATCAACAGCTTGTTGCATTTTTCCTCCACTAAGAAGTTCACCATGACTTCTTACCTGGTGTATGCCCTTGCCTTCACAAGATCATTTAGATAGATTTTCATTGTCATGATGACTCTTCCATCCATTGATTGAGAGTATTCCTACCAAGGTCATAGATGCACTATTTTTACTTAGGACTCAGTAAAGCAAGATACAAAAAATATTGTACTTTGTAGGTGCATTGATAGATCTACTTTATCGTGATCATTCTTCCATCAATTGATTCAACAATGTCACTAATGCATGATTTTCAATTAGGAATGCATGACAGAAATGGAAATTTTCATAATTTATAGGTATATTGATAGATTTTCATAATCATGAAACAATCTTCCATCAACTAATTGAGATCTATTAGCTAGGTCACTTGTGAACAATTTTCAATTAGGAGTAAATGGTAAGATATGGAATATAGTGTACTTTGTATGTGCATGAATAGATCTTCACCATCCACTTTGTGTTTTTATATGGAATAATATATAGAGAATGATGATTTCAAGATAGCTTATACGTAGTGGACAAAGTGTAGTCACTTCCATCAATTTATTTAGATCATTGACGACAAGGCCATCAATGTACAATTCTCAATTAAGACTATATGCTTTGCAGTGCAATTGACTTCCCTTTTACAAGTACTAATGTTACAGTCATTCTAAGCGTAGAAATATACCACTCACATATTTAATTTTCAGTTTTATTTTGTTATGTACTTCATTCTCTTTTTAACTTCAATCATGGCCCCTTAAAAATCCCAGAGACGATAATAAAACCCCTTGAAGGAGAAAATAAAGAAATAAGAAAAAATAAACAACCTAGTGAAAGAAAAGATCAAAAGGTTTGGTTTTGTTGAGCCCTATCATCACGAAGGAGGGTCAAAAATTTGTTGCAATGTCAATTATGGAGACAAGTAGGATTTTTAAGCGAGAGGAGAATGAGGACATAAATGACGAGAACAAATAAAACAAAGATGAAGAGATAGATGAGAATGATCTGGAAGAAAATAGATGGAAGCAAATCGGCCTCTAACACTAAATGACCGTAGTTTTCCCTACAAGTCCCCAGCAGAGGCAGACAAAGAGGAGCCTTAGGAACACTACTACTAGAAGAATGATTTTTATCCGAACACCCAAATTACAATGATGACAAGACATAATTATTAGAATTAATCTAATTTTTTTAAGATTTAAATTTATATTTTAGAATGAAGTAGTGGTTGCAATGAATGTGTGGTAGTTTAAATTTAGATTTTGTAAAAGTTATTTTTATCAATATTAATACAAAAATGGTTTTTTTTTTTTTATCAATATGAATAAAATTTCTTGTGACTATTACACTTACAATGTTAACTACTTTCTTTTCTTATACAAAACTAATTTTGTTTATAACTATTAAATAATTACTTTAATACCTACTTGAATTTCTTAATGTTTGGCAATAAACCACTATGTCAAGCTTACAAAATCTCTTCAAGAAGGAAAAAATGGGCTTTGAACTCTAGTGTATGACAAAAATGGGTTGAAATATCATTTTGAGGGTTAAATTATATAGATATATATATATATAACTTAATAACTAAATATTAAAACTTTTACATAATCAACAAAGCTATATAAAAGTTCATCCATGACACTATGTATCGATCCTAATACAAGACCGTCAAGCAATGGTATAAAAACTAAAAATAAAAAAATAGCATACTCTTCTCATAACAAAAAGGGGAAATTAATTAGAGCTTTACCAATATCAACCCATATATGGCCCTCTCGGTGAACCCTAACCGAGTCTCTTATCCATGTATCCCTCCCCGTGATTCCATTAAATCGGCGAGCTCCTTCGGTAGCGGCAACGGTTCTCTAACCACACGATTTCAAGCAGCGCTGGCAACAAGTGATGGTCCCTCGATTGGGCAAAGGTGTTGCGTGCCCTTTGTTGTTCATGTTTTGGAGCCGGTGGTTGGGAAGGTTGGTTTAGACGGGGCTCAAACCGCCTTTTCAAAGCGCTCCTTTGATGCGGCCTCAACTTCCCTTTCCTCATCCTCTAAAGTTTTTTCTATGGCCAAATCCCCTCTTGGTTTCCTTTGGGGAGTCAGTATTAGAGTCAGAGGTTTTTTTCTCCATCCAAGGTTTGATATGCCGCTTGATGGCCTCTAGTCTAGGTTGTCACTTCTTCACTCATGGATATCTTCAAACCAAGCGTCCTCTCTTATCTCGGTAGGATCGACATTTATCCCTATGCAAGGGGGTTTTTTATTGTGGTTTTTAGTTTTGTTGAAGATGGATTCCATTCTCTCTAAGCTTTGGGATCTAGAGAGTCATTGCCTATTGATGAAATTGTGGTTTCCTACCTTTAATTCTCTCGTTGGTGCTTTCAACGTAAAGCATGTCTGGTCTGTCTTCCTCATCTCTCGTTGCGCTTTGGGGGAGGAGTGTTTGATTGATATTGGCAATGCTTTGGGCAAGTTTTTATCTATCGATTCCAAAACAAAACTCTACACTCACACTACATATGCGTGAATCTTAGTGGATATGGATACCTCTCTTGATCTTCTTGCTTCCATTGATCTCAAAGTGTTGGATAGGGTTTGGTCACAACCACTTGACTATGAAGGATTGCCCTTCAAATGCGGAAATGTTTCGCACTAGGGCATCTTGCTACATAATGTCAAAAAGTGAAAACAGAAATTTAAGGAAAAAGTCTCTTGGTGGAAAGATTCCCAACCAAACATGTTGCTTATTGGGAAGATTCGATCCCTCTTCGAAAGATTCGATGAAAGTTCATGAAGAACATAATTTAGAGGTCCAAATAATTCAACCACCACTGAGACCCATGTTTCCTCCCCCCGTGGCGGCGTTGGTTGAGTCGAGTACGGTTGAACAGGTGGTGATGCTCCCTTCGGGGATGGATTCTGATCTTTCTAAAAACAGAATCTTGAAGGTGGAGTCAATTGTAGGAACAACAGAGATCTCTGATATTCAGCTTCCATTACATCCAGATGAAAACTCGGATCCTAATAGGAGTGATGGATGGACAATTGTAAATCGAAAAAAGAAAGTTATTCCTCTCCCTAAAATGAGATTACGATCTCATGTTCGGGATCCTCTGAGTAAATTGTTTGTGTTGCGGCAAAACCGTGAGTGCTTCACTTCTCTCTTATTCCCTCTTCTCTTTTCTTTGTTCTTCGCTTTTGTGCTTTAGTGGCCTTCTATCTTTGGTTGCCTACGGGCTTCTCTTCTATTGTGCTTCAATGTTTTATTCTGCCTTAAGGGCCTTTTGTTCAAGGATGTGGATCCTTTCAAAACCCACACATTTACCCTTTTCCAAAAAGGGAGGGGGGGGTTCGGGGCGGGGGGGTGGGGGGGTGCGGAGATTAATTGTTATTATCACTCACTTCTTATTGACACTTGTCACTTGATTTTGTCACTTGCCACACTGATTTTGACTCTCCATTTAATTTGTTTTGTACAAATTCTTTTAATTTGCTTTGAACAAATTCTTGATGTATTTACAAAATGGGAGGTAAAGAGAGACTACACAATCGAAAGGGAATGAGGAAGGAGAAACAAAGACAATCTAATGAAAAAATAGATATGAGGGAAGAGCTTCCAATAGAGGTTGAAAGCATAGATGGATAGGAAGAAGAAGGGGATATGGTAAGTTTTTATTTATATATAGATTTTACAAATTATTTTATTCTTTTGTGTTTTAAATTTCAATACTATTTTAAAATTTCTATATGAAATAGAAGTCCTAGAATTTCTCGAAAAAATCCTTGAACCCTCTCCAAATTGGAGAGAAATATTTCAATAAATGATATACTAGAAAGAAAAGTGGGCAACTATGGTTTGATAAAGTATGCGAGAGAGAAGAAGAAGACGTGTATTCCTAGGTTCTCCTAGTCTTTTGTGGTTTTCGGGCGTGCTCTCATACCGTCCGCTTTTTTTTTTGGAAAAATCTTGTATTGTGTTGCATTTAATATAATATAAGACCTTTTTCATAAAAAAAAGTATGCAGAGAGAAGAAGACATGAAAAAGTGAATATAAACTATGATTATTCATTCTTCCATCCTCTTCTCCCTTATCCACATTTAGTCTACCTATAGGCATGCTCCTCGAATTTCATTTGTTCTCCTATGACACTATGGGTACCCCTATTCAATTTACTCGAAGGGGAATATTTGGTATGATTATATTGGAAAAAAAGTTGAGCCATCTCCATCGGGTGATTAGATACCCGACCAATAGACAAGCCATAACCCATCTCGATTGTCCCAAACTTTAAAAAAAAATTAAAAACAAAAACAAGAAAAAGGGTTCATTCAGGTCCTCCACCAAGGAATAATACAAGCAAATTTGGTTGAAAAAATTAAAGAGTTATTTGTCGATACTTTGAGAAAGGCAAGAGATGTGGGCTAAAAGGAAAAATAAAAAAATGTTCTTAAATCTCAATGGAAATCAAAACTGCCACTAGTTTATACAAGATAGGTAGACAATTTTATTCAGGAAATGGGAGGGCTATAAAAAGAAGGCCGCAAAACAAGGAAATTAGTGTGGATATATGAAGGCAACAAAAAAAAGGGTTGAAAACAACATTGTTACTCATGGCACGTGCTAAAAAGGCTTAAAAGGAGTGGCCATTGATTTTGTAGTTTTAATCACTCTTTTCTCTTTGTTTGAATAGTTTAATTTGAATTTAATGTGAACTAAATTATTGTGCAATAACTTTTTGTTTTTTGTTTTTTCAACATAGGGTTTTTGAATGTCAACCAATTGAAGAAGACATTTAGTTCCTTAAACAAAGCAATCTTAGCTGGTATGTCATCATCACATATGTAAGTTAATCAAGTCTTGTCATACAATTTTCTTCAAGGTTAGCAATTTTTGTTCTAATTTTTATGAAACTTATATTAATTATTTTTATTTTTATTTTGAAAACCAATTTCCATGTCTCGTGACATAATAATCACATTCAAGTGGAGATACTAAAAGAAGGTTGGGTGGAACTCAAATGCATTAACGTCACAAAAGGTGTTCAAGTATTATTTAAGATTAGTTTCCAAATTTATTAATTATTAGATTAGATTTTTAAGATTATGTTTTATTGATAAATACTTAAAACATATCAAAATTTTAAATAAAGTATTATTTATTAACATAACTCTTATGCAAAGAACAATCTCTCAAAGACCTCATAATGTATATTATTTTATTTCATTTTTAAAAAAGTTGAGACATTCTTATTTATAAAATAACTTTGTTTTGTAAACATAAGGCATTCAAATGAGAATGATGATGGCAACAATAGCAATGAAAAGAATGATGGTGAGAATGGGGATGATGATGAATATTATGAGGATGAGCAATATTAGTCATATTTTATACTTTTCTTTAAAAACAGAATATATTCCCTAAAAACATTGCATAAACTATTAATGCATTTCGATAAATAATTTGTTTAATTTCTTTGTTAAATTTAATTGTTATCATAATCGGTACAATAATGTGCTTCAAATTTATTCAAGCATGATATTTTATTCTATGGTATGTTAACTATTGATGGTTTTGTCCTTGTAATGATTCAATTGTAGTTGAAAAATATCGAAATAAATTATAATAATGTATGTAATTAATATCTAATTTATATACACTACACATCAATAAAACAATTACTAAAATAATTTTCAATTAAAAAATAATAATTCGTCGGTAGGCATTCTCCTTTGAAGATGCTCCTGCTGAAAAGTGTCAAATTCCGACGGATCCAATGTTTACAGGTTGCCGGATTTTAGATATTTGTTGTTTGTCGGATTTTGGATATTTATAGTTGCAATAGTATTTACAATTAATATATTTGATGAAATAGTGTGAGTTGTCTTGCATATTTATTTGTTAAAGCAATGTTTTTTTTGAACAATGTTTGGAATTAATTTGGTGAAACAACATAAATGCAGAAGTAAATATCAAATATATTGTCACACTCAATTCCCTCCATAATAAATTTACAATCTAACCTCACCGGCGTTGATTGCAACTCGTACAATTGCTAGTATATATATATATATATATATATATATATATATATATATATATATATATATATATATATATATATATATATATTGCAAATTGTAATGATTTGACATCAAAATAGCGATATTATAAATTTGACATCAAAAATATATATATATATATATATGCAATAAATTCTAAATTTATATTTTTTTGATGCAAAAATATTTTTGATGCGTCCACCAAAAAGTGTCATCTAATATTAAAGCTTATGATGTTAGCTCCATCAAAGAAAGCTGCATGGCAAGATCCAAAAGAAAATATAAGCAAAAAAATGTGCAATTCTAACACTATAACTTAATGATCACAATTTGTAGTAAGATCTACAAGAGGGGTGTAAGAGAGCATGAGATTGACCAGATTTTATCATGTATAAATGGATTTAAACAAAATTAAAACTCACATTCGTGACACATTTAACTAGGTCTAAATAGATGTAAAACCATAAATTGGTATAGATGTCTTAAACAATATACCTTTAATATGCTAATAGATATCAATATGAATCCAATACTTTCATTGTATCTTCTCAAATTTCTTGTTGTCTAGTAATGTTGTCAACCTACCTACACCACTATGTTGGACTCAAAAAAATCAAGAAGAGAAAACATACTACAACCTCATTATATGCCTAAGATATACCAATGTTTTGATTTGCCTTCACCAAACCAAAAAAACATTGCTTTATGTTAATCAAATGAAGTTCAAATTTAGGTCATCTATTAATTGTTTATCCACAGACATTACAACCCCTACCACCGCTAGCTACCATTATAAGACACTGTCAACCTAAATAGACCTCATTAACTATTGAAAAAACACTACCAATTATAAATGAGTATGGTTTTGGATTATCTTGTTCCTAGGAGTGAGGGCAATCATCATAATTAACCATGCACTTGACTTTTGGATGAAATAACTAATAATTAAAAAAATACTACATTCACTTCTTTCTACCTTCCACAAACTTTGCTCAATTTCTTGAAACTTTGTTTTGTTCACTACAAAATCAATCTTTTTAATCCTAATGGAATAGTCAAACTTTAAACATACAAAATAGTAGGTTTGTTTCAAAAATGTGCTCCACTTAACTTTATTCTTATCGAATCCCCATGTTTGAGACAATATCCAAATGACACACCAAATACAATACAATGGTTACTTGGTTGAGTAAATTGATACATTGTCTCTATATGAATTTTACTACTATAATGGATACTTGATGATAGCTTAATTTTATAGAATGTTTGTTGAATTATTACAACAATAATTGAATGCACTTATTAAATATCAACTCATTAATATATTCCATATACATAAATAAATTAGAGTTTTTGTGTAGTTGTAAACAACTAAATTTCAAATTTGGCCCATATTAGCTTGTAAGTCAACACAAAACAGTCCAAAAATAAAAACAATGGGTCCACAACTAAGTGTGCACCCTTAGTTACCAAGAATACGCATCCCATGTGAAAAATCATAGACAACTAGAACTCAAATTTGTGTTGTAGTAAGGATACAAGTTGACACATTGTGATCGAAAAAAAAGGACAGATCCAAAACCAACAAAAACCTTGAACTTTTGTGCGCTCCACATTCATGGAAGTACATAATCATGGTAAAATTATAAACAATTAGATTTCAAATTTGTATTGTATTAACATGCAAGTCAAGATAATCTGATAAAAAAACAAAAAGGCCAAATCCAAAACCAAGTGTGCACCCTTAAACTAACAAAAACCTTGAACTTTACCAAGAATGTGCACTCCACATTCATGAAAGTACACACTCGTGACAAAATTTCCCCCAAAAAAAAATCAATCATGGGAAGAAATAAAGGAGAGAGACGGGAGAGAAAATGAGAGAGAAAAATGAAGAGGAGACAAATCATGATGTCAATAGTAGACAAGCACACAAACACTCCAACAAAATACAATTTAACGACCAGTAAATGCCTAGCGGCTATATTTAAGTGTCTCTATAACTATTGGGTTATATTTATTGCATCCAAAAAGGAAAAACTATATTAAGAGTTAAAATAGTGTGATTGAACACGGAGTCATACACGCTCTTTTAGCTATCCTATTTTAACAAAAACAATTGTTTTGTTCTGTTTTTTATTGTTCAGAATTCAAATTACATTTTGTGCACGAACCACCACAAGAAAATAATAAATTATATTCACTTGAAAGACGTTAAAAATTGGAATATATAGATCTAATTATATCCACGTAAATGCAGAAAAATAGCAGTGATGTCCTTAAGAGAAATAGTTAAATAAAGTTGAGCAAAATCAAAATCCATTCTTAAATAATTTTTCTTAAGTTACGAGTACTTTGAAGAGTCGGGCCTCTAAGAGCATGGTCCCATGGAGGGGGCTCCATAAATATCTCAGCGGGTGCTGCTCAAAAAAATTAAGAGCATTTTAACAGTTTTAAGGTCCCATATTTTTTATTAGTTTCCTCAACAATACCCACTGAGATATTATAGGATCCCATTAGATTTTATATTTATTTGTCGGTAAATAAAATCATATTTCCCTCTAAAATCACCAAAAAATAATGGTAGGAATGCATATTATATTCCACATGGACAAAAATCAGCCTAAACTGTAGGGGAAACTCCTAGGCCCCCTCTTCAGCAACCTCTTAAGTTTAAGGCTCCTATTTTCTTGCAGCAGAAGGTCCCATGGTTATTTTTAAAGCCAGCTACAGGAAATAATAGAATCTAGGCCTAAAAATAGGAGCTCCATTTTTTTAGCCCCCTAAACTTAAGAGGTGGCTGGAGAGGGGGGGCTGGGAGTTTCCTCCTACAGTTTAGGGCTGATAGAATCTAATATGCATTCCCGCCATTATTTTTGGTGATTTTAGAGAGAAATATGATTTTATTTTCCTACAAATAACCATAAAAATCTAATGGGATCCTATAATATTAGTTTCCTCTAATATCTCAGCGGATATTGTTGAGGAAACTAATAAAAATCATGGGACCTTAAAACTGCTAAAATGCTCCTAAATTTTCTCAAGAGCACCCATTGAGATATTTATGGAGCACCCCTTCCATGGCATCAGTTTGTGCTCTTAGGGGGCAAAAAAGTGGAGCTCCTATTTTTTAGGCCTAGATTCTATTATTTTCTTATAGTTGGCTTTAAAAATAAGCATGGGACATTCCATTGCAAGAAACTAGGAGTTGTAGCCCCTTTGTGGGACCATGCTCTAAGCTCCTTACAAATTACCACTCCCCTTAAGCATCCCTAGCCAACATGGTTATAACAATTGCAGGTGGAATGGAAATGTTGGTAAGCATAAAACAAGTAATCATTTCTTGTGCACTTGAAGATCTGAAAGACAAGTAGTTTGATGAAAATGCACCCTTTAATGTAGGAGATTCGAGATATAGAAAGCATCGCAAATAATCCACACTGCATTTGTTGTGAATGGGCCTGCCAACATTCCCACCAAAAAGCAACATTGTTCTCACAATGCACAAGCATAGTAGAGGAGGCTACAGGTTGAAATGCCTTAACCGATTTCAAATTTGAGCTTTTCACAAGCTATTGAGGAATTGCAATGTCTCGTGCCTTAAAGGGCAAGACTCGAGTCATTGACCCTAACATCCACATTCTCCTTGCCCTCGAAGGTTTAACTAAGTCTCATTCACCAACACTTGGCTATGAATGCACTCGCGCAACATTTCCACCTAAAAACATTACTTTGTTCGCACAATGCACGGGCCTTTTAGAGGAAGCAACGCAATGGAAATGCCTTATCGATTCCAAATCTAACATGTTCGCAAGATATTGACGAACCGCAATAACTCGCACCTAAGGGACCAAGACTCGAGTCATTGACCCAGACGTCCACATTTTCCCGACCCTCAAAGGTTTTGCAATCTCCTTCACCCTTACCTGCAAATAGGAAGCTTGCATGTTTGAGTCGACATGTTTTTGCCCCTATCAACCATGCCCTCTAGCTCATCTTTGTCGTCTAATTTATCCTCTCTTTGTTAAGAGTCAACAAAACATCAACAAAATGAAATGATGTTGTCATTAGAGTTGTGGATGTCCAAGACTTTGAGTAGGTGCTCCTAATATACCATGTTTTTCATGCGTTCACCGTTTTCCTACATTAGTGTTAAACATGTTTGCTTGGAATGAATCTTTTGTTGAGCAAGCTTAGGACATCATAAATCATCATTTTCTTAATTGAAAAGGAATACCCAAAGCAAGAAAGTTTTATTTTTATTTTCTTCAAAGGCCTTTGGGTGTGTAGGTCAACATCAACAATAATACACTATAGTGGGTCCATTCATTGCAATATTTTGGGGATGAGAGATGATGTTTGAACTTGCAAAACACGGTAAAGAAAAAGGTAGAAACTAAATACCTGCATGTGCCACACTTATTCCATGACTGTTCCTACCCAATATTCCACGGCTGTTCCTACCCAAATAATTCTGTGATCTGTGTCCACTTTATCGTCTAGGGCTGGCTCGCATTATTCATGAGAGTGCAATTTAGGGGCCAAAACAAAAAATGGGGAATATCCAATAGGTTCCAAGTTCGAAACCCAACCCCAATGCTTGCTTGTTGAAACACTTTGTAGCCCCCTCTTCAGTTTTAAGCCCGAGTAATTGCAGGAAAACAATACCGTGTTATTCTTGCCAACTGTAGCTGTGGAATTCGTGAAGAAAAGAATCAGTGGACATATATAAACCGAAAAGTTTGAACTTCAAGAACATCAAATCAAAACGCACAGTCCCAGATAGAACTAACACTGAATAAAATGGCGGACGGGAAGACAGTGCTAACACAGAATAAAACGACAGCCAAAAAAAAATACAGCAGCGATCATATCCAAACGAACTGGACACACGTCCTGCAGCAAATGGTCAAAAAAACTTTTGCAAAGTAGGTATTATGTGAGACAGGCGGTGGTGAATTTTTAACAGTCACGAT
The DNA here is from genome assembly GCA_018340775.1 of Taxus wallichiana var. yunnanensis. Lineage (NCBI taxonomy): Eukaryota > Viridiplantae > Streptophyta > Pinopsida > Cupressales > Taxaceae > Taxus > Taxus wallichiana. The sequence goes on from CM031235.1 coordinate 664,962,970, forward strand.
GGAATTGTATGTCGTCACATTGGACACCAACAGTTTTGATTGACTGGCATTTGTCAGTTGCAGCCGGGTTTCGTCCATAGTACGACACCTATCAGCTTAACTATTCCTTTAAGTTAAATTACTAAAAATCACTATTATTTTCAAATATTTTGATTGGTTGAAAGTATTTCAACATATTTTGAATTCCATGAGATGGACATTTAAGTGAAGTGTCTCAATTTCTTTTTGGAATCCAAGTATTGCTGGGCACCTCTCAAATGAAACTTCACCTAGAATAGCTTAGGAGATTCTTTAATAGCTTAACAACCATGTGCAATAGTTCGAGCACACCTTCATGACTCCAATATAGTTCATTGAAATTGATCAGGTGTTCACACAGCAAGTCATGACTTATGATATTCAGCATATATACAACACACGTTCTCTCACAGTGTTTCCCGTCATGTCATGTTGCATGTACTTTAGAAATGGTAAAGTCTGTTCGTAATGATCTTGAAATTCTAAAGCTATGGATACAAAACTCTTCTAGAGATAAAAAATAAATAAATACTGCTGGAGTATCTTTTTCGTCAAATACCCCATCACGTTTCATGTACTTCAGAAATGTTAGTGTCTGTTCATAATAATATTGAAATTCTAAAGCTATGGATACAAAACTCTCCTAGAGATGGAATGGGAAAGAAAATATACTACTGCTGGGATACCTTTTGCTTCAAATGTGCCGCATGTATTCGCTTCAATATGTTTCTTTATCTGTTGTGCTCAGGAATAATTTGATCAGGCTCAAACCGTGCTTGACAATCACTCTAACTCATACCTAACATTGCAGCCATTCAATATTTTTATGTCCACATGAAAATCTACAAAGTTCCACATTGTTAAGGATCAACTGAAATCGATTAATCTTCCTCTGCACCTAGATTATTTTCTTCAGCAGCTTCTTGCCTACGTTTTTCCTCTTCGTCTGCACATTTAAAGAATGTCATCTTATATATCAAACACTAGAAATAATAGATACATTCATCTTTTTAATATGACATTAAAAATGTAATATCCCATTATTTTGCAAACCTGATGAGAACTCCCACAAATCAATTCAGACATTCAACAAGAAGTGGATATAGCATGTTCCAACATCCATGTTTCGCTTTTCAAGCTTTTGGTCCCTTTACAGGAGTAAGATAACAAGTTCATGTGTACTTTGTAAATCAGTTTAAAAGGGTTGAGACTGATTAAAGTGTGTATTGGATCTCATTATTGATTAAAAACGTTCCTGGTTAATGATTGGAACCTGACATGCAAATCCTACTATAGTAATGCAGCTAGATGTAAATAGGCAGCCGAGTTGACTATCCATGACAGCTTTCTGATGTAAGAGCGTAGAGGTAGTTGCTTTTTTAGATAACAAATATTGCATTGAGAGAGGAAGGCCTGCCCATGCTTCGCCTCCACCCCAATAATCAATGGGCCCTTTACTTGATTAAATAAATAACATGGCATGGCAGTAGGGGCTAGCAGTTGGCAACCAACAGTAAAGGTCAGTACCAGATATGTTAAGTAGCAGAGAGTGAAATTGGACAGTTAAGAGTTGTTTAGACACCACAATGATAAAAAATAACTAAGAAGTGAATCTTGATGGTGTGCGCTGAGAATGGTATAATGGTATTGGATTGGCTGTCCTTTGCACATGCATGAAAAAAGGATGAAAAACCATTTTCCTGAAAACAGAAATGTTCAACCCACCTATAACAAATATCATATTTTTCACCTTTTATTCTAACACTGTAGGTAAGCACGCTCGAGTAGTTAAACAAAAGTTGTATCAGGATGATATCAATATGAATGTTGGATGGTACACAAGATAATAACCAAAGGTCAGCCAGAGTTCTATAAATAAAAACAGACATCTTAAGGGAGGACATAAGGAAAAGCATAATTGGTTAAGGTTCTTAATTTTATGCTGTTAAGCATGTTGGAGTAGCTCTAAGTAGTGATCTAAAACATCTCTATCAGCCTCATCAACTAAAAACTACTAAACTGTGATTTGATTCGTTTTACATAGTTAAGACCAACTGTGAACTTACACATAAGTTCAATTATGGCCCTCTGGGTTCGCCTGTCAAGCTTGTCCAACTTCTTCTGCACGTCCCTACGAAGATCCCAATTTGGCTTTTTTGGAGCTATGTTGACAATTGGATCCTGCACAATTTTAAATAAGCATCCAAGTTGGTTAAAGCATAACAAGAACTGCTCAACGACATAAGAGAAATTTATTGCCTTTGTTCAAATTACTATAGAATAGGATTATAGCAAGTAGTATATAGATTCCTTGATACCTCTGTCCCATTTGGGACTGATGAAGCAGCTGCTACAGGATCGTCAAATTTGGGAAGAGCCGGTGGAGCTATTCTGTTCTGCTGAAGTTCCTTATCTCTAGGAAGATAATTTCGAATTTCATGTCTTGCTTCCTGCAAATTGGTTAATATTGAATGAGAAAATTACACCACCCAAATAAAAATGTGCACATATCATGTTGGATACAACCTTAAATTCCATTACTATTATAAATCATCAAGCCCTATATTTTACTGAGACTATCAGTATTCAATTCCTGTTCCAAATAAGAGCTTCTTTCGTAATTTTTTATTGAATAGATGTGTAGCTATTGAACAGGCAAATTATAAGTGAATCACAAGCTTAGTTCATACTGCTGCAAAATGATGCAGACAACAAATTTTCAAATAAAAGATCTAATGAATATCCGTCTCATATTTTCTCTATCAATAAAATTAGCTGTAAAATTATTAACATACATATTCCTATTTCCTAACAGGCTACCTCCTTACAGTATCCTCACCACTAATTTTTAGCAACCAGTAAATATATTCCTACTTTCCTAGCTCCTTACAGTATTTCCATCACTAATAGGGCATAATAAAACATCTTGGTGACAACTTGAAACTGAGACCTAGCTCCTTACAGTAGGTTTATCGCTAACAGGGCACAATAACATATCTTAGTGATAACTTGAAACTGAGAACATCTGGCTACGAAGTAATTGCATAAAGATGACCCACTCACTAGGCATTGCTCTCTGAGTGATAACAGCCATATTTACACGGCCATACTTGGACAGTTGGGGAGAAAGAAACCTCCTGAATGTGGTTTCTAAGTTGAATGGTTTCTAAGATTGATGGTGCATTCCCCATGTGCCAAAAGCCAGCAGGTGAGGGTCACAATTGAGCTAGTTAAAAATAGAAATGTTTTGCAGGCTCAATCAACTATTACAAAGTTACAGCCAGCTTTGTACAGTGATTCATAATTTATAGCTTGGGCCTGTGTACATTTTTTGCGGGTTCTTTTACCATCATAGCATCCAAGCTTAATTCTGTATGAGCATTAAAACAGCTCTGAGGAAGAAACCAGAGAATTGAGAATATATATCATCAGCAGAAAAGCAATTTATTTTTCAAGCACTTGCTTTGGTATATGCTCCAACCAGCAATTTCTGAAATAATACAGTATGGAAAATACCAAATGAAAGTTGTGCCATTAAACCATGAATATAATAGATTAGACTATGGCAGGAGGTCTTGTAATATAATATACAAATGACAGATGCTCAAATTGCGTGGAGAAACCAATATACTGTCAAGAGTCAAGCCACGGTTCATGCAATATGACCTTGACAGTAACAGATCATTTATAGTGTAGAAGAATTCAAAACATAAGGGGATAAAAATATGTAGACGAACACACCCACATACATATGTGTGTGTACATATATTTATGCCTGTATGTATGTACATATAAAATATACGATGACCTTGACAGTAACAGATCCTTTGCAGTGTAAAAGAATTCAAAGAACCATATTGAATGGGTAAGTGGGCACATATATACATTTATACATGTATGTCATGTGTAATATATATACTTCCAAAGCCTGAGAAATTTAATGCTATCCCTGGCAGTCAGAGAGATGCAATGGACATTTGGATGCTATGTTAATACTTAAACAATATCCTTATGTTTTCTCTGCGGCCACCAGGGTAAGCATTAGGTTTATGGGGTTTTGGAAGCCTCTGTGTGTGTGTGTGTGTGTGTGAGAGAGAGAGAGAGAGAGAGAGAGCCCTAGCCCTTCCAGCTATAAGGAAAATGTATTAACATCATTTCAGCATTAACAAAGGATCCAAAAACCTTTTCAGGGTTTTGATGTTTTTGCGGGAATAGGTCCGCATTAAACCATAGTAAATTGACATAAGGCTAACTTCAAATGTTTCATATATCAAGAAACTCGCAACTTCCAAAATGTCAATTCTTACCTGCTAGCGAATTTAGAGGAAGTTAGAAACAAAAACCCTAACCCTGCAACCAAGAAAAACAGAACGTGTGGGTATTGTTTCAACGTGAAAGGGCAATCAAGGCCCTCTATGTTTAGCGTTTTGAGGTTTTCAGTGAAATAGCTCTCTCAAATGCCTTCATAAAATTCGAAGAATCTGACTTAATTGAGAATGAAAGAATTCGCGATTTTTAAAGCGTCAATCATGCGTCCCGACAAATTAAGATAAACCCATAGACAGAATCCCTAACCCTATAACCCAAACAAAAAAATTGTATAGATGTTCTTTAAGCGGTTATTTGAAACCCGCAATCCTTTTGGATGTTATTTAAAAGGTGGCGATAAAATAAGGAAAAGAAATATAGGCAGAGACACATACCCATCTTGTTCTGTTTGCTCTGGCTGGACTTTGGTTTGTTGTTGAGGAGGTTCTGAATCTAAAAGCTGCTGGGCCTCCCTCAGGGCTTTCAGTCTTTCCCTCCGTTGTGCTGCTGTTTCCTCTGCTGAACCCGAGTCTTCCGTCATTGTGCAAATAATTTTCTTACAGTTTTCAGCCTGAGGGATTCGAACCGTCTGAACAGAGAAAACTTTGCCTATGGAAATGGTTCTTTTCCTGCAGGCCTTTGCACTTATATTTATTTTATAAATTTTCTTCGTAAATACTACTCGTTGATAAAATAACAAATTTTAGCACTCTATTTTTATAAAAAATTAGTATGAGGGACCCCAAATATTTATCGTCACATCAGAAATTTTGTGGCGATTTTAAACATGTTTGGAAGTCACCTTGGGCGCCACGTCATGCACCACGTGGCGGGCTCGTAACCCACCTTTTAAAAAGTCAAAATTTGATGGCAAACTGACAAATAACCCTTCCCTGAAAAGGTGCATGCAACCACATGGCACGTCGACAAAATTCCCTCTGCATCTAAACCAAGACACATTCAATGTACTTCACATCACCCATTATCACTCTACAAGCCTCCATCGTCATTCGGTTACATGCCAATGTCGCATTCAATGCTACCATTAATCGCTACATGCTTACATTTGACAATGCACACTAGGGAACAAGAAGACGAATGTCATGTCCCTTTCCACCTTGTGATGATGTCGAAGAACTATGAAAACTAGTCGTGGCGAACGGAATCATCGCCGATTCCCGATCTATCTCGCACTCTATTTTGTATCGCCAAGTCGGTCCATGAGGTCAACTCGTTCCATAGTTTTTAGACCTTTTCAAAGCATATAAGTGTGTCCCACTTGGTGGCCAAAGATATTTTAAAATCTGACTAGTAAATAAATATTTAAAAATACTATAAAAACTATAAAAAAATCAAGTAAAGTTTGGATGACTTCCAACTTGGTATTTACTAGCAATCGTGACGTGAAGTGTACGATGGAAACGCCAAAAGTTATTGTGTGAGGAAGTCAAAGTGGAGGGAAAGAACAATGTGAGAGGAAAATGGGCGAAGAAGGGGTATGAGGGCGGGACGTGTAAAGGTGGGGAAATCTAAATTGGGAAGCAATCGAAACTTTACACAAGACTAATAATAATATCTCTACAATAACATATTATTATTAAAATAATTTTTTGTGTTGATAGTTGTGTTCTAAATTAAAATGATATTGAGTCAATTTAGACACATTCTATAAAGCATCCAAATTAAGGGTCTCGATTTTTAAGGTCATTGAAGGACTAATAATAATCTTGATAACATATTATTATTAAAATAATTTTTGTGTCATAGTTGTGTTCTAAATTAAAATGATATACATGAGTCAATTTAGACACATTCTATAAAGATCCATTAATTAAGGGTCCAACTTTTAAGGTCATCAAGGATTTGATCTTGATTGCTAAAATGGTCAATGTATGTTAGTTACATCCAAGCACATACCCATGGTCCAACCCGACTTTTTTACCTCACAAGTGTTCCGCGATTTTTTGATCGACCGTAATGAATGTGTTGAGCAACATTCCCTAGTTTGCCAAGGTTCTTAGGTATCAAACATTTCAAGAATAGGTAGCACATGCCTGTATCGTTCATTAACTAAAGACTTAAGGGAAGTTACAATTTATGGAACGAGACCTCCAGAAGGTCAGGGGCAAGTGAAAATACATCAGATTCGGTCTTCTAGTGATGTAGACACATTGACATATAATAATATACAAAATATGTAAAGGTGCCCATTGTCATGAAGATCGCCCTCAAAATTCCGTCCCAGTTTGAAATGTTTGGAAACTCTGACCTAAAAACATGTCGGTGATTTAATGCACATCAAAGGTTGGTGCTCCACTTTTGAGAGCCATCATAACTTAACTACTCAAATAAATTTTCGGTTGACGAGGCGAAACATGACATTCTAAGGAAACTTGAGGCGGAAGATGACATTCTAAGGAAACTTGAATCCATGTTGTCCATACCCAAAGGCAACCCTTAGATGTCCCTCACAAATGGAAATTCTTGGAGGCATACTTCTATGTCATGGCTTTTGTATATAGTTAAAACCATGGTCTGCAGTCGGAAGATGTTACGAGGTGTATTGATGATTGTTATGAGAAATCTACCTTGTTTGACCAACAACTTTACCAACTTGAAAAAGGAATGATAGGGCACATGCAATCAGTTACAACATTACTATATGCGGCCACCTTTGTTTTCCTTCTATCACGCTCTTCCCACCTGAAGTGTAGACAAACTCAGCTTTCAAAGGCTTCTGAATTCAATAACCATGGCCTAGGAAAATATCCTAAAAATGACATTGGCCGCCCATTTGACGAACATTCCATTATAGTGTGTGCTTGTGGTACATAGTTACGTTGAAGGTGTTTATTACAATGGGATGAAGCTTGGGGTCTTTGACATATGTCAATCAACACACAAGATCTTCACAGACCAGATTTCGACTTGGACTTTGACCTTGGCCTATCTAGCTCATCGGCATATAACATTTACTTTACAGATGATCTGTTTCATCAAGGCCGACTCCTTCCTCTGTCATATTTTCCATAGAGTAAATCTGATTCACGCCTTGAAAATATGCTTCAGTTAAATGACAAGGTGCGATCATGGAGAACGGATTTGCAAGCAGAGGGTTGTTACTCAGCCTTTCACAAAAATCTACAGCAGTGTAATTTCGCAACTGCAAGCAGTGATTTTCTACGTCCAAGGCAAACCACAAATCAAAGCCTCCCGCTTCGGTGCCTGTAAAACAGGACTTCAATGGCAACTATTATTAACCCCGAGGTTTGTATAAACACCTCCCGTGAAGATGGAGGACATCCGTTTCAAATAAGGAATTCCCAACATTAATCGGGTGAATAACTCTTTTCTAAACAGGTCGGTTTCCTGTAACAATAATGTGCGCTTCTGACATGCTCGAGATCTTCCATTTGTTCCAGTCTTCTCTATATACCTACATTTGATCGACTTGATTGTGCAGCTTCCACTTTCCCTACTCTTCTCTATATACATTTGCATCACTCAGATTGCTTTGATAGTGTTCTAATCATCTTTGTTTTAAAATATTTCAATATTGCATTCAACTCACTCAATATTGTGTTGGAATTACTAATTCCTCACAAATTCCAAATAAACAAGGTGCATCTTCTTAAATTCATTTCATTAACATTCAAATATAATTTAATATTTTTTACATTTAAAGCGCTTGATAACATATGTGGGACCATGCATTTTCTAAAACCCTTGTATAACACGCAGTCAAAAGTTCAAAACTCAAAATGGGTATGACATTATATGTGGTGAATTGTAACTTTTCAAAGTGGTGTTGAAATTTTGTAAATGGATTTTCTTCTCCGAAGAGGGGATATTATTTTTATTGTTGAAAAATTGTTTAGCGGGGCATATATCTTTTGCATTCTAAATCAAATTTTCTCATATTAGATAGTGCAACGTCCATATTATGGGGATTTTTCCTCATATGTTAAAGTCTCCATGTTAAACTTGTTAAATAAGTAGCAATGAATAACTACATGCATCAGCCACCAGTAACATGAACACTTTAGTTTTAGTGGCAATTTGGTTTATTTTCCTTTTGTATTATGTTTTAGTGGCAATGTTTGGGAAAATAAAGCCTAAAACTGTCATTTTTCAACAGAAATCAAAATTTGTGGAGGAAAATTTGTGCGTGAAAGAAATGTCCACAAGCAGAGGGTGGAGGAGTTTGGCCCCTTTAAATCATTGTACATCAATGCAGGTCGTCGACTGTCCTGCTAAATTTGGGCAATGGTTTTGCTAAATCAATGGCTCCGAGTTCAAGTTTGGCTATATTTGGATGCACTGCAACAAGGTCGAAGTGGATTTTCCCAAAACTTCTCTTCTGCTCCATTTTATGATTGAAAAGCATTTGATTTGATTAACGGACTGTAAATATATTTATGTCTCAGGGTAAAACATATTTTAAAGTTATGTTTTACCCTGAGACATGTGTGAGTGTTTGTAAGCATATGAATAGGAAATCATCCGAGCGATATTATAATATAATGGGGGTCTCTAACATGTGTCAATAGATCGACGACCTGCATTTCTTCATACTTCGACATTCGTCCAGAGCAGCCTCCGACCATCAAAAGCAATGTAGTACATCCGACCGTATGTCCACACTAGCGAATGTTCTGCATACATGTTTTCTTATGTCGAAGACAGTAAAGAAAAAATGTTAGACCACCGCCTGCGAGACATTTCAGGCGTTCATATACGTGTCGAGAAAAAATGAAGGTTGGTTCAAGTGAGATTTATTTGGGTAATAATGCAAAGGTTGATTCAAGTTGTAGCTGTAAATGAGCTCCCATTTCACTACGAGTTCATTATATTCTGAGTATTGTAGCAACACACTTATATACATATTATGTCGTGAAAATCCATAATTATATATGTATTTAGTCGTTTCGTTCAATTTTATTTCTAAGATTTCCTGGAATTGCATTTTGAGATATGTTTTAACAATTTTTTACACATTTGAAGTCAAATTTAAATTTACATATTATTGATAGATTGCATATTTTAAGTTATTAATTATTTCATGACTATAATGTGTAAGACATGAACTGCTTGAACATAGACTAAACACATTAAATCTTAGATTAAGAAAATAAGCTACCTCTTTCCATCCTTACATTACACAATACAATTTGATGGTTTTATTCGTTCAAACCTCTCTTTCGAATGGTAAATAAGAGCCACCTTTCTCTCATTTGGCCAATTGCTTGAAGGATTTGAATATCGATGACTTCTTTTGCCTTGAAAATGATTAGAGAATTTTTGGGGTTTTCTTGTCTTTCTTGAACATTCCTTTTATGTGTCCTTGCTAACTGATCCCACGGAAGTAATTTCAATTGTTGGGTTTCCATCTCACAACACCTCTTGAGCGAGAAACTCCATTGCCAGAAGAACATTCCTTTTCGCTCCATGCTTCCATAATGTTCTTCACCTACATCATTGTGGGACATGAAAAGATTTAATTCCCGCATTATTTACTAAGTCGTTGAATAGACGTGGGACATGTAGGTTTTTAATTCCCATGTTTTTATTTTAAAATCCCTCCTTCGAATGAGATACACATTACACCTTTTTCTCATATGACCACTAAAGATAATAAAGCTTGAAACAAAATAAAAATGTTTTTTGGGTTGTCCTCTTTTTTGACATTTTCATCACTTTAATGCAAATTGCATTCATATATATAAAACATAAAGTGCAAGAACTGAATTTTTCTGCTAACTACATTTATAACCATATACAATTGCTTTTTCATTTTATTTGTTTGATCTTGTACCTTTCTCGAATGTCTTATTAGTATTTCAAAAAAAAATATTAGACCCTCCAAACAATAACTCAAGGATCAAGTCCATCGCGCACCTTGCTTTTCAAGATATCGGCAAACTACTTTTCCGACATGCTCTCCACAGTGTACCCCCTTTCCCTATCGAACATTCGACAACAAGTACACCTATTCCATATGGGCCTCGTTGTAAGTCATATGGCTTTCACAATAAGGTTCCACCCGTTATTTTCCTGTCCCCGTTGCTTCTCCTCCCTCCAACTCCCTCTTCTACATTCCTTTCCTCCTTTTATGTTTTGATCCCTCAAATTCAACTTGATCTTAGGCTACCCCTTCAGCGTTAACATCACACAATTCACGTGCGATTGCTAGTATTAATATTTCTTCCAAAAGAACCATATCCACATGCCCATACATTCTGCTTTGGACTCCCATAGTGGGTTGCTCTAGACTTCACATAATCCCCACTGATATCGGCGCCGCTAAAATCAAGTAGGCTCTGTATGACTATCAATAGTAAAAAACTGTAAGAAGACATTACATCCGCTGGAGAAGTCATTCAATTCAAGAATGAAGTGACAGAGCATTCCGCGTGTGCAAATGCCTTTCGGTATAATAAAATTTTACGATTTCCAAGCTATATAATTATTTTAGATTTATCCTCATGTTGAGTGCATACGCTAGGACTTGCTCAAATGGTGTCCCATTAGTTGTCGGATGGGGTGGAGTATTTCGCATGTGCAAATGTCTCATTGCATAAATCTCGGCCAATGCTCGGGAATACTCGACAACTTTAAAATACTCAAATTTCATTAAAAAAACATAAATTTGCAGTGAAAACCGTGTATTTGCAGCGTTTTCTTTCATTGCTATTAATGCTTTCTTTTTGTTCGGACCTTTGCGATAGCCTTCAGTCTTGTGTCTGAGGATGCACAAATTGGAGTGTAAACATTAAAAACTCTTAAAATAGCAACAAAAAAACCTACGCATTTGTTGATATGTGAAGTCAACATTTGAATAAGCAGGTTGCGGCCAAGCTGGTAGGTGGGATGATTAGTCTGAATACGGGAGAATACTCGTCGAGTTTTGTAAAGCTATCCAGTATTTTTAATTACTAACTGTCTACAGGGGATCAAAGTTCATGATTCTTTCAGAAGATTGCAAGAAGTCATTTGGTCAAAAAAGGTGCAAAAAAGGATTTTATGAAAAAAAAAAAATTGCCATCAATGCGTAGAGCTCGAGAAAATATACAGTTTTAAAGAGAACGACATCTGAAACAGGGCCACGGAATGAAAGGTATGGCACGTGCAAGTTTTTTGCTGCTACATCTTCCTAGACATTGAAAGGTTCTATATTTCAAATTCATATATATACATTTGCAAACCTTATATGATGAGTGGTAGCCTTTTGTGGACAATTCTATTTACACTAAACATGAATACATTTGTTTCCCCTTGAACGAGACTGCCGCTTTGGATACAAGTAGTGTTGAGTAAAGTAGTAGTGGAGGTGTTATCAAAGTAGACACTAGTATTTACGATGGGTTGTTTTGGTTAAGTGAAATTAGTCTTGACTCCTCCTTTCTTCTTGCTCCAGTGTAGATGCGTGTGTCATTTTTGAGTACCTTTCATGTGGTTTTAAACAAGCGAGGACTGTGAGGATATCGAGAGGATCTTATAGATGTAAATCACTCAGACTAATTATACATGACCATGCCTTGAATGTGTGTCTCGACTCCCAACAATCCCAAATCATTTTTTTCATTAAATGTTGGCAACAAAACTACCTACGCAGTACTTACCCCTTTACTTAAATATCTTGTATCATGACCAGGCTTCACAAATTTTAGTGTTCATTGCGCATCACGAGTATGTTGTGGTCTTCTTTCAATGTGCTTATTAAGATGGCAATTACTATTTTTAGGAACCTAATAGAGCAGTCCTACCTATTATAGTTAAACAGAGTGTTCATTTTGCATTGAAATAAATGCAATTAAGAAACCAAGTGCCAACTGTTTCTTGGAACAAAACAATCTTGATTCCAAAGTCGGAAAAATAGGCATTAAAATTGTTGTCAAGCAGAATATTGTTGGGTTTGATATCCTGATGCAACACACACAACTTCTGTATCAACAGTTTCCATGACTGTGTTGTTGTTTTCTACTTTTGATAGAATCTATGTTCACATGCCAATAAACTCCACACAATGTAGGAGCCCATAATCCATAAAACTCCATTCCACTGACAATGCTCACAACATTCCCAATGTTTGTGCCTGAAATCAAAACTTTAGCATGATTTCACTCCCACCATAAAAAGAAACTGTATTTCTTCAATATCAGACTTAAGCTCTTCAAAACTAAAGGAGAATGTTCAGCACCAATTCCAAACACCCAATTAACTCTACAAAATATCTAGTTATCAAAAACCAATAAAACTTTATGCACAATCCCTTAATACGATATTTTGTCAAAGCCAACGCAAAGGGACTTGCAATATTATGATATTATTTTCCAACTTACAAAATCTTTAAGTTTGGAATCTGTGATAGCATTGAGGGTATATGCCCCATTAATTGATTATTGTTTACAATCCTGTTAAACCAGTCAATATGAGGTTAGACTTTCATTTTGTATTAATTAGCATACAAAAACCAGTTTATGAGGGGTAAGAATACGTACACATGTTAAATTTATCAAAATCCTTTTAATGGTACTAACTCCGAGGATGACAACAGGAAAGTAAACTTATCTGGCTTAATGCTTGATTGATTCATTTGAGAAAAAAGGTTCAAGGCCTCCTCACAATGACCGAGAATAACCCCTGATCATTGAATTCCAGGAAACTAGATGCTTGCATTTGAGAAAAAAGGTTCAGGGCCTCCTCACAATGACCACATCAAGAATAACCCATGATCATTGAATTCCAAGAAACCAGATTTAGTTGAGGCATTATGTCAAACACTTTCCTGACATCATCTACATCTCCATGCTTGGAATACACATCAACTAATTCACTTGCTACAACAACATCTGTCATAATTGGGTAAAAACACATGCATGGGGGTTTAAAGATTTTGAAGAAAATAGACACAAAACTTGCGCAAGGTATTTTGAAGGGATTTTGAAGAAAACAAATTACACAAGGGACAGTCCTCCTAAAAGATAGCATGGGATCCCTAATGATTTTCAATTATCTGATGTGGGCATCTGAGCCAAGACATGGCAGAGAGTCTAACAATAGTGGTTGAAAACATCATCAAAAAGATTAAATAATACATCTTATGTTTACCTCAAACACAATAATGGTCATCTTCGTAAGCCAACATTTTAAAAGTCTCTCTGGATCAGAAATCTTAACCAATCGAGTTCCCCCAAATACTCCATAAAATACATATGGATGTCACCACGAACGTTAATATTGTAAAACACATCAAACTGTTAAATGGAAGTATACTTTAAGAAAAAAAAACAAAACAAAGACTGCTAATAGCAAAACAAAGATCAACCAACCAACAAACCCATAAAAGAATTACAACACTGAAAAAACAAAGGAAAAAAACACAAATACATTGTGAGGACCAATGATGGTACCAGTCCATAAACGCATGTATATGTCATCGTTGTCATCCATTCCATAACTGACAGTCCCGTCGCCTATGCCCTTCTCCCCCCTCTCTAGTTCTTCCAATAACCTACAATTTAAAGGCAAATCTAAACACAACAAATCAGATTTCAGCATGCACGAAAAAACAAATTTAAACATAGCCAAAAAAAAAAAAAGAAAAACAAACTGTTATAAATAGCTAGAAACGAGAAAACGTCCAAACGGCCTTCAAAATTAATTACTTTGAAAAAATGTCCAAACAGACGTCAAATTTAACATAGTTGCAGAAACGTCTCGAAAGGGTTTTTCCCATGGGGACGCCTTCGGCGTAAATATATTATATGTCAACCAATAATGGGATCTACTTCGTTGCCTTCTATAATGCAAATACCTAACGCTAGATGAATTGAGCGTCTATGGTAATCTCACATAAAGAAAACACTCCTTTTCTTTTGGTGAAATTTCATCTAGGAAATATCAAGTCCTCTCACTCCTAACAAGAGTCCTTCAATTTCTCATGTTTACTTGGTGTAATGCCATCTTTCAATGATTTTTATAGCCGAGAAGGCAGTTACATATAACATCTATTTTTATATTTACAAACAATCAAAAATTAAATATTAGAAAATGAGTAGACTAGTTTCTAATACCAAAACATTATATTATATTATCAATAGTTATAAATTATAATAAATAACAATACCTAATTATTTCTATTATTATTATTCACGTTGATAGGCATTTATTACAGTCGGGGACAGGAGTGACCTGCCACTGTTCGAATCAACGGTGAATCCTCTATTCCCTGCAGATGCAAGACCATGGAAATGGTCGGGTCGATCCTGTGTTTCCTGTGCATTTTTTTAAGTCATTTTGCAGTTTCCCCTATTCGCATTTTACTGTTCACCGCAATTTTCGGAGCAGCTAAGCTCATCACCCACAAATTTCCACGCAGAACGATGCGAATTGTGGCAAACTACGCGTATTTTTGAACGCACCTTCAATAGACGCGTGGACGGTGAGATGAATTTGGTCGACGATACGGAAAATGGAGCAGACGGTTTGGAATGATGCACGTTGGTACAGCGTGTCAGAGCCCCTCGGGCTTTCTAACTTAGTTCACACCTTTCGGCATAATAAGATCTTAAAAATACATGTTTGGTTGTTTTATATGTGTTTGGTCATGTTTTGGTTATCATTTGAAGATGAATGCAATGAGTGCATTGTGAAGCAATACCGGGATTACAAATGTATATTCATTCTATATTGAGTTGTTTTTAGTGCATTTTCTTAATTAATCTTCCGTTTGGCACAAACTATGCTAATACAATGTCAGAAATGTATAATATATGGGGTTTTTCAAGCATACATGTAGAACTAATGTTTTTATGTTTACATTTGCTTATTTCAAAGTGCTCTTTTTGTCTATCCCCCTCACTACGATCTTTGTTATTGTGGTTTAGTAAATGTCCAAAAATAGGTCTTTTTTTCGCGTGCGTATGGCCTTATAATTTCAAAATACAATTATGTTATTGAGTATGTGTGGTCAGATACAAGGAAAACTAAAAGCAATGAAGAAATAAACAATGACAAACAAATGCAAACCTTCCCATGAGTTCTCTTGTAACCTCGAATGAGATAGTTGAAGTGTGGAATGGAGTACCACACTTGTTGGATCTCTTTGGATGATTTGATTGTGGATGCTCCAAACATGGTTCCAAATGGAAGAAGAATGTTATGAGCAATGGATGATCAAATCGGTAGTCTTTTTCGTATGCAAATTCTAGTGGCAATTTAGCAGAGTATTGTTGCAAATGCTTAAAGCTTCCAAAGATGAATTGTGAAGGATTGAGCCTCATATTTATAGTTGAAGGAGAGGTCATGGATTGTGGATCAAGGTTTGAATGAGCTGCAGACAAATGAACGCATTTTCGTGAATTAACAAGTTGATTTGGTTTGTGTAGTTGGATGGTTTGAATATTCATTTAAGGGGCAATGAATATTTAGTTGGATTTTGATTTTATTTGAGAAGGTGGTTATACGTGAATATTTTGCTTCCACTTTTCTAGGGTTCTAGAATTGAGTGGAGTGAGCTAGTTCAACTTGAATGAGGTTGATGGTGAAGTGGAGATGAGTGGATAATTAGTTATTTATTTATTAAATAAATAGATAGAATTAATTAAATTAGTTCTAAAGGGATGTGAGTAAATTCTAATGGAATATGAAAGGGTAATGATTTACAATGTAATCTAGAACTGATTTGGCATATTATGCAAAGGATATGGATAATTAAGAATGATTAGAAATAGGTATGTATTTTTAAGGTGTCTACAACGGCTATTATTGAATATACACTTATATTTTTGGATATACTTTTCAGGTTCAGGTTACCATATCAACTAGAAAATGGGTTCTATTTTGACCTAATGTTTTTTCAAGCATGCACGTTGAACTATTGTTTTTCAATGTATATTCACTTATTTCAATGCATTTTTATCCTTCATTCACCACAAACTCTACTAATACGGTGTAGTAATTGTCAATAAAAATAGGGTTTTTCATGCATGTGCCTTGTAATTTCGTATTATATTTATGTTATTGAATATACAATTATATTAATGGATATACTTTTGAGTTCAATTACCATAACAACTGACAAACGAATTATGTTATGAACTAATGTTTTTTCAAGCATGCACACTGAACTATTGTTTTTTCAATGTATATTCACTTATTTCAAAGGTGGTAATTTTTTTAATCATCTCTTGGCCACAAACTCTAATACTAGTAAATGTCTCAAAAAGGAGTTTTTTCACATGTGTCTTACAGTTTCATTACACATCGAGTTTTTTCAATCTATGTTCTTATTTTCAATATATATTGAATTATTTCAGTGCATGTTATGAAAATATAGTGTTTTTATTGAATATACAATGTTATTATTGAATATACAATGTTATTATTTAATATACACTTATATTAGTGGATATATTTTTGAGTTCAATTACCATAACAACTAACAAACGTGTGTTGCTCTGAATAATGTGTGGATATACATTGCATATGTGAAAATACATTAAGTGTCACCATCATAACAGTTAAGAATATTTGAATATTAAGAAGTGTTGTGCTTTTTTCAAGTAGTTAAACTTGAATATAAATAAGTGTTTTGTTTGTTTATAATATTAATATTTGAATATCCATAGTTAACTTTATATTAACTGGTTGAATATACACTAGAATTATTGAACATGCATTGAATATATGGTTGTAACTTTTTCATTTTCTACTACACATTCAAACTTTAATGTGCACTGAAATTACTTGAATATACATTGAATATATTTGAGTTAGTTTAATGCATGTACTTAATACACTCGTTATAATTGAATAAATGCATATATTATGAGGGAGCCCACATAATCAAGAGGTAAATGAGAATTACCTTATTAATATTCATAGTATTCATAGAATATTTGAATATGTGAAGAATGTCATAAAATAGACATGATCTTAAATATGTGAAGATTGTTTGTATATGAAATGGATATGTGAATCAATTACGTTAACATCTAAGGAATATATGAATATAAATAAGTGTTTTCTTTGTTTATGTAGTAATTGAATACACCCCACCCTGACATAAATTAGTTCATCAACTACTCTATGCTCACCAAATGTTGCCTCTCCCCTAAGCACTTAAATGACTAAATATACATTGAATATATGGTTGTAATTATGTCATTGAAATGTATGTATTCAAAGGAAAACTTTACACATGTTTATTCAATGTACATTTTTAGTTTCAATTAATGTGGATAGTTTATAGCTACACCTAAATGCAATCAAACTTTGCAATCATTTTTCTTCTGTCACTTTGCATTCCTCCTCTGTCATTTCTCACTGTGCACCACTACTCCATTCAATGTTGTCATTATCTCGCCACTTTATGTTCATAGCACTTCTTGAGCCCTTCCAACCTACAATAAGCATCGTTGGGGAGAAAAACCACTTGTCTCAAAGGGTTTCATCATTGTTTCTTTTTCTATTTTTTTCTTTATTTTGAAATGCAAAGTGATTCATTAGGTTGGCTTGGTTTTAATTGGTTCTTTGATTTCTTGTAGTCTTATTTTCTCACTCAAAACCCTAGACGCACTAGCACATCACTCAGACAGATCTCGAGTGGTCACTCAAGAAGTCGCAAAGGTACCATGTCCCTCTTTATATCTTTTCTTACCAGGTGTTAGCATGTATATTCATAATAACCAAGTCTCAAAGTGCATATCTCATTCTAACAATCAGATCCATGAACTCAATTTGGAAACATATATAATAAGTAAACATATAGATCATATAGAGATTAATACCAGATTCACCATATAATGACCGTAAGTAGAGACATCAACAATCAATATCCAACCATAATGATCCATTGTATTAAATCATGACAACCTATAGTAGTTGAATACATAATACAATCACATCACAAAGTCAAGTGCGCAAAATCATACCAAAGCATAACTCATGTTACATACAAATCATACACACTTTCTCGCATCCCTAATCCTTAAATTCAATACATATATATAGCAGTGAGGACTTTCCCTTCACCGCCATGCACTCTCAAAATAGGTTGCATGCTCAAAATAGCCATGCACCGCTACAAAAGATAACTAAGGAAGCATGCAAGCTTCACCTAATAATAGATTATCTATAATTAACTCCATATCTAATCCTATTATTAGCTCAAACTTTGCATGACTCTTGATCTTCCACATGTTCCCAAAATAGCCTTTGCATATCCTCCAAGTATTCATGTCTTTATCCAATGTGTGCTCATCACTCCATGTCTATTTTTAGCCCGTAACATGCAAAATGGCTAAGTCCAACTCTGTATTTCCCTAAGACACCCTTTATCTACTGAAATCCCACACATACCTACATGCGCCCATTTTCTAGGTGCTCTATTCTCATGTGCCTTTAATACTTAGTCAATAATTTATCTAGTTAACATTACCCCACACTAATGTCATTTCCACCCCCAAAAATGGGTACTCATACCTTATCTCTCCAAAGAATAAAGAATAAAGAAGTAAAGAATGACTGTACATGAAAGAATACTTCTACATCTTGGGTGTTATTCTTCTGTAGGAAATAAAATTTCAAGGTACTCATTCTTAATATCTATTTCCATCCCGTTAGTCACTTGAGCCCCTTCTTTGTCTTTTTGGGAATGTCCCCAAGCACTCCATCCATCTCATCTAAGGTCATATCTTTGCCCTTGTTCTTTAGCACTTTGAGAACATTTACCAAACTGGAAACCATTCCATCCATTACATCCATTCTTCATGTTATCAGTTTCCCAAGTTCTTTTATCTTCTCCTTGTGAGGATCTCTGTCCTTGGTGTGAGTGCATCACACTTTTCTGCTAGTAATGTCAGCCTCTCCTCTCATCCCAGAGTTTCATTTTTCTTTGCAGAAAGGACCTCATTTTTTCGACCAATATCCTTGTTTTAATTATCAACTCTGGATCTACACATATATTTAGCGCCAAGTCTTGCCTTCTTCATTTCATCCTTCAATGCTTGGAGTAGAGAGTCATACCCAACTATTCTACATGTTATTGTTTCCTTAGTCCTTTCCTTCTTAGTTGCTTCATCCTCCTTAGTCTCTTTCTGCTCCCCTAACTACTTCTTAATCAAAAATTGTGACATAGTCTTGTAAGAAGTGTAAGGATGACTGATAGGTCTACTCGGTCTGTTCATCAATGTCTGGATGCACATAGATAATATCCTTCCCCAACTCCACCGTAAAATCCAGAATCTCTTTCTCTTTTCCCTATCCTTCTTCCACCCTTCAGGAACCTACTCTACTTGTTCTTTCAAATGCTTATTATCTTCCACCAAAGATTCTTAAGACAACCAATTTATCTATATTCTTGCGTGCCACTTTAGCTGTTAACTTATTCAAGACATTAATTTCCTTCTCATCAATAAAATTTGTTGTCCTAATGGTCCAAAGTGAGTGGCTTGGGATTTCTTCTTCATTTTTATCCTTATACATGTGTCCTCCTTCACATCGAACTCTGGTTCATCAATGTGAGTCTGCATGCTCCAAGATAGTTGTTTCCTCGTGTGTATGCTTCATACCTCTAGATCCATTAACTCCCACCCATATAGCTTCTCAAGCTCCAAAGTACTTTGAAACCTGGCACAAATTATTTTAGAGGGGTCGTCAATGTATCCAAGTGCAGGTGTCTTATACATCTCTCCATATTTATTTCTCCTAGAATGATGTCCTGCACTTCGCATGTGTCAAAGATCAAGTCTCGTACCTTCTCCTGTCTCACCTCACATGCATGTGCACCAATAGGCTCACCGATGGTTCGCCCTTATCTTTTTCCTTGTTTTGTACCTATGACGCACACTCACCACTTTACACTCTTCAAACACCCATGTATCATGTTGCATCTCTTCGTCCCGAGGCTCTTCTACGTCTACATTAATAACATGAGTCTCTTAAATGACATGTATGCTTTCATCTGACTTCTCCCCCTCACTATCCTTAGTGGGAATATACTTGTGCCTCTTCTTCTCTCGTTCATTCACCGGGAGTTTCGAGGTGATCTCCTAGGTAGCCGTGTGAGGGTCTTGCGCTTTAGCCTCTTATGGCCTTGTCCTTCTCAATACCCTCCTGAATTGTTAGTCTTTGGTGCCCTCACCTATCTCCATTCCTACCACGCCCATATCCTCTTTCACCTCTCCAAATTCTTCCTATCTGGGAGGGGTTGCCTCACGCGTCCTCTTTTCTCCTATAGTTGGCTACTTCCTTGAACCATGGTCCAACACGCCAACATCCTCCAATTCTTTATCAAATTCTTCTTCCGACACTTTGGGCTCTTCATCTTGCAGTGTGCCCATGTGTGTGTTTCCCTTTGCGCTCGGGAACTTGAATTCATTTTCAATATACTTTTCATTGACAAGTTTAGGCTTAAGGTATATGTATACCTTATATGTGTCAATATCCCCAACTACTAAGTCATGGAAGTGGTAATATTGATATCATTAGAAATCATGTGCTCAATGTAGGCAAACTTGCCTGTACACATACCTTTTCCACAATGTATGGTACTCATAGTCCACTTTATCTCGCATCAAACTTCATCTTCCACACATTTAAAAATATGTTCAAAGATGCCTAGAAGTAAAGACGTTGTGAATGCATATGACAGCTTGCACTAGGGGCTCCAAGTCCCATCCTTCACCTGAATCTTCCAATACAAAAGTGTTGGAAGACTGCAAATTGCGCTTGTTTATCCAATACTAAAGGAAGGTCCTTGGGTATTCTCCATTCATATTCAAATGCCTCTCTCAGGTGCTTATACCATAACTCCAATCTTTTCTTATATGGTCCACTCATGGACCCCTCACATGTGTATTTTTCAAAACAATCTACCAGGGACTTCTTCTCTCTGGAAACTGCCATATCTTGTTGTCTGGCCCATCGGGCACTCCAATCTCAAAAAAAATCAAAGAAAGAAGAATGGTGCCAAAACTAATTTTATCACCTTGTTTTGCTTCCTCAATAATCACCTCAGAAATGAAGGAAGCAATGTTGTATACCACTCCCTATGATATTTTCTTCAATATGCAATCTGTTATTTACATCGCTCTTGATTGTTTAGTTTTGTCAAAAGGTGCACAACTACCATAACCACAAGGGATAATTGTCTAGTTTCTTTATGTCCATCGCACGCATGCCTTTTCGATAGGACAATTCTATGTGTTGTATTGCACTTTGATCATCATGTCAAATCACTCAGAATCTCTATGTTCCCTAGCTCCTTATCCTATCAAGGATGATGCGCACTTCACCTCCCAAAAAATAGAAGAATTCCTTCTTGGACTCTTGACATTAACCATTGGTACATTCTTTCTAGCTTTCCAAAGTAAGGGAGCTCATATAATTGTAAAATACCAAAATTTTCAAGAAACTTCTCACCAGAGTCATCGTAAATGGGCTTGTCATCCTCTGTGTGCATGTTTGTTTTTACCACCAGATGTTTGTCCAATTCATCCTTTATGGCCTTTGTCCTATGGTTATAATCACTTACTTTACATGATGGATGTGGGACTCCCAATCACGCCCCACTATAACCTTATCCAAAATTGCATTTTTGAAAATCTACTTTCAGGGGCATCCTCCATCTCTACTTCCACTTCTTTTTCTTCCTACCCTTGTGGTTTCTCCAGTGCTCGTTTTGGTGCCATAATGATGGATTTCAACACTTTTTGTACTAGATTCAATCTCTATAACTTAAAACTCACGTGACCTAGCTTTTCCTCGAACCCTAGCTCGTAGATTTTCTCCCTCACACACCTTCTCTTTGCTCAAACACCCTTTCTAATGGAGCTCTAACCAATGTCATGCACAAATATTTCTAGTTCGAGGTCTGTAATAGCTCCCCGTGTGCTTTCACACTCAAATCACTCTTTTCTCGCTCTTCGCAGCTTGAACTCTTCAAAATGCAAGGTAAAAATGATATCGCAAGCCCACCTTTTATAAATTTTGTAAATTTTCCCACATTTATTACTCTCTCTCCATCTACCACCGTACTCAACATTAAATGGTGTTTCTTTTTTTCATTTTTATGCGTTGAGTTTTCCATGCCCCAATCATAACCTTTGGGCATGCCCACTACTTCTCAACCACAAACCTCCTCTCGTGTGCCTTCATGCACCAAGTACAAAACCTCTGTGCCTAATACCAAGTAGTTTCCCATGTTGTTTCCTACCTCACGTTACACTTGTGCATCCATCCTTCCACATGTGGTATTCATCTCGAATGATTTTTTCTTGATCCACACTTTTACTTCAAGCACTGCACCATATTTCTTCTATACATGCCCATCTTCTAGAGGTCATTCAATCTCTTCTCCCGTTGGCCCATTTAACATGTATCTACTTCACCCCACACTAAAAGTATGCATGATCCTCAACGCATAAAGTCACTTAGATAGTAATCACCATCTTGGCGCAAACATGCTTATTATAACAAAACACTTGAACTAAATTGACAAAGCATAAAATGATAAAAGGAAACACATCTAAAGAAAATGCATTAAAGGGAAACCTAATATAAATGGAAATATTGCCTTATTACAAACACCAAGAAGACTTATTTATAGTAGGGCTTTAGCCTACTCCCATTGAAGTAAACGGAAAGAAAGTGCCATCCAACGTCTCATAATTAGCAAGAAGCCCCAATTCCAATATCTTTGTTACAAAAAAGGGTCCCAACCAATGAACTTTCAACTTCTCGGGTGGTGTGAAAACTTTGGAGCATAAAAAGAACCATCTTTCCAACTTCAAATTTCTTATTTTGAATGTCTATCATGTCATGCCTTCTGTCTTGATTTTTCTATCTTCTAGCTCCACTCGAGCAATAGCGCGCCACTCATCCAACTGCATCAATTTGTCTATATGCTCTTCAACAACTTGGTCATCATCCAATCCTCATGCACGTGCAATACGCAGGGATGGAAATATGAATTCCACAGAAATACAACCTCTGCGCCAAATACCAATTAAAAGGGTGTGGCTTTATTCAATCATTTTGTAAGTAGTCTTGTATGCCAAAAGTACAATAAATACTTTATCATCCGATTCCTTTCTTCCAACATCACATATTTTTGTCAACATATGTCCCAATATCTTGTTGAAATCCTTAATAGTATCATTGGATTATGGGTGATAAGGTGTTGTCTTGTGTTGTGCCACCATAAACTCAACAATATTTTGATAGTCTCATTAAGAAAGTGAGTGTCCCTATCACTTGTCAAGCTCAACAGACATCCATACATGTTGATAATGTTTTCCCATAGAAATCTCATTGATGTAGCTATTGTGCAATCCTTTGTAGGTGTTGCTTCTTCCCACCTTGTCAGATAGTTTGTACAAGTTATAATGTAGCGTGTATCAGTCCTATGCATGGGTTGGGAAATAGGACCCATAAAGTCAATTTCCCATTTCTCAAAAGGTTCAACACTTGTAATAGGCCTTAGAGGCATCTCATCTCTAGATCTAGGATTCCCAAGGTGCTAACAATGATCACACACCTTGACATATTCTTTAATATCTTTGTATAAGGTTTCCCACCAAAGACCAACTACATCAAAATCTTGCACATGGTGACATCTCCTGCATAATGACCTCCTACAATTCCACCATGAGCTTCTTCCATTATTTCCTCACACTCATGCTCTAGTACACACTGGTGTAAAACTTCATCATGGCCTAACTTATACAAATCTCCACCAATCAACTGGTAAGGTGTTGTGCATATTGCAAGTTGCTTCTTATCTAATGTCTTCATTCCCTCATGTGCCTAGCCAGTGCACAAAAAAAAGACTGCAATATCTTCCAACTCGGTGGGCATGCGACTCAATCTAAAAAGTTTTGCATTCGACATCTTGTCCTCAATGCTCTATGCGTCCTCACTAGAATTGATCCTTGACAAATGATCAGGCCCTGAGTTACTTTTTCCTAGTTTGACAACAACGTAAACTAAAAATCCTAAAATAGTAGTATCCACTTGCAAATTCACCCTTATAACACGAGCTTATTGACTAAATACTTAAGTTCCATATGATCTGTGAAGAAAATAAATGGTGTAGCTAATAATTATTGTTTGAACTTGTGCAACACGTAAATCATGGACAAAGCTTTGCACTTAGTAGTGGTATAGTTCTGTTTAGCTGGTGTCAACTTCTTGCTTGCAAAAAAAATAGGGTGGTCTACAATTCCTTCACTTGGTTGTGCTAACACGATGCCAATCACCATCCTAGAAGCATCCACATGAACATGAAATAATTTGTCCCACAAAGGAAAGTGCAAAATAGGTGCAGTGGTTAGCCTTTCCTTTAGTGTTTCAAACGCTTGTTGTTGCGCCTTGCCCCAATAGAATTTTCCCTTAGCCTTCAAAATTTCCTCCAAGGGCGTGACAATATTTGCATAGCCCTTAATGAATTTCCTATAATACCATATATGACCAATAAATTCACGCACTTCACTTTTATTGTTAGGTTCTTCCAATCCCAAGATCACAACGACCTTAGCTAGATCTACCAACAAGCCTTCCTTATAAATAATATTCCCCACAAAGTGCCAAAAGGTGTCGTAAAGATACATTTATTAATATTCAGAGAGATACTCAACTACATGTACCTATCAAACATAAGTCTCAAATTGTAACAATGATCCTTAACCAAACCATACACTGTCCAATCATCAAGATACCCCTATAAAAACTTATGAATAAAGTCCCAAAATGCTTGTAAAATAATGTGCGAAAAGATTGCAGGCGCATTCTTTAGTCCAAAGGGCATAACTGTGTATGCAAAACTTCCTCATTTAGTGTTGAAAGTTATCTTTTCCTGATCTTCCTTTGTTATGTGCACTTGATGGTATCCTCGAAAATCCATCAAGAAAAGAGTAGATCTCGCACCCTCGCAACTCCTTCCAAGATCTCCTCGCAAATGGGGTGGGAAAGGGATTAATAACACATGAAACATTTAATTCTCTCGTAGTCCACACGCATCCTTATCC
This sequence comes from Taxus wallichiana var. yunnanensis, assembly GCA_018340775.1. Lineage (NCBI taxonomy): Eukaryota > Viridiplantae > Streptophyta > Pinopsida > Cupressales > Taxaceae > Taxus > Taxus wallichiana. Next base: position 664,988,328 of record CM031235.1, read on the forward strand.
TCCCATCCTTTTTAATACTAATGACCTCGTTGACGATTATCTTTTTAGATGAATCACCAAAGTTGTGGGAAATCTTAGAGATGTGAGACTTGTCCCCGAAGATAACTTATAAATTTTATAGAATTCGGCTCTTCTCTTCTTCGGGTTGAGATAAGAGGTCGAGAGAAAATAAATAGTAAATAAATCCTATCTAGTGTGACGTGTTGAGACTTTACTAAAGAGCACAGAGATATTATTGAAATAGCTACTAGATTAATTGAAGAGCTTTCAACATGATCAACTATTCTGAGATATCTCAAATTATCAAAGGCCGAATGAAACTAAAACATAACCATGAGTGAATGAATATATTTATGTAAAATATCTAAGGGCATGTAACACGATAGATATTTAAACATTCATCTAAAATTGAAAAGTAAACAGAAGAGATAGAGGACACAGAAGATTGCAAACATTTAGTGCACATAAAAAGAACTCTTATTAATAGAGAAAACAATACATAAGGCCAAAATGACACAGATTACAATATTCCTTTACAACAGAGCCTTGTTAAGGCCAGTTAACACAATAGACTGAACCTAAACTCTCATGCGGAGCTCTGGAACTTCTTTTTCTATATATTTCTTCCCCCCTTTTTTGCTACTAGCATAAGAACCTTCCTTTATAAACCTCATGGCTCTTGCTTCAATGTGCCTCCATTAAGATTTCCACCATCTCGCATTTAGTTCTTACCTATGAGATCTTCGAACTTTGGAGCATATCTCAACTGCATGCTTTGGGACCTGAGATTGCATTCAATCCACCGAACCTCGAGCCCCTCGCTTCTTTAATGGGTCATGTCGATGGTGGTGGCTTCTTTACTTGACACGTGGAGACTTCACACTTATCTGGGGCCTTTCCTTTTCTTTCTCATCTTAAACATGTGCCTGACAACGAGTGGAGGCCTGTGTTCTCCTCCGCTTTACCTTTGACTTTTCAACCTGCTTGGAGATGCTTAGTCATGCTTTAGCCACGTGGAGGATTCTCATTGCTCAAAGAATCCCGATGCTTTGTGCCTTATCCAAAGTGCATCGAAGGGACACGTGGACACCCTTTGCATCTAGCTCCATACTTCGGAAAAATTATGTCCCAAAAAATACAAAAGGGGTTGGGCAAGGAAAGGGAGCAAAACTAGAGGGGCCCCAAAAATGTAGAAATCATTCTACATGACCACATTACTCACCCACTCGATTCCTCAATGGGCTCAATGATTCTAGATTTCAACATCTTATCAATTTATTCCTTCACCGTAATGCTCATATTAGGATTCATCTTATGTGGCATCTTCCTAATCAAGCACACACCTTCTTTAAGTTTGATTTGAATCTCTCCTAAAGAAGGGTGTAATCCTTTTAACTCATGATAGCCTTATGGAAATAAGCCCTGAAAGTCATGCATCTTGGTAACCTCTTGTTCGGACTCAATAATCACTTCTTTAGGTTCTAGCATCTATCCCAATGTTAACCTTATTTGTTTTCATAGGCTCATGATATGCGCGTGTCTTCTCATATGTTGTGTCCATTACCTCATGTACCTTCAATGTGGTTAACATCTAGGTTATTGTCCTCATCCTCACCATCATTCACTATGCATACCAGCCTTACCCCTTTATTTTTCTTCCTGTGCCCGCACCATTTCTTCTTCTTCTATCTCTTCTAGGTCAAGGCATGCCTCCAAATCTAGCTCTCCAAACATGTCTAAAAGAAGTTCCTTAGCCTTTGCATGATATCTCCCAAAGTAAGGCACTTCATAATCTATAGTGTTTCATTAACCGGTGGTTTAGTAGAAAATTAATCAAAAGTATGGATCATACCTGAGGTCATCTCTTGCCAATTAACTGTTTCCCATGTCAATTCTGCATGGACATACCACACACACATGAAATTGCTTACTAGCATAGAACTTATGTACCTAGAGTTATGGTGGTAAGGCCTCCTACCCTTTTGTCCAGAGTGTCTCACACTTTTGAATGTGGTGCGAAGTAGAATCCTTCCCATGGAATTCACATATCTGTGAAGGTACATTGCTCTCCTTAGAAACCTAGTAGAAAATGTGATTCTCACCTCTTGCCATTCCAATAGGTTATCTTTGTGTGTAGTCCACCAACGCGGTGTTGTCCTACGCAGGGTACAAACCAACATATTTCTTTTGTCACCCTTATCCTTCCATTGGGATTCCATAACACACATAAATACATCAAGATTCCCTTCACCAGTGTATCAAGGTACTTGGTTATGACTCAAGCATCGAACAGTGCATGACCAAATCACCCAAGTAATAATATTCTTGATCTCTCACCCAACTACTTCATATGTTCCATGCACCCAGTTGTCACAAGCAATACTTATAGTATCACTAAATAAATGAGCATAATCCCATTATATCACTCCTTCCTTAGATGGCTTAATTACCTCAAGGTATCTGATTGACACGCGTGTATATCCTTTTCAAATACTCATCGCTCAAAGGTTCAAGATACAAATCAACCTTTACATGTGTTATAGATATAATGGCACACTATTCTTTGTTCTTAAAGCTAATGTACCCCTTGTTGAAGTGAAAATCTACATTATTTGCATAACACCAAGGGCACCCAAGTAACGTTGGGAAACTATCTTCCTCTCGCAAGCTCCAATACTTCAAATTCCCTAGTAAACTTGGCTCCTTGAATCATAATAGTCACATATTTTAATACCCCAATAGATTAGCCCTAGTTTTGTTTTCCATATACAACACATTTGAAGAAGGTTGCAATGGTGGTCTTCCCATTTGATTTTAAGCATCCAATGTGAGTACATTAACTTCTGCACCTATATCTATCAAAATGTTCTCATAAGGCACCCATCAATGACCAGATTCAATGTAATCTCTTTATCATACTCATGATTATGGAGATGCAAATTTACATGGAAGATCTGCCTCTCTCTCATGCTCATTACGTGTGTGCGGTACTTTCTCTCTCAACCACTCTCTTAACAAGGGGATTATGTTCTCCTGATGCAACATTCTCAGACTTCCTTTAAATCATCTACATCCTTCTATGGGATTTTAACCTTCTTTGCTTGTTCCATCACATGTGCCTATTCCTTCAAACTCTAAATCTCTCCTTGTAGATTCCTAATAACATCCATAGTCTCTAGGTACACTTATTTCTGATGTTTAACATCAGGGTACTTTGCATTGATCACTTCTTTCTTTGTTATAGTTGGCTTATACTTTAGAGGTTCACGAGGTGCACAACCTTAGTGCATGTGTGGTAACTAACACTAGTCAGTAATTTAGAATTTAGCCCAACCTTTGGCATCCATTAATCTCCATCCGCACGTTGTATCTTAATCATAACTTCTCCCTTGTCTTGCTTGTGCTGCTTTCTCATATGCTCATACAAGTCAAGACATTATTAAAATTTATGTTGTTTTCCAAACCATGAGGAAAATATATTCGAGGGCACTCACATCGATAATGATCGAGATCCATAAGTAAAACAAGTTCCTTTAGAAATCCCCTCTTCCGCCACCGCGACTTCAACCTCTATATCCACCACATAAGCCTCTATTCTTGTTATTCCCATTATTGCACCCTTTATTATGTTGTTCTCCTTTTTCCTTAGATCCACTTGCTACACTAGTCTAGCGCACACCAGTTTTAATGGCTTCATAAATATGATCAATCACTCTACAATTAACAATATCATGAGTATGAATTTTGCAAATTTTACAATACATAAATACATTCTTATCGTGTGTTACAAAAGAGGGCATCTACTCACATCATGGTATAGGTGAAAAATCTCGCAATCCAACAACATGCCACACACTAAATGTCAAGTACAACTATCCTTAGTATGTCCTTCAACCTCACAATCAGTACACCATATCCCACTACATGTCTCATGAGCTAAATTAGCAGAGATATTTTCCAATTATTTTCCATAGCTATGATTTGTGCTTCAATAAATATGCTTAATCCAAAGGTGTCCACACTCCCAACAGCCTTAGCGCACAAGGCTTCTTCCAAAGAGTCGTGTGGATCCATAAATTTTTATGAGATAGCGCCCTTTTGAACAAAGTCAACGACCCATCAAAAACCATTGTGCATGCTGACTAGGGTGAATGTCATAAGATAACTTTGAAAACAAAGTTTTAAATTACGCATCATACTCGTGAATGCTTTCAGATAAGCCCTTCTTAATGTCCTTAAGCATGCTGATACTCTTTAGTGCAAACTCGGGGATATGGAACTCGACTAAAAATGCAGAGCGCAAAACATCATAATCCACTATAGTCTAGTGTGGGTCATACTTTTATACCATCTATGTGCACGCCTTGAAGAGTAGTAACAAACTGGCTTGCCTTCCTATCTAAAGTAGTGATTCCTTTAGCACACCATAACAACTTGCATTTGTGTACATGCTCTGCAACATTTGCAATACTTCAATACTCTAGAAAGTAGAGGGACATTTTGTAATAAACCCGTCGAGGTTGATGTGGGGGTTATTGGGGATGTGGGCCTTGTCCTCCAGATCCAAAACCAAAACCACCACCAGTATTTCCTCCACCACCAGAACCACCTGATCCACTTGATCTCGAGCCTTTTGATCCTCCTAAACCACCTCCTGATCATCCAACAATGGGCACCGAACCAGTGGATGTACTTCCTTATGTCCCAATAGTAATACTAAACTAAACTCCCATAGTCTACAAATTTGTAGTACTTCTAGACGTGTTTCCAATTTTATGTGTGCCCAAACTCGTCCCGATGATGCACCAAAAATATTCCGCTAATCGGTCCTCCAAACAACAAAGATGATGTCGTCTGTGATGCCATAGATGTTGTCTGATGCACTTCTGTATTCAAAGGAAAATGATATCTACCTGAAACCACTGGATTACCTACACTCACATGTTTATCAATAGTTACTTCTAGAACTTGAACACCAAGTGCAAGGGCTAGGTTGCTAGGTGGGATTAGATGCGCGCCAAGATCCTTAGTCTTTCTTCATCACGTGCTCTCATCAAAATGCTCTACTACACTTTCTTAAGTGAGGGACAACCTAATGCTTCGACTTCATGTCTTCCACGTGAGATCCAAATCCTTCACGAGACATCATCCTTTGAAACTCCACATACTCCTCAATATCACGCTTCTTTTCCAATTCCCTCTCCCGTGCTTCATTATACTTAGCTCGTCTTTCTTCTCTTTTCCTTTTTGTCGCAAAGTCTACCATCTTTCACCACACCTGATCTTACCCCTATGTGCGGTGGTATGTTTAGCTAGCCATAGGGAGGTGCTCTAAAATCAACACCACCATCAAGATCTTAATGGACAAAGGAATAACACAAATGTAAGATCCTCTAGGTTCGTGTAAGAATTCAAACTCAACAACTTCTAGATAAGAATATGTAGACACAATGTACTCCAAAGTATAACTGCACACAACACCACCCACCAATGATCTACAACACGTGTCCAAGGTTCATCTGTATCAAACAAAGCTTGATACTCTTCATTTTCCCAAGTCCTTGGTCTATAATACCAACTTTTATTTGATGCATATGTAGACAACCACTCATACAACTCTATTGGAAAGAAGCAAAAGAATGACTCATAAATCTCATGATAAATATGTTCTTCAACCCATGCATGTGCATTGAAATCAGGTCCAAAACCATATCTTCATGCAAATTGATCTTGTCCATCAATCACCCAATCTTCAATAGCTGCAAGAGTCAACTGATACACCATCATCATGCAACATTATGGTAAACAATTTTGAAAAGAGGTCTCGACAACGAAACCAAAATGTAGTATTATTTTCTCACCAAAAACCCTAGATGCGCTGTCACATCACCCAGACATATTTGAGCACTCACCCAAAGTGCATAAAGGTACAAGGTCCCTCTTTGTTATTGTCTTACTAGGGTGTTACGTGCATATTTATAATAACCAAGTCTCAAAGTGCATATCCCATTCTAACAATCAGATCTATGAACTCAATTTGGAAACACACATAATAAGTAAACATATAGATCACATAAATATTAATACCGATTCACCATATAATAACCATAAGAAGAGACATCAACAATCAATATCCAACCATAATGATCCATTGTATTAAATCATGAAAACCAACAACTGAATACATACATAATACCATCACAAAGTCATGCACGCAAAATCATACCATCATAACTTTGTTACATACAGCCATACACACTTTCTCGTATCCCTAATACATACATACATACATACATACATACATACATACATACATACATACATACATACATACATACATACATACATACATATATATATATATATATATATATATATATATAAATGGGGAGTTTTCCTTCACCGCCCATGCACTCTCAAAATAGGTTGCATGCTCAAAATAGCCATGTGCCGCTACAAAAGAAACTAAGGAAGCATACAAGCTTCACCTAATAATAGATTATCTATAATTAACTCCAGATCTAATCCTATTATTAGCTCGGACTCGCATAAGTTTTCATGTCTTTATCCAATGCGTGTCCTCCAAGTCTTCATGTCTTTATCCAATGCGTGCTCATCACTCCATGTCTATTTTTACCCTGTAACATGAAAAACAACTAAGTCCAACTCTGTCTTTCCCCAACGCGCCCTTTATTTGCTGAACTCCCGCACATACCTATGCACCCCTTTCTATGCATCTTGTTCTCATGCGGCTTTGATACTTATTCAATAATTTTTCCAATGACATTTCTTCTTTATGTTCTACATGCATTGAGCACATTCATAGACAACACTGTGATTTCATCTATATTTTCATTGTGTATTCAGTAATTTCAGTTTGTTAATATGCAATGATAAAAAAACACTAAACACATAATGAATGTTTGTCTATACATTGAATAAATGTAAAGAATGTCGATCTATACATTGAGTATCAATTAACATAAGGTGTACATGGTTCTTATTTTAGTATTTGTTTGAATGTACACTTGAATTAGTGAACATAGGTTGAATATATAAGTGTAAATTTACGTTTTTCAACTACGAATGTTTATTGATGTTACCTATAAATGTGCTTATTACTCATGTGTTCCATTTTTCATAGATTTCATGATAAAAGATGGTTTACGAGGATTGTCCTATTGGGAGGATAGAAGATAATGTCACAAATGTGTCTTTTGACACCATTAATCTACAAGAAATATTAATATTTCTTTCCTTTGTCGTTATTATTATAAAAAAATGTATAATAAATATATAAACACCTATAAGAAGATAATGCATGTTTCTACACATTACAAAAATTCTATTTTTACAATGATAGGATGGAACAAACTACAAATATTTATGTCTAATGATATGATGGAATAAACTAAACATTGTTTGCATGTGTAGACACTCAAATTTGGTATTTGCACTTTGGAAACTATTGATTTCACTATGTACTTTGTTATTGTTATCCAAATAACTCTCCTAGTTATCTGGATAACTTATATTTTATTTTGACTATGATGTTTCACATTTCAGGTTACGTGCACTCAAGATTATTCTTTTGACACCTTGGCATAGTTGTAGTTCCTCTACATGCCCTTACATGCCTTCCTGCTTCCCCTTCCCTCTGTATTCTTCTATCTCCTCCCATTTTCCCTCCTGCGTCTTTTTCGTGCGCACCCGCTTTCTTTCCTATCATGTCATGCACTCAGGCGCACCTCTACAAAAGTTCCTTCCAAAATGGCTAATTCCCTAGAATTCCTCTTGCATGCTTACATACACTAAACTATGTTGCACGTCCCTTCTCAATCTGCCACTGCGCGCGCCCCTCCTCGCTGAATGCTCGCACCCTACTTGCATACTTTCCTTCTGAAAGTATGCCTTCTTTTCTGCCACGTGTGATGCATTCACATGCTTGTCCTTCACACATGCACCGTTGCACTGTCACTTTCACACCTTGTGTCTTACATGTACAGATCATTATGCCACATCATCTTTTATCGACTTGAGTGTGATACACATAACCTATCAAAACATGCCAATAGAACGCCAAATCCTGACAACCAACCGATGCATGACACGTGGTAGAAAAGAAAAAACAAATGAACAGCTTAGTTGAATCCTCGGTCAATCAACGCATGCCACATGTCATTGCGTGTCGAGTGACTCAGACTTCTGACAACCATAACTTCGCTAAAGTGCTCGGTTGGTGCGCGCGCTTAGGCTTATCAAAAAGCTACTAACATAAGCTACCCGTTGGACTATTCAAATTCAAATCTAGGTGGGATTTAGTAGACAAAATAGGGAAACGTATTTCTGGTCATTAATGCATGCATCTAAGTGATCCCAACCACCGGATTTCTTCGATCTTGCCTTCTTCTTTCTTCCACACACCAAACAGAAAAATGGGGAAGCGCATCCAACAACCTCAAGGTGGATTTGTAGGCATTTATCACTTGTTTTTGGTGGTTCCATATTTGTATACGAGTCTCCCTCCCTTTCTCCTTCTTTCTCTCTGTCTTCTTCTATAAATAGCAGAGTTCTCGCTTTGTAAAAAAGGATTCCTCCTTATTGAATAACACCATCCCAAAATGATGGTTGACTTCCCACAAGTTTCAGACCTTGGTATGGTCTATGCAATGTATTCTCACCTCCTGTCATGAATGTAAATGATTGTGCATCCCTTAAGCAATAAAATCATGTTTTGTGGAACTCTTGTCTTCCCTTTCTCGTTTTCATTGCATCTTACCTCTCTGTTTGCGTTTTTTGGCATGTTGTGTGTATTCCCGCTTGTAGTCCCCATGTTCATGTGTTGTGCGCGCTGGAAGGCCGAGCCCGCATGTTGATCTATGGTGCATGAAATCCACCATCTTATCTCGCATCCTCTCTATTTCCTTCGCCACACGTGGAGAGAGATTGACCCTTTCCTGGAGCTATCGCCTTCCTTAGCTTAGGATTTCCCTTTCTGCATATCCTTCTATCCCTAGTCCCTTGGCATGTTTAGTCTAGGATTTTCATTCAGCATTAGGAGTAGCACTAGCATTGGAGGGAGGTGACCTTCTCTAAAGATCTATCTCAAGTGCGCAAGGTCTCACAACTTGGAGATGGTTCCATTGTTGTCTCAAACAACTTGACTCTTCTAGATCTAAGACACGGGTAAACGTTTGAATCGACCAACAATTATGATAAAAACTTATTCTCCATTCCTACTTAACACTTTTTAAGATCCATTATTTAGCTTGTTTATCTACAAAATCCTATATAAGTAAGTAAACATTATTGTGCACGTGAAAAATGAAATGATATTCCTCGTGCACTCGACTTCCCGAGATTAGGTCGAGACAACCAAAACGTGTAAAATGTGATGGATATGGATGGGTATAAATGCTAAATATAGAATATGTGGGGATGGCTATGGAGTGAGATTCAAAGTTTGAATGACTTGTAATCAATCAAATTTTAAGTACAAAACTTTCTTTTTAAGGACAACAAAGGCTTGTTTGATCTTTATGTGTGGATGTTACGGTCAATGATAATCACTACATACAAATATTGATCTATGTCAATTAAACAAAATATGATTTGTCTGGATGATGGACTCTCAAAAGTTCTTGTTCATCTCTAAATATTCCTCTCCATGAGGGTCATGTAAAGGTGTGGAAAATGAACAATGAGAGCAAACTAAGGGTTATGGTTTCTAACTTGGTTTTCTTAGTTGGCCTACAATTTATTAACTATGGATAATTGTTTGTTTAACACATCAAGTTGGCTAAGAATCTATGGGTGCAAAGGAGTAGATCATTGTACCAACACTCGCAATCCTAAATCTATGTCTCTTTGATATCGATCGATGCTTGATAGGTGGATAATTGGCTCAAAATTCACCTATGAGGTTGGACCATTGAGAATGGTCATGTATGGTTATCAACTCGTGAGTAAGGATCATGGAGGCCGGATAACTTGTTGGGCTGATGAATTATAACCTAAGTATTGAAGGTGCATAAATGTTAGGCACGTAGATATAGGGTGCATAGGTGTGTGCAAAATTATATTAGAATAAGGAGCGCATGGGAATGCAAGGAAACAAGACTTAGCCATTTTTAGTATGAGGCTAAATATAGATGTTGAGTGTGGAACACGTGTTGTATGAAAACTTGGAAAGCACACAAAGACTATTTCAGACAAGTTGAAGATCAAGCGACATACATAGTTTTGAGATATTAATCAGATTAGAACTATAGTTATGTTATTAGATAATATATTATTAGTGAGCTTGCATGATTTTGTATTTATCATATGAGTAGTGAAGGGAAAGTCCCCACTACCTATAAATATGTATTGATTTACATGGCTTAGGATCATTCTCGATTCAGCTTATGTAATAGAGTTATGCATTTGGTTTATGTGTGCGCATGACTTATGGTGATATTACTATGTATGTATACATCTTCTCGTGTTTTACAAAAATTAATATAATGGATCTTTGTGGCTAGATATTGGTTATTGACATATCTATAAATGGTTCTATTAGTGTGAAATCATAGAGCCCCCAAATGAGTTATGGATCTACTTTTCTAAGGCAGGGTCATTTGGTGTGATTTGCATAACATTGGATCCTTCCCCGGGACTTGCAAATGGGAATGATCCTCCAGAGAAGGCTAGTTCCTCTTCCTAATCCTAGCACTAAACTACTTCTAAGGAAGGAAATGTGACTATCTACTCCTAATCTAAAAATTCCAAGGGACCAAGGAGAGAGAGAGAGAGAGAGAGAGAGAGAGAGAGAGAGAGCATGAAAATAAAGAAATCCTACACTACATAGGTGATAACACTAAGAAAAGGGAATTGCTGATCACAAACCCAACTGCCTAAAATGGAGAGAGGTGAGCAATGGAGAGGATGGACAGATGCATCATAGACCAAGGATAAAGTTCACACAAAACACCATTTCAAACCCCTTAAACACAACTCCCAAAACCTATAATGGACATCAGAGATATGCACAATATACCCTGTAATGGTGAGAGGTGAGAAGAGACAACAAAATGAGCAAAGGATGGACAAAATGCATCACGAAAATAGATTTTATTGCTCCAGGAGTTCACACAGTACACCATTAATGGGCAAGAGGCAAGAAAATGCCATTACAAAGCCAAGGGAGGAGACTTAAACTCCACATTCGACCTTAGAGAAGAAAGAGAGAGGGGGTAGGGAAGAAGAATGAATAACCCTTTACAATGAATCCTGCCCCTATGTATTTATAGATTTGATCGGAGAGAAGAAAGAGAGAGGGAAATGAGAAAAGTGGGTTGAAGCTCAACCACTATCACAGCTGTTAATGCTTCTGATAAAATATGCCCCAAATCTGTCTTTACTGCATGATTCCTTGATTCGACGCCTTGAAAAAGAAGAAACGAGGGAAACCGATAGAATCCGATTTGGTTGTTGAGACAGATGGATCCTGTATTGAAGGCCCGAAGATGTTTCCTCCATTTTCCTTTACCTAACCTCCTAAAAATTAAATTCTCAGACCTCCATGGCGTAGGTGAGGTCGAGATCTTTCCAATGGTGTCAGATTTGTAATATTTTGAGCCCTGAGTCGAAAGATATGCCCCTTCAAAGTTTGTATCGGGTCCGTACAGGAGGGCAAGAAAACAACTTGAAAAATGGGTCCCCTTTTGATAATGTGGGACACATGGTAGCTAGATTAGGGAAAAATCAAGTTTGCGGGTTCAAAATTTATCTTTTCCCCTTTTTTTGTGAGAATCACAAAATCCAGAAAACTCCCACGGCCCCGCTCTCGCTTGGACACGTGGCACCCTTTTGTTGGCTGGGGAGGTGCGCTCCAATATTTTCCTTTGTGCCATTTTGTCAAAAGGAAATTTTTCACCTTTTCCTCCGACTCCCCACTTTGGTTTGACTCGGGCTCAAATGCTGACTTTTTCCTCTTGGCGGAGTTGCGGCCCATTTTGCAACTTTTACACCCTTTGGGGTAAGGGGCAAAAACTAACCTTTTCCCCGATGACCCGCTTTGACCTGGGACATGTGGTGACACCACGCTTGTTTGAAAACCCTTTATCTATTCAATCCTTGAATCAGCGCCATTTTTTCCCCTTCTTGCTCCTAGCCTCTCTGGCACTGCCCCTTCTTCTCTGACCCTGCAATTCCATTGTTGAATCTCTGAAGCTTGTAAAATAGATTTAAGACATGAAACGACTTGACATAGTCGTTTCTTCTCTTTCTTCTCGCACAGGGTCATGGCCGATCCAATATTTTTCCCGGGGCAAAATATGGATAACAATTTGGTGACTCACGAGGACATTTGCTTAGATGAAGAGACCAGTGGCCTTGAAGCATCCATTGGGCATGGAGTCTGCTTGATAAACATGAAATTGATCTAAACTTTTGAAGATCTGATCTCTGAGCCACTGGGAAACCCACTAAACTTGGAGTTGAACTTCACCAAAAGCCAACTGAAATGGATTGTGCAAGAGCAAAACAACAACACCAAAACTATGTACAAAATGAAAATCATACATACCCCAAGTGGGATATGTAGAGTGTGTAAAAGCACTTCTTCTACTGCTGAAAAAAAACCTACCTACTCTACTCTAACCAAGAGCAAAGGGAACTCAAACAAAACCTACAACTAGCAGGGAGAAATAGCTTCCCTTCCTCAAAAATGGCAGCCATGCAACTGATTTGGCACTGAACATGGCTGGTTGGATGAGTGAAAAACTAACTACAAGCTGATCTTCCACCCAACTCATCAAGGTATCAACATTAATGGAAAATACCTCTTCAAGCTGACCTACATTGGACTCCTGGAGGTATTGATGGTGACCCTTGGTACCTTGGTACTCATCCTCATGCCCTGAAGTAGGCATGACTGGTTTTGGCTTCTCCATTGGCTCCAATGAAGCCAAGTACCTGATTGGGCATGGTCTGATCCTTTGAATGTGCCCCTTGTTCTGAGTTTCAACTCCAAGAATGGAGTTTTCTTGTGGACCTTCTTGGATGAATGGCATGAGAGAGATGATGACATCCTCCTACCTTTTGCCTTCCTCCTCTTTTGAAGAACATGGAAGATCAAGATCTTCCAACCTTGGTTCCAGAGGGCCATTATGGAGTGCAGGCTTTTGCACTTGAATATTCTCCTTCATGGCAGAAAGTTCATGTGCGTGGAAGATGGATGGAGGAGCAAATGATGTAATCTCCATGGGCTCCTTTTCATCAAAGCAATCTCTCAAGTCTGACAGATAGTCTGCCTCCTTGTTGTCTTGCTACAAGTGCTCTACCTCCTTCATGGTGTCCTCTTGATCTGCAACTTGCTCACCATGGTTTCTCTCTTCCTCAAACATGAAGTTTGAGAGATCAAACTCTTCTTCAACATCAGAGCTTGAAGGGGATGAAGTGGGAGGAAGAAATGAAGGTTCCTCTGTAGCCTGCTCCACACTTAAAGCCTCTAGAACTATATGGTCCTCTTCCATCATGGGTTCATCAATCAAATCAAGCCCTTGAAATGAAAGCAAAAAATATTCAATGATGCCTTCTTCATTGAGTGGCCTCAACACTTGATCTGATCTCTCCCAGTGATCCTCTTCAATGGGGCTTGGGACTGATTGTTCCTCCTCTTGTTCTTGCTCTTCTTCTACTGCAAACTTAGCCTCAGCCACCACTGGTTCTTCAATCTTGACCTCCTCTATTGGCTTGACCATCAAGGGGATCTTTGTAAACCCAAATTTGGTAGCCCAACTCTTCAAATTGTTTGTCATTTCTTTTCTGTTGGGCTCCTCTTCTTGTTGTTCTCCTTGATTGGATTCTTGAGTCTCTTCCCAACATGGGCTTGGGAAAGCAAGAGGAGTGGTAGGTTGGGGTTCAACCATCTTTGCAATTGTTTGTGGTGGGAAGGGAGGTGCAACTTCTTGTTTGTTTGGAGGGGATGACTATTTGGAAGGGAAAAGGACAAAAGAACTGAGATGAGGTGGAAGACTAGGAGATGGAGAAATGAAATCAACACTTGGGGCAACAAGTGAGGGGCTTGACTCTTGCCTCTGCTGAAATGATAAAGATTGAGGGAGAGAAAATGAAAGGTAGGGAGCTAGTGATTGACTTACCCATTGACAAGGTTGTCCCGCACTTTGCTCATAAGCCCCAATGTCCTCAATCCACTTGTGTAAGTTGAGGCAACACTTCAACCATGAAGTCAAGCTTCTCTTGAGGGTTGTAATGTCTTGGAAAAGGGCCTTCCCATGGACAAGGTGCCCTGCAACCAATCTTGAATGCCTTCATTTGTGCTATGCCCCTTGACTGCACCATGCCAATCTCCATTTTTTGGATCTTCTCCAATAGACCAACATCTTGCATTTGATTTTCTTCATTGTTTGCATACCCTTACTCTTGGAAAGCTCCATAGCCAAATTGATTTTGGCACTGCTGCTCATAGGGGTAACCATGCTGATTTTGGATTTGCTCAAAATGTTGATTTGAAGGATTTGTAAAGCTTATTGGAGTTGGAACGTATTGTTTATTGTAGATGTGAATTCCATGGTGGGAATGAAGTCATGATTGCACAACTTCATGGGATTGAAGAAGATGAAGGAGATGGAAGAAATAATGGGTGGAAATGGATGGGAAGAAGGTCTGCAACTTAGAGGATGGGTTGTTGACCAGATGGAGTCACCAGATGTGCTTGAAAGTGCCTCTAAAGGCTGAAATATTCACCAAGAGCACATCGAACTTGATGAAGTGAAGTGGTAAGGTGCTTCAAACCTATCCCACTGGGCATGCCAAAACTGTTAGTGCGAAATCACAACACCCCAAATGAGTTATGGATATTATTTTCTAAGGCAGGGTCATTTGGTGTGATTTGCATAACATTAGATCATTCCCCAAGTTGTGGGACTTACAAATGGGAATGATCCTCTAGAGAAGGTTGGTTCCTCTTCCTAATCCTAGCACTAAAATACTTCTAAGGAAGGAAATGTGACTATCTACTCCTAATCTAACAATTCTAAGGGACCAAGGAGAGAGAGAGAGCATGAAAATAAAGAAATCCTACACTACATAGGTGATAGCACACGAGAAAAGGGAACTGTTGATCACAAACCCAACTACCTGAAATGGAGAGAGGTGAGCAATGGAGAGGATGGACAGATGCATCACAGACCAAGGATAAAGTTCACATAGAACACCATTTCAAACCCCTTAAACACAACTCCCAAAACTTGTAATGGACATCAGAGATATGCACAATATACCCTGCAATGGTGAGAGGCGAGAAGAGACAACAAAATGAGTAAAGGATGGACAAAACGTATCACAAAAAATTTTTATTACTCTAGGAGTTCACATAGTACACCATTAACGGGTAAGAGGAAAGAAAATGCCATTACAAAGCCAAGGGAGGAGACTTAAACTCCACATTTGACCCTAGAAGAAAGAGAGAGGGGGGCAAAGAAGAAGAATGAACAACCCTTTATAATGAATCTTGCCCCTGTATTTGTAGATTTGATTGGAGAGAAGAAAGAGAGAGGAAAAATGGGAAAAGTGGGTTTAATCTCAACCACTTTAATTGTTAATGTTTCTTATAAAATATACCCCAAATATGTCTTTATTGCATGATTCCTTGATTCAACACTTGAAAGAAGAAGAAACGGTGGAAACAGATTGAATCCGATCTGGTTGTTGAGACAGATGGATCATGCATTGAAGGCCCGAAGACATTTTCTCCATTTTCCTTTACCTAACCTCCTCAAAAATTAAAGTCTTAGACCTCCATGGTGTAGGTGAGGCCGAGATCTTTCCAATGGTGTCAGATTTGTAATATTTTGAGCCCTGAGTCAAAAGATATGCCCCTTCGAAGTTTGTATCGGGTCCGTATAGGAGGGCGGGAAAACAACTTGAAAAATGGGTCCCCTTTTGATAATATGGGACACGTGGCAGCCATATTAGGGAAAAATTGGGTTTATAGGTTCATAATTTATCTTTTCCCCTTTTTCTCGTGAGAATCAAAAAATCCAAAAAATTATGCGGCCCCACTGCTCTGCTTGACACGTGGCACCCTTTTGTTGGCTGGGGAGGTGCGCTCCAATATTTTCCTTTGTGCCATTTTGTCAAAAGGAAAATTTTCACCTTTTCCTCCAACTCCCCACTTTGGTTTGACTCGGGCTCAAATGTTGACTTTTTCCTCTTGGCGGAGTCGCGACCCATTTTGCAACTTTTACACCCTTTGGGGTAAGGGGCAAAAACTAACCTTTTCCTCGACAACCCACTTTGACCTGGGACACGTGGTGACACCGCGCTTGTTTGAAAACCCTTTATCTATTCAATCCTTGAATCAACACCATTTTTCCCCCTTCTTTCTCTGGCCTCTCTGTGGCACTGCCCCTTCTTCTCTGACCCTGCAATTCCATTGTTGAATTTGCTGAAGCTTGTAAAATAGATTTAAGACATGAAACGACTTGATAGAGTCATTTCTTCTCTTTCTTCTCATAAAGGATCATAACCGATCCAATATTTTTCCTGGGGGGGAAAAATATGGATAAAAAGTTCTTGCATGGTGAACTTAATCTTAATTCTTGTATGAATTAATCTTGCATGCAATTAAGATCTTGATATATTTCATGTTATGCTTTATTCTTGAATGGATATCATGGATCTGGAATATTTGTATGATCATGATAACTCCTTGAACAAGCTGCCATAAAAGAGGGACCTGATACCCTTGCACGCTTCAGGTGAGCACTCGATTCGGATGAGTGATGTACTAGCACACCTTGGGCCGTTATGGGTAAAATAAGACTACATTTTGGTTCTATTGTCGGGACCTCTTTTTTAGTTATTTTCCAAGATGTTACATGATGAAGACGTACTGGTTGAATTTGGCTAGCATTGAGGATTGGTTAGACAATTTAGAGGAAGATTATGCACACATATTTAACATAGGACCTAATTTTTTATTATTGGTAAATAGTTTTTTGAAAGGGACTATACCCTTGCATACAAAGAGGGCCTAAAAGCTAGAATAGGAATGAAAAGCATCACAAAAAGGATCAAGATCCAGATAATTCAAAAGAACCAAAGGTAACCAAAGAGAAGTTACCACAAAATAGCTAACCAGTTCGAATACTGCAAAAAGCAGCCAAAAACAACAAAAAAATAGCAAAAACACGAAGGAAGACAACAACAACGTAACTCCACATTTACTTCTTGGCGGCTTTGGCAATTCTGGATTTGATAGTTTGCCAAGAGGTAAACAAAGCCAATGTCGTCATGTGAGTAGATTCAAAAGTATCCAGCTTTTGAATGGTCTGTTTGCTTTCTTTTTCCATGCCCCAAAGAGTTGTTGGGATATCACTAAGAGTAGAGACATTGCGGACATGCTGCTCAAGGAAGTCTTCGATTGCACTAAAAATAGCCATATTATGGTCATGACAAGTCTTGGCTTTCCCTAGACGGTTGTCCAGGGAGTTCAGTTTTTTATAAATATCCTCAACTTGTTTATTGTCAAGATCAACCTCCTCCTCCTTCTTCCTCTTACCTTTTTGCTTAGCCAAGTTTTTAACTTCATCTTTCAACAACAACATGTCCTTTTCTAAGGCTTCCAACCTTTGTGTGGAACTCTCGGTGTGCAAAGCCTCATGTAAGCCAGCACTGCTAATATGGAGTAGATTATGAGCATCCTCCAATTCCTGAGGAACATTCCCCGAAACAGGGGTATCCAGCTTCAGCTTCTTAGAAGACCTAGTAATAGGTCTATTCGAGTGGAGGCAACGGGGGTGGGAGTAGAGGTGGAGGGGATGATGGTGGGAGCCGAGAAGGAAGGTAAAGGGGTAGCGGCAGCAGTGATGGGGATAGGAGGAGAAGAGATGGGGGTAGTGGAAGTGGTGGAGGGGATAGATGGAACAGAGATGGGGGAAGAAGGAAGGCTGGGATACTTGAGAATACAGAGTTTATGCAGCAAGAAGATGAGACCTTGATGCAAAGGGACCACACAAGTATGTTTTTGGAACTCCAAAATGGAGCGTTCAAGAGAGTTAAGAAGATAGTGTGGGAAACATACCGTGAAACTTCTGCGGAAGTGATTGAGGAACACAAGATGCTTAATGGGCACAGTGACATATCTCCCCTCTAAGGAGATGTATCGAACCATCATGCAGGTGACCTAGTCAAATGGCAGAGGGACAGAGCTAATCTTCAAACCCACAGTGACGAAGACCAGCTTCTCATTGCCCTCAACAAACTTCCTC
The DNA here is from genome assembly GCA_018340775.1 of Taxus wallichiana var. yunnanensis. Classification (NCBI taxonomy): domain Eukaryota; kingdom Viridiplantae; phylum Streptophyta; class Pinopsida; order Cupressales; family Taxaceae; genus Taxus; species Taxus wallichiana. The sequence goes on from CM031235.1 coordinate 665,006,606, forward strand.
TCCTCAGCTACTCTGTCAATCCTTTTATTAAAAAAGTGGTACCCATCCATCCCAAGGCCTGTTGCTTCAGCTATAAACTCTTCATTAATCAATATTTTCTGCCCGCCATATTTAACTTTGTGATCCTTCCAATCCTTCACAAATTGCACGGAAATGCTTTGGTCGTGACCCTGTATCTTCTCAATAAAATTTGTAATGCCTCCCTAGTTGAGAATATTCCATAACTCTTCATTATTATTCAATCCGGGTCCTTGCTGGGCTCAATCTGACAAGGGGCTCCTCCCATTTTTACCTTTCTTAAGTGTTTGAAAGTATTTTCTTCAAAACCCCTATGAGGAATGCTAAAGGAAACGTAGTTTCCAATCCACCTTTCTCTATTTTTGAAAAGAGCTCTCACACGATGGGAATGAGGATAGTCGTTGCTAACATGAAAGTTCCCACGAATGCCTGCATGAATGCTTTGTTATGTACCTGGGAAATCCCACATGCGCGAACTTCAACCTCCTTAGAAACCCACTCCAAGTCATCATCATTCTTACTACGGACTTGAATGTCTACAAAACCTGTTTGAAAGCTGTTATAAGTAAAAGATTTCCCGCATGTGTGAATTTAATCTTCTCATAAATCCACTTTAAGCCATCATTATCCTTACTATAACCTTGATTGCCCACCAAGATCTACTTGAGTGTTGTTTTAAACTTGTCAGCACGTGTGTAAGTCCTATTCTCAAAGACCCACACCAAATGCTCATTAACCTTACTCCGTATTTGCATGCCCATAAGTATCCGCTTGAATGTTGTTTTGAATCTGCACAAGAATGTGATCACTATTATCCCAAATAATGTGATTAACATTTATGTCGTAGTTAGCCAATGCATCTGCCACCTTATTACCCTCCCGGTAAGTATGCTTGATCTGAATATTGTTGAAGGTTTGGCAAATACTTATGGATTCCAAGATGAAGTCCTTGATGTTCCAACTTGGAGGCGAACACTGATTAAGATGATTAATGATATTAAGCGAGTCTCCTTCCAGAATAAGATTTTGGATATTATGAGTCTGAGCAATTCTAAGGCCCCATAAAGCGACTAATGCTTCAGCAAAATGATTAGTTTGTATTCCCATTTTACCAGCATAAGCAGCTACCAAACTGCCTCTATGATCCCAGATCACTCCTCCCCCAACTGCAATCCCAGGGTTACCCTTAGAGGCCCCATCAAAGTTCAACTTATACCAGTTGAGATCAGGAGGGTGCCAATGTATCAAAGATCTATCAATATTATTACCGGTATTATTTTGGATATTGTCAGCTTCAATCTTCCATTGGGACAAGATATGCTCTTCATTTTCTGGATAAATCTTGTTCTTAGGGGGTTTAAATCTAACAATGTTCTCTTTAATAGCATTAGAAATTTTACGAATACTAGCTTATAATTATGTTTATTATTTATAAAGATGATATATTTTCTATCTTTCCATATCCTCTAAATAACATGAGGCATTACCAATTTCGAGCCTTCTCACAACACAATGTTTATAGGGCGGGCTCCATTGGGTCCGAACTAACCGAAATCCTTCGGCACCACCCAGAAGTCAAAATTAGAGAGGAAAAACCCCAAATTTTGGTAGCATATTCACAATGGATAAACAAATGGCTGATATCCTCGTAGTCTTTTTACATAGATGACATCTATTAGGCACTATGAAACCTTTTCTTATTAGGTTGTCGGTGGTAAGAATTCTTCCCCGAGAGCAAGCCAAAAGAAAAAGTTAATTTTATGTGTGAGCTCAGGTCATCCAAATTCTACTCCAGTTGAACTCAGTTTGACTATTGTCAAAGAAAGTATTATAAACAGCTTTAACAGTAGTCCCCATGAATAGAATTGCACTGATCAATTCATCCTTAACATCCAAATGACTTAAGGGGATAAGGTCCAACCGATCTTGCAGAGAGGAAATAGTTTGGATTGGATCATCTCTATCCACATGATTTTTTTTTTTCCATTTCTTATTGTTACCATCTCTTTCAATATAATCCATGATTCTAGTGCCATACTTTCAAGACTGTCTTTGACAACACCAAATCATGTCCATAAGGCTGCAATTAAACCAGTTATCTTCCCGTAATTTTATATCACAACCATCTCCCACTTTCCATTTACTTCCTTATTTGATGAAATTTCTGCTCTTCACTAAATTATTCTAGAAAATGGAACCATAAGGAAGATTCTCATCTTGAAGAAAAGAAAAGATCGCTTGTTGATTAAGGTATTTAACCTTGATTAATTCTATATAGGGTTGCTTCTCTGATAGCATTCTCCAGCCCATTTTCGCAATTAGAGCCTCATTCATTTTCTTTATGTCTTTTATGCCCAGGTCCCCAATTTTTTTGGGAGTGCATACCTTATCCCAAGCAACTAAGTGATATTTAAACTTTTCCTCCATGCCCTGCCATAAGAAGTTTTTCTAAATCCTCTCAATTCTTTCTCTGAAGGTAGAAGGGATCTTATACAGAGACATGATATAGATAGGCAGATTTTGAAGAGTGATTTTTATGAGCAGACACTTACCAACACTAGACATGAATGGCTCCTTTCCATCCAGCCATTTTCTTTTGAAATCTTGCCAACAGATCATTCCACACTTTGGTAGAAACTTTTTTAGTGCCAAGAGGGAGTCCTAAGTACGTGGCTGGAAGTGAACTTATTTTACAGCCCAATTTTTTTGCAATTTTAAGTTGTCTTTCCTCAAGAGTGTTGAAGAAGAAAATGGAGCTTTTATCATAATTGATCTCTTGCCCAGAAGAAAATTCATAAAGTTGCAGAATAGCCTTGGTTGCCTTAGCTTCAAGGATGGAGGCCATTAAAAGAAGGATTGTATCATCCAAAATTGCTGATGAGAAGTTGCTTGGTTGATGGAAGTGGGCTTTGAACCTTTCGTAAGACTCATCATAATTGCTTTACCAATTGTTCTACTAAGACTGTCTGCCATAAGAATGAAGAACAAGGGGGATATGGGGTCCTCTTGTCTTAGCCCTCTGCTGCTTGTGAAAAATCCCACTGGCTCACCATTAACCACCCCTGAGAATCTGACCATAGAGATGCAAGCCTTAATAATTTTTCTGAATTTAGCAAGAAACCAAATTTAATCAAAACATTGTCTAGAAAAACCCAAGAGACCTTGTCAAAGGCTTTATTCATATCAAGCTTAAGGACCATGTTTGCTTTTTTATTATTTTCCATAGAGTGTATGGTCTCATGTACCATAATTACTCCATCTTGGATAATCCTGCCTTTAATGAATAGGACCTAATTTTGATACACATGCATGGGTTGAAAAAAATCTGTATCATGAGCTCTATGAGACATTTTTACCTTTTTTCCCATAGATTTGTATGAGTGGCTGGTAACATACGCCTCAAAGAGAAATTGGAGGTTTCAAACAATTGTTTGGACACAAGAAGAATTACGGGCTCTATATGATGCTAATCTGATTTGGACACACGTTGTAGACAATTGGTGGAGTCGTGTTTTGAATAACTACATTTTGGAGTACATATTTTGTACTTATTCATGTCTAGAGGTTGCTAAGTTTCAGTTCCTACATGAACCCAAAGGATCTTATCTACACGTTATCCCTTTAGCGATTAAGATCTTGATTATAACTCTAGATTTGGAAGAACATCTTATGGATAGCTAAACCCCACCACACATGGGGGCAGGGAGTAGGTGTGGTGAAATATGGTGGACTTGGTGGTAGAAAGGCAGAGAGAAGAAATGTGACTTAAGTTTAATGAGGCATGCGAGAGGGATTTGGAGAAGCAACATGAAGTTGCGGAATGAATGGTGATGTAACCTAGAATTTATAGTAAATGACCCATATGCACTGGCACATCACTCAGCTAGAGCTGAGCGCTCACCGAAGTGCGTAAAGGCACCAAGTCCCTCTTTAGAGTTGCTTGTACATAATGTTAGCATGATGGTGCATATAGATATCCAGATTCATTATCAATAGTAAACAACACACAATGCATAAACCAGATCTAGTTCTTAGAATAGATATAGAATGAACTAAACAATGACTATAACAAGATTTACCATGCAAGAACTAGATTCAATCATGTTTAACACCATTATCCAACCAATATGAACCATTGTATTAAGTACTATAAAACACAAAAGCTTCTTACATTACATAAGTATCTTCATGAGAGATGCGCACAAAAAAACCAGTAGCATAACTCTACCATAATTTTTCACACTCACTAACCCATACGCAAATCAATACATACATACATACATACATACATACATACATACATACATACATACATACATACATACATACATACATACATACATACATACATACATATATATATATATATATATATATATATATATATATAGGGGTGGGGACTTTCCCTTCACTTCCCATGCGCTTCTCAAAATAGGTCACATGCTAATAATAGCCACGCACCTTTACAATAAGATGCACACATGCAAGTGCTCTAACAATAGACTTCCTATAGTTAACTCTGAGTAGAAATCCTATTATTAGCTCAAACTATGCATGGCGCTCAACTGTCGCTTGTTCCCAAAATACCATTGTGTGGACCGCAAGTCTTCATGTCTTTGTGTGCTCCACGTGTTATCTCCCAAAATATCCCTTATCCAAAAAATGACTAAGTCCTGAATTCAAAGTGTTCTAGCATGCGCTCATTCTGCTATTCTTTTGCACCCTCAAATGCACCTTGCTCTAGCGTGCACATCCTTAGAGAAATATATTATCTTCTCAACATTACCCCACACTAAAGTACATTGTTGCCTTGGAAATGGGAATTCCTTCTTAGGTATCCAACAATAAAGAATAAGGAATGAAATAATGAATGAAGCACTGTACAAAAGAATGAAGTTTACTCTGTAATACCCTCTTCCTTAGGCAAGACTAACTCTGGATATTCATTTTTGAGTTCAGCCTCCAAGGTTTGCCAATCACTTAGTGCGTTTCTGTCTTCTTTGGGATATCTGTTATGATGGCATCCATTTCATCCTGAGTGATCTTTTCCTTCTCATTTTGCAGTACTTGGACAACATGCACCATACTTGAGACCATTCCCTCCATGGAGTCCATTTTCTGCGCTATAAGTTTCCCAAGTTCATTGATCTTGTCTTTGTGTGGATCTTGGGCTGTTGTAAGGGCCTCACGCTTTTGTTTTACTAGGGATAACCTCTCTGTGTGCCCAAGTGTTTTGTCCTTCATTGCCTTCAACACTTCATTATCCTCTATTATAGTCTTGATTCTTATTATGGCATTTGTGACGCTGCACACATGTTCAAAGCTTGATCTGCTTTCTTCACTCATCTTTCAATGTTTGGAGCAAGGCCTCAAAACTTAAAATTTTCCTAACAATGGTAGCCCTTGGTCTTGTTGTTTCTTCCACAGGATCTTTTGGTGCGGCCATAACAATGGGTGCTTCATTCAAAACTAGACCCACCGAGTGTGCAAAATAATGCATTGCAGAAGGAAACTTCTGAGAACTTTAGACTCCAAATGAGGCCTTACCTTAAGAATATGATCACCAATTTCCTCAGCCATGCTAACAAATGCCTCATTCTTTTCCTCTTCTTGTTCCTTCTCTACTTGTAAGCACCTTATTTTTGTAGTCTTATCCTTGTTATCTTCAAGTAGCACTCGAATGGTGGCGGCCTTATCAATGTTTCTCTATGCCACTTCAACAAATACCTTGACCAAGGCATTTCTTACTTGCTCATCGGACATTACCGGAGGCTTGATAGTCATGTGCCTAATCTATGGTTACTTCTTTACCCAGTACGAGACACATGACTCCTCACACACATCAAAATTTGGTTCGTCCATGTGTGTCTGCATGGACCAGGACAACTATTTTCTATTCAACGACATTGGCCTTTTCTAGGGTCCATTAACTCCCAACCATATAAATCCTTTGGCCCTACCGTGCCTTGGAACCTGGCAAGAATGATCTTGTTGGTTTCCTCTATGTACCCCATATCTAGAGTCACATAGTCCTCACCTACTTTTCCTTTCTTTTCCTTCTTTCCCTTGGGAACCTAGGCACTAGAATCTGTAGTGGGTCCTTCACCTTCCTGTGTGGAGTGAGGCGCACTAGATGGCTCGCCCATCTCCTCTTCTGCCTCCTTAACCCCTTCTTCATCATCTTTCATCTTCTCATCATGAGGATCCTCTGTATTTTTGGGCTACACCGGGGTTCGTGACGCGATTTCACCGGACTCATCATCTCGCATCCTCTCCGAGATTTAAATTTCTCCTCCTCTTCTTCTTAGGTAATTATTTCTAAGGGGAGATCCAAGGTGATCTACATTGAGGTTGTGATTGCCTCGCACTCGAGTCCTCATCCTTCAAAACACTTTTAAATGAATGCCATTTTAAATTGGTGTTCCTCATTTATTGGGTCTACATCTAAGGTTGGCGCGTTTGTTTCTAAGTCTTCCTCCTCTTGTTGCTTTGCCTGGGAGGAGTAACCTCATGCTTACTTTCCTTAGTGTCTGAGGGATGCCTCCATCCCCTGTGCACTAAACCACCACTATCCTCTTATTCATAATCTTCTTATTCTTCTTCTTCTAATGGTGAAGTGGGATTTTCAGCCGTCAGCTCCCAATTGTATGTTTCCCCTTTGGCATGCCTGTATTATACATTCATTTTCGACATACTTACCATTTTCTAGCCTAGGCTTAAGTTGGATATAAATTAGCGCAACCCCACTGTCATGCTAATGGCCAAACTAATAGGCCTCATGGTTATATCATCTAATATGAACCTCTCAATATAAGAAAACTTACCTAGGTATGTGTAAGTATTCCTCAAGGTATGGTAGTCAAAATATACCTTGTCTGTATTGTAGATTAACCTAAGCGCATCGACAAACTCCGTGAGCCGCCGCTGGAAGAACCGTGTTGTAAAGGCATAAGGGAGTTTACACCAAGGACTCCATGTCCCATCCTTCATTACAAAATGTGTAATGCAAAAGTGTTGGTACACAAAAATTATACCATCTTCCCAACTACTGATGGTAACTCCTTAGGAATTCTCCACTCCTCTTCGAAAGCCACACGAAGTCTGTCATACCACATCTTTGCCCTTTTCCTGAATGGGCCACTCATAGATCCCTCACATAAATAATTCTCAAACCTCTCTGCTAGAGACTTATTCTCTATAGGATACTCCCAAATCTTGTTCTTTGGCCCATCAAGCACTCCAATTTCAACAAAAACAAGAGATAACAAAATGGTGCCAAAGCTTATCTTCTCACCTTTGTGGTGCATCTTCAATGATGATATCTACTATGTATCCTGCCAAGTTGTAAACTTCCTTTGTGATATCTTCTTAGCAATATGTAACCACATGGTGTTCACTTGTGACCATCTCTCCTGATCATTCAACTTGGTGAGTAAGTACGTGGCCGCTTGTACCATAGGGTACTTCCTTAACTTGTAAATATCCATTCCGCATGACCCTTTGAGTAACCTAGCTCCTTACGGGTGGCCAAAACAAATTCTTTGTCAGATAAGTCACTGGTAATCTTTGTCCATATTCCCTTTAAACCTGTCAGGCTTGTAATTAAGGGTGCGGTGATCCTCATACGCCGCCCAACAAAATAAAATAAGTCCTCGTGGACTCTGCTCATAAGCCATTGGTATAGTTTCTTTGGTTTTCCAAAGTAAGGGAGTTCATAGAGCTGCAGGACCCCTACCTTCTTCAAAAATTTCTCTCCAGCATCATCATAAATAGGCATGTCATCGATTATGTGCTTGTTTGTCTTTCTAGCTTAACAACGCGTCCAACTCTTCCTTGTTGTCAGTCATGCGATGATTGTAGTTGCTTACCTTTCTCATGTGAATGTGAGAATCTAAGTCATGTCCCATGATTACATCCTCTGGGTACTGAATTTTTGAGAACCTACTTTTAGGGGAATCCTTGATCTCCACCTCAGTTTCTACCTTCTTCTTCCCCTTTGTTCCTACTCCAGGTGCTTTCCTTGGTGCCATGGTAAAACAAGGTTGTGCCTTTTTACCTATGTCAAGAAAAATTCCGTGCCCTAACTTCTTGTTAAACCCTGGCACCGTATTTCTCCTCTCTACATGCCTCTTCTTTGCTCAAACCCTTCTCTAATGGGGACGCAAGCCAATTTCATGCACAAATCCACTCTCCTCACCTAGTTTTAAAGCTCTTTGCACCTCGACGCGTCTCACATAGCTTGGTCACAAATAACTCACTTGAAAACTCGTAATCATAAAGGTAAAAATGAACCCGCATCACATTTTTATATAGATTTTGAAAAATTAATCACATTTATTGCTCCTCCACCTACCACCGATCCTCTCATTAATTGAACATTTTACCACATTTCCATGCGATACACTTGTGCGCCACAACCATAACCTTTGAATGCGTATTTACACCTTTTGAGCATAGAACTCCTTTTGCACACTTCCATGCACCGAAGTACCTTGCCACTGTGCCTTCCCTTAAGTATTTTCCACGGCTGTAGCTTACCTCACGTTATATTGGGCATTTTTTCAACTATGATCTTCTTTTAGGAGCAATTTTCTTTCTAGCAACACCTTTCCATACCATCTGCACTTTCCAACAAGAGAAACCACCTACACAAGTATTTCCTTATGCATACCCATATTTGAATGAAAACTACCCCACACTAAGGGTATGTGTAGTCCTCTGTGCATAAAAACACTTCAGATTGCAATCAGCTTCTGGCGTGCAAGCGCACTTATTACACAAAACACTGAACTAAATTGACAAAGCATAATGATGAAGAAGGAAACACATTAAAGGAAATACAATAAGGGAAATCTAATCTAAATGGAAATACTACCTTATTAAAAACACCAAGAAGGATTATTTATAGTAGGGCTTCAACCTACTCCCGTTGAAGTAATTGGGTAACTATGTTCCATCAAGCGCCTCTAATCGAAAGCGCTTGACTTAAGTATATGAATGATAACATACGGTCTCAACCAATACACCTTAAGCTTGTCTGCGGTGGCACATAAACTTTGAATCATAAAGAAGTGCCATCTGCACAACCTCAAGCTTTTTATCCTTGATGTGCTGTTGTGCCATGCCTTCGCCTAGATTTTTCTTGCTTTTAAATTCAACGTGTTATGGTGCGCCTCTCATATAGCTGTAACAACTTGTCAATTCTTTCTTCCAATGCTTGATCATTAGCTAGACCTCCAACACACATGATACACAAAGAAGGTAACATGAATTCCATGGGAAGAACTGCTTCTGCGCCATACACCAACTAAAAGGGTGTTTCCTTATTCAACTATTTATAGGTTGTTTTATATGCCTAAAGTACAACAAAAACTTTATCATCCCAGATCTATCCTTCCAACATCACAAATCTTTGTCAAAGTTTGGTTCAATATCTTGTTGAAAGCCTTGACAATCCCATTTGACTAAGGGTGATACGGTGTTGTCTTGTGGTGTGTGACAATAAATTCATCCAATAATATCCTGATTGTTGCATTTAAGAAATGAGTGCCCCTATCACTTGTCAAACTCAAAGGACATCCATACCTAGTAAGAATATTTTCCCATAAGAACCTTGTTGTTATAGGCATTATACAATCCTTTGTAGGTGTTGCTTCCACCCACATTGTAAGATAATTTTTACAAGTGATGATGTAGCGTAATCCGATTCTGCGTGCGCAGGCAAACCGGGAAATGGGACCCACAAAGTCTATTGCCCATTTTTCAAAAGGCTCTGCACTAGTAATGGGCCTCAAAGGAATTTCATCTCGCTGCCTGTGTTTCCAAAATGTGCTTCTAGATCGACTCACCAAATAAATCTTGAATGAATTCTTGACCTTTGCACTATCTCCCATCGCCAATCACTTCATAACCTATAATGCCTCTTTCACCGAAGGTTTAGCGAGAAGTAAGCAAAAGTCGGGATCATTCCTACAATTAAGTCTTGCCAATTTCCAGTCTCCTATGTAGCTCTGCATAAACATACCAAGCATGCGCGTAGCCTCACAAGGTGAAATAAAGTTTGTTCACCCATAATGAAGGTGGCAAAGCTTCTTGCCACTCTATCTAGAGTATCTCACATTGCTAAACATGATGTTGAACATGCTTATCACCATGATATTCACATATTTGAGTAGGTGCATTACTCTTGAAAAATCGGGTTGATAGAGAAATTCTCATTTCTCTCCATTCTATGAGATTATCCCTATGAACCATCCACCAAAGACACTATTGTCCATCGCATGGTATACACTAGCATATTACTTTTGTCCACTTGATCCTTCCACTATACTTCCATAGCTCATAGGAATAACTCGGGGTTTCCTTCGCGGTGTACTAAGGTACGAGGTTGTTGCCTAATCTCCTAACACAACGTGGTCTCTTTACGTGCGTAGCCGTGCTTCTTACTCCATGCCCAACCATCTTGTAAGCGTGACGTGCCCAATTGTCACGGGGTGATACTTGTAGTATCATTGATGGACTACACATCATCTACTAGAGAATTCATTCTTTAGATGGCTTGAGCGCTTCGGATCTTGAATGGTGCGCACATAAATTATGTTAAGGTATTCTTCACTTAGCGCTCAACATAAGGTGCAGATTTCTCATCCGTAAAAGGGATAGTAAATCATTCTTCCTTGTTCTCATATCCCTTATTGAACCGTAGATCAACATTATTTGCATAGCACCAAGGGCGCCCAAGTAGAGCTAGGAAGTTCTTTGCTTCTTCTACAAGTGCTAATACCTCAAAGTTCCCAGTGAACTTAGCCCCTATATAGTAATAGATGCATCCTTCAATACTCCAATTGGCGTGGCCTTCGTTCGATTTTCCATATACAATACATTGGAAGATGGCTATAATGGAGGTCTACCCATCTGAACCCATGCATCTAAGGTAAGCACATTCACTTCTGCGCTGTGTCAATCAAAATATTGCTCAAAATCCATCCATCTACAACAACATTCGAGTGATCTCCTTGTCATAATCCAAGCTATGGGGAGGGAGGTTAGCATGAAAATTTTATCGCCCTGGTCTCAATACCGGTGTAGGGAGTGTTTCCTTTCAACCAAATCCCTAGTAATGGAATAATGTTCTCCTGATGCAACATCTTACATACTTCCTTCGAGATCATCATAATCCGACTAAAAAGTATCATCTTCCTTCTTCTCGCTCCAAATTTTGCAATTGTTCCTTTAAACATTGTATTTCACCTTGCAGATTTCTGAGTGCCTCCATGGTTTCCTGATAAACCTCCTTCTGATGTGTAGGGTATGAGTATTTTTCATGTAAAACCTCCTCCTTAGTGATGGTAGGCTTATGTTGTAGTGCTTCTCTGTGCGTGCATGCTTAGCATGTGTAGTTATCTTCACAGTACTACCTCGGGATCTGATGCTAACTTCAAAGATCTATTGGTTTTCCATGGCACGCCGTATCCTAACCATCCCTGCACCCTTATTCTCATGTTTTTGCTTCTTATTCAGATGTTCATATAAGTCCGAACACTCTTCATAGTTATGATTATTTCTGTAAAATGAAAAAGTAATGTTCTGAGGACATTTACGCCTGTAATGGTCAAGGGATTCACACGTATAACATGTTCCATGAGGGAACTCACCTCGTCCATCACCGCGGCCTCAACCTCTGAATCCACCATGGTATCCTTGACCTATACCACGATATCCCTCAAAGCACCCTTCATTTTGATCATAACGCCCTTGAGTGTGTTCATGATCATGTTGCTCACCTTTATCCTTAGAGTTATTTGAAACCCCTATCTTTCATACACCAATATCAATGGCATCATGGATCTAATCAATCAACCTGCAATCTTCTATATTGTGAGTCATGGACTGGAAAATTTTACAATAGCGAGGACACGATATTTTTGATCGCACATTGCAGTAATGGGAAACGAATCACATCATGGTCCAAATGACATATCTCACATTCTAGTAACAAGGAGCGCACCGATCTACGAAGACAACTATCCTTAATATACCCCTCTACTTCACAATCTATGCACTAAATTCCATTGCATGTCTCATGTGTTGTATTGGTTGATAGTTTCTCCAACTACTTTTCATTGTTGTTATCTGAGCTTCCAAGAATGGGCTCACTTCAGTGTCTATGCTCCCGACTACCTCAACGCACAGAGTTGCTTCAAGTGCCTCACGTGGGTCTGTATAAGTCTTATGTGAGAGCGCCCTCCTAAAAAGTAGAATCAGGTCTCCGACGAACCACTGTGCATGGTGACTTGCATGGATATCATATGATAGTTTAGACAAGAGTGTTTTGAAACAAGCATCATACTCCCGAGACACTCTTAGTAGTACCCTGCCTAATATCCTTGAATGCGCTTATACTTTTATGCTCAAACTCAGGTATATAAAATTCCTTAATGAAAACATCCCGTAACACTGTCTAATCCACACAAGTCGATCAGGGTCAAAATTTCTATACTAGTTGTGTGTGCATCCCTAAAACGTAGTTGTAAACCGACCGGCCTTGTACTCTAAAGTTGTTATTTCTTTCGCATGCTACAATATCACACACATATGCCCATGCTCATTGACATCTTCTATTCCCCTATAATCTGGGAGATGAAGTGACATCTCCATGTAAATAATCTAGGGTGGTGAGGACCATGCCCACCAGATCTAGAACCTCCTGTGCTACCTCCGCCTCTAGATCCACTAGATCCACCGCATCCCGAGTTACCTGTTCCACCCGATCCTCCACCTACAACATGAATTGGACCAGAGGATGCATTGTCCTGTGTCCCAACAGTGGTAGTAAACTAAACTCCTACAATCTATGAAGTTGTGTTACTCCCTGATGTGAGTCCAAAGTTCTGCGTACCTATGTTTTGTGCCGATGACGTGCCTCAAAAGGTTCCTCCAACCGGTCCACCAAATAACAGGGAAGATTTCTTCTTGGCCATAAATACACTTGATATATGATTCACTCATGAATTTATTGATAAGTCAAATCTACCGCTTGCTACTCTATTGCCCAAACTAGCTTGTTGACTTGTGACTATTGTTGTACTAAAAACTTGAAAACCAAGCACAAGGGCTAGGTTGTCGTAGATTCGGATGCACGATCGCGGCCCAAGTTGTCTCTAATGGTGCGCTCTCATAAGAGGCCGATGAGGGTTCCCTGTCATGCTTGCCTAAATGGGGAAGTTCCAGATGATTTGGCTCCATGTCCTCTGCATGAGCTCCAAATCCTTCACGAGCCATCTCTCTCCTCAATGCCATCCGTTCTGCAATATCGCATTGCTTCCCTAAATCCCTCTTGCACACTTCATTATAATTAAGTTGTCTTTCTTCTCTTTGCCTCTCTCTTTGCCGCTGGTCCGCCATTCTTAACCAAACTCAAGCTCCTTCCCCCACACGTGGTGGGGTTTAGCTAACCATCGATTCTCTTCCAAATTCGGGTTATAAACAAGATTTTGATCACTAGTGGAATGCCTTGTAGATAGGTTCCCCTTGGATAATGTAAAAACTGAAACTCAACTACCTTCGGGAAAGAATAAGTGGAAATTGAGTACTCCAAAATATAACTATTTAGAACACCACGAACCAAATTTTCCACAACATGTGTCCAAATTAGATCAACATCGAAGAGGGCCTGAAATTCTTTTTACATCCAGACAAGTGTGTGAAACCTCCAATTCCTTTTTTAGATGCATACGGAACTAGCCACTCGTATAGCTCGATTGGGAAGATAACAAATAATCTCTCATATAATCGAATACTGATTCTATTCCACCCACACGTGTCCATCAAACCTAGATCTAGTGCTGAATCTTCTAGCGTACTCTTCTTCTTGATCTATTATTCACTCCTCAACACTTGCTAAGGTCAATCGGTACATATTCATCACACAACATCATGAAAATAGGTGAAAAAGAGGTCATGGCAATAGAACCAATTATGTAACCTAGAATTTATAGTAAATGACCTAGACACACCGACACATCTCTCGGCCCAGAGCCGAGTGCTCACTCGGCGCGCACAAAGGCACCGAGTGTCCCTCTTTAGAGTTGCTTGTATAGAATGTTAACATGATGGTGAATATAGATATCTAGATTCATTATCAATAGTAAACAACACACAATGCATAAACCAGATCTAGTTCTTAGAATATATATAGAATGAACTAAATAATGACTATAACAATATTTACCATACAAGAACCAGATTCAAATCATGTTCAACACCATTATCTAGCCACTATGAACCATTGTATTAAGTATTATAGAGCACAAAAGCTTCTTACATTGCATAAGTATCTTCATGTGAGATGCGTGCGAAAAAACTAAAGAAAGATAACTCTACAATAGTTTTTACTCACTAACCTGTGCAAATCAATACATATATATAGGGGTGGGGACTTGCCCTTCACCGCCCATGCACTTCTCAAAATAGGTCAAATGCTAATAATATATACGCACCTTTACAATAATATGCACACATGTAAGTGCTCTAACAATAGACTTCCTATAGTTAACTCTGAGTAGAAATCCTATTATTAGCTCAAACTATGCATGGTGCTCAGTTATCGCTTGTTCCCAAAATACCATTGCGTGGACCACAAGCCTTCATGTCTTTATGTGCTCCATGCGCTATCTCCCGAAATATCCCTTATCCATAAAACAAATAAGTCTTAAATTCAAAGTGTTTTGGCGCTGCTCATTCTACTATTCTTCCGTGCCCTCAAATCTACTTTTCTCCTGCGTGCATCCTTAGAGGAATATATTATCTTCTCAACAAATGATATTTTGGAGAGAGATGGATCGTGAAGAATTTGGAGCTCATGCAGAGGATGTGGAGCCGAAGCATCTGAAACTCCCCCATTTGGGTAAGCATGGCAGAGAACCCTCTTCGACCTTAGAGGAGAGAGCACCAGTGGAATTTGCAAAGACCATGGGCATGTATTTGATCCCTCCTAGCGACCTAGCGCTTGCACTTGGTTTTCCAGTTTTTACAATAGTCATTAGTAAGCAAGCTAGTGTGGGTAGTAGAGGAGTGAAAGATAAAGTTAATTTACCATCACATACAGGAGTTAATCAGATAGAAAATTCATCTATGGTGCTGCAATCTTTGTTTGCATTATTTGGAGGTCCAGTTGGAGGTATATTTTTTAGCATGTCATCAACATAGAATATGGGTGCACAAAACGTTGGTATTACGTCCAGGGTAGTACGAATTTGTAGAATGTAGGAGTTAAATTTAGTACAATCTGTTGGAACACAAGGCAACACATGTTATGGTCTTTGCATGCTACAAGAGGAGGATCGGTGTGGCACGGGATCTAATGGATGTGATGGTTCTAGAGGTAGAGGGAGCACAAGAGGTAATACAGTTCGGATTTGGTGGGCATGGTCCACACCAACCCTAACAATTGTATTTTGAGATGTCTCTTCGTCTCCTAGAATACAAAGGAATTGAAGATGTAACTTAGCACGTGCATATATGTGAGATACTATGGCACGCTAAAGAGATTACAGCTCAGGAGCGTAAGGTAAGTCAATTTACAACAACTTTTCAAGGGCACACGCATAGTTGGTACATGAAATATGACCCGAACCTAACTTCATGGACTATACCGCGTAACATGATGCTTTCTTAACATAGTTTTACATACCTGAGTTTGAGCATAAGAGCATCAACGTGCTCAAGGACATCAAACAGGGCATGGCTAAGAGCGTAAGGGAGTATGATGCCCGCTTAAAAAAATTATTATCAAATTTATCTTATGATATTCACCCGAGTCAACATGCTCAATGGTTTGTTGGAGATCCGATCACCCCTTCTAGAAGGTCACTCTCATATAAGACTTATACGGACCTACGCGAGGTGCTTGAGGCAGCTACGTGCGCCCGAGGAAATTAGGAGCGTAGACACCTTTGGAGTTAGCCCATTTTTGGAGGCTCACGACACTAAAATTTTCCTCCGTAATTTATATTTCATTAATGTATGTATTAGGAATTAGATGTTGTTAAGTATAATTAGTAGTGGTGTCGGATAGAAGATAAGCGTCTTTGCCATTACGACGCCACCAATAATGTATAGTATGGAAATAGTCAAAGTACAATATGAATGTTGTGGTAAAAATTAAATATTTGTCATAAGTGGTTTGGTAATGTTAAAATGTTAAAGTTAGGGTAAGTAGAGAAGTAGGGTCTACATGATTAGGAATTAGAAATATTATATTGGTAACAAGGACAAGTAGAGATGTCATAAATATTTTGTGTATTTTATTTGTAAAAAGTCTAAAAGGCGGAACCCATGTGAAATGATAAGGTTTATCTTATCTTAAAAGATAAGCTTACATGTAAAGATAAGAGTTAAGGTATGGAATATGATTCGTCAGAGTAGATTTCTTATCCTATCTTAGAGATAAGGTGGATAAGCCTGAAATTTCTATAAATAGAGAGGCCACCCCCCTCATTTAGCATAGAAGGAAGTAGTGAGAAATATTGTATAAGAAAGTGTGTGAAGGAAGCCATCATTTAGAAGGTGTGTTAAAGAAGCCATTAAGAGGTGTAATTGTGAAGTTTCTCCCATAGTTATTGTTGGAAGGCAAGTGGAGTTGGTAACACTTGGAGTAATTCATGGGTGAGATTGTAACAATTTCATGTTAATAATACATTTTACAGTTGTATTTCAGATTTGTCATTGTTCTTTTATGTCATAGTCTGTGGTATTCTTGTGTTATGTCTGTTGTTGTGTTTCCAGATTACTTCCACCAAACTAAAAGTTGTGCATTAGTAAATAATCATAGCATGAGGATTCCGGTGGAGAATTATCATAGTCTTACGGATGGTGATAACATTTGTGTTCCATTCTTTGGGACCATTCCTCGTTGGTGGATTTTCTGGAGAGATATTCCTACTTAGTCAGAAATCATTTGGAGGGTAACCTTGTTTTTACTGTGCATAGTAGTTACCATGGTAAAGTCACTTTTTATCGTGAATAGTATTTACCACAGTAACTTCACTTTTTACCGTGAATAGTGTTTACCACAGTAAAGTCAGTTTTACCGCAGTAAGTCAATTTTTACCATAGTTTACCGTGGTCATTTCTATTTTACTGTAGAAAGGTGTAAATTCACTTTCTATTATAGTGATTCCAATTATTTGTGCACATAAGTCTTGTTGATTGTACTTGTGGGTTGGTATTTCACTGTGGTTACTTTTGAAAATGGGGAAGATTCCTATTTTTTCAGCCCAATCTAATGAAGATGCTTCCTCTTTCATTTCAAAATTTAAACGATCTTGCATTTGTAATGGCCTCATAAGAAGGGAAAATGGACTGAATTGTTTCCTACCTTTTTGGATGGTTCACCCTAGGTAGTTTGAAACACTAGGTGATAATGTAAAAACTCATGGGATTTATTAACTGAAATTTTTCTTGAAGAATTTGGTGAACAACAAAAATATGCGAGATCTCATGATCGAGGTCACAAAGTTATCCCAAGGAGAGAAGGAGAAGATAAGGGATTATCATGCTCATGTTCTAGAGCTAAGGAGGCGGCTCGATGCCTAGATCCGGAAGGAAGAATTAGTGGATGGGTTGATGAATGACGTGGATAATCTCCTCTCAGTAAACACTTCATTCTTGGGATGAAGTCGAGATCAAACAACGAGTGAAGTATGACCGCCCATAAACCATCGAAGAAAAAAGGAGATTGCAAGAAGGCAAGAAGAAAGCATGGAAGAAGAGCTCAAAGAAATTGTTGCTAAGGTAGAGCCTACACCAACACCTTTGATCTATAATCCACAACCACTCTCGGTGAGCACAAATATTTCTCCTAGTACATCTACTTGAGTATGAATATCTCGCTCGAAAGATGGGCCAGTTAACTATTAATCTTCTTCAAAGAAAAAAATTTAGTTCTCAAGGAGGAGATAAAGGTCCAAAAAGAAATATTTCTGAAGTTGTATGTTATGGTTGTTATAAAAAGGGTCATTATAAGTATAATTGTCCGAGATAGAGCTTCTACATCCGGTACAAGAGATAATGATAAAGGAAAAACACATGTGAATTCTTTTGATGTAGTAGATAGGAGCATAAATAATGAAGTAGATGTGTTTGTAATAAAAAGAAAAAAAAATAACCAAGATGGAAATGATCCTAAGAAGATGAAAGGAGAAACTACTAAGAAACATAGGAGAAGAAAATTGGGTGTGTAGGATTTTCTTATTTCACAGGGGCAAGGACCATACTCCATCTTAGAAGATCTATCCAAAAGACCTACAAATATTACATATGGTTAACTTTTGGTCATGTCTTTTGAGAAGAGGCAGGAGCTGCGAAGTGGAATCAATGCTCGACGAAAGAAGGAGGTTGAGGTCATTGTTTTGGAAGCAGAGGAAGATCCCTACGCTCCACAAGCTGAGGTATTATGTAATGGTATTTGAATTCATAATGTCTTAGTAGATGGAGGTGCTGCAGTTAATGTATTGACTAAGTTTGTAATGAATATTTTGGGTTTAAAAATTAATCACCCCTCAACACTTATGTTAAGGTCATTAAATAAGAGAAAAACTAAACCAGAAAGTGTTATTTCGAGATGTGGCAATAATTGTTATGGGTGTTATATGTGTGGTATATTTTCGGTGATGGAAAATGGTACTTATTGCGTACCCAATGTTGTTGGAAAGGCCATGGCTAAGGAGAGTTCATGCAAGAAACTATTGGAATGAAGGCTTCATGGAACTTAAACGTAGTAGAGAAAGGGTGAAAATAAATGTGATCCTCAAGCATCATAATGTAGAACTTGTGGATTCAAGTGATGAAACTGATGATTGGACATCCTCTGATTACTCTAGTACTAGTAAAGTGGACACGGAAGATGAAGAAAGTGAGATTGAAGTTTCGGTTATGGATATCCTTCCAGTCACACCAAATCATGAACCCATAAAATTATTTGAAGAAGAAATTGATGATCGTCTCCAAAAATAAAGATTGGTGATGTTATGATGGAGAGTGAGAAGGAATCCTACATCCGGCTCTTTCAAAGGTACATACACCTATTCACTTTTGATTACAATGAACTCTGTCAAGTATGTTAGGTAGAACATTCTATTGAGTAGGTAGATGGTGCTAAGCCCATAAAATAAATGCCATATAGAATGAATCCTAATTTTTCCAAGACTATAAAATAAGAAATAAATAAGTTTCTTGATGCGGGATTTATATTTGTTGTGGAGAATTCGAGAATGGGTTTCTCCCATTATGATCTCAATAAAAAACAATGGAAAGCTACACATTTGTGTTGATTATAAGAAGCTCAACAAGGCAAAAAAGAAGGATCATTACCCTCTTCCATTCTCGATCGATCTTAGATGAAGTAGTTGGCCCGGAGTGCTATAGTTTTGCTTTGATGGATATAGTGGATACAACTAAGTTCGTATAACAGAGAAAGATCAACCGAAGACCACGTTCACCACTCCTTGGGAGCATTTGCTTATAGAGTTATGGCTTTTGGGTTATGTAATGCTCTGGCAATGTCACATTGCTTGATGAATAGGGTGTTTGAACTCTACATTGTAAACTTCATCGAGTATTTCGGATAATTTTTACATCTATGGGAGTGAGATGGACCACCTGCACCGAATGGAGACAACATTTCAAAGGCTAGATGAAACACAAGCCTCATTAAGCCCTACAAAGTGTGTCTTTGGATGTTCTAAAGGCATTTTGTTAGGGCATGTTATATTTAGATATGGTATTTGTACTGATTCTGATAAGGTTTTAAAAATCAAAGAGTTACCATTTCCCATGAATAGAAGTAAGTTGAGATCATTTTTAGGCCATGTGGTTACTATAGAAGGTTCATCAAGAATTTCTCAAAGATTACACAGACCACTTACCTAGTTCTTGAAGAAGGATGTTACTTATGAACTAGGAAAGAAGGCGAATGAAGCTTTTGAAAAAGGAAGGAGGATTTGGTGTCTTCAACTGTTTTAAAGAATCCAGACCGAGCAAGCCCTTCATTATGTATACTAATGCTTCGATGTAGCACTAGGAAGTACTTTGAGCCAAAATGATGAAAATGGGAATGATCATCCAGTTTACTTTGGGAGCGAGACAAATGAGCAAAGTGTTTATTCAAATTATATTATGAATCGAAAAAGAGGCTCTAGCTATCATTTTTACTATAAAAAGTTTAGAAATTACTTGTTAGGCGTAAGTTCACGGTTATAATGAGATCATCGTGCTCTAAAATATATTGTAAATAAACCTAACCCATTAGTGAGGATAACAAGATGGATAATTTTTCTACAAGAATTTGAATTTGATATTATAGATAGGCTAGGAAAGAAGCATGTCAATGCGGATGCACTCTCTTGAGCCTATGATGGTTTAGGTTCGTCTTGTGATGATGATGATTTCTCATATACAACATTGTTATCACTTGACACAATCCCTAGTGAATACATAGATATTTGGAATTATCTGAATGAATTCAAGTTTCCTGATGGTGCCAATGCAAAGACTAAGAGGAAGATTACTCAAGCTAGTTGTCCATATTCTATTATACATGGAGTATTATTTCAAATAGGACTTGATGGACAAAGATCTGAGAGGGTAGTTGGACGTGATCAAGGGAAGGAGCTAATAGAAGAATTCCACAATGGTACATGTGGAGGACACTTCTCTAGACAACTTACAGCAAGAAGGATCTTGGATGCAAGTTATCATTGGCCCACTCTTTTTAGAGATTGTTATAATTATTGTAAGACATGTGATATTTGTCAAACACATGGAAACCGTAAAACTTCATCAGCTCCATTATGCCCTATTCTTCCACTTGGTCCCTTTGAAAAGTGGGGAATAGATATTGTAGGTCCACTTCCAACTACCCCACACCAAAATAAGTATATTGTAGTTGTCACATATTATTTAACCAAGTGGGTTGAAGCTAGGCCATTGAAAACAACTTCCATGGATGAAGTGGAAAGGTTCATATATGAACGCATTGGCACCAGATTTGGTTGTCCATTAGAAATTATAACAGATCAAGGAAGCCACTTCATTAATGAGGTGGTAAAAGCCCTAGTCAACAAGTTTTCTATTAAGCACAGGAAGGCAACAACTTAGAAGCCAAGCACAAATGGACAGGTGGAATGAACAAATTATGTGTTGTGTCAAATTCTAGCAAAAGATGTAGCCTTGCGCAGTACATAAGCGGGATAAAAGGATTTATGCAACATTGTGGGCATATAGGGCAACATCAAATTTAGCAACAAGATACTCCCCATTTCAGGTTGGCTTATGACATTGATCCGGTTCTTCCTATTGAATTTGATATTCCCACTATAAGAATCATGAAAAATAAAAGGATGGATGAAATTGATTCGGTAAAGGAAAGATTGGTACATCTTTATTTGCTAGAGTAAATGAGAGAAATAAAAAAGGATACAAGCTATACGAAGAAAATGAAACAGAAGGAATACTTTGATCAAAAGATCCGTTGGTCTCCATTTCATGTGAATGACTTGGTTATAGTATATGATTCTAGATACAAAAAAAGAAGGAAATTTCTTCCCAAATGGATGGGGCGGGCCCTACAAAATAGTAGTTGTGCATGAAAATGGTACATATCGACTAGAGGAATTGGATGGAACTCCCATTATGAAATGGGTCAACCATGACAAGTTAAAGATTTTCGAAGCACCAGAATATTCTACTTCGAGGACAAAATAGAAACTAGGAAGAGGGAAGACGTCAACACTAAAATTTTCCTGCATAATTTCTATTTTATTAATGTATGTATTAGGAATAGGATGTTGTTAAGTATAATTAGCAGTGTCGTCGATAGAAGAAAATCTTTACAAGATGACACCTCCAATAATGATAGTACGGTAACATCAAAAGTACAATAGAAATGTTGTGGTAAAAAGTAAATATTTGTCGTAAGTGGTTCGGTAATGTTAAAATGTCAAAGTTAGGGTAAGTAGAGAAGTAGGGTCTACATGATTAGGAATTAGAAATATTATATTGGTAATAAGGACAAGGAGTGATGTCATAAATATTTTGTGTATTTTATTTGTAAAAAGTCTAAAAAGGTGGAACCCATGTGAAATGATAAGGTGTATCTTATCTTAAAAATAAGCTTACATGTAAAGATAAAAGTTAAGGTATGGAATATGATTCGTCGAGTATATTTCTTATCCTATCTTAGAGATAAAGTGGATAAACCTGAAATTTCTATAAATAGAGAGGCCACCCCCCTTAGTTAGCATAGAAGGAAGTAGTGAGAAATGTTGTATAAGAAAGTGTGTGAAGGAAGCCATCATTTAGAAGGTGTGTTAAAGAAGTCATTAAGAGGTGTAATTGTGAAGTTTCTCCCATAGTTATTATTGTAAGGCGGTGGAGTTGGTAACACTTGGAGTAATTCATGGGTAAAATTGTAACAATTTCATGTTAAATAATACATTTTACAGTTGTATTTCAAATTTTTCATCATTCTTTTATGTCATAGTCTATGGTATTCTTGTGTTATGTCTGTTGTGTTTCTAGATTACTTCTACCAAACTAAAAGTCGTGCATTAGTAAACAATCATAGCACAAGGAGTTCCCAATGGAGAATTATCATAGTCTTGGGATGGTGATGATGGCTTAATTTATAGCTATGTCAAAACAGTTGGAAAAATTGTTAGATAATTTAGCTCATGAGATGTGCGCAAGTGGTATTTGGTGCACAGACTATGAAGTCAGACATATTAAGAATATTTTCCCTCATAAATCAGTATGCACTATGTTGCTTTAGAATGCGAGATCTGTCACTTGGATCATGATTCAAGTAGGTGCCCACTGTTGCAACGCGTGATAAGGAAGAATGTACCTTTTTACTTCAAGATTTGCAGATCTACCACTAATGATACAAAGAATTGCAGGTTGATTGATTAGATTTATGATGCCATTGATACTAGTGTACGCCAGACTTGTACTGCAAACAATTCCAAGGAGCAAGGTGAACATCATGATTACAATGAAGGGCACTATGATGGAGGTGGTAGAGGTAGAAGTCAAGGATTTTGTGGAGGATTCAGAGGTCACGGTCATGGTAGTGGATGAAGTGAGTTCCCTCATGGAACATGGTACACATGTGGATCACCTTATCATTATAAGCGTGAATGCCCTCAAGATGTTATTTGCTCCTTTTGCGGAAGAACCAAAATTATGAAGAACTCTTGGATTTGTATGAGCACCTGAGCAAGAAGCAAAAGTAGAATAAGTGCACGGGAATGGTTAGAGTACAAGGTGATGTGGGAGATCAATGACTGCCAAAAGTAGCACATGATCCTGAGATGTTACTGTGTTTGTTACTACACATGCTTAGGCTCGCGCATGACAGGGACATTCCAAAGAAGAAGCCTATTATTACAAAAGAAGAGGTATTGAATGTAAAGTATCAAGACACTACTCATTAGAAGGAATTTTATCAAAAAACCGTGGAGGTTATTATAAACTTACAAGGTGAGATACTATGCTTGAAGGAATAGTCACAAATGCTAGAGTAGGCCAAAGCAACTAATCTTCCTTAGAAGGATGTTAATGATTGAAGGAGTTTTACAAGATGTTATGACAAGAAAACATCATTCATTTATTGGGGGAATGGTTAAGGGGAAGATGTTGTGCATTGGAGTTGAGCACAAGAGACAGATTTTACATGCTAACTTACCCCTCATAGTCTTGATTATGATAAAGAGATCACTTTGAATGTTTTTGTTGACAAATGGTTGTTGAGTAACATTTTGATTGATATAGGTGCGGAAGTGAATGTACTCAACTTGGATGCATGGAATCAAATGGGGAGGCCACCATTGTAGCCATCTTCAAATGTGTTGTTTATGGAAAACAAGACTAAAGACACACCCATTAGAGTCTTGAAGGATGCTACTATTACTATACAAGGGGCCAAGTTTACTGGGGACTTTAAGCTCTTGACACTTATAGAGGAAGACAATTTTCCAGCATTGCTTGGGCATCCTTGGTGTTATGTGAATAATGTTGATTTGCGATTTAATAAAGGATATATCAGTTTTGAGAACAAGGAAGAGCGCGTCATCATTCCTTTGATAGATGGAAAAGCTGCACCTTATGTAGAACCTTTGAGTGAAGAAGATTTGAATAGAATCTGTGTCCACACCATTAGAGATCATAAAGTACTTGAACTATCAAGGAAGGAGTTATTCAATGGGATGATGCATAGTCTATGAGTGATACTACCAACATTGCTTGTGAAAACTAGGCACAAAGGACTTATGAAATGATCAGGAATGAGATGAAGAGTGTAGTTATGCGTGTAAGTAAGCCACAATTTGTTAGGCATCTAGCGCAAGTAACCGATGCCTAGGTACACTTATGAAGGAAATTTTGAGGTATTTTTACGTGTTATGGAAGCTAATGGACAAACCAAGTGGAAAGAAGGAATATGATGGTGTATACCCTGCATGGGATAACTACGTGCTAGTGGATAGTACATAGAGATAATATTTTGGAGTGAAAGAAGTGATAATTGCCTTCTCTAATCCATTTCTTAGGATAAATGTACCCTCACAGATTTGCAAATTTCATGGGAAGGATGCTCAACATCACGTTTAGAAGTGTGAGAGACTCTGACAGAGGGTCCGTGAGGTCTTGCCACCATCACTATGGGTACATAATTTTTATGCCACTCTTAGCGGCTATGCGTGTGCATGGTATGTACATATAAAATTAAAAAAGAAACAACTAATTGGCAGAGATGAATTCAATTATGATTAAGACCTTTGACTATTTTTCTACTAAACCTCTAGTGAATGAAGCATTACAAATTATGAAGCACCTTACAATGGGGGATAGTGAAAAGGCTAAAGAACTCTTGTTAGACATGTTTAGAGAGTTGAACTTGGAAGTACGCTTTTATGAGGAAGAGACATATGAAGAACAACTTGTGCACACATGCCTTGAAAAAGAAAAAGGTAAACTGGTTTACATGATTGATGATGAAGAAGTGAGAATATGGATGTTGACCACACTATGGGTACGCACGAGGTCTTGGACAATGCATGTGAGAAGGCGCACACGTATCATGAGCCCATGAAAATGAAGAAAGTCAACATTTGGAAATATGTTGAACCTAAGGAGGCCATTATTGGTGATTATTGGTCTAATCAGGAGGTGTCTAAAATTATTGAGCTACTGCGTGACTTCCACGATTTATTTCCATGAGAATATCATGAATTGAAATGAGTACATCACTCTTTGGGTGAGATGTGGATCAATTTAAAGGATGGTGCACAACCAGTTAAGAAGAGGCCTTACAGATGAATCCTAATCAGTGCATTAAGGTTAAGGAAGAAATTGATAAAATGTTGGAATATGGGATCATTGAGCCCATTGAGGAATCGAGAATGGGTTAGCCCTATGGTGATAAACATTAAGAAAGATGGAAGGATAAAAATTTATGTGGATTATTGGGAGTTAAATGTTGCATGTGTAATAGATCCCTTTCCCACACCTTTTATGAAGAGATTCTTGGAAGGAATTCAGGGGTGCGAGATCTACTCCTTCACTGATGGATTTTTTGGATATCATCAGGTGAGGATTGTTAAAGAGGATCAAGAGAAGACAAATTTCACCACTGAATGGGGAATTTTTGCATACACATTTATGCCTTTTGGATTGAAGAACGCACTTGTAGTCTTTTCATGCATTGTTGTGCAAGCATTCTAGGAATTTATTCATAAGTTCTTGCAAGTTTACTTGGATGATTGGACAATTTATGGGCTAGTGAAAGATCATTGTGATAATTTAAGACTTATGTTTGAGAGGTTCCGACAGTTGAGCATCTCCTTAAACATTAAGAAGTGATTTTTGCTACACCCTTTAGAACTTTGTTGGGACATATTATCTATAAGGAAGGCTTGTTAGTAGATCTTGCTAAGGTTGTTGTTATTTTTAGCTTAGAGGAACCTACTAACCAGGGGTGGAGTGCATGGATTTTGGGACACACAAATTATTATAGAAATTTTATCAAAGGTTATGTCAAGATCGCTACACCCTTAGAAGAATTATTGAAGAGTAAAGGAAAGTTCTATTGGGGTGAAGTGTAAAAACACATGTTTGAGACATTGAAGGAAAGAATTACTACAACGCCTATTTTGTGTTTTCCTTCATGGGATAAGTCGTTTCATGTGTATGTTAATGCTTTTGATATGGCCATTAGAGTAGTTTTAGCCTATCTTGGAGAAGGTATTATTGATCATCCCATTTATTTTGTAAGGAAGTTGACCCCACCTGAACAAAATTATACAACTACAGAGCGCGAGGCCTTGTCATGATTTACACACTCGTACATACGTTTAGAGAATACTTCTTTGAAACACCCTTTATATTATATACAGATCACATGACACTTAAGTATTTGGTGAAAAAACCCATTTTGCAGGGGCACATATGTTGTTGGATTATGTTGTTTCAAGAATTTGACTTTACAGTGGTGGTTAAGCCAGGCAAGAGCAATTCTAGACCAGATCATCTATCAAGGATTAATTCAGGCAGAGGACGCGTAGAACATTGAGGACACAATTCTAGATGCACAATTATTCGGGATGAATCGTGTGACCTCTCGAATTAGAGGAAATTACTGTATTTTTGTGTACTGGTGTAGCACTGAAGGGATGAAGAGTTTAGAGAAGAAAAAACTTGTCATATGCGTTGTGCCTTATATGTTGATTAGTGGAGATTTATACAAATTAGGTTGGGATGAAGTTTTGTGTTGGTGTGTGCTTGAGCATGAACGTGAAGCTATTATGGAGGAAGTTCATGGTGGGATTGCAAGTGAACATTATGTAGTAGATTTTATCGCGCGCAAGATTTTATTGGTTGACTGTGGTGGGAAAAATATATAAGGATTGTAAAGAATATGCTAAGGCCTATTATCATTGTCAACGCCTTAGAAATCCTGAAAATATAGATGAAATTTTTTTGAGGCCTATTACGAGTGCAAAATTTTTTGAAAAGTGGGTAATTGACTTTGTGGGTCCTATTTCCCCACCCGCGTGTAGAACTAGATCGCACTACACTATAACTTATACCGATTATCTTACACGGTGGGTAGAAAAGGTGCCTATAAAGGATTACATAGTAGCTACTGGTAGCTCGGTTTTTTGGGAGAACATTATCAACATGCATGGATTCCCATTTAGTTTAACAAGTGATAGGGGTATTCATTTCCTTAATGAGAAAATCATGATATTATTGGCGAGATTCATGGTGGCACACTATAAAACAACACCCTATCACCCTCAAAAATGGAACTCATTGAGGCTTTCAACAAGATATTGGGACATACATTGATGAAGATTTGTGATCTTGGAAGGAACGACCAAGATGATAAAGTCTCTGCTATACTTTGGGAATACATGAAAAATTATACAAGATTAAACAAAGCCACACCCTTTTAGTTGGTGCTTGGTGTGGAGGCTATTTTTCCCATGGAATTCATGTTATCTTCCTTGCATATTGCGGGCATAGGAGGTTTGGATGATGAGCAAGAAATTGAAGAGCACATTGATAAATTGATGTAGTTGGATGAAAGCCGTGCCATTGCCAAATGGAGTCGAAGACAAAAAGGCCAGGCGAAGGCATGGCATGATAGGCATATTAAGGATAAGAAAATTAAAGTTGGACATATGGTTCTTCTTTATGACTCTAAGTTCTTATGCCACCTTGGAAAGCTCAAAGTGCATTGGTTGGGATCAGTATGTTGTGACTTATATACATAATTCAGAACTTGCTAGTTACATGTGCTTTGGATGAGACACGATTGCTGGTTACTTCAACGAAGAGTAAGCCGAAGCCCTACTATAAATAAGTATTCTTGGTGTTTGTAATAAGGTAGTATTTCCATTTAGATTAGGTTTCCCTTTAATGCATTTCCTTTATATGTGTTTCATTTCATCGTTGTTATGCTTTGTCAATTTAGTTTAGTTTTTTGTGTAATAAGTGTGCTTGCGCACCAAAAGTTGATTACTATCTATTGAATTCATGCGCAGATGACCACACATACTTTTAGTGTGGGGTGGAGTGTATATAGGATAGACGGATCAAGTTAGAAGGTTCTCTGGAAGATGGATATGCATAGAGAAAAATTGTGTAGGTGTTTGGAATAAGGGTGCAGATAAAGAAGAATTGCTCTGAAATAAAGACCATGAGTAAGTGAATGGATGTACATTGTAACACGAGGTAGTTTTCAGCATGAGAAAATACTTGGTGAAAGGCATAGTGGATAGGTACTTCGGTGCATGAAGTCGTGCAAAATGAGGTATGTGGCCGAGAAGTAGTAGGAGCACCCGAGAAGGTTATAAGCTGGGACACGAAAAAAAGCGTGAAAAAGGAAAGAAATGCCAATTTAATGTTGAGTACGATGGTAGGTGGAGAGCAATAAATGTGGAATTTTTTTCAAAAGTTATAAAAGGTGGTGTTGTGAAATCATTTTTACCTTTACGATTGAGAAGAATTCGAGCGAGTTAAGAGCGAGTTGTGTAAGAAGTGTGAAGAGCTACGATACAAAAATAAACTAGACATATTTGTGCATGAGATTGGTTGGCGCTCTATTAGAAGAAGTGTTTGAGTGAAGCAAAGGCATGCGGGAGGAAAAATCGATAGTTAGGGTCGAGTTTTAGCTATGGCATGGGGATTTTGATCTAGGGCACGTGGTTTCTAGTTACTGAGCTTGAATCGAGTTAAAAGAACACACTTTTATATTCACTATGGCATCTAAGTGAGCACTGGGAGTGGCTAAAAGGGGAAGAAAATATAAGTTGAAATAGAGGTTAAAGACACCCCCAAAAGCCGGTTTTTAGAGATGTAGTATCTAGAGGGGGTTTTTGTGGGCTACGATTGAGAGTCACACATTTGGTGCTACAAAGTAAGTGAATATAACCATAGATCTAAAGATAAAAAGATGAATTGGACAAGCTATTGGTAGTAAAGATAGTTATGAGAACAAAAATGATATGGTTGTGTATGACAATGTGGGGGAAAAATTGTTGTCAAATGTGGGAGTTTTGCAACTTTATGAACTCCTTACTTTGGAAAATTAGAGAAACAAGATTATTAGTGGTTGATGAGTAGAGTCCATGAGGAATTCATATACTTTTTGGGTGATGAATGAGTCCTACTTGCACCCACAATTAGGAAATTCATAGGACTAATGAGTTTGGGTACTGAAATAGGAAGTGACCTCACTGGCAAGGAGACAATAAAAGTGACTAAGAAAGTGTTGGGTTACATGAAGGGAGGGTGCAAGATGGATATCCCCAAGTAATGTAAGTACCTAGTTGTTCAGGTGGCAATGCACCTCCTCACTAAGCTAAATAATCAGGAGCGTTGGTCACAAGTGAATAAGGCATGGTTACATGTTACAAAGAAGATGACAAAAGGAGTAGTTTACAATCTGGCTAGCTTTATTGCTGAGACCATTATTGAAGAGGCACACCAAGGTGAGAAGATAAGTTTTGGCATGATCCTTCTATCTCTTATTTTTGTAGAAATTGGAGTTCCCAACGGGCCAAAAGATAAGATGTGGTAATACCCAGAGGAAAAGAAATCTCTTGCAGATAGATTTGTGAAGTACACATGTGATGGATCCATGAGAGAAACCTATAAGCAGAGAACAAAAATTTGGTATGAAGAAGAAGAGGACACTTTTCCCCTTGGTGATGAAGAAGAAGAAGAGGAACTTAAAGAGGATAGCGATAGCTTGAAGAACAGGGGCAAGAAACAACCAACTATGGGAGAAAAGAGCATGTGCCATCAAACACCTCCTAGGAAAGAAGATGAGAAAATGGTGGAAACAAGCACTATGGAGGTAAATATACAACAGGTCATTGGGGATCCGAAATTCAAAAGAGTGTTGAGAAGAACTAGAACTCAAGGCACAAGACCTTCATTTCCGCTCAGAGGTCACCTAGGACTTCCCCATGAAGGCATAACCAGAGAAGAAAAAAAGGCACAAGTACATTCCCATGAAGGATAGTGAAGGTGAGAAATTAGAGGATAGCACACCGAGAACTCCAGTCAACACTGAGGATGTAGAAGAGCCTCAAGAGGAAAAATTGAAACAAGTTACAGAGTATTTGAAAGAGTGGGAGATAGACAATGGTGCCATTAACACAAAGGTAGCTAAAGATATGGGTGAACCATCTAGTGAGCCTAATGGTACTCAGTTGATGAAGGACCGAGTCTTGGATTCGGGCGTACACATTTTGAAGGGTAAACACTCTCTGGAAAGGAGGAGGAAGAAATATATGAAACTCCTATAGTTGGGTTTGTTAATGATCCGACCAAAATTATATGCACTAGGTTCCAAAGCACTTTGGATCCCAAGGACCTGTATGGCTAGGAATTGATGGATTCAGAGATGGCGACCACGTGCACACGGATGAAACTATCGTGGACCATGCAAAATCATATGGATGAGATTGATTTTGATGTGTACGAAGAGTCATGCATCTTAAGGATAATGAATAAAGTGCCACATTCGTGCCATGTAACAATTAATCCTACTCAGATGTCGGAAAAATAGGTGAGCAATGCACTAACAAAGGTATCTGCAGAAGTTACACGCAAAAACATAGATAAAGTGACAACTATTCAAGAACTTATAGAAGATATAAAAGATAAAGATATTGAGATAAAGTGCCTAATGGAGGAAAAGGAGAAAGATGAGGAAAAGGTGAGCACATTGGTGAGTATGACATAAAAATTGGAGATGAAGGTAAGGCCGGATCTGGAAGATAAGGTGCTAGAAAATTTCCCCTCTGTAATTCACTATTTGTGCACACTTGTTCATATGGTGATGGATGAAGGTCCAATGCGGATGCGAAAACCAAAGGATGTTACAACACAGGGCATAGAATGCCAAGGCAATAATAGCGTGAAAAATTCCTAGTTATGAATCTATACTGTAGATATTGAAGGATGAAATGAAGAAGGCATAATTGCACTTGAATATGTGTGCATATCCTAAAAATATAATAAATACAAGGACTTTGGCTGAGGAGGATGAGGTCCTCAAAGCAGTAAAGAATGAGACACTTGGGCATGAGGAGAGGCTCACTTTGGTAGCAAAGAAGTTCGATGCACTTGCAACAACCAAGGACCCTCATAAGGAAAGGATTAAAGAGATTGGAAAAATCATCGCGCAAGAATGGATGGATGTTATGGATGAGATTGTATCAATCATGGCTAATGTTCTCATAGTATTGTAGAATGAAGGTGAGAACAAGACTTTGGATGGAGTACTCGCAGACATTCCGGAAAAAACTAATAAGGTGCTAAGTGATTGGAATGAGCTTGAGGTAGAGATAAAGGTTGAATATCCAGAGTTAATCCTACCTACTGCAAAGGGATAAAATGCTCGAGTATTCTTTTATTCTTTATGTACATTTATTATTTCATTCTTTATTCTTTACTTCTTGGAAAGATAAGTAAGGATTACCCATAGTCGGGGGTGGTAATGAATCAAGTGTGGGGCAATGTTGGGTTAATGAATTACAACCTAATTATTGAAGGTGCATAAGGATTGGGCATGCAAACATAGGGCGCGTAGGTGTGCGTGGAAGTATATTGGAACACGATGTGCATGGGAAAGTGATGAAACAAAACTTAATCATTTTTAGTATGAGGATAAACATAGATGTTGAGTGCGGAGCACGTTTTGTAGAAGACTTAAAAACACGTAAAAATATTTTCAAAAAGTGGAAGATCAAGCGACATGCATAGTTTTGAGCTATTAATAGGATTAAAATTATAGCTATGTTATTAGACAATATATTATTAACGAGCTTGCATGATTTTGTATTTATCATGTAAGGGCTCATGGCTATTCTTAGCATGTAGCCTATTTTTGGAGAGTGCATGAGTAGTGAAGGGCAAGTCTTTACTACCTATAAATATGTATTGATTTGCACGTCTTACGGATAATTTTGAGTCAATTATGTAATAGAGTTATGATGTTGGTTTATGTGCGCACATGACTTATGGTGATATTACTATGTATGTATGTAAATTTTGTGTTTTACAAAAATTAATATAATGGATCTTTGTGGCTGGATATTGGTTATTGACATATTTGTTAATGGTTCTTGCATGGTGAACTTAATCTTGATTCTTGTATGAGTTAATCTTGCATATGGTTAAGATCTAGATCTAGTTCATGTTATGCTTTATTCTTGAATGTATATTATGGATCTGGAATATTTATATGATCATGTTAACTCCCTGAACAAGCTACCATAAAAAAGGGACACAGTACCTTTGCACGCTTTAGGTGAGTTCTTAGTTTTGGCTAAGTGATGTTCCAACGCACCTTGGGCTATTGTGAGTAAAATAAGACTACATAACTAGTAATAGGATAGTCATAGGCTATGAATTGGTAGTGTGAGCTCCTAGTGGTTATTGTTGTTTCGATTTGGCTTTCTAAACTACTCTAAATCCTAATTTTAAATAAATAATGGAAAGAAATCTAATTTAAACAAAAGACGATTACACTTAATATTTTAATTTAATAAATTCCTTCCCAGTTGATTAAATAAAAAAATGCAACATCAATTCTATCGTTTTGTTTTTTAAACAAGTATTTAGAAAGAAAAAGAATAAAAATGAACTAATTAACTATGTTTTTGCACATTTTGGATTATTAAGAGAAAATTAAATCTACTTCCATAGACAAATGATTTAAACTAAATTTATTGTCTTTCTTAATTGTAATAAAACTAAAACAAGGAACAATCGGATGTAGTTTTTCCTCTGTTACATGATTGTTTTATAATACTACTATAAAGGGGAAGTACTTGAAATGTTATTAATTTGGTAAAATAGAGCTTCCTTTGTGAGCTTCTGTCTTAAAATTTTCGGAAAGGAAGCTTTTCATAAATAATTTTCTCATTTTTGGACAAATTTTCCTCAGAAAAATTATTTCTAAATTAATCGAAAGAAATAAACAATAAAATAAATGCAAATATTTCTTCACTTCTTCCTCCAACCAATTTCTCGAGTAGATCCATAGGACGATAGGAAGAATTTATCAAGGGAATAAGCTTTATGGAAGAAATATTGGAATGTAAAATGTATACGAGAAGTGATGGAATCTTCCACTTTTAACAACACAACAAATAGTTTCCTTTAATTCTAATGAACAATGCCTATATTAAAGCTTTAAAGAATTGAATTACATCCCCAACCTAGTCACTATAAAACTATGGTAACTTATCCTAGTGAATGTTTATGATACATCAAGTGTTTCCTGAACTTTATAATCCTTCCATGTGTGAATTCTAATTGATTTGGGTGAGCAAAATAATAGGTAATCAACAAGAAATCAAGAAAACAATTTGTTGGTCTAGTGCAAGGAAGGTAGCTGGAATGTGAGCAACATAGAAGCAACATAGAGAATTGGATATCTATGTAAGAACCTCTAAAAATTTAACAACATAACACTTCTCAAAATTCTAAATTTTCCAACCCATGATATGAACAAAAGTGCCATTTTTATAAGTTGTTGGAGAAGAATAAGTCAAGAACACTTGTCAACCAAGAAAGAATGAATCAACCAAAAGGAAAGGATTCATCATACTATTTATAGTAAGAATGATGGAGATGTTCAAGACCATTCCAACTAGCCTATTGTTAGCCAATTTGACCAAGTAATTTGAGAGAAAATCAAACAAGAATCCAAAACACACATTCAAAAATGCGTGTTTTAATTTTGGTTTGAATGGTGATAGAACCGCCCCTATTGCCGGAGGGTGGTTGTGTAATTCTCACTAAAAAATAATGTAAAGAGCTAGAAAAATGGTCTCATAAGAAAAATAAAGGTCCACGAGTGGGGCGAAGGTGTTAAACTTAGCCAAGAGGGAAATGAAAAGGAAAGAGAGGGATTTTGATCTCATTCTCATCTTGCAAGGAGTTTCGTCATCATTCAAGACATGTTGCATTTCAATGTTGCACCATGTAATTTTTGGGTGCATATATATTATCCCCTCGAAATATTATTTTAGCTATAAATGGGCCAAAATGCAATTTCGAGAATGGAGCTTCCCAAAATGGGAGGGTTAAAAAGTTACCTGATCTAGCCGTGTGTCAAAATGATGACAATCGAGTCTTCTGCCATATGCAAAAAATGGACCAAAATCAAGTGCAATAATAAAAAAATCAATAAAATATTTTAAAATGAAAAGACAAAATTACTTATTGTTTATGTGGGGGTGAGAGATCTACCCACTACACCATTTCCAACATTGTATAATATTTTCCCAAAATGGTGTTAGAAAGACAACATATCCTATTATTGTCATGTAGAATGTCTAGCATGAAAATTTGAAAAATTTAGACATGAAAACCAAACCCCACTTGAAAATTCCTCTCATGGTGTTGGTGAAATAATTTGTCTCAAGGAAAAATTAGGGGCTTTCACTAGTGCTATGGGACTAGGTTCCTCTGAAACAAGGAAATATATACACTATTCTAACCATCTAGGGGTAGTCTTACGACCAAGGATCACATGGGAATACTTCACTAAACCCATAGCAAAGTGCTTGTACAAAGAACAAGAGAGGAACTGTGTGAGTGTGGAGAAGAAGGAGAAAGTGAGGAGGGGGGTTTATTCAATAAATAACATACAAAGTTTATTGACATAAAACCAGAGCATTCCCAAGTTATCAAAGAGAAGACACCAATAAGCAAAGCAAGACAAAGAACACAATTAACACCAAGTTCAATTGCATTATATTCATCAAAAGATATAATCTTTTCCTGGTTGTGTAGGATTACAATGCTCTATTGGAGTATTAGTTGAGATGGAGAGGAACATAACGATTTTAAGAGAGGAGAAAAAAATTGATCCTTTGATATGACAAGAGAGCTTCCTTAAATAGCCTACATTGTGACCATTCACATTCCTACATGACTATTCACCTTCTTTTCCAGAATAAGAAACTTTTCCTTATTTTAAGAAAAGTACTTTTACAAAAGTGGAAAAGAGGCAACTTAAGTTGGTTTTTGAAAAAGTGCATTTTCCCAACGAAGAATTAGAAAACCTTTGGAATTAATTTGAGAAAAAAACCTACTACATGTAGGAATAGAAAGAGGGAAGAAGAACATCAATCAATGGGAGAAGTTTGGTAAGTGCGGGAAGTTGATGGACAAATATAGGGTCATTCGTGGACATCATATTGCAAATAACAACATAATATCAACTTGTAGGGATTATTAGTAACACATACAATCAAAATTAGAAAATATTATATTAGTATGAATCATAGCATCCGGAATCTAGTTTCTAAAATACTAAATTTTGTAAAAAATGGACAAGATTAGCTATATTAAACACTCAAAATTCAATGACTTGGTATTTTTTTTTAAAAACGCTGATAAGATTATAGTCCGTTTGCCCACAATTTGGATGACCAAAAATTGATATATATATTTTTCCTTTGGTGAGAAGTTATATGCCACTATCTATCTTGGGATGGATTTTATTTTGTATTTTTTGAGTAATATTTTATTTTTATGATTTTTTCCATGAAAGTGGTATGAAAACATAAAGAAAACAGAGCACTTTCCGTTTGCCCGCCATAACTTCATAAAAAAATATTGAAATCAAATAATTTTTTTAACATGTATATAATTTCACCACGTTGGGATGGTATAATTTTTATCACATTCTGATAAGTGAAACAAATTTTGCAGTCTTAAACGTAGACATAAACATTCACAGGAAAAAGTGTCTTAAAGACCTACTATTAGTAAAAAATTATAAAATGATATTTATCCTCTTCTATTCACTTTAAAATCAGTATTTCTACAAAGCTAATAGTCTCCCCTACGCAATGGTACCATTTTTATGACATAGTTTTTACTTTTCGGCATGGTTCAAGTCCGCGGAAGACTAAATTTGATGTTTTGCTATTTTTAATGTAAAATTCAGGATTTGATGTCCACTTAATTGTCCCCCAACTTGGTGCACTTACCCACCTCGTGAAGAAGATCCTTTGATGTGGTAGACTGGAGAATTTTCAAGATTTCCCATAGTTATGTTGAACTTGTGCGTTGCCTCGAAATTTCTCCTTCGTAAGGAATGGAGGTGTTGGAGAGGATATCTAACTAATGATCTGTTGCACTTTGAATGATCTTCCAATACTTGAGCCACTTGGGAATATTCTCGGCAACATCGGAGATAACTGATCTGATCTCAACAAGTGTGTCCATGAGCTCATCTCCCTAAGACCATAGATTGAAAAAATCACCTCTTACAATATCTTTGTAATGTTTGCAAATGTCATTGGATGATATTGACCCTAACTGTAATTTAAGACACCTCATATTTCTTACAAACTTGTTGACCTTTGCTTTGATTTCATGACCCCAGTTCTGATGATACAAGAAATCCTCCATGGCTTCATACAAGGCTCTCATCTTCCACTCGATGGTTCTTACCTAGGTGTGGGAGTATTTGTCTTCTTCAATCAGAACACTTACTTTTCACATAGTGTTTCGGGTTTGATTACGTTCATTTTGTGAATATCCGGGAGAAACTTATTCTAGTGATCCGCTCCCCCTTGATTGTAACAAGCACATCTTCTACTTTTTCCATTGACAAGGCAATTTTTTTGAAAATCCTAACCATTTCAGGGAGCAGATCACACCCTTTTTGAACAATAGAATCAATCCATGAATTTATCATCTTTCCCATTTTACCCATCCTCTTGAATTCTGTATAGCATGAGAGTCAATCTTGTTCAAGGGAACAATAGACTCGGAAGGAGTGAGTGGAGGTGCATCTAGATCCATGAAGGTTTGAACATATGAGGTCAAAGTATGGATTTGGATCTCCAATTGCTCTTTGGTTACCTCACTATCCCTGATTTGAGCAACAAGTCTTGCGACGATCTGTCCAAAATTGTGAATATGTCCTATACATACCCAATTTTGCATGGTGCAACATTATCGAATAGTTCAAATCCCCAATGATGATAAAAATTATTTTCTAGTGATATCCAAGTCTAATTATCTCTTACAACATGTTCTTGTAGCTTACTTTATCAACATCTTCTTATGGTATTTTATAACATCTTCTTATGGTATTTTATACCATCTTCTTATATGATCCAAGCCATGATCTTAGATGATAATAGTGTTCTTGTAGCTTACTTTACCTTTCTTGTCCCTTTTCTAGCTTTTTCCCACTTTCCTTAGTCATTTTGCAACTTTTTCCTTAGCTTTATGGCCTTTAGTTACGGAACTTACGTAACTTATCCGTCGATCTGCCTTGGATGGTAGTTGCGTAACCTCATCAGTCTCCTGCAAATTGGGGTTCTATGCACATTTAGCTGAGCCTTTCCAACATTTTCTAGATGCGTGTTTCCTTCTTTAAACTCACTTTTCTCACATGTTTCTTGACCAAATCAGTTGTTCTTGAGCTTTTTAGATGCATGTATAATTCTTCTTCCATACTTACTATTATTAGTAAGTTAATTGCTACTCCCATGAGTGATGTGGCACTTCTTGGCTGCCAAGTGGGTTGGACCACTTCTTTGCCAATTTTCTATAAAAACCAAGATTTTTCCCAAGCATTGGTTGGAGTCATTTGATTTGGAATTGCATTGTTATGCTACTGAATCTTGCCAAGAAGTACACAAGAAAACACAGTTCATTTTCCTTATTATTCTCTTGCTTGCATTGCTACCAAACTTCTACAAACTAGCTAGCTCCAACACTCTCCTTCATTCCTTCTACACACTTACCAACATAGTTCCCTGGACACATTTGGATATCACATTGGAAAATAAGTTGAGGGATCACAAAAACATTTCCAACATTGGATTTTCTCTATTATACATTTCCAGGTTGGAGGTGTTATTAAATTCCTAGAAGCTTACTTTTTTTATTTAGATAGATTTCAATTTCATTATAATAGTTGTTAGAATACATTTTTTACATATTAGAATTTATAGTAGTTTCATTTTCAGGATTTCTTCCATTGAGGATTTCTTCTCAGCTCATCCCTGGATTTTCTGGGAAGAATTCAGAGGAAGTTCTTGTGCACATAGAGTTTGTTAATTCTTCACAATTAATTTACCTATAGAGTTTATTGCATTCATAATTTAGATTTGTTAGCATACGAGAAAAGATTCTATTGAAAGCTTGTTCCTATTTCCTATCCCTGTGGATTTGCATGGGAAGTTGTTTTGAAGAAGCTTTTGTTTTGTGTGTTTCATTTAGTTTTCATTTCTTTACATTTAGAAAGCTTCTGTAGATCCGATTGTTTTACCGAGGAAGCTTCAGGGGAAGAAATTGCTTCTGAGAAGCTTTTCAATCTTCCCATGATTCTGAGGTAGAACCAGAGGAAGTAGTATCCACAATTACAAATTAGGAAAACCTTTATTTTTATTAGATTAGATTAAATCCACTCTAGCTGATGGGGAAATAGCCACATCCACTATTTCACTGTTTAGTTTATTTAATTTAGAGTAGAAGTAATTTTCATTTAATTAGAAGAAGTTATATTGTCTGTGTAGATTTCTTTTATTTATTTCCAAAAAAACAAAATACAAAAACATTAGATTAAAGTAATTAGTTTCTTTTATTTGTCTTATTTCCTTTTGTTAAAATCATTAAAAATACAAAAAAACAAATAGATTAGATTTACTTTTTTTTTTAATTAATTAGTTTCATTTTGTTAAATTAATTAGTTGCACGTAGATTTAATTAGATCCAAGGAGAGTAATCAAATTGGTTTAATTTAAATTTGTTTGCATTTCTTTTTGTTAATTTAGGCACATAGAATTAATTAGATGGAAATTAACACAACTCCCTATGTTTCCTTAGTTGGCCTAGGTTACCTAAACATTGACCTTGCCTCTTGCGGATTCTTTTGTGTTTTTTTATTTCCTTAGATTAATTTTTACATGTCCACATGACCATCCAAGGCCCTAGGAAACCCAAACAATGTGTGTGTGATCCAAGAGTGCCACAACCAAACATATTACATAATTGATAAACATTGATCAGGGCCTCAAAAACTTATATTCCAAACCACCCCAGTTCCACCCAAGTATCATCTCACAGTTGATAGCCTTGAATGAAGAAGTAGATAAATGCTAATGAGTTCTAGCATAATCATCCTAGTCGAGATTAGATTCCATAATCCATAGATCCATCCTTCCTTCCCACACGTCTCTTCTCACACCTCTATGACCTTGTCTGGAGATTTTATGAGGTAGAAATGACGCTGGATGATTCCCACATATTCCACAACCCATTCAATATTTGGTGATTCTAACATTGATAGAAACCTTCATGTGTCCATTATCCTTGATTGCTCCATCTCACCCAGAAGGTAAGACATGCCTTCATTTCCTTAGATGAGCATATTCCCATAGTGCCCATAGAAGACATTTGATTTCCTTGATCTACTTTTTAGCCATTTTCACCTATTTTCATCATATTCCACCTATTCATCATCCTATTTATCCATTCCATAGCCATCTTTCCATCTCATATCGGTTGTCCCAACATGACCTCGGGAGGTCGAGTGCATCCTAGAGTCACGTGTTGATTCTTAGACATATAAAATTGGTGAACCCAATGTGAAGGACTAGTTCCTTTTCATTTCCTCTTTTCTTTCTTTTCTTTCATCCATCCTTCTCCTCTCCCATTATTCTATGGGTGTTTATACACCCCCCAATATGTCAGTCAGAATACAATAGGCCCATTTTGGGTCTTGAAGCTTATTATTACCAGATGGGTATGCAATAATCACCCTCACTATCGGGTGGGCTGATAACTACTCACCAAATTTTCCTTCACCTCACACTCCTCCTCCTCAAGGTGCCAACAATGGCTCATCAGTTAGGATTGAGGAGATTGATCAACCTATCTATAGCCCACAACCAGAGTTCTCCAACTCTAATAATATGACATTTCATGGGAGAAAGGGGGTCTTATTCACACATTTTTCTAGACCTCAAATCAACATGCAATCTGATTCCTTTTCTTCCTACCTTTCACCAAATGATGAAATCCTAGCATGCTTTTCCCAAAGTGATGATGAGCATCTTAATGCTATAGATCAATCCTTGGATAGGATGCAAGGGTATATTGATGTTCTTCTTCAGAAAAATGATGCACACCCCTCCTCCTACAATAGAAAATATACCTAAAGAGGGGTGGTCTACCAAGGATCAATTCATAACATAGATATCATGCCTTTGCAACCCAACAAGGCTCAACACATGCCTAAGAAAAATGCAATACCTTCATCAAGTGATGTGATTTCAACATTGGTGGATAGAGTTAGGGAATAGAATTTCCCAACCTTCTCATTCTACCCACCTTTTTGGGGCAAGGTAAAGTCCCCCACCATGTTCAGAACTATAACTATGTTCCTTCTACATCATCACCTTCTCTCAAGTCTACATGGGTGTTCCTAGCCCTAGAGACCTCCTTACTAGATCGGGCATGCTTAGGTATGCCCTCTCATTCTTCATATGGATATCCTCCACATGGGGCCAACCCAGAAGTGCATTCTCAAATTCCATTCCAACCAAAAATGTGACGTTCCCTAGTTTTACACCTACCAATCCATATCAAAACAATGTTCCCCCATACCTTCACATGTATTCTAAATCACCGCAAGGGGACATGTTTTCTTTTCCTAGTCCATATGCTCAACATCGGGGGTGCCTTATGCCCCTATGCAAATGCTTATGTTGCATCATATCAACCTCTTGTTCCACCTCCACCTCCCCATCAAGGGTCATCCATGGTAGAGTCTTATGCGGTGGGCACATATTTGAATATCTCAAGGAGCCCCTTGACTTTACCATACAAAGTGTAATGCTCCCATGACCATTTTCGATCTTCCAAAATTCAAAGGGGAGGGGATCCAATGCTCACATCAAAGCGTATGTGACCTCCATTAGAGAGAGATACTCCCATGGGATGTGGTTGTAGCTAAGATATTCCCCAAGACCCTTGAGGGGATTTCTCTTGATTGGTACTATAGAATACCAAAAGCCTCAATTCATTCATTTAAGAACTCATTTTAGAGTTCATAAAGGCTTTTGATATGAACAAACTCTTAAGAATAGGAATCAGAGAATTCCTTCACATTAAACAAGAGCATAATGAATCCACCCCCACTTCATTCAAGAGGTGGTGGCAAAAGTCCTCTACTCCTCATGGCTAAAGTGCTCCCAACATGGACCAAATGGAGCTTTGTGACTTGTTCCTCCATTCCCTCAATCAAGAAACTAAGGAGGAGGTACAAAAGTTTCCTCTTAGGAGCTATGAGGAGGTCTTAGAGGGTGCTCTCTGCATTGACCAAGTGAATTGATGATAGTGGTCAAAAGACATATGGCTCAAATGGGAAATTGGTCACTCCTCTCAAGGTAACTCAAATTACCCAAATGGTTCAAACAATAATAATCAAGGACCCAAAGTCCTTAACAAGAACCATGGTGCTATGACATGATGGTGTAACTGATCAATCTAGAAATCTAAATGTTGTTAGCATAAGTAGCAAAAATAATGGCAATAATAATAATGTGAATCCAAAAAACCAAAGGAGTAACAATTTCACTCCTTTTGTTAATGTGGTTGACTTTAGTCACTCCTCCTCCTCCTCCTCAGTAGGTCCAGGCCCAGGGCCCAGGTTCAATACTCAAACCAATATCCAAAATCAATTTCAAAATCAATATCAAACCAAGGCCAGAGGCCTCCAAACTTCAACTACAATAACCAACAACAAAACAACAACAATGAACTATGGGCCACAACAAAACCAAAATCAAAGACCTCATGACTATGATCCCAACTTATATTGTGGTTTCCATAGGGTTATAGGACATGATGCTCAAACATGTCATGATTGTAATAAATTCATACAATGGCTTCTAAGAAGACCAAGACAACTCTTCATTGAGATGTTCTTGGCTAATCCCATGACACCTACACAAAACACTCACATGGGGCTGTTGCTCCATAAAATGCTACTCTTGGGTTTATAGACCCCTTCCAACATGCCCCTGAAAATGGAAAGCTTAATCCTCATGGTACCAATAAGGGGATGCCCATAGTAGGAATAAAATGAATGATCATGAAGCATCTACATCTCTCTGGATCCTCTGAGTAGCTCCTCCTTTGGACAATCAAAATCAAACTAAGATTGTAGGCTTAGTTGAGTTAGAAAAACCAAACCAAAAGAAGTTAACGCAGTGACTCACACCCATGATTATTCTTCACAACCTCTTCCCATTTATCCCTATGTCAGATGATACACCGGTAGCTCCTAAGCCAGTAGGAGCCTATGATTTGATCATGGACTTGACTAAGACCTTTTCCCACATTTCCTTCTAGATTTGTTAAATAATTCCCTACACATCATCGATCAAATTTATTAGAAGTGCTAGGTCTTGGCCATCTTATCCACATCACCCCTCCTCTAGAGGCCCAAATCAATCACATAGACTTTGATGTCTATCCCCTGGGGCAACTTGAGAGAGAGATGTTGGATTTGTGTTTGATATTAGTAAGATGCCTACTACGTTGAGTTGGCACAAAGAGGTGATCTTGCATTATATATGTAGGTTTGGATTTATAACAATTATGTTAAGTGTGTGATGATGATGGGGATGTTGTTAATATAGTCCCTTTCTCATTTCTACAAAAGTTAGGCTATGGAGAAATGAATTGTTTCTTCTCAACACGAAAACACTTGAGAGGCTATGATAGCCTTAAAGCAACCTCTATTGGAACCATAGTGCTTCCAGTCACTCTTGGACCTAAGACCATGTTGACTGAATTTTATATTATAGATTGGGAAACTAACTATAATATGATTCTTGGTTGACCTTGGATTCATAGAATGAAGGCAATTCCTTCTACATTATTCCAAGAAGTCATATTCTTACATCTAGGGAAGGTCTTTATGGCTCAGGGTGACCCAAAGCCATTTGATATCCATTTGGCCAATTTAAAGAAGAAACTGGGGGTTCATACTGAATTTGAGCTCCCAATCCAATCAGTTAAACAAGCCTAATAGGATCAATGGGAACCCCCCAACTTCTTGTTCCTACGATTGAGTTGGAAGCCCCTAAGGCAATCAAAGGGGTGATGTTAGTGAAAACAAAGGTTTGTTGTAGTAGAA
This sequence comes from Taxus wallichiana var. yunnanensis, assembly GCA_018340775.1. Classification (NCBI taxonomy): domain Eukaryota; kingdom Viridiplantae; phylum Streptophyta; class Pinopsida; order Cupressales; family Taxaceae; genus Taxus; species Taxus wallichiana. Next base: position 665,049,885 of record CM031235.1, read on the forward strand.
ACTGTGTCAACAAAAAAACAATGGCTGAAATTGTTAAGCTTTTGGAGAATGATTTCCTATTGTTCTCCCATTTGATTCTTTGGGCATAGGTCATGCTCTTGGACTTGCCTCTCTTCCATCTAATGGATTTGAAGAGGTTTGTATGGTTGAGGTCTCGAAAGTTAAGGAAGAAGACTCCAAGAATAATCAAACTTCTATCTTCCCCGATAACTATTGGACTCTCAACTATGATGGTGCAAAGTGTCCACTTTGGCATTGGGGTTGGGTGATCCTCACTTCCCTAAGGGGAGGGTCATGCCTTTTTCCTTCAAGCTAAACTTTGAATGCACAAACAATGGAGCTGAGTATATGAAGCTCTACTTCTTGGTCTTATCATGGCCAAGAGGATGGGTGTGAACAATGTTAGAGTCTTGGGTGACTCTCAACTCATTTCTAATCAAGTCTCAGAAGTCTATGAGACCAGAGACAGAGCACCTACAACTCTACAAGTCCACCATTCTTGAGATTTGCAAGGGTTTTGAATTTATCTCCATAGAAGCTATTCCATGAGAAAAAAACCTATTGGCTGATTCTATGGCTACTTCCTCCTCTCTCTTTTTTTTCCAAGTGAGGACTTAAAAGAAACCAAATTCACCATTTCAGTCTAAGATTGAAACCTTTGGTTCAAAGGATGCCAACCAATGCAATTTTGGCATACGTTGAGACTAGAATGAGCCCATCACTTTGGATTTTCATGTGGAAAATGATGAGGAAATCTTAGGATACCTCAATGCTTACACTGATCTTCATCCCACACACATAAGAGGGGATTTTCCTTATACCTCACCCTTCCTCCTACTTTGGAGATCACATGATGAACTCTTCCTCATCAAAATATTTTGAGATCTATGAAGTCAAGGAAGAAGAGATGGAGTTACCTCCAACCCCACCTAGTTTGAAGAGGTAATGCCTCTTTGATCAAGGAATGATAGACATAAACATAGGGATGGAAGAGGAGGAACCAAAATCCTGAAACTTGGTTCTTCATTTGTCACTAGAAGAGGTAGAAGCACATACAAAGGTGCTTAAAGAGCATTCAAAATCCTTCACCTTTAGCTATAAGGAAATGATGGGTGTCACTCCTGATGTTGTAGTGCATAATCTCATTATGAATCCTAATGCTAAACCCATGAAGAAAAAAATTGAGACCCATGAAGCCAAAGTGGCTTTAATGGTTAAAGAGGAGGTAATGAAACTCCTACAAGTAGGGTTTATCAAGCCGGTTGATTATTCCATGTGGGTTTCAAACATCATCCCAGTTCTAAAAAAATAATGGGAAGATACATTTGTATTGATTTTAGGGACATTAACAAGGCTTGTCCCAAAGATGATTTTCCACTTCCCTTCAATTGATGTCATCATTGATGCAATGATGGATATGAGTGTTGTCTCTTATGGATGGATTTTTCTAGTTACAACCAGATAAGGATTTCCGAGGAAGACCAAATGAAAACTACCTTCACAACTCCTTGGGAACCTTCTTTATTATGTAGTCATGCCTTTTGGTCTAAAGAATGCTAGAGCCACTTACCAACGGGGAAATGACATATATTTTTTCATGATCTCATTCATAAGATTATGGAATCATATGTTGATGACCTACTGGAAAAAGAAAAGAAACATAGTGATCACCCCGAAAGTGCTTCATGTCATTCTCTCACCTAATTGAGTATGGAGTAACGTAAATCTTGAGAAGTGTGTGTTTGGAGTAATAGGAGGCAAGTTTTAGGGTACATCATTTCATCTCGAGGCATTGATGTTGATCCAAAAAGATCCAGGTAGTTTTGGAAATGTCCCCACCCACGATGAGTCAAGCATCAGGTCTTTCCTAGGTAAACTTGGGGAAATTCATAGGTTTATCCTATTTAACATATGTTATTCACCCTATCAATGGTTTTCTTAAGAAGGATTGTTGCAAAACTTGGACAACGAGTGTCATGAAGTGTTTGAGTCAGTAAAGTGCTTCTTATGTCACCACCTACACTCATGCCACCAAAACGCTTTGATCCATCCTTTGATTTTATATTCTCGAGCCATTGATGTCTCGATTGTGTGCATGTTGGCACAAGAGGATGATGATGGTCATGAGCGGGCCATTTATTTCATTATCCATACTCTTCTCGATTATGAGATGTGATACACACAAGAAGAGAAGAGTGTTTGGCTATAGTTTTTGCAACAAAGAGGTTAAGGCATTACATGCTTAACCAAGAAATGTGAGTGATAGTTAAATCCAAGTTTGTAAACATTCTTAACTCAGGCTGCCTTATCCAAGAAGGTTGGTCATTTCATTACATTGATGGGTGAGTTTGAACTCACCTTTGTTAACCAAAAGTCCATGAAGGGAAAAATTATCATTGATTGGTTAGCAGATAACCCTATAGACTATGTGGGGATCTAGTAGATTTAGATTTTCCAATGAATGTGTGTTCTATATAGAAACAAAGCCTCCCATCACTTCATGTCCATGGTACACTGATATTTTCAATCATATTGTGGACCGATCATATCCTAAGGGAGAAACCTCATAGTAAAAGATGATGGCTACGTGTCATAGCCACCAAGTATGTAATTGTGGAAGAAGTGCTCTATCATAGAGCCTTTGATGATATGTTGTTGAGATGTGTTGATGAAGAAGAGTCAAAGAAAATCCTCTTTGAAATCCCACAATGGAGTCTATGGTGGTCACTTTGGAGGGCATGCAACCACTCATAAGATTCATCACATGGGCTATTTTTGCCCACTTTAGAACATGATGTTGTAGAGTATGTACATAGGTGTCAAAAATGCCAAGAGTTTTCACATGAGATACATATTCCTACACAGGCTCTACAACCCATAGTGACACCTTGGCCCTTCTCTAACTTGGGGTCTTGATTTGATAGGGAAGTTCTCTCCCTCATCATCGATGGCCATAACTTCATTATCACGACCACTGAGTATTTTACAAAGTGGGTTGAGGCCATGCCTCTTACTACTATACCTGGATCTATGATTACCAAGTTTATTCTAAACCAAGATCATCTATAGGTATGGAGTCCCACAAGTCATTATATCAGATAATGGCACACCTTTCAAAAATGAAGAGGTGTGAGAATTGTGTGTGTAATTCAAAATATCCCATCACACAACCTCTTTGTACTATCCTCGAGCTAATGGATAGGTTGAGGCTACAAAAAAAAACCTTAAAGTCCATCCTCCTTAAGATGGTTAAGGAGAACAAAAGAGATTGGCATCTAAAGTTATTTCCCTTGTGGGCCTATAGGACATCAATAAGAACACCCATGGGGGGCAACCCCTTATTCTTTAGTCTTTGGATCTGAAGTGGTCTTACCATTAGAGTAGAGTTACCTAGCCTTTTATATATCATTACAAGGCATTTTGGATGAAGATGATATCGAGAAGCATGATTTAGTTGAACTAGAAACTCTTGATGAAGCTCGACTTAGAGCTGAAAAACATCACCATGTTTATGCTGACAGGATGTGTCATCAGTATAATAAGAAAGTGTATGAATGAGAAATACACATAGGAGATCTAGTCTTGAGACTTGATAGTCCGGATTTGACAAAAATACCGGTGAAGGAAGGAAGTTTAGACCCAAATGGTTAGGCCCATACCAAGTAATAGAAGACTTTAAGAATGGTGTGTACCACTGTGTACTCTAGAAGGTGAAGAATTCAATGAATCGGTTAATTCACTTCACCTCAAATGCTTTTATGCATAGTTCATTTGCATCTCCACTTGTACATTATTACATCCATACTACATATCATCTGCATTATCATATTGTGAAATTGTAAATCAAGAAACTTACTTTTCAAGAAAATTTTAAAACTTTCAAATATTGGCAAAAACATTTAATCATATCTCTTCAAGTATCCATCATATTATCATCAAAATTATTCTAATCTCTTTATCATTTCAGCAAATTAAGATGGAATTTTGACATTGGTCCTACCAAGACTTGCACACACTTAGTTCTATTCATGGTTTCTTCTAGCTTAGGTGTCTTTTCCCATAGTCTATTCTAGAAGCTTCTTGATGTCACATCTTTCCCTAAAAATATCTCTCTAATAAAAAAAATCTAAACATTTCACTGGAGCTCTTGTTTGCCTATCTCAACCTTCGGTGGTGGTGAGCCCTCACATCCTACTGGTTTGCATGGGGTTGAGGCTAGGGGAAAATTTTTCCCTCCCAAAAGCACAAGTTTAAAGTAAAAAAAAAAAAAAAAATCAAATAATAAATACAAAAATCTTTCTTTTGCAAATAATACTACACTTCTTTTCCTACCAATCTTTGGTGATGAGCCCATGCTTCCTACTAGTAGTGGCATGAGATTGGGAAAGGAGGGAAGTGCCCTTACTCACCTATATCTTGTCCTCGGTGATGAGCCCATGCTTCTTACTAGTAGCATGGGGCAAGATGTAGGGGTCCCATCAAATAAGTCAATAAGTTGTAAATAAGTCAATGAATAAAAAGTGCTTTGAAATCTTAAAAATCCCAAGAAAGTGAGTTAGATGTGTATGTTACAAGAGATTCAATCCTTAAAACTATATTTTTTCAATCAAAAGGCCATCTACGGATCTAAGTCTAGATAAAATTGTAAGAAAATCACATTTTAAATTGGTTAGTTGACCTTGCTTAGGGTTGAGTTGTAGGTTCCTAATTGGATCTTTGTCAAAATATTGTCTTCTTATCACCATCTTCATTCATCAAAATCATACAACTTGTCTTTTCCTAGGCTCTCGGTGATGAGCCCTCACATCTTACTAGTTGTGGAGTTAGGAATAGAGTGGGTTCATTTTCTTATCATATCACATTCATCACATTTTTCCAATAAAATAAAAGTGCTAAATATTTCTTGAAAACCAAAGTATCTAATTACAATTTGTTCTCATGTGCATCATAAAAAAAAAAAAAAAAAAATCATTTTTTTACACATTTACATCATCATCATCCATAAAATGCATCCATAAAAGCATATAAAAAAAAGCATCGAAATTCTAAACATCTAAGAGTACATAGATGAGACAAATCATGAATGAGTCAACTCTTACACAGAATAACCAAAAAGAGATGTATATATGTATATATCATAAGGTCAAGTTTGTATACAATGCCATCACACTCTTACAAGTGTGGTCAAAACTCATCTATGAGCCAAAAATCCAAAAAAAAAATATATATATGTATCCAAAAATGATCTCAAAGCAATAAGCATATGGCCTATCCCTCTCATGGATCCCATTGAAGGTGTAGGATGAGGGCTCTTACTGTGCTATTCCTATGGCGGGAGTGAGAGCCTCATGTGTGTGATAATTGAGTGATGAAGACCATGAGATGGGGTAGGTGATCTTCCAGTAGTAGTAGCCTCCTGTGTGAATGCCCTCGCTGTTGTCTCCTCTCAACTAGATCGTATCTAGTAAGCTCGGCTCTCATCTAGGTCATGGTTGTAACAACATGCCATGCCAGTGTGAACACATCTGTGTGGCATCCAATCCATCGTTGGTTACCCAATGCATCTATGAGTAATTTCTCATGTGTCTTCCCCATAGGGAGTGCAGTGTCCAGAATCCAATGAATAAAGTCTTTCCATTTGTCTATAGTAATAATGCAAAGTACAAGTAAAACAATGACGAGTTAGAAAACTTTCAAAAAACAAAAAAAAAAAGTAGCGCATAGTTAACTAACAATTCTAGTATAAAAGTAGATTTCGAGAGAAGAGTATTATACTTACTCGGATCTCTTGGCATCATGATGGATCAACTGGTGTTGGTGGTGGTGTGGGAGATGCGGAAGACATCTCCTCCACTCTAATCTCCTCTCCTCATGTCTCTCCTCCTACACCCCTCTCCTGTCCGTAGACCAACTCTTTATTCCCTTCTCCTCCGATGGTCAAAGGGTCCTTAGAGTGCAATGTCTTTGTCTCTACCTCCACCTCGGCCATAGCTACATGCGAAAGCCTCTCCAATGGCTACCCACTATGTGTCACTCTCCTCCTCTCCTCCCTCCTTTGTCTCTACCTTGGTATCGGCCTCCACCTCTATCTCGGCCTCCTCCTCCTCTTCCTCCTCCCCGTTGTGTGCAAGCGTGGCCTCAATCAGTAGGATTCGCCTCGGTCTAGATGGATCCAGAATAATCTATGGAGTTCGATAAGAACTCTAGGTGTAAAAATGGTCCACTCAAGCTTTCCCTTCGGGCCAGATCTAGCCTCTTGATCCCTCGATATAGTGTTGGGACTGCTGGGAGGGCATCAATATAAGACAATCCAAACTATTGTGGCACCTTGTCAACCGGATGGATCTCCACTCTATTGGTCCGATCCACTAACTACTTAGTGGAACTGTAAGTAGTCAGTATAATGGCCCCCTCACCCCATAGATATGTCCATGTCCTAGTACGGATGTGTAACCATGTCATTCGTAGTAAGTGTAGCAACTAACTAATGTGTCCCCCAGTGGGCCATATGTCTATCTTCTTGCTCTCTAATAGCCCCAGATCTACTATCTTAATCCCCCTCTAGTAGGGGATCATGTGCTCATAAATGCATCTCATAACAAAGGTTAGATGACTAAGGGCCTTTCCCTTGATCAAACAAGTTTGTATTAATCATGGTAAGTGGTGCCCAAGGATATTGATACCCCACGTATATGTATGACCATGTTGCTCAATGCTCTAGATAATGGGTGCCCAACAATAGAGTGGCTTGTCTCCATCCTTATCCCCAACCAACCGTGAATCCAAAATACCAATGATGGCCTTATGCAAGGCAAGGTTAGGAACGGAGGCAACAAACAATAATCTCATGCCATGTTTGGCACCAATATCAAGTGTATTCACATCTCCCATGTATGCAACCTAACTATAAGATTGTACCACCGAACTTGTACTAGTTATTTGAATGAGACTATCTCCCGAACTCTATCTATCTATCTATCTATATGGAGATGACCCACTCCGAACTCTCTAATATAGATTGAAAGTCATTACTACCTTCTTCTCTCAAATCCAACTTCTGTCATGACAGAAACCCCAAAATCCTAGACGCGTCCTCTAAGGTAATCGTCCACTCCCCTCGACTCCGAGGCAATCGAAAAGTGTCCCGATTTGTATCCCAAAAATTTAGTAAGTCACATAACAAATGGTTGGCGGTGCCACTAATTGTGTGTCGGGATATCCTCCATATCTCGGACATGTGTGGTAAGTCCCTCTCCTCCTAAGTCAATGCATCCAAGATAGGGAAACTAGTCACACTCTCGAGCTCTGCTCCATCTAAAATAGTTGCCATGCATTTATAAACATCAAAAAGAGAAAGTTAGAATCACAACAATACATAATAATCTCACCAAAAACATCATTAAAACATTTAAAAACCAAAATTTCCATTGTACTTAGTCAATTTTGGGATTTGCCTTAGAAATTACGTAACCACCCCTCTGTGAAGAGAGGTGGTTGTGTAACCGCCTCTCTCGTAAAGCGGTGGTTGTATACTATACTTGTCGTGGTAATTTTGTTTTTACCTTTGACCTTCCAATGGTTATGTAACCGACGGAAGTTGCACAACCACCGCTTTGTATAGAGTGGCAATTACGTAATCGCTGTGGTGGTTCCGTCCATGAAAAGTGAGCCATACCTAGGGCCCCAAAAAAATTAAAAAAGAAAAAAAGTGGACTATTTTTAATAAAACAAAAGCCACATCCCATGTGGCACCCCCTAGTGAACATTTTAACTATAACATTATCTAAAATATCCCCCTACATTAAATTTTTGACATTTTTCACATTCTAGGGTAGAAAAAAATAAATGCAAATAACTCACATGTTCGTGACCCACTGCTCCTCCCGCTGGTTGGGCTGCCATCACATCAGTACTCGTCGTGTTTGACTATACTCTCACTCAAACTATCACGAGGTAATCCAAAGCTCAAATTTTTACCAATTGGGTAAGTGCGAATGATTTCTAGAAATATAAATTTTGATATATAAACACTTATTTCACTAAATTGGGACTTATTCCAGTCCAAGTAGCTAAAAAATATAGCCAATATTGGAATCCAATATTGTTATTTTTGGATTCCAAAATGTCAAATATTAAATTTTTGCACTCCAAAATCACACATATTGGATTCCAAAATCGCACATATTGGATTCCAAAATCGCATATATTGGAATCCAAAATCACATATATTGGAATCCAAAATCACCTATATTGGAATTAACTGTACTCCAAAATCACATATATTGGAATTCAAAATCAAAATATTGGAATCCATTATACAGGCTAGTGTCTGCTAGGCATTATTTATGATTTATTATGTATAGAACATGTTTCTGTTTTATAAGGGCTAGCGGTTGTCAACCATTATTTATGTTATGTTATAAGGGCTAGTGGTCGTCAGCCATTATTTTTCTATGCTATAAGGGCTAGCGGATGTCGGCCATTATTTATCTATGCTGATATGGTCTAGCTAACGTTAGACATTATTTATGACATGTTATGTACAGAACATATTTCTGATTTATATGGGATAACAAACATATTCTCTTGTCCTTCAATGGTTACAACAAAGGCCACAACATGGTGTTAAATTTGACACATGTTTAGATGTATTTTATCATTTTAAGACAGAATTTACTCCCCTGACACCCACATTGCTCCCATCCATTTCTTGGCCAACTACCATGCTGATCCAAAATCCTTATTGAGCTTCTCATTGTACCCCTCAAAAATATTTAAGAAAGGGGACAATCCCATTCAGTCAAACACCTCCATAGCCTCAAATTTAACATCATTAAGATCCCAAGGCTCAGTGCAAACCAAATCTTCCCCCATATTCCTATTAACAACTAGACTATCATGAAGAAAAACTCTCTATTCTATGATATATAGACTGACCACATAATTGCAATACCAATACACCAAGTAGCAACATAAATCCCAAATTCCTAGAGAGGAGTAAATGCACATTAACATCCCCTTAATAGTTATAAACCCCGACGGTGCTCACATTACAAGAACATTAACATCCCCTTAATAGTTATAAATGTGCGAAATGTGTTCACCTCCATTTCCCTCCATTTCCCAAGCCTAAATTACAAAATTTTGAGTTAGTTCCCTTTGAAATGTGCCTAGACAGAGGTATTTTGAAATATGGTACTTACCAGGAGATTTTGGACTTTTAAAAACTTATCCATCAAATGGGAAATTTCTCCCCCTTTCCAGAAAGGTCAAGAAGTCCTCCTAACTCCTTGTATTTTACAAGTTATGGCTCGATGGACCTATGTGGTTAAATTTTCCCTTTGGTGGGTTGGCGGACCTACGGAGTTCCTTGTGATTTTTGCACTTTTTCAAAAAGGGGTAAGTTAGCAAAAGTGACCCACGAGCCCGCATGGAGAAATGGAGAGATAAGTCCCGCATTGGCCGATAGACTAAGTTTTTGGGATTTGAAGGAATCATCCAATCAGAGACCGCCACGTGTCCTCGGGGCAGTGAGTCGGTGGAAGAAATTTTTGTTTTGAACCCTTTGTCAAAAAAAGGTTAAAGGTTCAAGTTTTTCCACCCTCCCTTTGGGCCCGTAGCCAATCAAAGACCACATGTCATCGGGTAGTGGACCCACGGACCCACGAGGAAAATCAAATTTTGTGCCAAAGTTCAAAATGTTGCAAATTGAGCCCCCCCCTTATCCAATCAAAAGATGACACGTGTCCTAGTCAAATCGGGAGGGCGGACCCATGAGAAATTTGAGATTTTGAACTTCTCACCAAAAGGGCTCAAATGGTTGTTTTTGGACCATGTTTCCTCATCCAATCAGAAGGCGACACGTGTCCAGCCTTTGGCGGAGCTACGGGGAGGGGTGGAGGAAATCGAGAAATCGCCTTTTCTCCCAAATGTTGGGAAACATATTTTTTCCACTTGGCTCATCATTTCTCTAATTCTGACACATGTAGGGTCCCGATTTTGAGGTAAAAAGAGGGAAAATGGTTTATTTACATCTGCATCTGATCTTTTTATCACCATTTTTGGCTCGAGCTCTACAATGGATGAATGTGGATCATTTTTGTCCTTCCTTCTTTGTTTGTGGTCACTTTTTGTGGAAATGCATTTTGGGTCTATTTTGGAACAAAATCGATGATTTTCACAGGGAATATGATTGATTTTCGAAGAGATAGGGTAATCAAAAGTGTTTTGCGAATGAAAAGGAGAAATGTGCCAACTGGGCACTCAAAATGTTTTGGAGGTAGTTACAAAGGTGAAATGATGAGGGAAAATGGATGAGGAAACCACCATTCATCTCTTTAAAGCATTCACATTTGAAATGATGAATTTCAACCGTTTAGGGCATCTACATTTTCCATGAGTGCATTCTTGTTTCCTGTCTCTTTCCAAATGAATCTCCAACAAATTTGATCCCATTGGGATATTCTTTCCTTGGAGGCAAAGAAAAGATGAAATAGGATTGTTATAAAAACATGCTTTGCCATTGTATATGGGTTCTGGCATTTTGAAAGATTGTAAAAAATTGAAATTGCTCAATACAAAAGTTTTTCTTATCTTCCTCTGCTATTTTCTTTCACTTCTGGCTCTTAATTAGTGAATTGTTCATCTCTGCATGCAAAGAAACTTTGTGCTCTTGTGTATATGATCTTTGGAACTTTGTGTCTGAAGATTGATACGTATTGTGAAGGTGAATGATCCCATTCTGCATTTTTCTATTTCAATACAAGTAAGGTTATACTCTGAAATCTATATATCCAGAAAGTATTGTTGTTCTTCCCCCTCCCTTTCCATCTTCTCCATTCTTCTGAGCCCTTTGTATTGATGACATTTTGGTATGAAATCTCTTAAAGTATCAGGAATCCACATGATGAAAGTTGTGTATATGTATATAAGTCTTTACTGCTTTCAATAAGGGAACCTCTCCCATTAAAGAGGAGGGACTTGTTGTCCCCTGACTATGGTTTCACCCAAAGTGCAAATCTGAAACCCAACAGTTTTTGGCGACTCACTGGGGAATCCATTGTGAATGGTTTCCATTTTTGAAGCATTTCATCTTGATCATCTTTGATCTGGCGACTCCAAGATATACTAGGGGTAGAAGAACCCTTGGGGAAGAAGATCCTCATTTCCAGCTTGTTGGACAACCAAGGTTTCTCTCTTCCTTCATCAACAAGAAAAAGAAGAGGAGAAATATCTACAAGCACTCCTCCTGATAGAGATAAAACTTCTGGGAGTGATAGTCCTCAAAATCAAATCAGCCCCAATTACATGCTCTGATCCTTGCTTGGTGTTATAGTTCCTCTCCAAACAATATTTCCAAGAATGGCAGCTCCTCTACCTTGGGGCCAAAGGGTTGGGCCTCTTTCTCTTCCCTATCATTGCATGAATTTCCTAGAGGCAATAGAAATAATTTTCCCAAATTCAGAGGTGATGGGAAAGTTCATCCAGATGAACATATATCAGCCTTCATTGTTGCTTGTGGTGTTCTTGGCATTGAACATGAGGATGTCTCTGTTAGAATTTTTGTGGAGACATTGCAAGATAATGTTGCTGATTGGTTTTATCACCTACCTACTGGATCTATCACCAATTGGAACACCATGACAACTAGATTTGAGTAGCGCTTTAAACCAATTGAAGATGTGCATGCCCTCTTGGCTCAGATTTCCCAAATCAAGAAAGAATCTCATGAGCCTATGAGGGAGTTTATATCTAAATTCAATAGGCTGATCAACAAGATCCCACTAGCTACACGTCCTATAGATCAGATTCAGAAGTGCTTTCTTCCTTAATGCTCAATTTCCTGAAGTGAGCTATGCACTTAGGAGAGCTAATCTTGCCACCTTGGATGCTGATCAGAGGTTAGATGTTATTGTGGAAGATGATCTGATTATGTCTAGAAAGCTAAGGAGAGAGAATCTCAAAATCCAAGGCATCCTCTTCTTCCACATCTTCTCCTAGAGTTAATGCAGATCAGTTAGTCCAGAAGCTTGCTAATGATTTGATTGCTCTCAAGAAACAACTAGCTCAACATGCTCCTTATCAGGATGTGCCTAGAAGGAATTTCTAGCCTAGAAATTGGTTGACCTCTCCTCAAACCAGATTAGCAATTGAAGGTCCACCAATCAAGGCTCCAGTCAATGCCACATGTGAAGTGTTGGAGCCTGATGATGAAGAGGAGAATGAAATCTGTGAAGAGCCTGAAGAGGAAGTTGATGAAGATTTGGAAGAGCTGAGTGGATCCCATGTCCATTTTCTCACTACTGAAGGTATAGATGAAGAAGATGATTATGAGGAAAGAATTTAGAGATGAGCAATGAATCTTATGTTGTCATGACTCATGAGAAAATGAAATAAGAAAGAAAAGGTAGTGCAGCCTGCTAAAAGATCTAAGGATCCTCCTACAACCATTCCAGTGATTGCAAGGAGGGGAGCTCCTATTCCAACTTCTTCCACACAAAAGGTAGGCTCTTGATGTTCCTTCTTCTTCTACTCCTACTCCTAAAAATTCTTGTCATCCTAGTGATAGAGTTGATAGATCAAAAGTCCCATCTACTATGTTAATAATGTTGCATCTACCTCTGCTCATTTGATATTATTGACCATCTCAAGAAAACTAAGATTCAGATCTCAGAGGCTGAATTCTACCAAACTCATCCCAAGGCATTTGCTAAGATGGTAGACTTTGTGAATTCTAAATCTAAACCTTCACCCCATGGTTCTAAGGGCCTCTTGCCAACTCCTTCTCCTTCATCTCAACCCAACCTTGTAGCAGTAGTTACTTCATCTGAGGAGAAGATCAAACCATTTTATGTTACCCTCCTCATAGCTGGTCATAAACTCAACAATTGTGTCATTGATTCCGGTGCTTTAGATAATGTGATGCCCGCCAAGGTAGCTCATGCCCTAGGCCTGACCCTAACCCACACTTTTGGCTCATGTTATTCAATGGAAAGTAGAGAAGTACCGTTGGTTGGTAGAATCAAGGATGCACAAGTTGCATTTGTTGCTATGCTATGCCAAAGAAAAGAGTTTTAGCAACCATCTTGGTAGCTGATATACCTCCTTCTTATGGCATGCTATTGAGTAGAAAATTTTGTAAGGATGTTGGAGGAGAGATCATGATGGACTGGTCACATGCCCTCATTCCAATGAATGGGAAGATGAAGAAGCTATTGCCTGAAAAGCAAACTGAATATATTGTGCAAAAGATGGATGATCCAAAAGCACAAATACTTTATGAAGACAGAGGTCATGGAAATTACATGGTCATGTCACAAGATGAGGTAAAGCATCCCAAGGAAGTACTTCTTGATCCCAATGGCATTTGGATTTTAGAGTTTGATGGGAGCTGCTCCTCAGCTGGTTCTGGAGCTGGTGTAGTGCTCATTTCTCCTAAAGGGAAGCTTCATCCTTCCTCTTTCAAGCTCCAATTCAAAAACACAAACAACATAACAGAGTATGAAGCTCTCTTTCTCGGTCTTAACTTGGCAAAAGGAAATGGGAATTAAGAATCTCCTTGCTCATGGTGATGCAGAGCTGATTGTAAAGCAGGTTAGAGATCTTTTCCAAGTAAAAAATAGAAGGCTAAAACATTACAAAAATCTGATTTGGGATTCAATTGAGTTCCTTGATGCCTTCTCCATCGAATCCATGCCAAGAGAAAGAAACATGAGGGCTGATTCATTGGCTATCTCGGGGTCTCTGTTAATTCCTCATCCAGATTTCTCCCAAGAGAAGTTCACCATTGAGATGATTCATAGGCCTAGTGTGCCAAACAATGCAAATAATTGGCAAGTCTTCAATGATGATCAACATCTGCTTGTCCTTCCTGGAGCTTAGAGATAATTTTGATCAGTTTTACTTTGAAGGGAGTGAAAATCCACCTAGGGAGTGTGTGCCTCCAAATGAAGAAGGTAGCCAAGAAGAAGAAATAGATCATGATGTTGTTTAAAGCTGAAAGGTAATAAGATACCTAAGGGGTTAGTGAGTTTGGAGGAGTTATTTGATAAACATGATGGGTATATTAAGTCAAAATATTCCAAAGGAAACCAGCAGTCCACTGAGTATGAGAAGATAAACATTGGAAGTTCTCATGAACCCAAGCTAGTGAACATTGGGAAGTGTTGCACACAAGAAGAGAAGAAGAAGGCTGCAAATTTGTTGAAGAGGTATACTGATGTCCTTGCTTATTCCTATGATGATCTTAAGGCCTTCCAACCAAAGGAAATGCAAGCATTTCATCCCTCTCAAACCTGGGATCAAGCCCTTCAGGAAGAAGTAGAGGCAATATAATCCTAAGATTGCTGATACAATCTTCCAAGAAATTCAAAAATTATTGAAAGCAAAGATCATTTTTCCTATTCACCATTCAACGTGGATTGCTAATATTGTGCCGGTTAGAAAGAAGAATGGTGAGATCCAGATTTGTGTTGATTTCAGAAACTTGAATCAAGCATCTTTGAAGGATAATTATCCTCTTCCCATCATGGATCAAGTGTTGCTACAAGCTATCACTGGCTCAGAATGTTATCCATGTTGGATGGTTTCTCGGGTATAATCAAGTGGAAGTAAATGTTGTTGATCAACATAAGACCACCTTCACTACTCCTTGGGGCACCTTTGCTTATAAGAGAATGCCATTTGGCCTCATCAATGTTGGTGCTACTTTTCAGAGGGCTATGGACCTAGCCTTTGGCAGCCTCAAGGGAAAGTGCATAGTTGTTTACCTTGATGATCTAACTTGTGTTTTCAAAATCAGAACTTGATCATTTCAAACACCTTGAAATAGTCCTCCAAAGGTGTAGAGAGCATGGCATCTCCTTGAATCCAAAGAAATCAGTATTTTGTGTCACTGAAGGAAAAATTTTGGGACACATTGTCTCTAAGGATGGGATCAAGATTGATCCGAGAGAGTTTAGGCAATTCAGCAGATCCCTCTTCCAACCAGCAAGAAAGGTGTGCATTCTTTCTTTGGAAAAATCAAATTTCCTAAGGAGGTTCATACCTGATTTTGTAGAGCTTACTTTGAGCATTGCTCACATGATGAAGGGGAAGCAGACATTTGGCTGGTCCTCTGAAGGAAAAGTTGCATTTGAAGGCATCAAGAGAGCTATAACAAAGACTCCAATCTTGGCATGCCCAGATTTTGGTAAGGACTTTATTATTTATTGCTATGCCACCGAATACACTCTTGCTGTTGTGTTAACCCAAGAAAATAATGAAGGTCATGAGCTCCCCATAGCATTCATGAGTTATATTTTGAAATCCCATGAGCTGAAGTACACCATGATGGAGAAACACGCTTTTGTAGTGGTTAAGGCGGTGAAACAGTTTCATTTTTATATCCTCAACTCCCATGCTATTGTTCTTGTGCCTGATACAATTGTTAAATCCATTCTAACACAACAAGAGTTTGGAACCAAAAGGGTAATTGGGTAGCCAAAGTTCAGGAGTATGATCTTGACATCAAACCCACAAAATTGGTTAGAGGAAAGGGCTTATGTGAGCTGATTGTAGAAGGAGCTGATGCCAAATTGTTAAAGGAGGAAGTTGATATGCTCGTTGTTCTTTTCCTCAGCTCAACTGATGAATGGTATGTTGACATTGCATACTTTCTCACTTATGGGAATGCCCATCCCATTTGACTACCAAGGAGAAAAGAACCATCAAATTGAGATCAGCTCAATATGTATTATGGGAAAATGCATTGTTCAAACGTGGCATTGATGGAAGGTTTTTGAAATGCGTTGACAAGGAGCAGAAAAAGAGATTATTCTCAGCTTTCCATGATCAGGCCTATGGGGGTCATTTCTCTTCTGACTGTAATAGCCCACAAGATTCTTCATGTTGGGTATTATTGGCCCACATTATTCAGAGATGCATCCGAGTGGGTAAGTAAATGTGAAGCATGCCAAACCTTTGTTGGCAGACCCAAATTGGCTGCTCTACCTCTCAAACCAGTAGTGATTGAAGAGCCTTTTCAACAATGGGGTTTAGACTTTATTGGCACACTCAATCCACCCTCAAGTGCTGAGACACACTCATGTTTTGACTACCACTGACTATTTCACCAAGTGGGTGGAAGCCATTCCAGTCAAAAGTACTACTTCGAGGTTGTTTGCAATTTCATCAAGGAGAATATCTTAATAAGGTTTGGGATACCAAACAAGATTGTCACTGACAATGCTTCAAACTTCTCCTCTGCTGAAATGACTATTTTTGCTATGGCTATGGAATTTCCCTTGCACACTCTTCAGATTATTATCCCCAAGGGAATGGGCAAGCTGAATCAACGAACAAGAACTTAGTCACAATTGTCCGGAAGCTTGTAAATGACTCTCAGAGGAATTGGCATAAGAAACTGTATGATGCTTTATGGGCTGATAGAATTACACCTAAGAGAGCCATTGGAATGTCTCCTTTTCAAGTGGTATATGGAGTTGATGCTCAGCTTGCCAGTAATGTTGGAACTACCAGCCTTGCACTTGATGAAGGCCATTGAAGATGCCAGTTTTCCAGCTCATTGGACAAAAGGATTATGTACCTTCAGAGGCTGAATGAAGATAGATTGCAGGTGGTTGATAGGATATCAGCTCACCAACTCAAGGTAAAATCTCTATTTGATAAGAAGGCTAAGTCTAGAACTTTTCAAGTGGGAGATGTTGTTCTTCTTTGGGACAAAAGGCATGAACCAAGGGGCAGCCATGGTAAGTTTGATTCTCTTTGGCTGGGCCCATTCAAAATCAGACATCTTGCCGGTGAGAATTCTTTCTACTTGGATTACATGGATGGTTCTTCTCTCCCACTTCCTTATAGTGGGAAACACTTGAAATTATTCAAATCCTAGTGACTTGGGAGTCATTTGTATATTTTGTACAACTTTCCCTTTGGTTTTTTTTCCTTTGGTTTTTGTCTTGTTTCTTTTCCCGCTTGGTGTGTGCTCCCCTTCTATTTTGAGCTTGTTTTTGACTCATTGCCCAATGGATAAGGCACTGGTCTTCTTTTCCCAAAGTTTTCTAAGGTTCTTGATCTTGCCTTGTATTTCATGCCAAGCCAAGTCATCCCCAAAGGAGCCAAGCTTTGTCACCCTCAAATTTCCCTCCATTTTCCAAGTCTAAAATGTTAAATTTTGAGTTAGTGCCTTTTGAAATATGCTTGAAAGAGGTATTTTTGAATCTGGGACTTACCAAGAGATTTTGGACTTTTAAAAACTTATCCATCAGATGGGAAATTTCTCCCCCTTTCCAGAAAGGTCAAGAAGTCCTCCTAACTCCTTGTATTTTGCAAGTTATGGCTCGGTGGACCTATGTGGTTAAATTTTCCTTTGGCGGGTTGGCGGACCTACGAGTTCCTTGTGATTTTTGCACTTTTTCACCAAAAGGGGTAAGTTATAAAAAAGTGACCCATGAGCCCATGGAGAAATGGAGAGATAAGTCTCCGCATGCCCATTGGCCGATAGAACAAGTTTTTGGGATTTGAAGGAATCATCCAATCAAAGACCGCCACATGTGTCCTCGGGGCAGTGAGCCGATGGAAGAAGAAATTTTTGTTTTGAACCCTTTGTCAAAAAAGGGTTAAAGGTTCAAGTTTTTCCACCCTCCCTTTGGGCCCACATCCAAGAGACCGCCACGTGTCATCGGGGTAGCGGACCCATGGACCCATGGAGGAAAATCAAATTTTGTGCCAAAGTTCAAAATGTTGCAAATTGAGCCCCGCCCCCTTATCCAATCAGAAGGTGACACGTGTCCTAGTCAAATCGGGAGGGCGGACCCATGGAGAAATTTGAGATTTTGAACTTCTCACCAAAAGGGCTCAAATGGTTGTTTTGACCACATTTCCTCATCCAATCATAAGGTGACCATGTCAACCTTTGGTAGAGTTGCGGAGGGGCGAGGAAATCGAGAAATCGCGCCTTTTCTCCCAAATGTTGGGAAACATATTTTTTCCACCTAGCTCATCGTTTCTCTAATTCTGACACGTGTAGGGTCCCGATTTTGAGGTAAAAAAGAGGGAAAATGGTTTATTTACATCTGCATATCTTCTTTTTATCACCATTTTTTGGCTCGAGCTCTACAATGGATGAATGTGGATCATTTTTTCCTTCCTTCTCTGTTCATGTGGTCATTTTTTGTGGAAATGCATTTTGGGTCTGTTTTGGAACAAAATCGATGATTTTCATAGGGAATATGATTGATTTTCAAAGAGATAGGGTAATCAGGCATTTGTGAATGAAAAAGGAGAAATGTGCCAACTGGGCACTCAAATATTTTGGAGGTAGTTACAAAGGTGAAATGATGAGGGAAAATGGATGAGGAAACCGCCATATATGCTTCTAAAAGCATTCACGTTTGAAATGATGAATTTCAACCATTTAGGGCATCTGCATTTTCCATGAGTGCATTCTTGTTTCCTGTCTCTTTCCAAATGAATCTCCAACAAATTTGATCCCATTGGGATATTCTTTCCTTGAGGCAAAGCAAAGATGAAATAGGATTGTTATAAAAACATGCTTTTCCATTGTATACGGGTTCCTAACATTTTGAAAAGATTGTAAAAACTAAAATTGCTCAATACAGAAGTTTTTTCTTATCTTCCTTTGCTACTTTTTCTTTCACTTCTGGCTCTTAATTAGTGAATTGTTCATCTCTGCATGAAAAGAAACTTTGTGCTCTTGTGTATATGATCTCTGGAACTTTGTGTCTGAATATTGATACGTATTGTGAAGGTGAATGATCCCATTCTACATTTTTCTATTTCAATACAAGTAAGGTTATACTCTGAAATCTATATATCTAGAAAGTATTGTTGTTCTTCCCCCTTTCCATCTTCTCCATTCTTTTGAGCCCTTTGTATTGATGACATTTTGGTATGAAATCTCTTAAAGTATCAGGAATCCACATGATGAAAGTTGTGTATATGTATATAAGTCTTTACTTGCTTTCAATAAGGGAACCTCTCCCATTAAAGAGGAGGTCCTCTCGACTTGTGTTTCCCCAAAGTGCAAAATCTGAAACTAACACTGGTTTCACCCAAAGTCTTAAAGCGTATTGCATACACATGGATGTTGTTTCTTCCCTTTCTTTTTCTTCTTTTGCAAGTATTCCTACCATTTTCATCCATTTGATGATATTTTGGTTAGCCTATTATTGGCACGCATATTCATGACATTTATCTCTATGGTATCCATTTGGCCTTGGTCTTTTATCACATTTGTAAATTAAATAACGGCTGACCTCTTAGAGATCCTATCACAATCAACATCTAAAAAACTTGTTGTGAAGAAATTTTGGACATATTTGTTGACACTAGCCAATGTCATCATCACAATCACTTTTGCCTCCTTCCATCAAGCCATAAGTGGTTCTTAACCCCTTGTCAAACAAGAGAGCCGAAATAAGTTTTGAAAAGTAAAACAAAATCAATCAAATCAAAAAGAAAAAGTAAATTGATATATAACTCTCTCTTGGGGTATTTCCAATAATCTCTATCGGGGCTATGGATGCCCAACTGACAAATGAGAAATGTTGCGATTATAATCAAATGCATCTCCATTGGGGATATAAATGTCATTTGGTAGCGGAGCAATGTACCACTCTCCTTCCATAATCCATTCACAAAAAAAAATCAACTTTGAAAAATAAATCATTCCTACACATTGGCTAGGGTGTCTTCACTTGTTGTCTATCAAATATTCCCTCCAAGAGGTAATAAATTTCCACGTGCACACACTAGATCTCTATGAGAAAAAAATATTAGTATGTTACCAAGTGTCTTTTTTTGGACTTTGTTTAAACTCTTACTCTAGTCTATTATGATCTAATTATTCTATTTTACTAGGATATTCTTTTACTCTATCGTCAAATTCTTCTATTTTGTTATCCAATCCATCTATTTTTACCATCAGGGTTTCCAAAAACCTTCTCTTTCTTCTAAAGGAAATTTTAAAATGCCTTTTGTGCATAGGCACACCCCAGTGCACCAAAGCACCCCTCCTCACGCTACACTAAAAACAAAAAAATTACGGTTGTGCACCAACATATGCGTGCCCACACTATTTATGCACTAGCACATGATGCTCACACTACACTAAAAAAACAAATTACAGATTTGTACACCAAGACACATGCATGCTCACGCTACACTAAAAACAAAAATTGTAGTTGTGCACCGGCACATGCGTGCTCACGTTACACTAAAAAAATTGCGGTTGTGCACCAGCACATGCATGCTCACGCTACACTAAAAAAACAAAAAAATGTAGTTGTACACTAGCACATGCGTGCCCACGCTATTTATGCCTTTGGCACATGCGCGTCCACGCTCCACTAAAAATTTTATAAAAAAATCCAAAAATCATTAAAAATCCAAAAATGGTAAACAACATATACGCGATCAAAAGCTTGTGTGAAATGCATTTTCCTTAAACATTTAAATTTTCATGTTAACACATATTTCTATGGTTCTTTCTTGTTCTGGTCTCAAATGACTTGTGGATCATCGTGATCTACCTCCATTAACAAAATCTAGGTTTCTTACTACGTTGGTACTCCTATGCAACAAGGAGTTGTCAAAGGTTGTTTCATAGTGCAAGAAAGCTTTTCCATGGGACTACTTATGTCCTCCATTATTCCCCTCGCATGTATCCTTGTTTGGGGCACCATTTTTAACCCTTTTCGTTATAACACGAACATTTGGGAACCACAACTTGATAACAAAAACATTGGTGCAACTGTCTTAAACATTGTTTGTTTGAGTATGTGTGATTGTATTGGTTTCTATGTTAGGTTAGTTGGTTTACTTTCTCATATTGCATTGCATTATGTATGTTTCATGGAGCTAAATATCATTTTACTTTCTCGTATTGCATTGCATAATGTATGTTGCATGGAGTTAAATATTTTTAGCGGTAAAAAATTGTTAGTAATTTAGCTTTTTAGGCTATCTTACACTTTTGTTTATTTTAATAAAGGTCGATGATGTAGATCTAGGGGAAAAATGATACAACAAAGTTACTTATTGAAAGGTTGGATGCAAAGATTGTGCTTGTCCTATATTCTCCATTATCATTTTTTACTATTGTTAATATTTCTTCCAAATCACCTTGGGCAATAAACAACTATGTTTATCCCTATCATTTTCCCTTCTAAATAACCAAGGGTTTCATGCTCATTCTATCATATTTCTTCTATCTATTTCAATCATATTTTCGATTGCCGATTGACTTCTTCTATCACCCCATCGACACTCGAGGGGCATCCTTCATCCCGATATAATTTTTTTCAAAATTCTACATGTTTATGCTTGTTTACTATATTTGAAGTGAAGTCACTAACTTCACCTCAAACAAGGGCAAATGTAGACACCTAAATTCCACTTTTGCAATCTTATTGCCAAAATTCACGCAAGTCACTCTCATTCTTTCCAATTCTATTATAATTAGTGATTTCTGCTGATTAAGTAACGTTTCTTACCACTTTATCCAATTAACAACAATTTTTTTACTAGCAAACCTCTTTCACATTCAGGATGCCACTTTACGAAGAAATCGTAAGTCAAAATCCTCTTCAAAATTGACAATTAGCATTTATTAGGTAATTAAGCATATTTTTCCATTGTTTTGATCAATATACCCTATTATTGGCTCAACCCCCTCTTCCAGCCACTCAAAATCACCCCACTTTCTTCCACAACATCTCAACAAGCTTCAAAAGCTTATCTTAGCCTCTAGTTGACCCTAAGCGGTTGATTAAGGCTCCACACATCTTAATCACTTGGTAATTCACTAATTGTGATTATCAAAGCTTAATCATGATTAGAAATTCTAATCTAATTTGGGTGTTTAGTCCTACATGCACCAAAATACAAGTTTTTCCCAAAAGGAAAACCATAAAAAGAGTTCACCTCATACCTTCATACTTTACACCATGCTTTGATTTGCATCTCATATAATACATATGATTTATAGCCAAGTTCAATCCTTGCCTAAAGCCTTGATAATGGGGTTAGAAGATGGATATCCAAAATGACCAAGTAGTCATTTGGAGAGGCCATTTAACCTTTTTGGATTAGCAACCATACCAATTTTATTTCCCTCTTATGTCTATTTAGGCTCATGTTAGGTAATTAAACATATTAGTAGGCATGTTTAGTTATATTTTTAATTGTATTCATGTTAGTTAAGGATTCCTTTAAGCTTCGTCTTAATTTTACATTCCTAGACTTAGAGCCTTGACTAGAGATGACAATGGTGTTAGCCTTCCTTAGTTAATCATGAAATTTTCTTTGTAAAGTTTAGGGTGCTTTCAAGCGTGTGCATGCATCTACATAAAGGAAGGATTTTAAACATGGTGTGTGCCTACAATTTTTAAGTCACTAATGGTTAGTGCATGCAGAGACTTGGAAAACCATTACAATTGGCGCATGTAGCGAATTGAAGGAAATTACCACCAAACATGCGAAAGAACCGATAAACCTATTGAATACAAGTGTTTATAACTTTGAATGGTGGAAAAAGGATCATGATGGGATTTAACCTAATACATATTGGATTAATTACATGAAATAAAGGAATTAGGCGAGCACAATAATAAGTTAACAAGTAGTTCTAAGAGAAGTGAAGGTACTAATGTGATATGGTCGACATGCATATGTTGAAGATAAGGGTTGGAATCATATTACATGTGTGCCAACTAAGAAAAAAATCATGGCAAGTTAGAACTTAAGGAAAATATAGCTATTAGATGAATTGATGAAGGAAAGACCTCATCAGTATATATACCCTTTTTAGGTTTTAGAATAGGGGTTTGAAATTTCTAGGGTTTGAAATATATTGGAATAGTTATTATTATAACAAATAACACTTATAGATCCATGGGTTAAATGAATGAAATTCTTATTAATGTTTATTTTACACTTTTTGTTAAATTATTATTCTAAGTAATTATTTCATCTATGTTTTTATTAATTTATGTGTATGAATGTGTGTTTGCCAATTAAAAGTTGGACAACTATGAAACTAGTAAGACACCATGACACAAATGAAACCAATGGGTATTTTCCTACTCTTGCACTTCGGTGAGTACACAGGAGAGTTTCTTGTGTGATATGTCAGCGGGGTTGTCATTACATGTTGCATGTAGTGGAAAATTTGGCTTACGTGCACGGTTCTAGCAAGGTGGATAAATTAGAGAAAAAAATCCTAGGTGTTGCATATGTGTAAAATATTTTGTATAATGAAAATAGGTTCAAACCCTAACCACGAGTGCATGACCCTATGTTTACACCCTTTTAGATTAATTACATTTGTTATAATACATAATAATAAAAGGAATGTAATGTCTAGAGACTAGGATCTATTCGACAAATTAAATTCCAACATTAACCATACAAAATCATAATAATGTAATGGTTCTTTAAATAAATTAATACAATATCATAAGAGAGAGAGAGAGACTTAGCTATATACAATAGTACATAAATAATTTGGGAAGGCAGTGGAAAAAATAGAAGTGTAGATCTTAACAAATCTTCACCGTTGAGATTGTGATATGGAAATCTCTTGGTGCATGACAGCTTTGTCTATTCAAAATACATAATTTGTTGCTTAACCTTCTAATGGTCTTGGGAAACCTCAAGATGGTGTCCTATAAATTTTTGGGTCCTTCAGTGGTCTATAAATGTGTTTTGTTGTCAAACCCTAGTTGTAGAAAAGTCTTTATATCGTCGTCAAGAACCAATGAATCACTCCAAAAATATAACCATGGATAGAAGACCCTCAAAAAGGTTAGTTTTTGGGTTGACGTGCACCCCATGCACCACCTACATCATCACTACTACAAAGAGGCCTTAAACCACACGTATTTCTCCACATAGAATGTAACAACTATAAGAATACAACAAGTTGGAAATTTGAACCTCTTCGACCATTGCTTGATTGGATTGTTCTCTTGTTAAAATTTGGAGATGAGAACTTGGTGTGCTTGTATTTGAGGAATCTAGACTCATTAACCTAGTTGAGTGCTTCATAACTGTAGTGGTGGCTTCCACTAATGGATGTGTATCATCTTTGAAAATATTTTAGGAGCCTTGAGTTCCTTTTACAAGTGTTAGAAGTGATTGTGTCAATAGAACTCCACATGATTGTTAGGTTAGTAAATGAGGCCGGTTTGATAACGCATCGAAACATAGTTGGAAACTTAGCTAGGTCATATCATCATTGTAAATCATGACCTAACTATATGGTTTTGGAAAGGGATGCAGAAAATGAAATATGAGAGCTGCATCCTAGAACATAGAGTTTTAGAATTAGTCTTGTGTGGTAATATTTAGATTTTGTCGACACATGGGTATATTGAAAGGATCAAGTTATGAAAGATAAAGAAACATGCATTGAGTGGAGATAGGATATACGTGTTTGTATTAGCCTAGAAGAAAAATTGCAATAAGTAGTGTCAAAAGGGTAAATTATCAAATTTGAGTGTTTACATTCCCCCTTTAAGTATGAAAATGAAAACATCATGTTTAAAGAAAAAGATATTAAAGTGTGTAGAAACACTTTGTCTTTCTTTGAATTTTTTTTTTTTCCATATGTGTTTGGCTTGCAATCATGTTCCATGATGAAACCTATGTAGTCAATGTCCATAGTAAAAATTTAATTGTAACTCAATAATAACTATAGAATTTTGAACTTGCATAAAGTGAAATAAAGATATGTAAAACATGGAAAGAGTACACTTGTTTGTTGTGGTGAAGGGAAGAGTTTCTCATTCCTTGTTTGCAGTGGATACTTGGAGATTCAAATTTTTGTTTAACTTTGATGAAAGAGTGAGGGTGATCAATCCCTAATTGTGTCAAATGAGAAGCTAGAATATTAGGTGCATGTGACCAAACATTAAATGAAAGAAAGGAGATTTACCAATGCACCCCATAAGGGAAGAAGGTTGTGTATCGAGATATTTTGGTAACTCGATATCTTCCCTTTAATATGAGGAGAGGAAATATTGCCTATGAAGAACTTATCCATTTTGATACTTTACATAACTCCACAGACCATGTCATTGTAGACGGATATAGGCCCAAGGCATGAGTATATAGAAACAAGGTATAAAATATAATTAGTGCCCCCATGTTCTTCTTTTGTTTCGTATTCTTTGAGTAAAAATATCTAATATGTTGAAATATCAATGGAGAAAGAGACACATGCCCCCAAAACACATATATTTTACAACCAAAACTGAGTCCTAAAGAGGAGTGAAATATTTCATGCCCCCCATAAATTAATTTGAACTATGTCATCTAAGTCTAAGATTTTGCCAAAAACATGTATTTGTGCTTAAAAACTGAAAAAATATAAATCATGTGTTTTTTCCGTAAGGGAAAAAATGTATGGTATTGTCAAGACCATCCATATGGTCTTGACCCTTATGTATGGTTTTGACCTTGTGTGTTTTCTACCAAAAGTGGATGTCTGAAGTTGTTTCTGATTATTTTTTCCTATTAAAATCTTTGTTTGAACCTATGATTCTACCTCTAAGTGTATAGAATATACCCCAATAAATGTCTCCTCTTTGAGGCACATGTAAAAAACCATTTGAACATGTTACTCAAAATAAAAGATGTGTACCCATGAACTGTATGTATGAGAATCTATAGTTGATTATAGAATGTTGATGAGGTGGCCACCTTGTAGAATCTATACCTACAAAAAGAGGGTTGTGCATGGTGGCAACCATGACGCGTAAAGATACAAACCACCATAGCAACAAGATCAAGAGTAATAGTGAAAGCAACAAGAATAAAAACAACAACAACATTTCAAATAGAATAGAACTAGAATAGAGACAAAATAGTGATCAAGTGAACAAGCACAAAACAATATGTAAAGTAGAATCACATCAAGGCATGGAGCCACAAACATGGGATACTCGTGGTGTCAAAAGACAATCAAGGCACTTAAGATGTGTACAAGAGAAGTAATGGCACATAAGAAAGGCATGGAGAAACAAACATGGGACACCCATGATATCACAAAATAAGAAAGGAATTTAGGTTGTATACAATGAAACAAGAAATTAGTAACACAAACAACTAGCAAGCATGTATAGAAAATAGTGACAAATAGTAATAAAATCAATTAGCGAGTAAGAGAGCACATGAAAAAGATATGTCGACGATGCACAAAACACATGTGCTAGTCATATTAGTTTGAAAAATAACATATACACAATATATGTACTCAAGCATAATGAGGAATTAGAAAGTAACTATAATAGCATATGATTATTTGTATGTCTTGCATCATGCTCAATATACCTTGTGAACATGTGTAAAAAGTGAAAATACGACATCAATCAAAGTAAAGTGACTAACAACATATGTAATGTAAAGTGTTGATAATACAAGCTATGTGTATAGGTCTTGGTTTTGTATTTTTGCAAATATATGAATGTTTTTGTATTATTGAAAATAGTTATATACATGGAGAGGGGTAGAACAAGAATTACCTAAGAAAATTTGATCAAGGGGAAATACAAACCCCAAATGGTGAAGGAGGCGTAGACCTCAAATATGTCAGAGTATGTGTAGAAATTGTAAAGGATTCAAATCATGAAAAAATCCACAAAGGATAGAATCAAGTAGAGATAGTATGGGTTAACGGATTTGAATTAAGATTTATGATTAGAATACCATGTCTTAAGAAATTAAAATTGATTGATATTAAATTTGATTAATGTGGGGAACCCATTATGATTGAAGAGGTATGATATAGAATGTGATGATGATGGATAGTATTAGCGGTATTGGCAAACATGTTGGAAGCATGACCCTTACCAAAGTTGATATAGGATTATCACGAGAGAATTTGGAAACTTCAAGTCTTTAAGAATTTTGAGTAATTGTTGGCATGCACACAAGGTTATAAGGTTCAACCATGCAAAGGAGGGATGGAAAAATGGTGTGGCATCGCACGAGCGTGCAAATAATTTTTTGCACAAGGTTATGAACTGTGAAGTGTGTGATATGAATGGTGCACAATAGGATTGCGAGAAAGGGCATGCAATAGCGCATAGTGTTTTGTCATAAGAATGGACGCGTAGGAATTTTGGGAATGTATGAAGGCGGCACACAATGATTGCAAAGTAAGAAAAGTGAGTACGTGGATCCTTCACAGAGATAATGGCGTGAAACTATGTAAAGCCTAAATTACGCATAATATTGAAGGAACTAGAGGAAAAATTTGGAAAACAAAAATAACGCAGTGGAAGTTGGCGAAATGTGCATGGAAAAAAAGGAGGAAGAAATCAAATGACATGGACACTTCATATATTTTCTCAACTACCATATCGAGATAGTTTAATTCAATTAATGCACATTCTAAGCGGAGTAGGTAGGAAGGTTTTGGATGGAGTTTCGATATGATTACAAAAGGGAAGGTTCATACCACATGCTTTGAGTTGGTTGAAGACTATTAAAGGTTGAGACACAAATTGCTAAGATTACGAGAGAGGCGAGTATTGAGGCTTAAGCTTAAACACAAGTCAAGCTAGATTCAATGCAAGCCATGGAGTCCTTAAGTGTCATTACCACCCTTATGATAGTTTAGATGCTTCTTTAGCATTGTAATAACCTCATTAGTGAAAACAAATGTTGTAGATTCCATAAAAGGATTTTCCAAGTTTATAATCTTTTCTCAATATTATCCGTTGTGTAACTTTGTAGCAAAGGTTTAACCACCCCTACATCAAGTGGTATCAAAGTAGGTTTATAAACCTTGGAAAGAAAGGTTGTGAGGAGTGCGAAGACTAATAGAACACGACTAT
Source organism: Taxus wallichiana var. yunnanensis (assembly GCA_018340775.1). NCBI lineage: Eukaryota > Viridiplantae > Streptophyta > Pinopsida > Cupressales > Taxaceae > Taxus > Taxus wallichiana. The sequence goes on from CM031235.1 coordinate 665,077,745, forward strand.
GAGGCAACCATCCAAGAAGCAAAGTAACTATCAAGGAGAGTTATGCATCGAGGTGCAACCAATGTAGTAAATGTAGCCATCATGAGTGTGATAGAACAACTTATGACCAAGTAAAGGGATGTAAGGACTAGGCTTGAAGCCATCAAGGAGGATCGATGAAGAGGGTTCATGGCGCAAGATGCTCAAAGTGATGAAAAATGAGCAGCAAAGGGTGCACAAAATGAGAGGTCAACCGGAGGCGATGAACAAGAAGAAGAAGCCATATATGTTGGAGAGGCATGACTCTTGAGAGCTATCTCAAGAATGGTTCAAGAGACCGTGGATGGATGTCCCATCATTCTCTGGAAGGCTAGAGCCAAAATAATTTGTTGATTAGCTCACAAGTATGGAAGAATACTTTGTGTTTGAAGAGATAACATACCCACAATACGTCAAGGTGACATAAACTAAGTTGAGAGAGCACACAACACTATGGTGGAAAGATATTAAAAATGAGATCTAAAGGAGATGCAAAGACAAGATAGTGTGATGTGATAGGATTGTCATCAAGATGAAGAGAAATTTTTTTCCCTCCGATTATCATGTGTCTATTTAAGAAGTTTCAAAACTTGAAGTAGTTTGAGATTTTAGTTAGGGAATACATTGAGGAGTTTCACCGGATCATGATCAAAACTAGACATCTTGAATTTGATTAGGAGAAGGTTGCAAGGTATATCAATGGGTTAAGATTTGGAATCCGTGATGAGATGAGGTTGATGTTCATATAAAATATGGAGGAGGCTTATCGTTATCCTTAAAGGTGGACAAAAAGTTGGTGTGTAAACGTCGATGCACAGTTGAAGAGGAAATCGAATGTGTGTGTGTAAAGGAAGAAGAAGTCATGAATATATCAAGCCACGAGAAGATGAGTGCAACGGTGCACAAAATCATACACATAGTAGTGTACGGGATGATGGAGCATCTTACCCATTGAGGGGTGTGAAATATTTTGTAGGGGTAAGGGAAGAGGATTCTTTACATCATGTTTCAAGTGTGGAACAACCGCCATCATGAATTCGAGTGTCCAAATGCACAAAGTGAAGAAACGAGTAGGCACACGAGAATTTGGCATGCATGTAGCACATGAAGATAAGGAATCGAAAAGATCCACAAAGCATCTGAAGGCCCGGATCATGGAGAAGCTCGGATGATAAAGAAAGTGTTGTTGAAGACTGTGCAAAAGGGAAATGAGTCTGTGCAAAATGAAAATGAGTTTGTGCAAAGAAAATTTTATTTTGAATGGTATGTGAATCAAGAGGAAAATGTTGTAAGGTGATTGTTGACAGTGGTAGGACAAACAATCTTATTTCTAGAGAAATGTTAGAGAAGTTAGGATGAATAATATTGCACATCCCAACCCTTACAAATTTTAATGGTTACAAAAAGGACACAAGTATTAGTCAATGAGAAAATCCTTGACAAGTTTGAAATTGGGAACTATTGCAATAAAGTATTGTGTGATGTGATGCAAATGGATTCTTATCACTTTTTGTTAGGTAGACTATGGCACTATAACTAAAAAAGTTTCCATGATGGGTGTGTGAATGTTATTCACATAGAATAGGATGGAAGAAAGTTTAACTTGTCAACATTGAAGGACAAGGAGGAAGGTAAAGTTTGTAATGGAGTTTACACAAGAGTTTTAGTTGTGTTAGGGAAGGAATTCCTATGAGAAGTGGAAGAGGAGAAAGTGTGTTATGTTTGTGCCAAAAGAAGCACACGAGGAGTGTGCAAACAATAAGATCTCAAGTGAAATGCACAAAATACTAACATATTTTTCAAACATAATGATAGAAGACATGCCATAAGGATTACCGCCAATGTGTAGTATCAATCATCATATTGATTTGATACCAAGGTCAAGTTTTCCAAATAAAGCACCATATAGGATGACTTTAGAGGAGAATGTGGAGGTGTGCGAGACAAGTGCAAGAGTTTCTTGAAAGAGTTATAGTGCATGAAATTTTGAGCCCATGTGCAGTACTTGTAATGTTAGCACCGAAGAAGGGAGGAGAATGACACATGTGTTGATTCCCAAGCCATCAATAGGATCAAATCAAGTACATATTTCCATTTCCTATGATGAGTGATATGATAGATTACACGAGAATTGTGCAATACTTTTCAAAGTGGTTATAACCAAATCCACATCAGAGAAGGAGATGAGTGGAAAATAACATTTAAACTAAAGGAAGGCTTGTATGAGTGGTTGGTTATGTTGTTTGGGTTAACAAATGCCTCAAACACATTTATAAGGTTAATGAACAAAGTGCTTAAACCATTCCTTTGGAGATTTTTAATTATATATCTTGATGATATACTGGTGTTTAGCAAGATGAAGGAATGTCACCCAAAACATTTGTGCGAAGGTGATGGAGCGCTTATAAGAAGAAAGTTGTTGGTGAACATAAAGATATGTAGTTTCATGCGCGAAGAGTTGGTATACTTGGGCTTTCTAATAACCTAAAATGGATTGTGAATGCACCTAAAAAAGTTGCGGGTAATAATGAAGTGGTCGTCGCCGAGGAATGTGACTAGGGCATGAAGGTTTCATGTATTGGTGAGATTTTATAAGAAAGTCATTAAATACTTCAGGTGGAATATGGTGATCATAGAGAGTATGAAAGGAAATAAAAAGAATTTGTGTGTATAGAAGATGTAGTGCCCTACCTAGTCGGTGAGAGTGTTGGCCTTGTCATAAAGTGGCATGGTTTCTTATCATTGTGTTTTGCATACCTTGGTTAAAATACGAGTGTTTAACCCTAAATAGGGTACGAAAAATTATTGAATTTGTTTGTGGAAATAAATGAGTTCATGGGTAACCACTGAAATAATAATAATAATAATAATAATAATAATAAAATAAATTAATGGTCTAAATGAAATGAAATCTAAATAAGATAAATGAATAGATTTTTAAAAAGGAGGAAAATAAATGTGAATGAAAAGTGACAGGTGAAACTTTATGGAAGTGGGTGATAAAATTTATGGTGTGTAGGGTGATGGAAGCATGGAGTGTGGTAGGAAGTTTGTCGACGTTATTCTGTGAAATCCCTAGTAGACATGTATGCAAAATGTGGAAGCAAAGACAAGGCACATGACTGATTCGTTTGAATGCTCAAATAGATGTGACTCATGGAACACCATGGTTGCGGGATATGCGTAAATGTTTTATTAAGGAGGCCTTATCATCTTTCAAGAAAATGCATTTGGCAGTGTAAAGACAAATCCCACATCCTTGTCAAGCATCCATTTGACCTATGTTAAAATGGGAGATTTGGAATAGGGTAGGGACATCCATCAAATAAAATGAATGGAGGTTTTCCAGATGTTGTAGTACGGCTACCATGGAAGATATATATGCAAATGTGGATGAACAAACATGGCACATGGAATGTTTGACAAAACATGTCAAATAAATGTGATTTCGGGAATGTCGTGGTTGTTACATATGCACAAAGTTCGTGCATTGAAGGGCTTGAGAAACTTCCAAGAAACATGACTAACAAGTGTAAAACCTAGATTCCACATCCATGACCAACATCTATTTCCCTACTTTGTTCATCTCCCAAGAAAATCCTTCCAACTTTTTACAAATATGTTGTGTTTGTGGTTGTGAACTACCTCCTACACAATAGGCACACACCATTTTGTCTTGTAATCCAACTACATCACGTTATCTTTTTAATTCCTATATCCCTCATCATATCCATTACCTTTTTGAACCTCAAATGATTTAAATAATTTTGCATGGATGTTTGACAGGAGGACATAAGTTGCAATGTTTTGATGATCCAACTAAAAAGAAGAGTTGTTGTGAAAAAAATTTACATCCACCACATGTTTTATTGGCGATTTTAAATCCAAATTCCTAAATCTTTGCTAGCATTTTACAACCCATGATAAACTAGATCAGATGTGTGTTAATATTTATTTAAGAGGAGAAAGTTTTATTTTAGACATGAGTCGTATAATTTGAGAGGTGAGGTGAGTCACCAAAATATGTAGGGCTATTGGGAGTCTCGGGGGTCGTGTGAATGAGTTAAATTGTAGAGAGAGAGAGATAGCTTATCTCGTCAAGTTTAAGCTCATGTGTTAAGGCCAAAGGTAGATCACAAGTCATTGGAGGATGCGCATCCGAGTAAAGTACAAAATGGATAAAGCTAATGAAGTGTAAGGTAAGATTGAAATAGATCGGGAGGAATTATATTATGATGGAGAGGAGAACATGTTACACTGGGATCTTTGGAACAATTTATGGCCATCTATCAAACAATAATTAAAAGCAAATATTTTTCAGATGTAAAAAATGTGGAAACATAGCGAAGGCACAAGAACCATTTGACAATATGCCTCGACGAAACGTGTTCTCTTGGAACATATCTCCATCATGTGACATATTTGGAGCACACCCTTCATGTCCTCTTCATTCCTCCTAGGCATGGGTTTCTCTCTTCTCACAAATTTTTGTGGTATTGGTGAAATAATTTGTTACAAGAGAAAATTAGTGATTTTCACCAATGCTCCAGGACTAGGTCCCTTCTCTTGGGAATGGGAGGCTCCCATTTATTGAATGTGGGAAAAGTAAAATTTGTGGTGGCCGTTAGGCCGGGGATCACATAGGAATACTCCACTCAACCTGTGACAAATTTCTTATATAGAATAAAAGGGAGGAATTTTCTTAGAGAGAGGTGAAGGAGAGATACGAAAATAGGGAGAAAGGGTTAAGGTAGTGAATAGGCACTTACAAACTTCACCAACATTAATCAGAGTAGGTCCACATCCAATAGGAAGAAAATAATTATGTAAGAAATAGTAATATTAACAAATCAAAGACACAAAGTTCAATTGATTTATTCCTCAAAGATACAAAGCTCTTTCTTGGTTGTTCAAGATTACAATGCTTGCAAAGTTGAAAGTAGGAAATAGAAGAACATATACAATAAAATAGCATAAATAGTTTCTTGTTTGTAGTGAGAGAACAAAAGTTATCAACCCCTAGAATGGAGAATCCATCCCAATATATAGCTTTACAATGATGTCTCTTCATCTCCCCCATGGTGACTTTTCATCTTCCCACCACCGAGACCTTTCATATTCCCTTAGGAATGAAATTAAGTCCTTTTCTTATTTATGAAAAAGGAACTTTTATAATGCAAATTAAAAGGTCACTTAAGTGAATAAGATGAAAAATCCAAAAGTACATTCTTAATGAAGAATTAGAATGTAGAGAGAGGAGGAAGAGAGAGAAGAAGAGAGAAGTGACAATCTGGAGACGAGGAAGCTTTTGATCATGAGGAGCTTGCTTCTAACAAAACTGTGGGAATGCTCCAAGAATTAAGTTCTTGTCTTCGACTTATTTATCATACCAAGACATGATTATTATAAACTCCTTTTTGACAAAATGAGAACATACTCCAAAGCATTGATCAAGTGATGGAACACCCCCACAAGATTCACACTGTGTGAACCTAGAGATAACTACGCATAAATAACCCAATCATGATGATCCCCTTCTGGGATCACTAGGATGAATTGAACCATTTGATCTCTTGCATCCCAACATGCCTTATAGAATTCACCTCGAGACTAAGTTTTGGGGGTCTACGAGGGCTTCATTTCCTACTTGAGCCATGACACAATTGTTAAACCTTGCAAAGATGACCCTACCAACTCTGAAAATCCCACTTGATAAACTCTTCCCCTCTGAATTTATATGGTGTTCACTCAACATCCTTGTTTTCCAATCTTCCAGATCCATGTTTGTCACCTCACTATCACCCACATTAGGATACTCGGTGTTCAAAGTTCAAAATTGGCTCTGAACCTGAGTATTTGAATTCCACGGTGACAAAGGCCAGTGACATGAACTGAGATGAATGAGTATGGACACTTTGACCACAATCCCAACACTTACTATTTTTAGCAGGTCCTATTCCAGGATGTCTATTTTTAGTAAGTTACTTGAATTAGCACTTTTGAGTGTTCTTGATATGCGGGTGATGACAACTCAAAGAATGGAATGTTTTCACAACTTACTATTTATAGAAAGTTAGAACCTAGTATAACTTATTATTTATAGAAGGTGGTCCTCTAGATGTCGAATAGGATGAAAATAGTCTCAAAAGTTTAGGTTTTTCACAAGGATGTTTTGCTCCAATTTTTAGAGGTTTTCAATCGCCATAACTTTAGATATGAAAAGGCAAGTAAAATCCTAAAAACAAAACTGACTATTAAAAATTGTTCAAAGCATCAATGGGGGTGAGACTATACTCATTACATAGGCATTTTTGAGAAGAGGCTATTGTTATAGCCTTATGGAAATCGAGAAAAGGGGTTTTTGAGATATGAGCAACTTTCCATTTTTAGGTATGAAGGTGCCTCACAAAATTTCAACTAACAACATGGAGATGAGTTTGGGAGGAAAAAATCAAATTTGAAATGCATAAAAATGGCTAATTGTTTTATTTAACCATTTCTCCCTCTCAAGCACTTTAACTTGTGTTTAACCTAAACAGGCTTATCTACATATCAATCGGGGGGTTGGAGGTGGAGTTGCACCCTAAAAAGGGGGGGAAATGAAGCAAGGGGATGGTAGGGGCATCCAAGTGTGCTTTGCACAAGATTTTGACAAGTGGCATAGTGTGGTGATCTGAGAATGAGATGGAAGGAGTTGAAATCAAGGTCTTCGGGAGTTACAACTTGGTCTTGCATGTGACCAGGGGCTAAATGAGGAGGGCGCATTTTAGTGTCCTTGTTTTCCCCTTGTATTTTGGGACAATAGGATAGGGACAACTGATGCTCAAAAATGTGTCATGGGGGCATGTGCACATGAGGAGGGGACAAGGTGAACTAAGACCAAGTTTGAGCCTTCCTAGCAGCAAGTTGTAAGTGTTTAAGTGACGGAAAAAAACCAAAAAAGGGAACACTTTGGCATCCCTATTGTCCCTTTGCACCATGGGACAAGGGACAATGGACAAAAAGGCTAAAAATGCACCAAGGGTACCTGGGGTCATGATTTTGGCTTGTGGAGTGACCTAGGGAGCAAGTTGCAAGTCTTAAGTGATGCAACTTGTTTTCTTAATAGGGGGCATACTTTTGTGTCCCCTTGCACCATGTGACAAGGGATAAGGGACATATGATGGTGAAAAGTGCACTCAAGCTCGTAAACCTTGTTTATGTCATCTCGTTAACTTGAATTTAGAACACCGAAAGAGATTTTTTTCGTCTCGGAGAAAGACATAGAGTTTGGAGGCCAATCCTTATAATTTTTTGACTCCAAAACACATGTTAAGACTATTATAACCATTTACAAGATATAATTTTGCTAGTAGTTTGATTTTTAGGCCTAGTCACTCTTTTGGCACAAAGGGGAAATGGCTCCAGTGACTCAGATTATCACGGAAGATTTTGAAGACTTGAACCAAAATTGATGTTTCTACCATGTGGAGAATTCCAAGATGTGTCCATTTCCTTTTTTAACTTCTAAATCCTCCCAAAATCTCAGATTCTTCAAAATAAGTCCACTTTCTTTGTTGGAGCTATCACTCCCTACACCCGCAATGACTTTGTTTTTCTTGAATGACTCCCGACACCATATGGCCCCACAAAATTATTTCAAACTACCTTGGATCCTTTCAAAACTCCTCTACACAACCTATAGATGGGGTATTCCCTTGTAATAATCCCCTGAATGGTATTCCTTTGTTCCAAATGGCCAAAAATAGCCCCTTTTTAAGCCTTTGGGAACAATTGTTCTACCTTATATCTCAATAACTTCATAAATCCACTTAGGTATACTTCCCTTCACATGAAACACACTTGAAAACCATGTTAGCACGTTATTCTTAGCTAGAATGAGGGTGACACCTTTAATAGGCTAGCTAGAAGAAGGGTTTACAACAACCGAGAGAGAAGGTTTTAAGTGGGGGTTTGGTTGTCATGACAAAAAATTTAAATTTTGCATGCTAGACATTTAACATGACAATAAGTGGCTCTAACTCGGGGACATAAATTGTAAGGGATAATGAAGGAATTCAAATATCTCATGGAGGAGCATATCGATTTCTTATCCATTTGGCAATAGAGTCACCATTTGATCCACTAGTTCAAGCAATAGACACAACCAAGGAAAAACAAAACAAACACATGACAGAAAAGGGAAACAAACCAAGGAAAAACAAAACAAACCTAGCTCACCTATGTACATGTGGGAGGAAACCCACTTTCATTGTATCAATTATTCTTTTTTTAATGTTACCCATATACAGTAAACACCAAATGTATTTGCTATGTGAACCCATTGACTGGTTCAATGAAGTAACACCCTTTTCTCAACTACTTGAGAAAACCAAATGCTACAGGAGGTCTCCATATGCTTGAAAGAAAGAAAGTTGTGTTTTCCTTCTTGAAGAAATATGTATGACTCCTTTTGCAAGTGGGGATCCACATGATCATCTCATTATCATTGTTGCTCTAAAATTCCACTTCTTCCCACAAATCCATTTCCAAATTCATCCCTAATTCATATTCAATATTTTTCACTTTATCATCATTGTAAGATGAATTGATAATCTTACCAAGCTTACCATGTTCATGACCAGGCACGCATTCTCTCATGGGAATTTTTCATTTGTTTGTCATACTCTATATTACCATTGTCTATATAGGTGGGTTCTTGGTAAATCATTTTAGTCTTTTGACACCATCAAATGCTTCTTGATGCCTCACATTTACCGGATGTTTTAAAGGGTTATCTTTCACACTCATTGACTCATCTTTGATTTGGTACGATTCATATGATGCATCACCTTCCTAAATGGAGAATGAACACAATGTGAGAGATGAAAAAGAAGGTTCAATTTTATCTTCATCCTGATCATCTTGAGCTACCTCAGTCATCTCTATGATGGGGATATCCTCTCTTTGGGAAGAATCATTCTTGAGGGACCCAAACACATTTTCATCCATTTGTTCCTCATTAAGAAGGTCTTCTTCTCCAAATGGAAAAGAGAAAGATTCATCGTTATAGTCATATTCTTGGAGTAAGTCTTCATTCTGGATCTTGAGAAGATGATTGGGGCCCTAGGGCTCACATTGTCGAAGTCATTTGACATTACTTACCATTTCAAGACTTATTTGAGGCAAGTCAAAATATTCATTATCCTTATCATCACCAATTAGAGAACATGTATCCATATTTAATGGGAATTATACGTTGTCAAATTTCTAGTCCATCAAATCATCATGGTGTTGCTCAATTGGCTCAATCAAACTTGGGCACTCCTCCATCAAGATGGTCGAGTTCGATCTTCTTAAGCAATGAAAAATTGTCATATCTTGAACCTTGGTACAAAATGTTGTTAGAACATTAATCTTAAGAGGGGTTTAACCCCTCTTAAGTGCTCTTGATATCATAACTTTAGTTTATTATTAAATAAATAAATATTTATAATATATTTTTATTTAATCTAAACTTTGGGTTATATTGGTTTATTGATGATTAAATCAATTTATTTAACGTGGTTGTGTGCTTCACGAGAAGACACACTTGTAAAAATAATTTAAATAAGACCTGCGTGGTTGAGTGAAATATATTCACAGTAAAAACAGAAATGTTTAAGGAGATAAGTGGTGAAGAAGAGTGTTTTATTGAACTTGTAAAAAATTTCTCACTGTAATGGAAATTTATTTCAAGCATATCTAGGAGCCTTTTATAAAGTAATGACCTCATTTACAACATGAAGCTTCATTACTTTGAGCTACATAGTAAATTTAGAGTGATAATTTTACTAAGCTCATAAATAAGATATTTTACAATGCTCTAATTTGGAACAACAAGATAGAGGTAAAGAAGAAAACATATGACCGGTCATTAGGAGGTGGCATTGTTATGCACACTCTCTCTAAATGGAAACTCTGACTATCACACAAAAGAGGATTACTTCCTTTAATTTCCATGTGAATTTCGTCCAATAGTCGCTTTAGCCACATGGATTCTTTTGATGTTTCCATTGCACTTCTATATTTTTCCTCAATAGAAGAGATGGAGACTGTTGGTTGCTTCTTGCTATTCCAAGTAATGACACTTGTACCAAACTTGAACACATATCCAGTTGTAGATTTTCTATCTATCACAACACCAACATGGTCAGAATCACAATATTCATATAAACAAACATTATCATAATAAGCATAATATAAACCATTTATTGATTTCATTTTTAGCCATATATGAATCCTACATTAGCAGGGGTTTAAAATCAAGTACTATACCAAATTTAATGACATGTTTATAATCAACCATGTCATATTACCAAAATATTGAATTTTTGAAACAACTTCAACATTTAAATATGTGAAAGAGAAATTAATTTATGACAAGTATAATATAGTAGGATAATATCCTTAATATGTTACAAATATTAGATGCAATCAATATTGGATGTCTCCAATACAAACATAAAGGCATCCCCAAGTGTCATTTGATGTGCATATAATATTATTTTAAGTAATCACATGATAATTTAGAGTTCATAAATGTTTTATTAACATATATATCTTCATTATCTGTTTTAAGCCTTTTAATTTTGTGATAAGATTGATTTTCAGCTAAGACTTTAAAATTAGATAACACATCTTATTTGTTTTTAATGAAGAAAGACCAAATCATGTGAGAATAATCATCAATGAAAGTGACTGCATACAAAGAACCATTTAGGGAAGGGACTTCTAATGGTCCTCTAACATCACTATGGACAAGTTCCAAAGGTTTTGAGGAGTTAGCTTCATGATGACTATGGAAGGGGTTTGTAGATTTTTTTACCTCATAAGCACCCTTCACAAGTTTCATGAGCATGAGAGATAGGTGGTAGACCAATAACAAGGTTAATCCGAGACATGTCATAAATTCTCCTAAAGTTGACATGACCTAATCTTTCATGTTAGCACTTAACAATATTCCTATAATGAGTAGAAAAACAAGCAACATGATGCAAAACCTTTAAACACATAAATTATTCTTTTGTATGCCTTCAACAATAATAACATCTAACTCATTTTTAATAAACCATTTACCTTTTAGTAAGATTACACTATAATTGTTTTGAGTTAGATGTGAACATGAAAGTAAATTCATTTTCAATTTAGGAACATACAAAACATCATTTATAAAACCATTGAAAACTTTAACTTTTCCTTGACTTTGAACATCGAATGAAATGATCACCTAGATAGATTTGATTATTATATTCTAAGATATCACCAAAATATCATATCTATAAGTCATATGCCTAGATGCACCACTGTCTAATATCTATTCATTTTCTTTTGCAACAACTAATGTAGTATATAAAGACATTCATTTTCGTTTTGTTTTGCCTATCTCTCGAGTTTCAAACTCCTTTGTTGCACGGGTTAGGAGAGCCCACAAAAACTAAATTTATGCATTACACATAACACTAGGATCTAATGTTCCACACTTTTCCCTTAGCCAAGATCCTCTTTAGTCTTGTGTGTGCTCCCTTTGTTCCACGAATTAGGAAAACCCATTAAACTCTAAGTTCCTTGATTCTGCGGAAGACTAAATTTTAGTGTTTCGTGGCTTTCCGAGAAAATGTTTTCCCAAGTTCAAAATTCGATAAGTTGTCCAAAATTGCAAGGGGTACAATTTGGGTCAATAGTTTGCAACCTCCGGGGACATATACCTGCTAGATGATGAAGACTAGTAGCCTTGAAGCATCCATTGGGCATGGAGTCAAGCATACACCTTGAAGAAAATTGATCTCAAGTCTTTAAACTATGTTTCCTGAATCCGTGTGAACTTAGCATTGATTGAAGTTGATCTTGTGGAGTTGAAGGATATACAGTGAAAATTGCCCCACATGTATGATTTTTGCCATGAAACATGCTTTGAACTGGACTACACAATAGCAATAAAGGCCAAAAACTATGTACAAACATGTAAAATCATACATGCTCCAAGTGGAAACATGCAGAGTGTGCACAATGCACTTGTTTTGCAATAAACAAACCTAATCTACTCCTACTCTAACCAAAGGAAAAGGAAGCTAAACAAAACCTAATCTAGGTTTGGGAAAATAGCTTCCCTTTCTTACAAAATGTGGCCATGTGATCAGTTTGGCAACAAAATCACATGGTAGAAGTGAAAGCATAGCCCACACTTCCTTTTTCTTTGAAGTATCGACTAAGAAAAGAATGTATACCTCCTTTCTTTGCTCCGCATTTGATTTTTGGAGGTGTCGCAACCGACCTTTGATGCTTTAATGATCTTCCTTGTACTCAAGTGAGCATGACTGGTGGCAACTCTGCTCTTGGCTCTGATCTAGCTAAATGTTTGATTAGACATCCAACTCTGAGAGCCAAAGGACTGATTCTTTTGATTTTCCCATCTCCTTCACATTCCACTCCATGAATAGAGTTGTCATGTAGATTTTCCTCATTTTGGAGAGGGTTTGCAAGTTGTTCAAACTTGTTTTCAGTTGTTTCCTCCCCTATGACCAGATTCTCCGATTCAACATGAGACTCATCATTCTTCTCCTCCTTCAAACAAGAAGTTTGACAACTCAAAGATATTCTCCTCAACATAAAGATCAATCTAATCTTCATGTTTGATTTCCTCTTCATTTGCTCCTTGGAGATCGCCTCAAGTCTGATTCCCTAAATGAGAGTGAAGATTGATCAATATATTCACCATCAAAAGAGAGCAGAAGCTCTCAATAATCTCTTCTACATTCATATCCTCAAGGTCGATATGTCCCCCTCTATATTGTGTTCCTCAATCTCAAGCTCCTTTCTAGATTGATTAAGAAAAAAAGATGAGGTTCTTCAAAGGGTTGGGCCATTTCTTCAATTATACTATCATAATCAGTCCATTCTTCAAAGAAATACTTCATGACTATCAATAATGGAACTCACCTCAACCGAGTTTGATGCATTTGTAGGAGGTTGAATGATAGCTTCTTGATGATGAACCTCCTTGGCTTCAATCTCTTCGCTCCAATTCTTGAAACTTTGAATTTGCTTTACTTTGCTTGGTTCTTGTTGGGATAAATACATTATTATTTTAATTAATTATGCATTGCATAATTGTTATTTGTTATATTTATTTATAGCTTGTTTATTTGTTGCATTATTGCTACAACTATATTTGTTTGTATTTAGTTGGTTATTACTTCCCGGATGTATTTTGGAAGTCATTTGTAACAATTATATTTGTATTCATCTGTTGTATAATTCCTATAAGAATTACAGCACTCCATAGTATCTTTGGTTGATTGAGATTAATAAAATATATCGTGGTTCTACCCTTACTACTTTACGTTTGGTACTTTCTTCACATCAAAAATGGAAAGGAAAAGGTAAAGGAAAACTTAATTCCTATCAAAAGTCCCAACATCAAAATCAATATCAACATCAAGGGGACAAACAACAGAAGAAGCAATGTTCAATTTGTAAAAGAGGACATGACTTAAAAGATTGTTGGTATAATACTTACAAGAAAGGTTCATCAAGCAACTTTGGACCTCAACACCAAAGCAATCTCACAAGGGACATACAAACTACAATCAAGGGCGTAAAAACAGAGGCTGGAAAAGAAGACCCCATCAACAAGGAAATATTGCTTTGAGTAAGAAGAATATTCGGTTAATGAAGACTTCTTGTACACCGCTTCAATCAAGTGAACCATCCACGTCCTCTAGTGATGTCCGGTATGTTGATTTGAGAGCCACTCGACACATGACCGACCACGAGACCGGTTTACTTCAATGAGGGACACACCTTCGAAAACCATGTTTCGTTGGGTGATGATTTGTCATAAATAGTTCGGGGATTTGGAACATTTCTCGCCTCTTGGTTCATGCAATTGTAGATTGCCAGATGTCTTATATGTCCCTGGGTTAACAAGAATATGCTTTCAGTGAGTCAACTCCTAGATCACAACTTAAAAATTGAATTTGATAGTCATTCCAGCAAGAAAACGTGTTTGATTTGAGACAAATCACGAGGCTCGAAAATAGTTGCAAAAGCCTCCAATGTGGGACGTATGTTCCAACTTGATTTTGTCCACAGAGATGATCAGACACTTGTGGCTAAGAACTCTACCTTAGCACAGTGGTGACATCGGAGACTTGGTCATGATAGTTTCAAGTATCTCGAGACACTACGTTGGCGCAATATGGTACATGGGCTACCATCTCTTCAGAAGGATACATGCAAGTGTCATTACTGCCTAGTAGGAAAACAACACAGAGCTTTGTTCCAGAAGAGTACATATCGAGCTCATGGTAAGCTTGATCTGGTTCATACCGATCTTTGCGGTCCGATGCAACCAAGTCATTTTGGATTTCAATACTTCATGCTTTGTGTTGACGATTATTCAAGAAAAATGTGGATTTTTTGTCTTCACAAGAAAAGTGAAGCTTTTGAAACCTTCAAAAAGTTCAAAGTAACTGTTGAGAACGAAATTGGTCGTCATATCATAACTCTCCGCTCAAATCGAGAGGCGGAATTCACCAATAATGAATTCAAAGACTACCTACAAACTCATGGGATTCATCAACTAATGCCTCCTCCACACACACCGCAATGTAGAATGGTGTTGTTGAGAGAAGAAATCGTACTATCATGGAAATGGTGTGATGCATGATCGATGACTTTGGACTTGCAAAGACATTCTGGGAAGAAGCAACAAAGACAACAATGTATTTGTTGAATAGAGTGCCCACAATTGCTCTTGACGGAGTAACACCACAAGAAGTGTGGTCAAAACAAAAACCATCTATTGTACACCTTAGAGTATTCGGGTGCAAAACAAGTATGCATATACCCAAGTAGAATAAAAAGAAATTGGACATGAAGTCACATTAACTCATCTTCATTAGGTACAGTGAAGAGACTCTTGGGTACAGATTGATGGATCCAAAGACTAGAAAAGTCTACACCCACAGAGATGTTGATTTTTTTGAGAAGAAGCAGAGTCTCCTCCTCCAGACTCACTCGATGTAGATTTTTCACTAGTTGTAAAAATTGAAGCTGATGTTCCCACAGATGATGAAAGTGAAGATGGGGATGATGGTGTTGATTAGATAGAACCACGACCCACGGGAACAGTTCAGTGTATGCTGAAGTGGTGTACTAGCACATTACGAGATGCAAGAATGGATGCTCCAGCAGATACATCCACCCCTGGACCACAAACTCGCAGTAAAACAAGAGAAGAAGTTAACTTTGCTTTGATGAGTAGAGTAATTGAATTTGATGAGCCCTCTACACTCCAAGAAGCCCTATAGTCAAAAGCTTGGAAAGATGCCATGGATTCTGAATATCAATCAGTGATGAAAAATAACACTTGGTAGCTTGTCGATCTTCCATCAGGGAAGAAACCCATTGGATGCAGATGGATATTCAAAATGAAGTACAAAGCAAATGAGACAATGGACAAGTATAAATCAAGACTAGTAGAAGAAAGGGGTATGCACAAAAAGAAGGCATTGACTACGATGAAACTTTTGCTCCCACAACTAAGATCAAAATGATCGGGATGATCTTTTCTCTAGCTGCATAGTTTGGATGGAAAGTCCATCAGATGGATATAAAAAGTTCCTTCCTGAATGAAGATTTACAAGAAGAAGTCTATATGACTCAACCTGAGGGATATGTTGTACCTAGTCAAGAAGCAAAGGTATACAGACTCGAGAAATCTCTCTATGGTCTCAAACAGGCACCCCGGGCATGGTATATCAAAATTGATGAGCATCTCGTATAACATAGATTTGTTAGAAATCCATACGATCCCAATCTTTACCTCAAAAACAAGGGGTGAGATTGTGATTGTCGTTGTCTATGTCGACGATCTAGGCATCACTGGCAGTTCAGTGAGGATGATTGATGCAACAAAGAAAGATCTTAATTGATTGCTCGACATAACCGATCTCGGGCTAATGCACTATTGTCTTGGATTAGAAGTATGGCAAAAAGAGAATCACATCTTTGTTTCTCAGATGAAATATACCAAGACAATACTCGAGAAATTCAAGATGATGGATTGCACACCGATTGCTACACCTATGGAGAATGTGATTGTAGTTACCTCGTTCGAGATCCATCTCCTGAGGTAAATGCCACTCTTTATCAGCAGTTGATTGGGAGTCTCATTTACCTGACCCACACTAGACCAAATATTAGCTTTGGAGTAAGATATCTATCCAGGTTCATGCAGGAACCCAAAGTTTGTCATTGGAAGGCAGCAAGGTGCATTTTGAGATATCTCAAAGGATTATTAGATCTTGGTCTAGAATACAAGAAGAACGGCAGCGTCTTGTCAAGATATTTGGATTCAGATCATGCAGGCAACATTGATGAAAGAAAATCCGCTTTAGGATTTGTGTTCTTTATGGGATCTGACCAATATCACGGGAAGAAAGAAACACTTTGTTTCTCGTTCGTCCACGTGAAGCTAAGTATCGTTCATAGCAGAGAAGATGTATGTGAAGTGATTTGGCTATGTCGCATACTTGAAGGACTCGGAATACCACATGACAAATCGACCACCATGTATGTTGACAATGAAGGTGTTCTCAAACTTGTTCGCAATCCTTTTTTTCATGAAAGAACAAAACACATTGAGGTACAGGTTCATTTCATACGCGAGCATGTGTCAAAGCCCAATATACGCTTCATTCTGGCCTCGGCCAACAAATGAACAAAGAGCAGATATTTTCACGAAGTCACTTGACGTGACAAGTTCAAGTTGTTCAGAGAGTTCCCCTCCTCATCCCTTGAGACAATGTAAAATTAAGAGGATGGGATGCTAGGATAAATACATTATTATTTTAATTAATTATGCATTGCATAGATAGATTATTTATTTATTGTTATTTGGTTATATCTATTTATAACTTGTTTATTTGTTACATTATTGTTACAACTATATTTGTTTGTATTTAGTTGGTTATTGCTTCTCGGATGTATTTTAGAAGTCAGAATAATTATATTTGTATTCATCTGTTGTACAATTCTTATAAGAATTGCAGCACTCCATTATATTTTTGGTTGATTGAGATTAATAAAATCTATTAGGTTTTCACCCCTGTTGCTCGGTTTACGCTTCTTCCCAACTCCGCCCTCTAGGCATGCATGTGCATGTTCCTGTCCAAAAGGATGAAGAATAACTCCCTTTGCCATGAAAGATTCAACATCTTGTTTGTGAAGGAATGGGCAATCAAGAAACCAAGTAGTTAGACACTCAATTTGTTGGTTAATTTGCAGTGCTTCATGGTTTAAAATTGGTTCTTCATGAGGCTCAGGCACATATAAATATGGTTTTGTGAAATAAGGGGAGGATTGAGTTTTTAGTTGAGTTTGCAAAGGTTCAAATGATGGAGGAGGTGCAAGATTTGCTTGTGGAAGAGGGTGATCAATAGGTGAAGCTTTGAGGAAACTAAGGACATGGAACTTAGGTTGAGATTGTGTAGGTTGGAAAGAAGAAATGGGAGAGCTATACGATGTTGGTGTAGGATTGCCCCATTCATAGGGTTCCCTGCATACTAGATTGGTGAGCCTCCATTAACAAAATCCACTCTGATATTTGAGGAAATAACTCAACTGTAAGATCTAACCTCTGTTGAGGGTTGTACCAAGTTGAAATAGGACCAATCCATGGAAATGGCACCTTAAAACCAATTTGGACCGCCTTCATTTGACATGTAATCCTGATCTGCACCATGTTTGCCTCCATCCTTTGAATCTTGACCTCGCAAATCATCTTCGCTTATGAAATTGCCTCCATTATCAACGTACTCTTGTTCTTGAGCAACACTATGGTTAAATGGATAACCGTATGGATTAGTGGGAGTTAGGTCATATGCATATTCATTTTGATTTGGCCCATAAAACTGAAATGGAGGGGGTTTTAGAAACATGGGGGTGGAGGGGAATAAATTTGTTGTTGAAAATGAGGATTCCCATAAGGGAAAGAAGGCATGCCTGCACAACTTCATACATGGAAAAATGGAAGAAAGGGAAATGGAAATGGTCTTCAATGAGAGAACCAGGTTTGTTGGACCAAAGGGAGTCGCCAAATGTGTTTGGAAAATGCCTCCAAAGGCTAGACATCACCAAGAACACATCAAAATTGATGATATGAAGTTGTAAGTGCTTCAATATTGGCCCCACTAGGCGTGCCAACACTATTATCACACAAAAGTTACACCCTTTGCATGATCATGAATGAACATCGAACTTTTGGGTAACATGAGAATGTCTCCAAGTGTGGGACCTTGCAAAGTGAGACAAACCTCTAGAGAAGGTTGGTTCCTTTTGTCTTAGCCCACTACAAACTAACCTATAACTTCAAAATGCAACTAAACTAAGTCTAAACTACAAATTTGTAGGGACCAGGGTTGAGAAGGGAGAAAATGCTACAAAATGAAAGAAGGTGATGCACCAAAGCTAAAACAGGGTTCAAATCTGACCTGTAGAGACACAAATGCAACCACACATGCAAGAATCAAAGAGAAACACAGAGTTTTGCAAGAGACAAGTGAATAGATTAAAAAAAAGCAAGAGGGCAAGAGATTCACATCAAATACACTAAGCATTTAAAGGAATGAACCACAATTGCATATCACTTAAAGCATTTTCACTTGTGTTTACATAACAACGGTTTGCAAAACCTACAAAACGCAGTTACAGAGGTTTGAAGGTATGGAAATTGCAAAACTCTAAGGCAGAGCTCCAAATCCAATAAAGAAGAACCCTTCTTTCATGTAAAAGCACTTACATTTATATCAAAATGTAAAACGAAGAGAGAAAGAAGGGGAAAATGCAAAATCAACTAAGCAATGAATAAAATTCACCCACCAAGGACTTTGTGCCATCATTTTTGCAATTTTAAGCGTGGGCATCCTTCTTTCTCACTTACACACGCCATCAAACTTCATGGATCAAGCATGGGCATCATTAAACATTAAATTTCAATTGGTGAGGTGGTTGAACACATAAATTGGCTAAAACCGCACTTTTCTCTCGCCATTCCCGTGTTTTTGTGGTTCTCCCTTAGAAAAACATCCTTTTATGCGCTTCTTTAGTGTAAAATGTAGCCCTTCGAAGACAAAATGAATGCAACAATTCTCATGCAATTTGGAGCTCCCCATCGGAAGATATGGCCAAAGAGCCCACCTCTGCCTTGTTCCACAACTTTGACAAATTGCTCCACGGCTTTGAATACGTTATGTGGCTTTTACACCTCTGTGGGTTCCTTTACCATGCGGAGTTGAATGTTCCACATCATATGAACCTTCGCCAACCCACGCAATACTATAGTTGACCTCTGCGGCTACTCCTTGTTGTGCGGATTTGACAACTTTCACACTAGTTGTTTCACACTCTCGTTATGCCATGAAGGTCTTTTTCTTCAAGTGCAGAAATTTGACCCACAACCATGTTTCCTCGTTTCGCAACTTTTGAGAACTTGTAGAGGACTATAATTGGGAAACCCACCAAACATAGGATATTGTTTCACACTTTTCCAACCTTAGTCGTTTTGAACTCCTTAACTTTGCTTTGTGGTGCTTCACGGCTTGTCCTAAACGGACTTCATCCTTCATTTCATGACATTGTGACCAACTCCGCGGAACACCAAATTTCTCCAAGTCCGTGCAAAACTCACCTTCCGTGCCGCAAGGTCTTAACTACATCGGAATTACTCTCGAGTTTCAAACTCCTTTGTTTTGTGGGTTAGGAGAACTTGCGGAACACTAAATTTATGCACTCCACAAAATAGTAGGATCTAATGTTTCGTCACTTTCCCTTAGCCAAGATCCGCCTAAGTCTTGTGTGTACTCCCTTTGTTCCGCGGGTTAGGAGAACCCATGGAACACTAACTTCCTTGATTTTGCGGATAACTAAATTTCGGTGTTTCATGGCTTTCCGAGAAATTTTTTTCCCAAGTCCAAAATTTGATAAGTTGTCCAAAACTCGCAAGGGTGCAATTTGGGTCAACAAGCCTACCGTAATCGAGGATGTTAATTTTGGAGACAATGACGACAAGGTCCAGAGAAGAGTTGTTGAATTATGGACCGTGTCCAAGAACCTTCACATACTCGCAATCTATTTGCTATTTTGGTAGTTTGCAATTTTATTTGTGATGATTGTTAAGCACTATTTTGGTACTATGTTGTCCATGCCCAATAGTATTGTTAATGAGTCTTCATGTGGTTAGTGTTCAACTTAATACACGGTAATTTTCAATGTTCATGGTTCCATGCCTTGGTGTTGAAGGTCTTATTGGTTTTGGTTTATGGCTTTAAGACCATCTTGAAGACTAGTTTTTAAATCTCTAAATATTGTTAGGTTTAAACCTTTTATATATAAAGAGCATATGCTGACCTTACAATAAAAGAACTAGAATTCAGGAGCTCAAACATCCTTTGGTATCAAGTCTCTAGTTTTGTAAACTATCCTCTTTATTTTAAATTATAATTATTTTTCCATTTTAAATAGAAAAATATTATTTGTTAACTTTACAAGAGGGCCCTAGGGGTTGTGACGTAATATGGTAAATGAGGAAATTGGTGAATAAAAAGATACAAATTCAATAACTGAAAAGCTACTCCCCATCCCAATTCTTCTCCAGAAATTTCTAATGTAATAAATATGTCAAAATCTGCCCTAAACAAACATGAGAAATCAGAATGGGATACTTACGGTACTCAAAATTATATGGATTTGATGTTTGCCATGCTCAATCTGTTGCGAAGATCTGTTTATATCTAGTCGCCAACATTTAAGGAAATGTGTCCCAACCCAAGAATAATTTCGCGCCCTGTGCCAGATGGTGTTTGATCTCCGTGAGCTCAATAGCTACTGCAATGATGGTAGAGGGTTGAGCCCTACACTCAACGTCCAACCTCTGCAAGTAAGCTTCACGCTCCCAAAATCTCATCCATCTTATCCATCTAGTGGCTTACAGCAGTTTCATATGCATCCATGGCTGTCATGGTACCGGCATGGTCCATATGTTACTTACTATACTCCGCTGCCATGGTCACCCACTATCCGGCAAAAGAACCATATGTTGTCATAAGCCAGATGCACATCAATTTTCGAGATCTTGACCTTAGAAACAATGGATACACAAGAGAGTAACGCTATTACACATTTTCTACTTATTAAGAAAAAGGCAGTGCAGTTATTACATGCATTCACATATAGAACACTTCACATCAAGATTTCCTATTCAACTCAACTATATTTACTCAATACGAAAACATGTTATAGTCTGCCATTCTCACTGTCTTCTACTCACTTCACTACTCTCTTTTCATATGGTAAATTTCATGACTATAGCACATAGGCATATATATCGCCTCGACTCACAGAGACATGTCTACTCAACATCTAAGTGATCAGGTCAAACTGTGAAGCTCTGTATGATGTTGCACAGGTCTAAAGCTAATGCTGATCTATACTACCCATCTGTCATCATAACTGATGCTGCAGTATGTTTTGGGACATCATGGAATATGAGAATGTCCATGGCACTATGATGAAGAATCCTACCAATGCCCCAATTATTCTTAACCCACTCGTCAAAAAAATTCTTGATGGCAGATAACCATTATTGGTGACCAGAAAAAAGATCAACTAGGTTGCCAGGAAACGGAAACGGAAACGGATACGAAACACGAAACAGCAATTTTCAAAAACCTTGGATACGAAATGTTACCGAAACGTCCGTATATATATATATATATATATATATATATATATATATTACTCATTTTATAATTGTAGACCATAAGAAATAATTGATAAAGCACTCAAAATATTTTGTATTCATTGAAATTTGAACTTCTAAAGAGTCATGACTCATCACTCAACATGGTTACGTATGACTCATCATTGAAAATTGTATGCCACATTTCGAAATGTTTCCCCACGTTTCCATTTCTGAAACGCTTTCAGGGAGAAACGTAACCCTTTTGGCGTTTCTGTGCATCATAGAAGATCAACATTCTTCAAACAAATCTCTTCACTTGCTTTGGATTTTCAAACATCCATCTGCCCTCTGCAACTTGAAATTCGACATCCCGAATTTGAAAAGGTTCACCTTTTTTGGCTATATCTCTGAAGGATACCTTTACAGCCCCTTTACCATTTTGTACAGTCGCCTTCTCATTCTTGTTCTCTGCACCATTAAAAATGGGTTTTAAATGGATTTTTTTGCTCCATCTAAATTTCTCCTTCACAATCTCCATTATTAAAACCTATACCGCCTGAAGCTTTTACATGCTAGAGACTAAACTTTATTTTTAAAAAGCACTATAAATTTTAGTTGCAGTCTCTTAAACAAGCCCCAATTCGAAGTCACTAAATTATAAAACAAGTAAGACAACCTACCACTTCCCCTTGCACCAATGGGACATGAAAGAGAACTCTTTTAAAGCCACAATCAATCACACAAACAAAACATTAACGTAGCCCCAAATAAGAAACAAGAGAAAATCTAGCTACTCGGGCCCTCTACCACCTTCATGCAACACCACCTAAGAAAGCTTAGAGCAGCTCTAATGGTGGGTCACTATTGTCCCCCAACAGCCAGGCTAGAGCTCCAAGTCTATTGAAAACAAACTTTTGAAAAGGCTAGCCTTTTCAACCACGTGATACAATACATGAATTGTTATTTATTCATCCCAAGGTTTTTAGCTACTCTAAAATATTAAGCTAGTTGCCATGGAGGGAACACTCTATCAAACTTCAGATTTCATTGCCATATAAAGCGTCAAACCATGAAGTAAATATGATTTTCTTACAAGAGGCGATTCTTGTAAGCATGCAAGCAGAGAAAACCAAACCTAGATTCACCAAATAAGGACGGCTAGGACAGAATTCATATTCATTGAACAAATTGGCCCTGAACTTCTTGTGGAATTCTCAGAGAAATTAATGTAGAGAACACAGGATAATAGAAACAAATCTACTATTATTAGAATGGTGGATTTATGCTTTAAAATCCTATAAATAAGCAGCAATCAATGCATATTAACGTTTCCTCCTATGATTGAATTTTTGTTATATGTCATGCATACCTAAAAGTGTTTTCCTTTGAGTGCTTATGACTCTCAGAAGTAGCAGAGAGCACCATACATCAAGCCTTCCTACAACCCCTTGCAGCCCAAGCTCCCTGAATAAAAAGCCAAGTTTCCCCATCATAAAGGAAGCTTCAGTGGCACTGTACATCTATTACACTTCTCAAACGAGCATGAGTCTACCAATTAACAAGCAAAGAAGGAAAAATATCACAATAAAAACCAAACACTGGCAACTGAACTAGATATATTTCACATTTTCTGACATGATCAGAGCATAGAATATTTAATTTGATAGCCTCCATTACAATCTCAAACAATAGCACAAATGGGCTGAATCAATTACTATGTCACTGTTTGATTGCACAAATGTATATGTAGGTACAAAAATTAAAATATGCAAAAAGAGGGAATAATAAAATGAGCTGGTCTCACAACCCACAGAGTCCTGCATGTGTTCAAAGCTCAAAAACATTGCATGCAAGTTAATAAATGCAACTCTAAGGCAAGGCCCACAGTATTCCACATCCCCATAAACATGTTAACGAAAAACATATTTCCTATTATGAATGCATTGAAATTCAAGATTCTCTTAGAATAAGTTAGATTTGCAAATATACTTTACAGGTGGAACACGGCCACAAGTTATATACTTTGCATATGCGCATGCTTTCTCAATTGGCTAAGATAGTGCAATGATTACCATGACAGCTTCTCCACCTTAACCTGAAAGGAATAAAACAAGGAAAACAAAATATCGGAAGTATATTCAGTATGATACTCTATATAGAAAGCATTTCTACTCAAACCAGGGGTATGAAACTGCCAGCTCCTTTGTTAAATGGCCTTTGAACTGGTGTCATAGGAGGGTTGATCTCCATTGGATAAGCTCTGGGAAGAAAACACCTCAAATGACTAGCACCCCCAAGGGTCTATGGTGTTTACACTCATTAAATTAACTCTACTCTTCGGAGGAGGATCTCACTTTATGCCTCCACATGCAACCATTCTCATTAGGGACACACAACTTTACGTTGGTCTCCAAGCCTTCCTAAATATGGATAGGAGATTAACCACTTTCTATCATATAAGGCCAAAAGACTGTATATAAAGGGACTGTCTTCTCAGGCCAAAAGAATATATACGTAGGGGCTGCCTTCTTATGTCAAGCATGTAGGTAAGGCCCTTAATATCATTACAGGAGAAGTACTACAAGCTGTAACCTGTGAGGAAACGACTAGACAATGTTCTTTTCCTTGGGCAATTAAAGTGTACACATACACAGGAAGCTCATGAGAAGTGTAAGATACCCAAAATCTCCCTCTCCATTAATCCTATTGTGTCACTTATTTGCTTTTGGCACATTATGGTGCATGTGAGTACACCATTCCTCTTTGACACGTATTGAAGAAGAAGTGTCAGAAAATCAAAACTCTTGTCTTAAATTCTCTGAACTGCCAGAAATCAGTTTACTAATACTACTGGAGGATAAAATGTGAATAAGTAAGTTTTATGTTGAGTGAAATTCCAGCTATAAGTTTTCCAGATTTTAACAAAAATCTTTATAATAATATCATAAAATACAGTCAAAGAAAGAAAAAAATACTAACGTCCATGGATGAACAAAGTACATCAATGAAACTCAAAACTACAGAAAATTACACTAGCTAACCAGGAGTGCTAAAGGAAATCCAACAACCAAAAATAAAGTATCTAAAACTAGAAGTAGGAAGCAATAAAACCAAATGTTTAAACTATAGTGGCATACTCAAGTCAGCATAAACAAGAGAGCATATCTATATGTGTGTGTGTGTGTACATATATATGTATATATATAGATTATATACATATATTATATATATATATATATATATAAAGAAACAACCCTGCAAAAGGAAGGCCTGATGCTAAAAAGAACTGCCAACAGAGCCAAGGGAAGGGAGCCAAGGAGAGAACAAGGCCTTACTCTGTGTCAAAATCAGAAGCAGAAGGACTAGGCATCCTAATCAACCCACCAGAAAGTGCCATTGTCGAGTCTGATGATACCCTCAGGAGAACATATCAACATTTTCCAACAGTTATTAAACATATTTGCTGATGCTATCAGTTCTAAAATGCACAAGTGACTTTACTTTTTACTTGAAACCATGCATCAACTATTACTTCATAGTGAACAGAAGTGTTACAAATGGATATAACCTTTCTAGCAGTATTCTCTGCACAAATGCTAGGAGAGCAAGCAGTTCTGCTTCTGTGGCTACTCTTAAAGAGTCAAACTTCTTTGGTAAAAATAAAATCTGCACATAATAAATTTTGTTAATTCTATCCTATATGAAGCAAGCTCTCCTGCCTGAAGTGGAGAGTGATTTCTCTGAAATGATATTTTACATCGTTGTTTCAAATGAAAGGGGCAAGCCTTACAGTTTTCTAAACTATTTTCCATGCTCCTGATCATTGAGATGTCTAAAGGGGCCACAAACAGCAAGCCATACTTTGTTTAAACTTGGGATCCAACATCACAAGGTTCTAGTTGTTTTACATTGCCAGAAGGAATGAAGCACACTTCCCTCATTTTGTGGTAAAAGGTTCTAGTGACTTTGTTTATTACCAGGCCTCAGCAAGAAAAGTTCTAGTGAATCAGTTTCACAGTTTTTTTTTTTTTAATTTTAAAATAGTACCACACTTTTAGGACTTTTTTACAGTGTTCGAAAAGAACATAATATAGGTAGCCAGTTTCATAAGTTTTTTTCTTCATATGTAGTGTTGTTGACCTTTTGGGAAATTATCACACTTATATTAAGGAAGTTATTCGGCAGTTGTAATTTTGAAATAATGCACACACAAATGAAAAACACCATTTTGTATACCTATCTAAAATAGACTTCTACATATGTGTATCTACAGGAACGCATGGAAATCAATAAATGCAACACATAAATTTTCTTGCTTTTGTGTTCGTCTTGACCTTTTATTGCCACAATATCTCAATAATTACTAGTCACATAGATATCCTAGAAGTGTGTATCTGACCATTGCATATAAATCAACACTGACATAAAATTTGAAGATGAACTATATAGATAAGCATTTTTATTGTCATCCTTTGACTTAATTTGTGAAAGAAGAATCAATAATTGGACACCTATTTCTTGTTTATTTGATACTAAACCATATGATGATCCAAATGAAACAAATTTTAATTTCCCTGACATTGAATAAGACCTTGGAGTTTTTCAAAACATATACAGAAATAAGAAAAAATATATATATCCAGAAAAAGTACAAGTTTTATTTTGATGCCCAACCACTAAGCTCTATGGCACAAAAACCAAGGACAAGCTTTGAATCTATGCGAATAAACCTTTTCTTTATTACCTTGCATGCTCAAATTGATCCAGTACACATGCTAGGCTGAATAAGATGGAATTGACATATCGCAAACAAACGCGTTACTATTTTCTTGACATATTTTTATAATTGGTTCCAATAGTAATAGAATGACTATCAGCTCCCACTTATACCTATATCATAGAGTTCTAGCATAAATTTTAATCTCATAATCTGCCTCTAAAACTTATCTTACATTTTATACTATTGCTCGTGGATGATGCTTTTGTAATAGGTATATTGACTATATTCTAGCATGCAACCATAAACAAGATGTTTATAGTTTTTGGAAATCCATCCAAACATGTTTCTTCATTCTTGTTCATTGTACTTCTTATATTAAATGGAATTCTAGTGCACCCCACTCCCTCCCAGAAAAGAAAATAAATGTGCAGTGCCAAAGTTTTCTTGTTGGGGCCTAAATCAATCAATGGTCCAGCTCAGACAAAATCAGGACTTATTTAGGTAATATTGTCCCATTCTATGCTAGTACTAAGAGACACCTGCAAATATATTATTTCTACTAATGATCACCACTGTACAATATCCGACAACAAACTCTGAACAGGGAAATCTTGAGAATTACTAGAAGATGCATGCATTTAACTGAAACTGTAATCATGGGCATTCTTGAATTCAACAAAACATACATGCCCGTTAGCAAAAGTATATAATGTTTTGCTTCTTGGCATAGAGTCAGAAAACAACAAACCGGATTGTGGAACAAGGAAGATACTTCTTAGCATTCACCACCATTCCTGCCCAAACTTGACGGCCTTGGCTGGTGAAGGGAAATGCCCCCTCTAGACAAACAGTAGCTCAACACATTCCACAGAGGGGTCAGGGGTTCCATCGCATTGAAAATATCATCTTCTGAATTGCATAAAATCATTTTGGAGATTCCTCGGCACTTTCATTTGTGCGTACGATTTACACCCTAGAACGCCAGGCATTCTACCACAATGTTCTTGGCTACAGTTTGCACATTTACCCTGTCTGTGTGTCCTTCGAGCCCAACAAAATATAGTCATCCGATGATAATGGCTTAATACTTCTTAACCCAGTGACTAGTTATTTTCTGTCACAGATCGAGTCCATCAACCACTCACAAATAACAGGGTTAAAAATACTTGCCACCAAACTCAAATGAAATTCTAACTCGAGGTAATCAGTTACTCTCTCAAACCGGGAGGCGGGAATTTCTGGCCTCAACACACTATGAATCAATGCCAAAGAACAAGGGTTTGGAACTTGAAAATCATCTTAACCTCATCATTCCAAACATGGCCGCTACTCTTTATCATTAGTTCATTGGGAGCAGCGTCAGCTGAAACTATTTGGTGCCTATTTTTCCCGTGCTGATGAGAAGATGAGGCCAAACGCAGGAGAAAAATTTCCACATCCACAACTGTAGAGAACAAACAGAAATAGTGAAATATCCAAACATTAAAGGGTACCTTTACACTATTGTATCTGTAGAAATTGCCAAAACACAACCTTAGTGTGACCATATGAATCCCTTTTCAAGACCATCAATATACTTCTAGGTAGTCTTTAATTACTGCTATCACACAAATGTTAGACCCTCTACATGATCATGAATGAACAACAGAACTTTTGGGTAACATGGGATTGTCTCCAAGTGTGGGACCTTGCAAAGTGAGACAAACCTCTAGAGAAGGCTGGTTCCTTCTCTCTTAGCTCAACGCAAACTAACCTAAACTACTCAAACTGCAACTAAATCTAAAGCATACAAGATCCAAGGTTGGGACGAAAGGGAAAAATATGCAAAATGAAAGAATGGCGATGCGCCAATACTAAGATAGGGTTCAAATCTGACCAGAAAGACACATAATAATTGCATGTGCAGAAATCTAAAGGAAACATAGAGTTCTGAAAGACATGAATGAATAAAATTTAATGAAAATAAGAGGGTAAACATCCACAACAAATAAAGAGTATTCGAAGGAAAAACAACCACAGATGTATTGCATTCGGATCCATCAAGTTTACAAAGCAGAGAAGTTAGGGAATTCATGCAAAATGTGAAGTTGTAGAGGTTTGAAGGCAAGAACGGGCGTTGCTCCAAGGCAGAGCATGCAGTTCGAAAGAAAGGAACCCGTAAAACGTGCTTAAGCACTTACATTTATAGAATATGAGAATGGGGAAGAGAGAGATGGGAGGGAATTCAAATTTGGATTTTACAATGAATGAAGAAAATTTGTCATCCATAAATCTTGTCACCATGAATCTCCCGATAAATCGTCATTTTCCTTGCAACGCGCCATCGAGATTCGCAGCGAGAGTATGGGTGCCATTTGAGCTTTTACTCCGAGTAGGTGAGGTGGTTGGGCGCTTGAAATGAGTAAACCGCGCACTTCCTTTGTTTCTCCCGCACTTGCATGGTTCTTTCTCCAACACTTCTTCCAACTCCACATCTCCACATTCGAGCATGAAGCCCTTGAAGAGACAAAACCAACGCACCAAATCTCATTGAAAACGGAGCTCCAAATCACAAGTTATGGCAGAAAAACCAATTCCGCCTTGCCTTGCGGCTTCCTTTGAATTTTGCTTTGTTTCGCGACTTTTACACCTTGGCGGGTTCCTTTGTTGCATGAATTTGAGTGTTCCGCAAAGATATGAATCTTCACCAACTGCGCGCAATACTATAGCCGTGACCTCCACGGCTACTTCTTGTCGCGCGGTTTGACAACTTTCGCACTAGTTGTTTCATGCTCCCGATATGCCATGGTGGTTTATTTCTTCGCTGCACGACATCCCGACTGCGACCATGTTTCCTATATTCTGCGGCTCTTCACTTCTTGTTGCGCGGCATTTGCTTGGCGGACTATGTTTCTTCGTTCT
Source organism: Taxus wallichiana var. yunnanensis (assembly GCA_018340775.1). Classification (NCBI taxonomy): domain Eukaryota; kingdom Viridiplantae; phylum Streptophyta; class Pinopsida; order Cupressales; family Taxaceae; genus Taxus; species Taxus wallichiana. Next base: position 665,107,147 of record CM031235.1, read on the forward strand.
ACGGGTTAGGAGAACCCGCAGAACACTATGCTCCCACATTTTGCGAGAACACTACAATCAATGTTCCACGGCTTTTCAACTAAAAATCTGCCAAAGCCCTCCGCGTCATTTCCCTTACCGCACGGTGCTTCAAACCTCCTTCGTCTATCGCGGCTTCTCCTTAGTGGACTCCAACCTTGGCGCGCGGAATTAACCCCGCAAAACACCGAATTTCCCAAGCCCGCGCAACACCGATTAACATACTCATCATCAAAAGAGTGCAAGAAGCTCTCAATGATCTCATCCGCATTCAAAGTCTCAATGTCTCGATTTGTCCTCTATCTTGTGCTCACCAATGTATCCTTCGTTTCTGATTTTTGTGAAGAGAAATCGGTAACTTTAAAGAATATGGTGCCATCATGCACACCGCATTCGAGCAAAGAGATTTTTCATCGTCTTCTTCTTGCTACTCTACAAATTCAACCTCTTGTGCTTTTCAATCTCAGCCCCTATTGTGGGTCTAACCAATTGTGGGATTCGTTTGGCCTCAAACTTTGAGCTCCTATCTTTCAAATTTTGCATGAGAACTTCCCCTGCTTGGTTCTTCGATTCGCTGCCCTCTCAAACTTCATTTAAAGAGGACTAAAATGATGGAAAGGTGGTCTGTTGATGAGAAAATGGGTTTCTTGGACCAATGGAGTCGATAGATGTGCTGATTTAAAGCCTTCAAAGGCTGGAATATCACCAAACACACATCAAACTTGGTGAAATGATGTAAAGCTCAATAAAATTATCCCATCGGTGTCTTTAGAACTGTTATCACACAAAAGTTACACCCTCTGCATGATCATGAATGAACAACAAAACTTTTGGGTAACATGGGATTGTCTCCAAGTGTGGGACCTTGCAAAGTGAGACAAACCTCCAACGAAGGTTCTTTCCTAGCTCAACGCAAACTAACATATACTACTCAAATTGCAACTAAACCTAAAGCTAAATCTAAATCATACAAGATCCAAGGTTGGGAGGAAAGGGTAAAAGATGCAAAATGAAAGAATGGCAATGCACCAACACTAAAACAATGTTCAAATATGACTAGAAATACACAAAACAATTGCATGGGCATAAATCTAAAGGAAACACAAAGTTCTGAAAGACATGAATGAATAAAACTTAATGAAAACAAAAGGGTAAACATCCAAAGCAAATAGAGAACATTTGAAGGGAAAACAACCACAAATGTATTGTATTGCATTCAGTAAGTATCCATCACATTTAAAAAAATAGAGGTTAGGAATTTCATGCAAAATGCGAAGTTGTAGAGGTCTAAAGGCAAGAAAGAGCGTTACTCCAAGGTAGAGGTAGACACAAAATCTATGCACTTATGTACATTTCTAGGTCCTAAAGCATACTAATGTACACATGATTCCTAAGCAAGAAAACTAGTGGTCATAACTCTTTTTAGGCCTTTTACTTTATCTTTTGCATTTATTGGCCTCACACATCTTACACATCCATGTCGAAACTTAACTTATTTATATTTTATGGCCTCGGACACTAGTGCCCCAGATTAGGACAGAAGCGCCCAGGCGCTCCCATCCCTCTTGGGCACTCCTGACCCTTTCTATCATTTTCTCACTCTTTTGGGTCTCTTTTACCTTTTGGTCACCTTTTACACTTTTGGGTTGGCCTTCCAGTTGTCAATTATGAAATTCAAACAAGGGAATCATATATATACTTAGTTACTTCTCCAAAATCAAGGGCCAAGCACTAAACATTATCTATTATCACCTAAGCTTGCATCCAAAGGCATAAAGAGCATTACAAAGCATCCATCTAGCACATCCATACAAGGGACAAGGGTTGCATCACTCTGCATACACAACATAGGAGGGAAGTTCATTTTATTCCATCTCACACATTTGCATACTTGGAGCATTCTAGATCTAGCCCACTATCATAGTGCAACTTGCACAAGGGCAACCTAGGGCATCATTACACACACATTCACACAAAACTACATGGAGTTTGAAATGTAGTGCAACACTCGGTACTAAGTTCACTCTTCGAGGTGACTATCGGGGTCAATCCGACTCCACATTCTACATCTTTTTATTAGATTTGATGTGGTTTGTGGACATGTGTAGCTAGACAATTATTTTTTTAGGTTACATGAGTACATCGATGATTGGAGAAAACCAAGAGTGAGCAAAAAGGAAACTAACAATGAAGCTCCTCTTGCCTGAAAAATCGTTGAACCTAAGCATCTAACTGGACACTAGCACCCAGATCGAGTCACACTAGCTTAGCCTAGGATGCTCCTGTCCTCCCATGGGCACTTTTGTCCTGCACATTTCTAAGTTTTAGAACCTCTAGTGAGCCTTGATGACACTCTTCTAGTTTGTTTCAATAGTTTTCCTACCCAAATCATCTCCAGATTGTGCGAAATCAGCTAAGTCATCTTCTCTCTCTTTTTGTTAGGGTTTCATATTATTGCATGTTTGTTTTTATCCATTTATTGTATTTTATCACTTGTATATCATTCATTATAGTAGTTACTCTGAAATATAGATTTAATTCAATTTAAATTAAATCATTTGGTGAACCCCACTCGTGATCAAACACTTGGATCCTTATTTTTCCTATTCTATCTAATCTTCTTTCATGGCTCCTAAAATTCCTCAAGTCTCCTTGTATCAATTACTTCAAATGCACCCACCTTGCAAAGATGTTCTCCAAAAATCCCTAGACACTATGTACCTCCCTTGCAATACGCCACCTGCATAAGTAAGTGCCATTTTCAATCGTCTCTCTCGAACGACCCTATCACCCTAATACCACAACCAATCAATCCATCTTCGAGTCAATTCAAGATTTACACCATTTATTTCAAGATAAATTTCAAGCTATGGAAACCACGATTACATCCCTCATAGCTGAAATCCAACATCTCAAGGTTGCTTCTCATGCCCATGCTAGTTCTTCTTCTACACTCATCCTAATCCCATGTCTACTACATGTGCTCATACAAGTGAAGCCAAAGTCTTACTACTACACCTCTCAAGTTTGATCTAAATGCTAAGCAACATGATATTCTTCCTGAGCTCCTCAATCACCAGTTGATCAACTTGCCACCTACTCATTACTATCCTCCTTATCGGCTTGATAAATACAAAGGTCACCCATTTTGCAATTATCATCAAAATTAATGGACATCATGAAATGATTGCTATGCTTTAAAACTAAGAATTGGGCACCTTGAGCATCAAGGTTTTTATTTCATTTGTACACACAACATTCTTTACATCTCATCTCCATTCTTACTAAATCCCACTTGGGCTCCCAAATCTTGCTCCCTCTATGTCTAATGAGCATCATGCCATAATTACTAATGTTCCTTCTTCTGGTAAGTCAAGAGCCACCTATCCAACCCTAGTGTCATACCACCTTTAAAAATACTTACCCCATTACCTCCTATCAAGTCCTCTACAACGTTACCAATTCCAAATAAGTAACCACCTTTAAAATAATTAGCCCATTACACCATATCAAGTCATCTACACCATTACAATCCCAAGCAACCACCATCCATCCCCATTCCTCACCACAAGCCGAGATCCCTCACCAACCTCCTCTAATTAAACACATAATTCCTCCTTTCGCTCAAGCTAATGCTTATATTGATGGCCAAGACACATTTCAAACTCTCCACCACCATGGCATGCTCTCTCACATCATCACATAGATCTTCATCATCCGCACTTGGGGGGGCATCCAACTTCCCCCCTATAGTCACATGTTCTCCTCAGTAGTTTCCTATCCATACTATTCACATCCACATCTTTTGCTTTGCAATTCATGTCAATATTTCTAACTATGGGCGCACACTTCTATGGGCACTTTCTACATCTACTCTACTCTCTATGTCTCCATACATACATGTTTACTACTCATGCTTACTTATGGATCCTTCTACTCATGATACACATACTACTTTCTATATACGGTATATACATCCTTTCATGCACTATACATACTTTGGCTACTCTTGTTCACAATGATCACATCTATTTGCCAACAATCTTTGATATACATACACACTTGGGGCATCACACTCTCTCCCCCCATCACTATCACAGTCAATATCTCTCTCATCTTATCTCTCATATCTCCTATTGCATTTCATGCTCCACGCTTCATGTCTATCTTTCTAAGTACTATCACATCTCTGGTACACACGTTGTACATCATTACCCATGATGACACTCTAGTTCCATGGTTCATACTTGAATGTTGAGGGTCAAATTCTTAAATGAACCTCACATCATCTACACTTCACACTTCATTTTGTGCTTTACAATACATTTTTTAGCATCTACTCAATCTCATATACACCTTCATTTCCCAATACTGACACACTCTTGTTCTATGGTTCATTCTTGATTGTTGAGGGAGCATTCTAAATGAACCTCATCTCATACACATCCGCTGGGGGGAAACATGGCTCCTCCTCCTTCACATCTTGCACACATCACACATGCCATCACACTCACACAACATTTTCATATCTTGGTTGCATTTACTCTTGTTAGCTTATTTTACTTACATGTTACACTTTTTTTCCTATGCTAGACGGATTCTTAGTATGTCATTATCTTTTTCTATATACACATGCACATTCACTTGGTATCTTGAGGTGAATGTAAGACCTTTCATAGATTCATACATGATGCATGATGCTCGACACACTTCTCTTTACCAGTCCCACCGAGGCTCTTGGGGGCATCTACCTTTACTACTCTCATACTCTACACATCATAGTCCTATTGTTTCATTTTTACTTCTTGCACTATCACTTTACTTTCATTGATTTATACACACTTTGACATACTATCTATCTTTCTAACATGCTAATGGGTGCTTCATGTGTAGCATTTTCCTTACAGATCAATACAACCATGGTTATCTCATCACTTTTTTGCTTGTTATTTTTTGCTATTGTTTGTGGGCTATGCCCTATGTCTTGTTTGATCATTGTTTTTTTTGGCCGCTTTATCCCTTGATTGTCTTGTGACATTGTGAGTGATGTCCCATGTATGAAACCCACTTTTTCACGGTCCATCTTGTCTTCACACTTGCTTGTTACATTGTCTTCTATTACATGCTAGCTTTTTTTTACACTAACACTTGTTACTAGCCTACCTTGTTTGCATGTGCCTTGGTTTCTACCATGCACATCCCTACCCCCATAGGTATCCACTACTCATATATGTATGCATATCAGCTCATGTCTCTCCTTTGGGCCCACATTCTCCTACAAATCGTACATGCACCCCAAAATGAGGGGGCATCTATTATGAACAAATCACCCCTACAATGACAGCTCAAACAGCTTATATATAAACAAACACAATACAGAATCATCACAAACACATAGTTACATATTGGCTCAGAATCAGACTTGGGCCCAAAATACAAAGCAAACACTAGCGCACAATCTTGGACATTAGCGGTGGGTGCTTGTGTCCCCCCTGGGCTTGTGTCCTAGGGAAAAAAAAGTCAATTTCTTAGTTTAGCACAAATTTTTATAGTTTACAACATTTCTCCAAAGTAGCAGGCACTTGCCTCCAATTACAGAATGCATTCTATCAGTTACATAATTAGATTACAATCGGAACAAATCAAAAATCAAATCAGGGATGTACCATCTGCAGTGGTGCTTATTGGGAAGCATCATGGAAGGAGAGAAAAACTAGACCTCTCTCCCCAACACTCTTCTCTTGGCATGAGATCGCCCAAAAAAACTCACTTTGGCATGAGATCACCCAAAAACTCATCTCTCTCTCTTGCATGAGATCACCCAAAACTCACCATCACATTTTCAAAAAACTAGAAACTCAAGCAAAAAATTTTCTTTTCTATCTCATACTCTCTTACATATCAGGTGCACACTTTCCTTTTACACACTTTTACACTACTTACTTACTTATACATTACTAATCGATTTTTATATACAAAAATTTGACTAGTTTCTCGCTCTTCTTTTGTAGGTCCATCCTTAATACACAACAAGAAGCAACTCACATCAACAAGCACAAGCTCCAATAACACACACACTACTACATACACTTCACCCTAAGGTCTACTTCCCTTCCTAGTCTCCACGCTTCACATTACGATCACTTCATGCTTCACTTGTCCACTTAACACGCTATAGCTACACTCTTCTCTACAAGATTACAAGTACATCTTCTATCTACTTTATGCTATCGAGTATTCACTCAACAACATAAAGTGGGGAAAATGTAGACACAAAATCTATGCACTTGGGTACATTTCTAGTCTTAAAGCATACTAATGTATACATGATTCCTAAGCAAGAAAAATAGTGGTTGACAACTCCTTTTGGGCCTTTTGCTTTATCTTTTGCATTCTTATTGGCCTTACACATCTTACACCATCTTGCATGAACTTAACTTATTTATCTTTTATGGCCTCAACACTAACACCCAATTAGGACAAAAACACCCAAGCGCTCTTGTCCCTCCTGGGTGCTCCTAACCCTTTCTTATCATTTTCTCACTCTTTTAGGTCTCTTTTACTTTTTGGTCACTTTTACACTTTTGGGTTGCCTTCCAGTTGTCAATTATGAAATTCAAACAAGGGAATCATATATATATATTAGTTATTTCTCTCAAATAAGGGGCCAAGCACTAAACATTATCTATTATCACCTAAGCTTGCATCCAAAGGCATAAAGAGCATTACAAAGCATCCATCTAGCACATCCATACAAGGGACAAGGGTTGCATCACTCTGCATACACAACATAGGAGGGAAGTTCATTTTATTCCATCTCACACATTTGCATACTTGGAGCATTCTAGATCTAGCCCACTATCATAGTGCAACTTGCACAAGGGCAACCTAGGGCATCATTACACACACATACACACAAAACTACATGGAGTTTGAAATGTAGTGCAACGCTCGGTACTAAGTTCACTCTTCAAGTGACCGTCGGGTCAGTCCGACTCCACATTCTACATCTTTTTATTAGATTTGATGTGGTTTGTGGACATGTGTAGGTAGACAATTGTTTTGCAGGTTACAGGTACAATCGATGATCTATTGAAAGAAACCAAGAACGAAAAAGGAAACTAACAATGAAGCTCCTCTTGCACAGAAAAGGGTTGAACCTAAGCACCTTGACTGGACACTAGCACCCAGATCGACCACTAGCGCCCGGATGCTCCTGTCCTCCCATGGGCGCTTTTGTCCTACACATTTCTGAGTTTCGAACCTCTAGCGGAGCTTTGACGACACTCTTGCTTCTAGTTTGTTTCAACAGTTTTTCTGCCCAAATCATCTCCAGTTATGCAAAATCAGCTAAGTCATATTCTCTCTTTTGCTTAGGGTTTCATATTATTGCATGTTTGTTTTTATCCATTATTGTATTTTATCACTTGTATATCATTCATTATAGTAGTTATTACAAAAGTAGTTATTAAAAGTAGATTTAATTCAATTTAAATTAAATCAGGAAGAGAGAGATGGGAGGGAAATTCGAATTTGGATTTCGCCATGAGTGAAGACAATCTGCCATCCATGGATCTTTTCACCATGAATCTCCCGACGATCGTTGTTGTCCTTACTGCACACACCATCGAGATTTGCAAGTGAGAGCACGGGGGCCGTTTGAGCTTTTACTCCAGGTAGGTGAGGTGGTTGGGCACTTGAAATGAGCAAACTGCGCGCTTCCTTTGTTTCTCCCGAGCTTTCATGGTTCTTTCTCCAACACTTCTTCCAACTCCACATCACATTCGAGCATGAAGCCCTTAAGAAAAAACAAACGCAACAAATCTTGTTGAAAAGGAGCTCTAGATCACAAGTTATGGTAAAAAAACCAATTCTTCCTTGTCTCGCAGCTTCCTTTGAATTTTGCCTTGTTTCACACTTTTACACCTTGGTGGGTTCCTTTATTGTGCGGGTTTGAATGTTTCGTGGCATATGAATCTTCACCAACCCGCGCAATACTATAGTTGACCTCTCGGCTACTCGTTGTGCAACTTTGACAACTTCGCACTAGTTATTTCACACTCCCGCTATGCCGTGGTGGTCTATTTATTCGTTGCGCGGCATCCCAACTCGTGACCATGTTTCCTATGTTCCGTGGAGGTCTTCGCTTCTTGATGTGTAGCATTTGCTTGGCGGACTATGTTTCTTCGTCCTGCGGGTTAGGAGAACCCATGGAACACTATGCTCCCACATTCCACAGAACACTACAATAATGTTCCGCAGATTTTGAACTGAAAATCTGCAAAGCCCTCAACGCCATTTCCCTTGCCATCCGGTGCTTCAAACCTCTCCTTAGTGGACTCCAACCTTGGCGTGCGGAATTAACCCCACAAAATACCGTATATCCCAAACCCGCGCAACACTAAAATTCTTGGCCACAAAGCACTAACCTCTTGAAAAACCACCCAATTCCTTCACATTGCTTTCCTTGTTCCGCAGTTAAGAGAACCCATGAAAACACTATCATCATTGCATTCCGCGGAACACAAGGATAGTGTTTCGCTTTTTTCAACAAAATTTCATAAGTCCCAAAATTTAAATAAGTCGTCCAAAACTGCAAGGGGTGCAATTTGGGATAACAATTACTAAGGTGCCTAGGTCGTTCAAGACTTCATGTGACCATGATCGGTTCCCCTAAGCCCCTGGATGCTAAGGCTACTTTGTCATTGGCCAAGTAGTCTCGTAACCCTATTACCTTCTCTCGAAACAATGTTTGAAGCTAATTTTGTTATGTTGAGGAACAACATATAAGGCCTCGTGTAAGAAAACTTTTTATCGCCAACATGAGATAGACTGGTTTTGTGTTGCCTTTATAATCAAAAGAGAATCTCTATCCACTTCTACGTGTCATAGGCTCTTTTGTTGAGCTAGTGACAGACCCTTGCCTTAATAAACAGAATAGAATTTATTTCCACTTTTATGCCTCGTAAGTTCTTGTATAGAGTTATCGACAACCCCTTGCCATTATAAACAAAATAGAACTCTTCCACTTCTATGTGTCATTAATTTGTGTAGAGCTAGTGACAGCCCCTTAACCAACCAATGCTCTTTGCTTTAGCATTCATTATTGGTTTCCTTGGGGATACTCGAAAAAATGACCATAACATCCTCCTACTATTAACTATGAGTATGCACCCACCTAATGCCAGACCAAAGTTACCCTTAGAGATCCCATCCAAGTTTATCTTCACATAATTCCTTCAAGAAAGGTGTTAGCTTTCCCATGTTTAGAAGGATGCTTACTTAAACCCATTCAACAGGGAAAAAGATGAGAAAAACATTAGGAATTGCCCGTAGAGAACATGGAGATGGGCTTGGATCTATAATATGGTTACATCTGACCCCAGCCTATCGGTGCCCCTGTGGTGAAACATAAAGGTGATGTGGGCTTCGGTCCTCCACAGCCATAACTTTGACCCTTAACTCCAGGTGTCCCCATGAATGATGCAAGGCATCCAAGAACTTGTAAGAACGGAAGCTTGGTAAACAGTGCAAAATTCGTCATTCCTCACCACTTGCCCCAAACCTGTTGGGCATTGTACTTTCTTGTTAGTTATGCAATAAATAAATTTTTATTTTTTAGATGAAACAACTCCAAATTGTCTCCATCATGTGGTTAATATTTATGATCATTGAGCTCTAGCTTTCATAGATTGGAATGAAAATGTGGTCTATAGTTCCCAAGGACATCACCGGAAGATCATAATATCCAGTCCAAAGTCAATGCTAAAAGTTCATTTTCCAGCAGACACCTGAATATTGTTTAAGTTTTCATATGTGGTGCCAAAAAAGTTAGAACAGACATGAAAAACATGACAATGGTTCAGTTCATAAAAAACAAATTTATCTTGGATCGGAAGCTTAACCCCATTGACACAACATACAAACCGGAATAAACTAAAAATATATTGTCTTACCAAGATTTCCAATGGTTTGCTTTATTCACTGATATATTCTTAATGTAACTCAATCTTTGGCTTTGTATGACCATGGATCTGCTTACTTTTAAAAGAACATAATAAGGTTGGCACTTACACAGGACAATTACACCATCTCTTGGTAAGAATAACTTTCTACAAGTATCTTTGTCGAGACGCTGTCCAGTAAACCATCTACACTGTGTTAGGTATTAGAGTTAAGAGGATCCAACACATAGAATGCTCCACCAAATCACGCAGCAGATACAACCCATATGTTCATTTTCATTGAAAGACGAAGCACCCTGACATAACCTGGATGAACGAGAGAATGAACAAGTACAAACATCTTGTATGTGATTTTCCTAGACATCAAAATATGTTTAAAGCGGAATAAGTAGATTGTTAAAACATATGCTGTACCCCACGATCATTCTACTGGTGACTAGAAAAGATTACTCACATTCTTATTTCATCAAATGTCAAAGGTGAGCAGGAGATCCCATTTACTTTGAGATAATTCTAACTATTCCAGTTATCATCTCACTTTCTCTTTCTCCTTTTGAGCTATCAGGAAGAGAAAAGAGAAGATCCAAGAAAGGTAGTCAATTCCCTCAGAATATGTCACAAAGGCCCCGAATCTAATCTTGTACTTACCACAATGAGTTGTATCTTCCAATCGTGTAACATAATATTACTATGTGCATCAAAGACTAAAAATATCATTCATATCCCAAAAAAACATGAACCCGAATACGCAAGGAAGTTCTGATTAGAGCATTCATTGGTACTCAGGTAAGATCATTCAAGTTTTCCATTTAACAGAAGAGGAATTGTTTCTCCCTGATTCCATGCATTCTTTTCTCCTTCCAATAGCTAAAAGGAGAAGAAGGAAGTGAGATGTTTATCTTTAGTACTAATCTGGAACTGATCATCTCCAAGATTCTCGAATCATATGTTTTCAAAAATCTGCATTAAAATGAATTAATTTATTAGCCGTCGGGCAAAAAAACATAGAACTTATCAATATAAGCTTAAAAATATGATTGTATAATGAGTTTTTGATGGAATCTTTAATAAGTATCATAGGATGCAACAAAATTATAAAAACATAAAGTTGCTAAATCACTTCAACACTGATCTGAAATTCCGTGCTCCGTTATTAACAATTTGTATGCAATATCAAAGACTATGGTTTCTTCGAATGTCATAATATAATAATGTTACCCTTCGGGAATCTACTCAATATTTACCACAAACTAAAATTGTACTAGAAACATCCTTCAAGAATTCAGGCAAATCCCTTTGTTCATTGTACCCTTTTAGGCAAGAGTGCAATATGGTGTCATATCACTGAAAGGATTTTTATCCTGACCAAATCAACATCAATGACCTCAATCATGGAAGCATCCAGAATAAAGAGATAAACAGCTCACCAGGAAGCATATGCAGGACTGCAGAAGTCATTGGCAAAAGCTTTTGAAAATATAAATATAGATATGAACAGGAAGAGCAAGAGCATTTACATTCTGTGCAGGTCAGCCCCTAGGCCACAGGTATGGAACAAAGTTACAATATATGTTGGCCCTTAAATAACAAAAAAAAAGAAATCATAAGGACGGTATGCAAAATTTCCCAGGCAAGGCCTGCATTTTACCAGATCATTTTAGCATGATGTTGGTTTCCTCCCTACAAAATTTCAAAGGTTTTCTCCTGTGAAATTCAATCTTTTTCAGGAGTCTACAGTGAGGATATGCCTTTTGAGCTTGCGGACTTCTTCAAGTCAGTGTTTCATATCATCCACTTATAGGAACTAATCTACCTAGACCATTCACAGCTGGATTGGCCTTATATTCTCTTGTGGGAAGTATGAAGGCTAAACCATGCAAATGACCGCACATTGTTAGTTCCCATCTGTTGGTTTGCTGCAGCCTTATTGCAGTTGAGTGCATCTCTCTATGCTTGATTTCTATACAACAGCGGTGGCCTTGCCTCTCCAAGACTGTTTCTTTTCTTTTCGGCTCGAGGACTTGCCTCATTTACGATCTCCCCATAATTAAGGTTTCCAGTTAATTATGAATCTAAAGTAGATTTTCTGTGAAAAATTAAAAAAATCCTCTGTTTGTAGACACTTTTTCAGATGTCTCAGAGGGCTGCCTAAGAAGGGTTTCTTTCACCTTTTCCCTCATTAGTTTTTGTTGGCCTTTATAGAAAGATGGCCATTTTTGTTGAGTCAATGTTTCTTCAAGAAAATACTACCCTATTTCTATATTCAAACGTATGCAGGCACCTGCATGCCTGAAAATATATCTGAAATCAAACACTGCACCAGTTTTTTTGGTTTTTTTTTTGGTTTTTCCATCTGTTTAGCCAATTCTTAACATATCTTAAGGATTTACATGACAGAAGAAATCATTGTTACTGTGCAACCAAAATAAGTCAACAATTTAGTAAGAATTTTATAAACAGGAAGGCCAAAAACAATTATTGAGAAATGAAGATGGTTACCTGGAGGTCGCAGGGCAGGGAAGACATGAGAGGAATCCAATCCATGCATGTGGGTTGTATAGATTCAGTAGAGTACTTTCTCATAGGGAAGGGGAGAGTGGACACGTATGTGAATGATGGGCTAGAATCTACTTGTTGGCCTTCCCAAAATTTTGACACCTACTTACCCACTTGCATGTTCTTGTGCCTTATTAATTCATTACATTTATTAATTCATTACATTTATTGGGATGACGATGTGTGTGAACCCCGCCTTAAATCATAGTCAATGTACTACAAATTTTAGTACATTATTTTCTCTCCTAGATCATACTTACATTTGATGTTTTGACGTTGAAATTTCTCCATTTATTAGGAGAATTTTTAGTATATTATTTTCTCTCCTTTGGTCGTCATATATTATGTTTCCACATCGAAATTTCTTTATATAATTGGGTATGTAGAGGGGAAAGGAGCCAATGATGATGAACTTAAAGTTTGGTAGCCAATGATGGTGAACTTAAAGTTAGTTCGGGATTGTGAGACCCGCTTAAACTATCATATAAATTTTTTTTTAAAATACCCTTTATAAGATTATCATTTTTTCAAAATGTAAAGTTTGTTTTGTGCATTTAAATTATGTGGAAAATATATCTTTACGAGATTTAAAATAGGTACTTTTGAATACAAAGAAAATTAAGATGAGCTCTTACTTGTGAATAAAATCATCCTTTTGGGACAGTCGATGTGTCACCATTTTATTGGCTGGTATATAGATATGACTTGACTTGACTTGACTTGTGTCATTGGATACCTTTTTCTAAATTTTAAATGTGAAAATAATAAATGTTGACTTTGATTTTGACAACTAGTGGTAGTATACTTCACATTACCACTCATAATCATTGGCTTATGGAGAGTCATTGGCTTCTTTCACCTATTGGGATGCATGGTGCATGCCTAGATTTATTAGGATCACATTGTGCGTGATTCTTTAAATCATTGTCAATTTATTAGAACTTAAGGTTATATGTTTGATATTGAAATTTCTCCATATATCATGATATTTATTCTCCAATGGACTACAATAGAGACAAAAATATGATTCACATACTACTAAGAGTGTATTGGTGAGAAAATTTGTCGCGTGGAAAAATTTGTGGATTTCTTACCAACGCTCGAGGAGTCGAAGTCCCTCTACTTAGACATTGCGGCTTAGTATTTGCATGTGAGTGAAAAGGTGGGTTTTCCCGGTGGCCCTTGCGGTCGAGGATCCAACAGGGGCACTCCACCGACCTGCGATAAAGTTATTAATCGTTTGCTAGAGATGACTTTGTCTTGAGAATAGGGAAGGGAGTGAGAATGAGAAGTAGGAGAACTAATATTACAAGTAGAAACTCAAATTCCTGCACACACTAGTTAGAAATTTCAACACATGTATTTAAGAGAAGAAAACAACAAGATCTCAAAGCTACCGGCTAGAGGAAACCATGCATACAAAGATGCACACATTCATATGCCTTGGAAAATAGAAACTTCTTCCTTCATTAGCATTTAAAATCAAGAGTTGTACATGATAGGAGAATGGAGGAAAATAAAGAGGGGGAAATAACAAAAATGGCCAACTCTTTGTTATGCCACAAGTAGGCAAAATCTCTCTCGTGAATTCACAAATTTGCAACCAACAACCCCCTGGAAATGGGAAGTCTTTTCATTTTATAAGAAGAGATAGACTCTTCATCTACCCCCCAATGACCTTTCATATGTCTCAACATTACTTAAAACTTTTCATCTCCCTAGGAAAACATGAAGTCCCTTTTTTATAACATAAAGGTGACTTATTACATTAGAAACCTTAGGTTACCTTTTATTACATTAATGACATATGAAAAGCGCAACCCCAACACAAAATTAGAATGTTGAAGAGAGAGAAAGATGGGGGTGAGAGAAGAGAGAGAGAGAGAGGAGGAGGAAGAATCATGCCGATGACGAAAAACAAGTTGATATTGTTGACTTGATCTAATGAAATGTTCCAATATGATGAACTCTGGATCCCCAAACTCCTTACGCCTTGAGAAACCTCCTTCAAATGGTCCACAGACACTTTGAGCTTGAGTGTTTAGGAACATTGTTTGGATGATCACTTTGAAGACCACGGGTGTTGCTCATGGAGGTCCACTCTAAAGAATGTTGAGAATGGAAAACAACCCCTACAATGACCTTTCACAACACTTTCATGTGTATCTGAAAGTTCCAATGGATTATAACTTGAACATTTTGATGGTTACGATTACCACTCCTCTTTACGCACAACCTACAGATAATTTGTACAGTAGGATGAGTGTCGAAAGATCCTGTTGAGATCTACCGCATACCCTGAGAAAGCAAGCCATGAATGATCTATAAACTATCTACTTTGAAATTCGTTCACAAAATCACAATTATATTGTTGTTCTACTTTCAAATAGAAAATGACAGTTGAGCTAGTGATTAAATTGTTTATGTCTTGAATTGAAATTTGCAAAGATAAATGAATGAATTCACACACATACGCCAAGGATTTTTATCCTAGAAACCTCCAGAGGAGGAAAACCAGTCGGGAAGGGAAAACAACTATTTCTTCCCTTTTTTTTGGCTTTATTGGCCTATTCAAAATATAAGAGATACTGAGACTTTACAATAAGTGTGAAAGGAAGTTGTGAATGTCTCACACTTCCTCCCAACTACTTGATTGCTCTGTTCTTAAACTCTTTCTTCTACAAACTCAATTCCAAAGCACTTTTAGAACTTTCACACTTACTCCCATGAAGTTTCTTACTTCCGATAATTAAAAACTCTCCTTCCTACATGTATTTATAGCCTTTCTCATGTCCTCCCATGCACTGGAGGATGGGAAAGGTTATGAAGGAGAAGAGACACGGACAACCTTTCCACCTTAAGGGACCTGTTCATTTTCAAATTTTATTTTCTATTCAAAAGTGACAGGACCGCCACCCAATGCGAGAATGGTGATCACAAGACCACCACCCAAGTTGGGCAGTGATTACAGGACCACCACCACGGTTGGGCAATAGTTACGTAACCACCACTCTACTCGAGCGCGGTGGTTCTGTTAACATATAGACAGAACATTTGTTTCTTCATTTTCCTTCTTTGTTGTTGGCTGATTTGATGAAGTAGAGTCATTTTGGATCCTCTGGATCACACCTCCCCTCCTGAGGAGGCTTTTGGTCCCACAAAATCTTAGTGGGGGAGTAGATGAGGAAATAATTCCCTCACTTGCTCCTTCGAGTACCACCGGGCCTGCCTTGGTGTCTTTCCTTTCAATCCATCCTGTTAAGACCCCTGTGGACCTCTCCTAGTCTCTTTGACATTTTGTTATAGCACTACATCCTCCTCCAATTCGCCTCGTGAGTCCAAGATGCAATCCTCAATGGAAGGTAACAACTGTACTCCTTCATCTTCATCTAGCATGGATGGCTCATATAGGTGCAACTTCTTAGAGTTTACTATTGATTACATCCTCATAAATGGCAGCAAATCAAGTCAAAAGACATTTTTTCCAACCTACTCCAATATGGTGAAGGGTCCATATCATAGTGGCTTGAGCTTCCATGCTTGACCTTGTAGTCTCTCCTTGCTCAAGTAAAGCCAAACTCTGTCTCCAACATGAAGTTTATACTTTCTCATGTGTTGGTCGTGTCTAGCCTTGTACTTGGCTTTAGATTTCTCTAATTTTTCTTTGAATTTGAGATGGATTTATTAGATCCTCTCAATGAATTTGTTTGGTCTAGTCACCTTTGTGTCTCGTGTCTTGTCCTCATTCTGCTGCCCAACCGCTATGTCCAGGTAGATTTGTAGGTAGATATCCCAATTATGCTTTGAATGGTGATTTCATAGTGGATGTGTGTACTACCCGGTTATAGGAATGTTGAATGTAGGCTAAGGACGCATCCCAAGTCCTTGGGTATTTGCTATTATACCCTCTGATCAATTGTACCAAAGTCACGTTCACCACCTCCTCTCGTCCATCCGTCTATGGATGGAAAGTCGTGCTCCTCTATAACTTGGTATCCATCTTGTCCCACAAAGTAGTCCAAAACTTCCCCAAGAACATGGAATCCTTGTCAGAAACAATAGACTTTGGCAAGCCAAAATGCACCCATACATTAGCAAAGAAAATATCTATTGCCTCATGTGCTTTTACCATCTTTTTACCTGCCATAAGAATACACATCTTACTGAATCTATCAACAACAACATAGAGATAGTCTTGGCCATGTTTAGACATAGGTAATCCTCCTACAAATTCCATAGAAACGTCCTCCCACGGACAAGGAGGTACTTGAAAAGGCATATACAAACCCTCCTCCTTAGTCTTAGGATTACTTTGGTACAACAAAGTTTACATCCAAGTACAAATTTTGATACTTCTTAATGCATATTGGACCAATACATGTACCTTTGCGCAAGTGGGCTGGGTCTTACCAACATCGAAATGTCCCACTACTTTCGCAGATGTGATTCCCTCATCAATAGAAGTCTTTCTTCTTTAGGCACACAAAGCTTCCCCCACCGGTAGAGTAGCCCGTCCTTGAGATAAAAATCTTCAATCCCCGTCCTTTCAGCCCCTTGGGACTGCAACTGCTGAAATGTCACCCCAAAGTCTCTCATCCCGGGCATATGTCTCTCTCTCGTAAGCTTCCTTCGTGAAGAGATCAATTTGAGAGATAGAGGCCAAGAAGGAGAAATTCTCTTATGTAGGTGACCTAGACAACATGTTTGCCACCAAATTTGTACTACCCTTCTCATATTTGATCACCAGATGGAATTGTTGAAGGAACCCCATCCATTTGTAGTGCCTTGACTACTGCAATTTAGACTATGCTTGTAAATACTAGAGAGGTTTGTGATCAGTGTGCACAATAGTTTCTTTACCCAATAAATAATGCTTCCATTTTTAATTGCATGAACTAGTGCATACATTTCCTTATCATATATTGAATATCCTTTAATTGCTTTGAAGTAAAAGTTTCAGAATGATAGCATATGGGTTTACCTCCATGAAGCAACACTGCACCCATAACATAATCACTGACATCTATCTCTACTTCAAAGGGTTGTTGCAAATTAGGAAGAGCAAGTATTGGAGCATGACTAATCTTGTATTTTAATAACTCAAAGGATTTGTCTTGTTCCTTACCCAGTCAAAACCCTTACTCTTTGTGGCCACTATGTGTAGAGGTACTGCAATCACAAAGAAGCCCGGAATGAACTTCCGCATGTATTGTACTACTCCCACAAAACTCCTGGTCTTTGTGGCTACTGTTGGTGTTAGGCAATTGGTGATGGCTTTCACCTTCTTTGGATCCACTCATAGCTCTCCTCCTCCAACCATGTGCCCAAGATAGACAAGTGATTGTTTGGAAAATTCACATTTCTTCATATTACAAAGCAGTTGTTTCTCCTTGAGAACTTGCAAGACTTGTTGCAAATGAGTTAGATGTTCCTCCCATGTGGCACTAAAAATCAAGATATCATCTAGATAAACAATGACACATGAATTTATGAAATCCTGTAATACATCATTCATCAATCTCATAAATGTAGCAGGTGCATTGTATAAACCAAATGGAAGTGCTAACCACTCATACAAAGCATGTTTTATCTTGAAGGTAGTCTTCCATATATCCTCCTCCTTCATTCTGACTTGGTGATAGCCGGACTTGAGATCCAACTTTGTGAAGAACTTGGCATGTTGAAGCTAGTCCAAGAGATCATCTATGTGGGGAAGTGGATATATGTTCTTTATGGTGATCTTGTTCAAACAAGATATTCAAATTCTCCAAAACCAAAATGAGAGCATGACACAAAAATCAAATGCACATAACAGTTGTTTCTTTATTTAGTACTCTCCAGTGGTTCACCCAACCCGATGTTCAAGTGGGCTAAACATCTCACTCTACTTCCCGTTTTGGTGGTAAAAGAGACCGAAAACTTCTGATCTCTATCCAAATCCAATAAAAAATAGTGTTTTCCAAAGTGTGAGCACCCACATCTTGTTTTTCTTTAACAAAAGTAAACACCAATCTCCAAGCCGAACACCAATTCAATCCTTGAATGCAAAACTTTTTCTCCAACTTATTAATTTTCTACTTATTATTCAAATCCAACTAAAATGAGACACACAATCCCCAATCAAATGCACATAACACCAAAAATCTGCACCCAATACTAATCAATGATAATTTCTCCTTCTATATTCTCTCTCTCACATACTCATACTCAAAGAATTTATAAAAGTATCAGCTCACATACATATCACACTCATCAAAATGCTCTTCTTTCTCACTCTACTAAAATGTGCACACAACACTTGCTTATATAGAAAGAAGGAGAGGAAAAACCACTTGTGGTTTCCCTAAAACCATGTGCCCATACCATGGGATTTAATGTAGCCAATTTGCTCCAAATATTAAATATATCTTCTATATAGAAATATTCTCTTACACATACTCATTAAGAGATTTAAATCAGCTCATACATATCACACTCATTCAAAATCTCTCTACTCTACAAAAATGTGCACACAACACTTGTTTATATAGAAAGAAGGAGAGGAAAAACCACTTGTGGTTTCCTAAAACCATGTGCCCATACTCATGGGCGTTTGCTCATATTAAATATTTTCAAATAAATATTCTCTTACACATGTAATAACTCCTCTTACGCATCATAGAATCTCTTACGTGTCATAAACTATCATAAAATATCTTACGCGTCATAAGCTCATATAGAATCTCTTACGCGTCATATGCCGCCATATGTGTCGTAAGATTCCTTGGTGATGTTGAATATTAAAATATTCAAATTTTGACATCACACTAATTTTGACATGGATAAATATTTTACAAACACTAATGTTGTAATGTTGAATATTAAACAAATATTCAAACCTCAATATTTCCATCAACACTAATGTTGTACCTTTTTCATCAATGACAAAATACTCAACAAACTCCCCCTTTGTCATTGATGGCAAACCCCTGCTAAAAATAGACATGAAAACTTGTTTGCTTTGAAATCCAACTTTCTGCCTCTGAGCTCTTTTTGTACTGCTGCATTGTACCTGTTCTATGCAACTCTCCCCCATTCTACAATTCTCCCCCTTTGACATCAATGGCAAGGGGATAACTGAACCTGTCACTTGAACTTGTACTCGAGCTGAAGATACTACAATGTGTAGCTCCCCGATGTCCATACTCCCCCTGAGATAGTCAATGAGTAAGAGTGACATGGATCACTCCTAACTTTTGTCTGAGTGACTCAAAAGATTCCTTCGGTAGGGGTTTTGTAAATATATCAACAATCTGATCCTTAGTCCCAACATATTCTAATTTCACCTGCTAATCTGTAACTTTCTCTCTCAAAAAGTGATACTTAATGGGAATGTGCTTTGTCCTGGAATGCATGACTAGATTTTTCGAGATGTTAATAGCACTAGTATTGTCACAGAAAATGGAAATAGGATGCTCATACTCTACCTTCATGTCCTTCAATGTTTGCTTCATCCAAAGCACCTGTGTACAACATGCCACTGCTGCAATATACTCTGCTTCTGTTGTAGACAATGAAACTGAGGCCTGTTTCTTGCTGAACCATGACACTAATTTGTCACCAAGATAAAAAGCTCCCCCACTTGTACTTTTCCTGTCATCAACACTTCCTGCCCAATCTGCATCTGTGAATGCTATAAGAGTGAAATCATCACTCTTTGGATACCATAAACCATAATCCAACGTACCTTTCAAATATTTGAAAATTCTTTTTACTGCTGCCACATGAGTTTCCTTTGGTGCCGCCTGAAATCGTGCAACTAATCCAACAACCTGCATAATATCTGGTCTAGATGTTGTGGTATATAGCAAGCTACCTATCATGGACCTATACAAGGTCTGATTAGCATCGGAGACTCATCATTCTTACTCAACTTACAACCTATAATCATGGGTGTACTAACTGGATTGCAATCTTCCATTCTAAACTTTTTCAACATCTCCTTTATATACTTGGTTTGTGAAATAAAAATGCCTTGACTAGACTGCTGAATTTGCAAACCAAGAAAATAAGACAACTCACCAAGCATAGACATCTCAAACTCCTTTTGCATCTCCTCTGCAAATTCTTTGCATAGTCTCCTGCAACCACTTCCAAAATAATGTCATCCACATAAACCACAACTATCACTTGATGTTCTCCTTCTGTCTTGATGTACAAATTGCTATCCACAATTCCTTTTTGAATCCTTGTTCCTGCAAGTACTTGTCCAGTCTAGAGTACCAAGCTCTAGGAGCTTGTTTCAAACCATAAAGAGCCTTTTTTAACTTGCACACAAAATCTGAATTTTCTGATAGAATAAAACCTTTTGGTTGCTCTATATAAACTTCTTCCTCTAAGTTTCCATTCAAGAATGCTGATTTTACATCCATTTGATAAACTTTAAAATTCTTGAAACAAGCAAATGCTAAAAACATTCTTACCACCTCCATATGAGCAACAGGTGCAAATGTCTCCTCGAAATCAATGCCTTCAACTTGTGAGTACCCTTTGCACACTAATCTGGCCTTGTTTCTGACAACTTCTCCTTCTTCGTTCATCTTGTTTCTAAAGACCCACTTGGTACCAATGATATTCTTGTCCTTTGGCCTTGGTACTAACTCCCATGTGTCATTCTTTTCTATCTGATTAAGTTCTTCTTCCATGGCTTTTATCCAAAACTTATCCTTGCTAGCTTCATTAAAATTACTCGGTTCAACTTTTGACAATAAGGAAAAGTTTACCTCTTGTGGTGCACTTGCTAGTCTCCTCCTTGTTTGTACTCCAATCTTTGTTTCCAATGATTTGATCTATTGTATGATTCTTCTGAATGAATCTGGATGGTGCCTTTGTGTTTTCTCATTCAAATTCTTCTTCTTCTTCTTCTTCTTCTTCTTTTCTCAGATTTGATTTCTTCATCCTCTTTTTGCACCACTGAGTGTCCTATTTTCTTCTTCGGCTTCCAATCGTCAACTTTCACATTTATACTTTCCACTACTTTTTGTAGTCTCTTGTTATAACACCTGTAAGCCTTGCTTCTCGATGAATAACCAAGGAATATGCCCTCATCTAGCTCTAGAATCAAATTTACCAAGCTCATCTTCATCATCTCTCTTAATGTAGCACTTACTTCTAAACACTTTGAAGTGTTTCACGGAAGCTGGTCTTCCCTTCCATAGTTCGTATGGTGTCTTTTTTGTGTTTACTCGAATTTGTGCTCTATTCAGAATATACACCATTGTGTACACTTGCTTCTCTCCAAAAAGCATCTGGTAACTTGGACTCATTTAGCATTGTTCTTGCCATTTCCTGCACTGTTCTATTTTTCCATTCAACTACACCATTCTGTTGTGGTGTTCTTGTTGCTGCAGAAAACTATCTTCTGATTCCATGCTCTTCACAAAACTCATCAAATTCATTAGACATAAATTCACCTCCTCTGTCTGATCTCAAACACTTAATCCTAGAGTTTGTCTCATTCTCAATCAAAGCTTTAAAATTTTTGAATTGATCAAAAGCTTCTGATTTTTCTTTTAGAAATGCAACCCATGTCATTCTAGTAAAGTCATCAATTAATAACATAAAATAAGAATCACCTTGCAAGCTTTGTGTTTTTGTTGGCCCACAGAGATCAAGTATGAATTAGCTCTAATGGCTTCGTTGTAGAGTACTCCTTTGTCCTAAATCTGACCCTTGTCTGCTTCCCATGTTGACACTGTCTGACAGATAGTACTTTGGTTTTGTGATCTTGGGTAAATCTCTCACTACTTGTTTTGAGCTGATTTTTACCATGTTGTCAAAATTAATGTGACCCAATCTCTTGTGCCATAACCAACTTTCATCAATTTGACTCATGCAACACTTTTCTCCCTTCACATCACTTAGCATGTATAAGTTGTTCCTTGTTCTATTTGCATCTGCAACCCAATTACTTGTATCCTTCTTTCTAATTTCACAACCCTCAACATAAAACATGAGTGTATAACCTTGATCACACATTTGACTGACACTCAAAAGATTATGTTTCAGTCCTTCAACGAGTAAAACATTTTCAACTTTAGCTTGACCATTTAATTTTATGTTACCTCTTCCTGTGATCTTGGTTGTAGTGTTATCTCCAAACTTTACTGTACCTCTACTTGGCCTTTTTCAGCTTTAGGAACTTGCTTCTATCACCTGTCATATGGCTGAACATCCACTATCAATGTACCAAGGTTGTTCTTCATCTTGTGCATGGAGCGCGTTTGTACCAACATAGCCTCTTCCTTTTCTCCCTCCTTTATCTTTTGCCACACTTTCTTATTGTTGGCTTTCTGAATGATTTGTTTTCCCTCTTTCTCTTGCTTTGGCTTTTCTGTAATCTTACTCCTGCAAAATCTTGCTATGTGGCCAACTTGGTTGCATTCATAACATCTAATCTCATGCTCATTCAAATTTGACAATGCAGCAAAAAGAATTGTAGTTTCTAGCATGAAAATTCTGATTCCAACTCTGAAACCTCGATCTACAGTCCATCATCTTATGACAAAATTGTGACATGAAAAACAATAACCATAAAAAGAATACTTGGTCATGTAGGGTTGCCTCTGATAAGATAAACTTCTGAAACTTCTTATTGGTACCTTATTCCACTTGCTCTCTTCTTTGTTTTTGTTCTGTGGAGAATGATCTTCTTGTTTCTTGTTGCTTTCTCCTTTACTAGAGCCTTTTAGGATATCTGCATAGTTGGCTTTCTTCTCTGGTTCTTTGGTCTCTTTCTTTTCTGCTTCATTGAATCCAATACCACCTTTGGATGATTTTGGTTTCTGTTCTCTCATAATGTTGCTCAACACCTCAGAACTTTTTTCAAACTTGAGTCTCTTGTTCAACTTTTCAGTTTCCTGTCTTAGTGTGACAATCTCTGCCTCCAATCTCTCACATTCTTTTTCTTTTGATTTCAGTTGTTCTCTGATCACTTCCTCTATTATTTTTGCCTCTTCAACTTGGGTCTTTAGATCAACAATAGTATTCTCATGTTCTTTGTCAACATGCAGATTTTCTTTGCTTCTTCATACTCTTGAAGTTGCACTTTTTGCTTCAGGGTCTTCTTTTTGAGTCTCTTGATCTCACCCAAGGCACATATGAGTTCTTCTTCTAAGTTTACCTCACCTTCTTCATCAACTTGCATCTTCAGCTTCAACTTTTCCATCTTCAAGGGCCATAAACAAAAGTTCTTCAATGTCACCTTCTGAACAATCTTCCTCTGAGCTATCATCTTCTCTGGTGCATAGACTCTTCTTGTTTTGGTTCCAGTTCTTCTTTTCAAACTTCCTTTGCTTGAAATTATTTTTGTAGAAAGGCTTTCCTTTCTTTGCTTTGACAGCTCTTCATCATCACTTTCACTTTTTGCATGCGGACACTTAGCTGCAAAATGTCCAATCTCACCATAGTTAAAACATTTAAAAGGAAGTTTACCTTTGTACTTGCTAGATCCTCTTTTCAGATTTTTCACCAATAGGGCTTCTTCTTCCTCATCGGATTCATCATCTGATTCAACCTTCTTCTCCTTTCCTTTTGAAGCTTTGAAAGCAGATTCTCTTTTTCTTGGCTTATCTAGTTTTGTTCTCATCTCATAAGCCGTGAGTATTCCATGTAACTCATCCATTTTCATTTTATCTAGATCCTTAAGTTCTTCAATAGCTGAAACTTTAGCATCAAATCTAGGAAGTAGAGATCTTAATACCTTTTGTACTATTACTGGGTCTTCCATCTCTTCACCCAAGCCTTTGATCATGTTTACGGTCTCATCCACACGGAGTAGATATGCTGCAATGTTCTCTTCCTCTTTCATCTTTAGACTTTCAAACTTTCTTCTGTGTGTCTGAAGCTTTGCCATCTTTACTTTTGAATCTCCTTCATATAAACTATTGAGCTTATCCCACATCTCCTTGGTAGTTTTACAAAGCATAATCTTTACAAACTCCGAATCTACTACACCACACAAAATAGCATTCATAGCTTTAGCATTATTTTCACATGCTCTCTTACCAACGGATCTGCGTGGGTGCCATTGCCGGTTTTATAGCCATTCTCAACTGAATGCCAAATATCATGTCCAAGAGAATTCAAATAGGTTTACATCCTTATGCTCCAAAAGGCATAGTTTGATCCATCAAACAATGGAGCTTTATTTGTGGAGAATCCTTCCTGAGTTGCCATCGTGCTTTCTGATCTACCTTCTAGCTGTTAAGCTACACAGAAGGAACTTGCTCTAATACCAATTGTTAGAAGCATGGGAATACTGAGAGGGGGTGAATCAAGTATTCGATAATAAAAACTTTTTCTCCAACTTATTAATTTTCTACTTAACAAGATATTCAAATCTGAAAGTAAAATGAGAGCATACACAAAAATCAAATGCACATAACACCAGAAATATTGTGGTTCACCCAGTGTGGGCTACATCCACCAAAAGAGACTGCTTGGATCTACTGTCCAAATCTAACCAAAAAAAATAGTGTTTACAAAGTGTGAGCACCCACTCACAGAAGACACCAATCTCCAAGCCGAACACCAATTCAGCCCTTGAATGCAAACACCACTGACTATGCAATCTCTGATTCGAAGCACCAACTTTTGGAGACACCAATCCCCAATCCAAAGCACCCACTCCGAAAATCTGCAATACAAATCAATGATAATTTATCCTTCTATATTCTCTCTCTCACATACTCATACTCACTTAAGAGATTTATAATATCAGCTCACATACATATCACACTCATGCAAAATGCTCTCTTTCTCACTCTACAAAAAATGTGCACACAACACTTGTTTATATAGAAAGAAGGAGAGGAAAAACCACTTGTGGTTTCCCTAAAACCATGTGCCCATACCATGGGCCAATTTGCTCCAAATATTAAATATTTTCTCAAATAGAAATATTCTCTTACACATGTAAGAGTAAATCCTCCTCTCACATCATAGAATCTCTTACACGTCATAAACTATCATAAAATATCTTACGCATTGCCAAGCTGCCATAGAATCTCTTACACGTCATAAGTTGCCATATGTCGTAAGATTCCTTGGTGATGTTGAATATTAAAATATTCAAATTTTGACATCGCACTAATTTTGACATGGATAAATATTTTACAAACACTAATGTTGTAATGTTGAATATTAAACAAATATTCAAACCTCAATATTTCCATCAACACTAATGTTGTACCTTTGTCATCAATGAAAAAATACTCAACAAACTCGATTATGATTTGCTTAATAAGTCATTTTGCTTAGTTAGCACTCACCACAGAACCCGTGTCTTATCTTTATGTATGCCGGATGTTGTAGCTGATCTCATCCTTGACCCATCTCATATCGATTTTCCCTTCTCATAAATATAACATCCGATATACAAGTAAGGACTCCCAAGACAACATTAAAATCATGGAATAACATTAGCTTCCAATACATCAATATACTGGGAATTTATCCCAAACTTGACCTTACATATTTTTGTTACCTAAATTTCAACACTCCTCCATCACCTAACCTAAAGGATAGTTGTGGATGCTCATAAGTCTCAAGACCAAGCTTCTTTAAACAAATCAAGTTAGAATGAGAACCTCAATATATCAACCAAAGCATTTACCTTAGTTCTCTTGATATGGAGGTTGATCTAGAATAGTCTACTCATCTCCTCTTCCTGGATGTCCATGTTGGTGGTCGTGCATCTAAGCCTTTCATCTACATCAAAGTCATCTTCGATTTCTACCTCCCCTTCTATCTTTACAGTTGTTATGGACTTCTTTGAGTCCTTGGTTCATTTCTTCATATGTACCTCCGGATGCAACTTCCAACTTGTAGCGTTAGTATGACCATTGATATCACGCTTCTTGCGAAAATCTTGGGATCTTTACAAGTATTTAAAGTAGTGGTAGCTTGTTTACCTTTCCCTTTCTAGTTACCTTTGTTACTTGTTTTCCCATGTTCTTTCTTCTACTAATTTGTTGACTGCTTTTCCATTGACTCTTTCTCCTTGCTTCTTTTCATCATCTATACAGGTATGCCTACACACACACCTCATTGAGATCTTTGGTCTTTGTGGAGATGACATTTCTTTGAAGGTGAGTGTGAAGTCCTCCCAAGTACTTAGTTAGAATATCCTTATCCTCCAAGTCCATGTTTATTGGGGTTAACACAAGGTTGTATAGATAATATATCAGATCTAAGCATACATGCAATAAAAGCGGATATTCTACTAGAAGAAATATACAAAACAAGAGATATAAATCAACACCAAATTTAACATGGTTCACCCAATGTGGGCTACATCCACCAAGAAACAAGTCAATCTATTATCCAAAGCTTTTAGAAGATATACAATTGAAGATTTACAATCTTCCACACCTCTCACAATGTACAATACTTTCTTTCTCTCAAGCTTTTCCTTCTCTAAGAATTCTCTCTCTCACAATTATTTTCACAATAATCATTAAATTTCTCAATCCCTTTTTTCTAAACCCTAGCTTTCATGCTTATATAGGCATATACAAAATTAGGGCACTTAGCCATGCAATTACAATTAATAGATATTCTTTAATACTAAAATTAGATCTAATTCCCGTGAGTTAAATAAAACACCCACACACAGTAACTAACATCGGTTATCCCTAATAGATGTCGGTTCCTAATTGCTCACGACTAATGCCGGTCCATAGGTGACCGATGTCGGTCCCTCCATAACCGATGCCGATTATTGTGTTTTCCAACAAGTTTAATATAACATGCTAAACTGAAGTAATTGAGCTCCACAACTCAACAATCTCCCACTTGGAGATAAATTACTACATTATACTTGTACAACGTCATTCTTAGATCCTTTCCTTAGCTTTGTTTCTTCCTCTTCAAGTCTCAAACTTGAAGACCAACAGAAGTGGAGTGTAGCTCCAACTTATCTTTTGTTAATGGCTTCATTAGCATATCCATAGGGTTTTCACTCATATGAATCTTCTCCGCATTTCGACTTCCCACCCTCCAATACCATCATATGAAGTAATACCTCAATTGAATGTGATTCATTTTAGAATGAAACACTAAGTTCTTTTCCAAAATGAATTGCACTCACAATGTCGTTGAACAATTTGCAATCATCCTGCTCCTTTCCCAACTCTTCCATAAACTCCGCTCATCCATAGCATATCTTTACTAGCCTCTCAGTAGCTGCAACATCTTCTACCTATGTAGTAGAAAAAGCCACAATTTTTGTGATCTCAATATCCAAATAATGTCATTCCACCTACTATGAAAATATATCCAAAGTGAGTGCTCCTTCTACCATCCAAATCTCCAACCATATCTGAATCAACATAGCCATAAATAAATATCTGAACCTCCAAAACATAATTACATGCTAGATGTCCCTCTCAAATACTCGAGTATCCATTGGACTGATTTCCAATGCTCTTTACCTATATTAGCCATAAATCTACTCACAACTCACACTACCTGTGCAATGTCTGTCTGGTACAAACCATAACATACATGAGACTCCCAATTGTTGAAGCATATGGTACTCGTGTCATGTATTTGACCTCCTCATGTGATGAAGTAAATTGATCTTTTCTCAATTTTAAGTGTCCAACCATAGGTGTTGTTGGTCGTCAAACTTGCACCCATTTCTCAGATCTGGAAGAACTAAGTTGTTTGTGACAACAATTGAGTCGTCCCTAAGTTGTGGGACCTTTGGGGCAAATCTCCTAGGAGAAGGTTGGTTCCTCTATCTAATTCTCTCACATGCTACTCCTAGTGCTAAAAGGAAAACTATGCTAACAATGCCAAGGGACCAGGGATAGAATGATAACACAAAAATAAACCTACACTAAAAGGTGATAGCATTAGAAAAGAGGGATGAACACTACCTATTTTGAGAGAAAAATGAAGGGAAATAAGTGAAACAAGGCTAAGCACGTGAAGCACAACTTTAAATGTATTTACCGAGATCAGTTTCATGGAACACAACTAAATAAAGAGCTGCGAGGATGTGAAATGACACACAACAGACAAAATGCAAAAGAAAAGACAAGAAGAAGGAACACAAACACGTTATGATAGAGGATAGTCACAAAACAATGTTTCTATTACTTCCAAAAATGCACAAAGCTATTACAATGACAAAAGAGGCCGATATCCACATGCAAGAGCCAGATCTAGAGGTCTGCAACTCAAAATACAGAAAAGATGAAGTCTTTAGAAAAGTGCGTAAGGATCCAAAATGTCCAACCTTAATAATGAGCCCAACTTTTACATTTATAGATGAATCCATGGAAGAAGAAGAGAAGGAGGGAAAACCTGAATTTGAAATGTAACCACCAACAAGAAGCATTCAATGCTGTAAATCTACCTAAAAATCATCAAATGCACTTCCCAGTCCATTTGGTGTGTTAGAGAAGGAAGAAGGGAAGATCATATCAAGTCGGGTGGTTGAAAATTATATCTTCTCATTAATGCTCAGAAAGATGTTTTCCCATTTCTCACCTACCAGGTCTACCAAGAATTTGAATTTGAATGTCTAACATTGTAGCCTACATCAGTAGCTATCTGACAAGTCTAGGCGCATGCCAATTGGAGCTATGTAGCAAAAATATATGGTGTCGGAAGTTTTTAGATTCGTTGGTGCACGTAAAACATGTGGCACACGTGGATTAAGCCGAAAGGATGACCAAATGTGTAAATGTTTTTCATTTCTACCACGTGTTATTCATTGATTTGTTACAAGAATCAGGGCCCTCCGGTGTGCTTTGATTGGTCACATGTGGCACACTCAAGCATGTCAGAGGATAACCTACATAGAAGGGTGCAAAGGAGGGCGCAAAGATATGCATGCGGAAGAATGAGGCATGGGAGGAAGACATAAGGGAGGTGCGCTCAACACGCACAAGGAAATGAGGCAAACTACTGAGTGGAGAACACATGGTCAAGGCATAACTATTACAAAAGATTTGTGGGGCATGCGAGAAGGCCAAGGACTTAGATTGAAGAAAGTGCAAGGTGCGTGCGTAGGGTGAATGAATGCTAGGAAGAAGGTGAATGTGTAGAGGATGTGTGCAATGGAGGAGTGGAACAAAGAGGAAAATGAAAATGAAGGGGAAGAAGGGGAAGCGCGTGGGAAAATATAACCAAGGTAATGTGCCAAGTGAACTTTGAGCACGCGTGACCATACAATGAAGAACTCAGAGTCAGAAAGTGTATACAAGTTATCTAAATAACTGGGAGAGTTATTTGGATAACATTTTTGACTACTTCTAGGGACATTTTCTTGCTAGATGAAGGAGATCAGTAGCCTAAAGCATCCATTGGGCATGGAGTGTACTATGTAATCATGAAATTATGATTTGTAACTTTGAAGAATTGCCCTTGAAGTCACTTGAAGGATCATTTCTTGACTCTATTATAAAGCATGTAAGTCTCTTTGAAAGAATACACGCATCCTAGAAAAAAGAAGATTGCGCGCAGGAGCACGTGAGAAGAAAGAACTATGTACAAACAAACAATGTGTGCACAATGCACTTAGAGGAATTGAAACTACTCTAATATATACATAATGATGCAACAAAATTAATGGAATGGTTTGAGATAGATCCCATTTATTGGGATTTGCAGCAGCACGCCTCCATCAAGATGAGTTAACTTGAAAGAGTTAGCCTCTTTGCATGAACTGATGATGTATGGGCCACTCCAAAGTGCATCAAACTTTGAATGGCACCCTGGTTTAGCTTTGTTAGCATCCCATTTTAAGACTAAGTCCCCAAATTTGAAATCTTGAGGCCTAGCCTTTTTGTCAAACCATTTCTTTGTTTCTTGTTGATGTTGTTCTAGCTTGATCATGGTAGAGTTCCTTAACTCTTCAATATTAACCAGCTCTGCCATTCTAATTTCTCTCGGTATATGACTTCAATTCTAGTTGTTGGGCAAGTGCCAATGAGTTCAACTCTAGCATCAAAGGAAGGGTAGCTTCTTTTCCATAGACATGCTTGTAAGGTGAAGTTCTTATTGCCTTTTCGACTATGATTCTATCTTCTCAGAGTGCGCACAAGACCTTTCTATGCCACTATCGTTGATTGATATTCATTGTGTGTTTCATGATCCTGATTAGGTTCTTGTTTGTTGACTCTTCCAGACCGTTGCCTTACAGGTAATAGTTGGAAGAAGTCTTTAGATAAATGCCCAAATTTAGATCCCAATCAGTGATTCTAGTCCCAAGGAAGGCTTTTGCATTATCAGAGATAATGGTTTGAGGAACGCCAAACCTTGTGACTATGCCTTCGAGAAAGTTAAGGATGACTAACTCAGTTGATTCTTTGAGCACAACAACTTCTATCCATTTCTTGAAGTAGTTTGTAGCTGTCCGCACTTTTGACTTGTGTTAAGTGCTTAAAGGCGAATTGATCATTCTGTGAAGTCAAGACCCCATTGTGCAAAAGGTTGATCTGCTTGGATTGGTCGGAGGGGAAGCACTTTGTTAATCTCTTCTTACCTACAAATAAAGCACATTCCTTGCATTTCATGACCCACTTGTGTGCATCTACAAATAGGGTAGGCCAAAATATTCTTGCCATTATGATATTCATTGATGTAGTTTTGGTAGAGAAGTGTCCACCAAAGAATCCATCGTGAAAGTTTGCTAACACTTTTTCAGATCAGTGCGTTGTTGATACATTTTAACAACACACCATCAAGATTCTTAATGAAGATAAGTCCATCAATCAAAACATAGGGATAGATTGTAACCTCAGATGTCTTCTCTTTGCCTTGTTCAAACCAAGAGGGTATACACCCTCAGAAAGGAATGTGATCATGTCCTTCATCCAGTTTGTATTCTACTCAAGTTACTGCGTGCGAGACCTTCATCTAGAAACAATGAAGCCTCAAGCTCATTATGTGCATCCTCAACAATTTTCTTGCAGAGTGTGCTACCTCTTACCAATTTTGTGGCTTTGATAGTCACATCATATTCCATGATCTTGGTCACCCATCATGCTCTCTTTTCACTAATATCTGCTCCCAAAATGAAGTCTCTGATAGAAGATTGGGAGACTAACACCTTAATATGATTTGTGGAAAGCATAATTTTGAATTTCTTGAGTGCACACATGATGGAAAAGACCTACTTCTCCATGTGATTGTACTTTAATTCATAATCCTTTAGCGTCACCTAAAGAAAGCCATTGGTTGTTCCAACCCTTGTTCATTTTCTTGGGTTAAGACAACAACAACACTCACATCAACACCATAAGCATAAAAGGATGAAATCCTTTGAATAATTTAGGTTGATGAGTGTTGGCGCACGAGTAATTTCTTTCTTCATTTTGTTGTCCATCTAAAGACCATGTCCTTCTTGAGCATTAGGGTGATGGGTCAGACTAGTCTGTAAAGTTAGGGATAAACACCTAACAAAATTGATCTTGCTAAGGAAGGACTGTAAGGATTTCTTGTGCATTAGTAGGAAAAGAGCCAAGATGGCTAAAATGTTCTCATGATCAATTGTGATGCCATCCTTTGAAACCACATGGCCCAAGATCTTTCCGCCACTAAAAATTGCACTTCTTGGGGTTAAGAGACACCCCATACTTTCTTCATCTCTCAAAGACTTTCTTCAGAGCGCCATATGATCCACACTCTGCTTTGAGAAGAACTGTTATGTCATCAAGGTAAACCAAGATGAACTCATTGATGTAACCTTTGAAGGTAATATCCATGGCATGCTAAAATGTTGCGTTTGCATTTGATGAGACCAAAGGGAATTTTGATACGCATAC
This sequence comes from Taxus wallichiana var. yunnanensis, assembly GCA_018340775.1. Lineage (NCBI taxonomy): Eukaryota > Viridiplantae > Streptophyta > Pinopsida > Cupressales > Taxaceae > Taxus > Taxus wallichiana. The sequence goes on from CM031235.1 coordinate 665,139,506, forward strand.
GTTCCCCACTTGGTTGTAAACACTATTTTGAATTGATCCTCTTCCTTAACCAAGATCTAATTGAAACCTAAATACCCATCTAACATTGAGAATCTTTGCACACCAACCACAGTTTGTATAATTTTGTCCATTAAAGGCAAAGGATAATGATCTTTTAGAGATGCCTTATTCAAATATTTGAAATCAACACAGAGTCTGATTTCACCATTCTTCTTGCACACTGGAACTAGATTCACGACCCAAGTAGAGTACTTGATGGGAAAAATAATTTTCGCCTCAATGAGTTTGGATAATTCCTTTCTCATGAGGGGATCTATCTTTGGATTGACTGATCGTTGCTTTTATCTAATGGGCTTGATACCAGGATCAAGGTCAATGGAGTGTTGAACAACACTTGGATCAAAAATTTGAGGTCTTCATACTCCCATGAGAAGATATCATTGTATTTTTGATAGAGAGAGATGAAGGCCTACTTTTCATCGTGCACGCAAGATTTATTGAGCAGTAACTCCTTTCCACGCGTAATAGTGATCGGGAAGCAATCTTCTTGCGTGACACACATATCCTTTCCTTCACCCTTGAACTCATTGTCAAGGCTAAACATTTTCTATAAGGTGACCAACCTTTTAGGCAGCTTATTTGAATTCAGTTGAATCACTTGGTCACCATAGCTGTCATACAAGTCAACTTAAATGCTTGATGAGAACTTAAATTCATTTTGAATAAAATGGATGATTTGTGCATCACTGTTAAACACTTTCCAACTGGTATTGTTGTCCAGAATGGATGGTCTGATCACTATATTAATGTGTTGATTGTTTCCTTTAACAAAGTCCTCAACAGGAGAGAATTGTGAATCGAGTGTAGCCATTTGGTCAGCTTCCTTATTCATTTTGCGTGGCACCACCTGCAGATTTAGAGCATCGAAGCTCTCAAGGAGGTCCCAAACTCTATGTTTATAAGCTTTGAGAAGCTTATTTTTGCCTAGCACTTGTTGGTAACCTAGTGAATAACCAATTATGTATCCCCAAATATTTGTAACACCTTGATCTTCTTATTTTTAGCATAATCAAACCATGCACCAACGCTTCATACTCTACTACATTATTAGAACAAGTAAATCTACTACCTATGCATGAAGAAAATTTCTCATCCTTGGGATAAATGAGAAGAACTCATGCTCCCGGGCCGCTTCTTTTTTTGGATACATAAAAGTATAATTTCCATATACTAGGTTCAACTTGGTAATTTTTGAGCATGTGTGGCAACACAAATTCTTCTTCAAGAATGCAGTAAGTACCAAGCCCAATTTCATAAGCTTCCATTTCTTCAGCATATGGGTCAAATTTATGGTGCCTCTCTGCCCACTCATTAAGTACTAAATCAGGGATAGAAGGTGGAAGAGGATGCTCTTCAAGAACTGAAGTTGGTTCTTGGATTAAACAATTGGCTTGAAGAGGAGATGGGACATATGACTCTACATGATAGGAAAATATTGGCTCATCTTGTATGGTAAACCAGGTACCATACCTTGTCTTGAGTCACATATGAGACCAATCAAAAGACAAGTAAACACCCAATTTTGTTGTAAATTCTCTTGATAGACATAGGGAAAATAAAGGAGGTAAGTCAATAATTGACACATCTTGAGTTATGGTGAGGCTTAGACATGCATGAAGGGTCAACTCAAGATCCTTGATGATTCTTAAGGTAGTAATAGTCGAGCCATCAAGTTGTAAGACTCATTTTTTAGGGGGATATACTTGAGACCTAAGACATCAACTATCTTCTTGGGCATAATAGAAGTACTAGCTCCCGAGTCAATCATGCAGTTATGCACTAGGTGTTTGCCTATAATCAAGGAAATATAAAAGGGTGGGGTTTTAACAACTTTACTTACATGCTTCTCTTCTTCTTGGTAGATGTTGATAGAAGCGCATGACTTGTGAACATTTGGATCAACACACAAAAGTTGGGATAGGGCCTCATTTAGTAGATCCCATTGAGATGGAATGGTTAGAGCATCCCATATTTTGGCATTTATATTTTTCTTCTTCATTTGGTCCACAATGCTAAATAGAATACCTGATGACTTGTGCATTTGGGGAATGATATCCTCCTTTCTTGACTATTCAAGTGCGTAAAAGCAGGGCTTTAGTCAAGCCGAGGCTTGACCTACAAAAGGAGGGGCACACACCACTTCTGTAGAAGCTTTACACATGACATCTTGTGTAGGGACTTGAGAAATTTTACCACTAGATGCATTAGCAACATATTTCTACTTCTGTTGGTCCGCTTTTGTTGCTAGGATTATGACCTGTGCGCTAGACTCGAGTATTCTATTCTTGAATTTTGTGTTTCCTACACTTTGGCACGTGGTTTGCTTGTATCCTCTATAGCTTGGTTGATTTCACAAAAGTATTTAGTGCCAAAGAACATCAAGTTGGAATCAGGAGGAACTTCTGGCCCTTCTTGGCTCTCTACTTTAGGGGCACTTGTTAGAGGCTCACAAGTGGAAGCATTTTGGATCATGTAGGCTTGTGCGCGCGTAGCGTTGGTACAATGATATTGACTATAAGGCATGTTACAGGAATCACCATTCTCGAATCCTGCGCACTAAATTGTTTTGAACTAGAACAAGTTCTTGACTTACACTGGGTGTTGGAAGAGAGGGTGTAGGAGGAACTACTTGCAAGGGTAGATGTGTGTTAGCATGTCATCTATCATTCTATTGGTTGGGCACATATCTTTAGTTTCCATATTGATTCCTCCAAGCCTAAGCGCTTTAGCTACGTGATTGACTAGAATTTCCTCCGTAGGCTTGCGCCTATTGTTTCTCTAATGATATGACTTTATTTGACAAATTTCTAATCAGGGTCTTCAATTCTTCATCTTCTTTCTACTACACTAGAGAGTAGGATGTTGATGCAACATGTTGCACACTTTGCTCAGGAACATGAATAGGGGCCAAAGAAGGTTAGGGAACTTGTGAAATTTCTAGGAATAAGGGCATAAGCGGTTTAGGAGCTATCTTTCCCACCTAAATAAGACTATTTTCTCCCTTACTGTAATATTATAAGTAACTGGTAAATTCCTACCTCCCATGGATTGAATCATGACTGAGATATCATTGTTCAACACCTTTAGATAATATAGAAAAACATGTTGGGCTATAGGTCTTACCACAAGAGGGATTCTGTCCCAAGTATTCTAAATCGATGTTGAAATTAGTCATCTACTCATTGGGTGCCCTCCTTATTGTTATCAGTTGCTCCACCAAAGATAGGTGATCTGACTTATCTTCAAAATAATTGCAAAGAGCTGTCCCCAGCTCATCCTAGGTGGCAATAGATCCAAGTCTCAAGCCTCGGTACCATTGAAGTGCTTTCCTTTTGAAAGAGGTCGTAAGTAGTCTAACTGCTACATCATCATGTGTGATCAAGTAGAGTGAACATACGTTCGCTATCTTGGATATGCTCTTGAGGGGTGACTTGATTCTCACCAGTAATGTATGGAATGCTTTTAAGCATGCCATTTGGCATATCATGTTACACAACCAGAACAAGGGGACTTCCTCCTGTGAAGTTAGAAAAGTTCTTTAGTGGAGGAGGTGGCTGATGTGCCTTTACGGGGCACATTGGTTGTCTGTTGTGAGGATTCGAATGAGCACAACGCGGTGGAGATGAAGATGCATGTGTGAGATTTCTGGAATGAAATATTCTCAGGGATAGCTGAGGTACTCGAAAGAATATTCAATCTTTGCACTTCTCCTTGTATGCACTCTTTTAATGAAAGGCACTCAAGGTTGCTGAAACAGAGATATGTAAATGTTGGGAGTCACCAAATGTGTTAAAATGAGCCTCCAAAGGCTAGAATACTAATTTCACACACCATAACTTAGCAATATGAAATTTAAGATTTCAATGCTTGTCCCATCGGGCATGACAAAAGCTGTTGGTCATCAAACTTGCACCCGTGTCTCGGATTTGGAAGAATCGAGTTATTTGTGACAACAATGGAACCATCCCCAAGTTGTGGGACCTTATGCACTTGGGACAAATCTCTAGAGAAGGCTAGTTCCTCTATCTAATTCTACTACTACTGCTACTCCTAGTTATGAAAGAGAAAACTATGCTAACAATGCCAAGGGACTAGGGATAGAAGGATGACATGAAAATAAACCTACACTAAAAGGAAATAGCACCAGAAAAGAGGGATGAACGCTACCTATTCTGTGTGAAAATGAAGGGAAATGCATGAAAGAAGGCTAGGCACATGTAGCACAACTTAAAACATATTTACCATATCAGTTTCATGGAACATAACTAAATAAGGAGCTGCAAGGGACGTGAAATGACACAACAAGAACACAATGCAAAAGAAAAGGCAAGAAGAAGGAATGAAAACACGTTAGGACATAGAATAGTCACAAAATAATGCTTTTATTACTTCCAGAAATGCACAGAGCTATTACAATGGTGAAAGAGGCTGATATCCACATGCAAGAGCCAGATCTAGAGGTCTGCAACTCAAAATATAGAAAATATGAAGTCCTTAGCAAAGTGTGCAAAGATAAAAATGTCCAACCTTAATAATGAGCCCAAATTTTACATTTATAGATGAATCGATGGAAGAAGAAGAGAAAAAGGAGGGAAAATCTAAATTTGAAATACAACCAACATGAAGCATTTAATGCCCGAAAATCCACCTAATAATCTATCAAATGCATTTCCCAGTGTCTGTTTGGCATGTTAGAGAAGGAAAGAGGGCAGATCATATCAAGTCAAGTGGTTAAAGAAATTAGTTTTACTCATTAATGCTCAAAAATATGTTTTCCCATTCCTTACCTACCATGTCCGCCAAGAATTTGAATTTGAATGTCGAGCACCATATCATACATCAACAACTATTTGACAAGTACAGGCACATGTTGATTGGAGCTATGTAGCAAAAGATACGACATCACAAAAGTTTTTCAGAGTTGTCAACACATGCAAAACACATGGTACGTGCGGATTAACCAAAGGATGACCAACTGTGTAAATGTTTTATCATTTCTACCATGTGTTATTTGTTGATTTGTTGCGAGATCGACGCCTGTTGGCATGCTTTGACTAGTCGTGTGTTGCACACTCAAGCATGTCGAGAGGATAACCTAGCAAAAAATGGTGCAAAGGAGGGCACAAATATATGCACACGGAAGAATGATGCATGGGAGGAAGATAGAAGGGAGGCGCACACAACGTGCGTGAGGAAATGAGAAAAACTAATGAGAAGAGAACACATGTTCAAGGAAAAACTATTACAAAAGATGTGTGGGGCGCGTGAGAAGGCTAAGAACTTGGCTGATTGAAGCAAGTGCAAGGAATGCGCATAGGGTGAATGGATGCTAGGAAGAAGGTGAATGCACGGAGGATGCACACAAGGGAGGAGTGGAACAAAGAGGGAAAGGAAAATGTAGGGGAAGCACATGGGGGCATGTAACCAAGGGAATGTGCCAAGTGAACTTTGAGTGCGTGTGACCATACAATGAAGAACTTAGAGTCAAAAAGTGTATACATGTTATCTAAATAACTAGGAGAGTTATTTGGATAACAAGTGTACTAACAAGTTTTGAATTTTGCATGTTAAACCTTTCCCACACCTTATTGATATAAGCCTCTTGAGACAAATACAACTTCTTATTTTTGTTGTCTCTATGTATTTACAAGCGAAGGATTATTTTTGCAGCTACTAAATCCTTCATAGCAAATGTGTGAGCTAGCTATCCTTTAAGCTCACCAATGTCATGCGTACTAGATCCTACAATAAGCATATCATCCACATACAATAACAAAATAATATAGCTCCCATTTTCAAGCTTCTTGAAATAAACACAATGGTCTAATTCACATCTCAAGTAACCATGCTCATGCATGAAACTATCAAACCTCATGTACCATTGCCTTGGAGTTTTCTTGAGCCCATATAGGCTCTTTTTCAACTTGTACACTAATTTCTCCTTACCATTGACTTCATACCTAAGCGGTTGCTTTGCATATAAATCTCATCATCCAAATCACCATGAAGGAAAAGTCATCTTCACATCTAGTTGCTCTAAATATAAATCATATCTACGCAACTATACTCAATACAAGATACGAATGGAAGTCATTTTAACAACTTTGAGAAAATATTTCACCAAAGTCAATACCTACTTACATGTAAATCCTTTTCTACAAGCCTTTCCTTGTACTTTTTTCTCCCACCCTCTTCTTCCTTGATTAATCGTAAACCCACTTGTTTTGAAATGTCCTCTTATTTGCTTTGGAAACTTAACCAAATCCCAAGTCTGGTTTTGTTCCAAGGAGTCCATCTCCTCATCATGTCATTCTCCCACCGAACGTGGGTCTTATCCTACACTTTGCTTCTTCAAAACTCTATGGTTCACCATTATCACTCAATAACAAATAATATAGAGAAGGTGTAAATCTTTCTAGAGGTTTAATTACCGTTTATGACCTTCTCATAGAAGTTTGGGATACCTGAGGCTCATTTTGGACTTCCTGGACATTTGTTTCCAATTATGAAAGTGATCGATGCTTTGGTTCTACTAACCGATACCGGTTTGTCTCTTCTCAGTAACTAATCTTGGTTCAATTTGAATGATGTTGGTCAAGGGTCAACCAAACCGGTTATTGTGTAACCTTATAGGTATGAATTTTAAATCGAGAGGTCATTTTAATTCACAAACTTCTCAATTGGTTTGTCTTTGGGTACCAAAATTTGATCCTTGTATATTATCTTTTCATTCCATTCAATATCACAACTCCTAACAATTTTAGAATTCTCTAAATCTAAAAATAGAATCGAAATCACTAGATCCTTAACCAATGAAAGAGCATATCTTGGATTTTACATCCAGCTTTTTCTATTTTCCTTATCAATATGCACAAAAGCTTATAAACCAAAAACTTTAAGAAAAGAAAGATCTACCTCTTTTATTCTCCAAGCTTGCTCTGGTATTCCTCCATCTAGTGAACTTGAAGGCCTATGGTTAATCAAATAAATTGATGTATCAACTACTTCTACCAAAAACTACAAGGGCAATCTAGCATGTATCCTCATACTTCTAGCATGTTCCATGATTGTCCTGTTCATTCTTTCTACAACACCATTCTCTTGTGGTGTTCTTGGAACCATCCTTTCTCTACATATTCCATTCACTGAACAATAATCATTGAAAGCCTTGCTACAATATTCACCACCATTGTCATATCTAAAGAACTTTAACTTTGAATTTGATTCATTCTCAATAAGGTATTTCCATATTTTAAAAGTCTCAAAAACATCATATTTATGTTTAATTTAATAAACCCATACCTTTCTTGTAGCATCATCAATGAAAGTAACATAATCTGGGATCCTCCATGAGAAGCTACAGGTGGTCCCCACACATTTGAGTGTACAATCTCTAGTTTTTGCTCCTTCTTAGTTGCCCCAACTTTGAGAAATATCACTCTCTTACTTTCCAAAGACACAATGCTCATAGAAATCAAGATCTAAATCTTTGAAATACGATAACTTACCCTTAGCAGCCTTTAAGATTTGCATTCCTTTTTGACTCATATGGCCCAACCGATTATGCCAAATGTATGCATCCCGAACCTAAAGTAGATAACACAAAAGAATCAATAACACAAGTAGATAAATATAATGTTCCTACCTTATTTCCTCTTGCCACAACAAAGGCACCCTTGGTGAATTTCCAAGAGTCTGTGAAATGTAACCATGCAACCGATTCACCTAGTTTCCCTGCGAAATAAGATTTCTCTTAAGGCTTGGCACATGCCTCACATCTTTCAATACCCATGTATTTCCATTATGTAATTTTAGATGAACTTCCCCTTTACCAGTAATACTGCAAGGTTCATCATCACCCAAATAAACATGCCCAAAATTACCTGGACATAATTTCTGAAATAACCCTTATTAAGGGTTACATGGAAAGAAGCTTCTGAATTTAAAACCCATGATTCTATTATATTATCCAAAGAAATAATAAGAGCATATTGCATTACATTTGTTGCAATATTTGCCTCTTTACCTTTTTTCTGGGTGTTGGTTCTCTTTATCCTTTGACCAACAATTTTTCTTTGCATGTCCTTTCTTTTGCACAATTCCAACACTTACCTCTGGATTTAGATATACCATTCATTGAATTTGATTTCCTATTATTCTTACTCTTGGATCTCTCTTTTGTCTGCCTTTCTACTTTCTACATTCAAAGCATTCTCATATGATGATTCCTCTGTACTTTTCCTATGAATTTCTTCATTCAATATTATCTTTAACCACATCATCAAACTTCAAAATATTATTAGTAGATGTTGTATTAATAACAACCATTACCAAGTTATCCCAAATATCGGAAAAGAACATAAGAATAAGAGTGTTTTCACTTCATCATCAAATAGAATATCAACCAATTTTAACTGATTTATAATAGACCAGAAATCATTCAAATGACTAGATGTAGATCCACCTTCATGCATCTTAGAACTAAATAGTTTTTTCATCAAATAAACTTTATTTGAAGCACTAGGTTTTTCATATAAATTAGCAAGAGGTTTCATTAACTCTACTATAGATGTTGCTTCTGTAATATTGGAATCCACAGAATCTTGCTCGGACTTAATATTATAGATCCCAAAGCCTTTCTGTCAAGAATCTTCCATTCTTCATCAGTCATCTTTGTAGGTCTAGACTTTTCATCCAACGGTAAGTACAAATATCTTTGATACAAGATAATCCTCAATCTACATCTTCCATAATTGATAATTTCAACCGTCAAACTTCTCTACCTTGTATTTGTTTTCTTCTGCCATTGTTGTAGCTCCCACTCAATTAGAAAACCCTCTGTGAGTAAATATGTCAACACATAAAACCCTCAAACAAAGCTCTGATACCAGTTGTTGGGGTTAGCACAAGGTTGTATAGATAATATATCAAATCTAAGCATACATGCAATAAAAGTGGATATTCTACCAGAAGAAATATACAAAACAAGAGATATAAATCAACACCAAATTTAACGTGGTTCACCTAGTGTGGGCTACATCCACCAAGAAACAAGCCAATCTATTATCCAAAGCTTTCAAATATATACAATTGAATATCTATAATCTTCCACACCTCTCATGATGTACAATACTTTCTTTCTCTCAAGCTTTTCCTTCTTCTCCAAGAATTCTCTCTCTCACAATTATTTTCACAATAATCATTAACTCTCTCAATCCCCTTTTTCTAAACCCTAGCTTTCATGCTTATATAGACATATATAAACTTAGGATACTTAGCCATGTAATTACAATCAATAGATCTTCTTTAATACTAAAATTAGATCTAATTCCCGTGAGTTAAATAAAACACCCACACACATGTAACCGACACCAGTTATCCCTAACTGATGTCGGTTCCTGCCTTACTTTCCCGACTAATGCCGACCATAGGTGACCGATTTCGGTCCCTTCATAACTAATGTTGGTTATAGTGTTTTCCAACAAGTTTAATATAACATGCTAAACTGAAGTAATTGAGCTCCACGTCTCAAAAATGTTCAACAACATGACCTACCTCTAAAACTCCATAATATAGTCCTGCACATTTTGACCATTTCCTTATTTAAAATACTGCCATTTAATCATTCTTCGGTCTTGTGGCCAATAGGATAGAAGTTAGCTCTAAGTAATTCTTTAAATTCTTGCCAAGATTTCACAATAGGACATTTCTTCTTTTCACAAGTAGCTAGATGGGTTTCCCACCAAACCAAAGCGTATCCCTCTATTTTGAGATGTGCAAAGGTGATCCTGTGTGCCTCAATGACATTATGGATGCTAAAGTAGACTTCTAATTGTTCTAACCACTTATCAAGCAATTCTGCATCTACTTGTCCTTTAAAGCTTTTAATTTCAACTTTCATCTCAACTTTAAAAGGAACATGATCAGATTTTACCTTCTCTCTTGCATTTGAAGTCTCTTCTTCACACTCTTCCCCATATTATTCCTCATGGTGGCTCCTCCCTATGCCAAAATTTTTGGCTAAGCCTCGAACCATTGAGTCCATGGAGTCTTGCTTAACAGAAGCCGTCTTCTACAAATCTGCAAGTTCTTCTTGTCTTCTAAACATCCTATCCATCATGGTCTCCAACATCTCGATTATACGGACCAAGTTATCTTCCTCCATTTTCCCCGAATTATTTGTTTCCACTTCCTTGTAGAAATATCTGGATCACAAGGTAAAGCCTCTTCACCTTTGGACCTTGTCACTATCATACAAATCCAAGAACGAATACCACCATCCTGGATACTTATTATCTCTGATACCAAAATGATCTATAAACTATCTACTTTGGAATTCGTTCACAAAATCACAATTATACTTTTGTTCTAATTTCAAATAGAAAATGACAGTTGAGCTAGTGATTGAATTGTTTATGCCTTAGACTTGAAATTTGCAAAGAGAAATGAATTAATTCACACACACACGCTAAGGATTTTTATCCACCATCTCCGAAACCTCCAGAGGAGGAAAACCAGTCGGGAAGGGAAAACAACTCTTTCTTCCCTTTTTTTTTGCTTTATTAGACAATTTAAAATATAAGAGATACAAACTTTACAATAAGTGTGAAAGGAAATTGACAATGTCTCACACTTCCTCGCAACTACTTGACTGCTCTGTTCTCAAACTCTTTCTTCTACAAACTTAATTCCAACACTTTTAGAGCTCTTACACTTACTCCCATGAAGTATCTTGATTCTGATAATAAAAAAGTCTCCTTCCTACATGGATTTATAGCCTTTCTCATGTCCTCCCATGTACTGGAGGATGAGAAAGGTCATGGAGGAGAAGAGACACAAAAATCTTTCCAATTAAGGGACTGCTTCATTTTTGAATTTTATTTTCTGTCGGAAAAGTGATAAAAACACCACCTAATGCAAACCGATGGTCACGGGACCTTCGCCCGTGCTAGCGCGGCGGTTATAGGACCTCCGGCTTGGTTGGGCAGTGGTTCAGAACTCTTTGCTCTTTCGAGTGGTGGTTCATTAACATATAGATAGAACCTATGTTTCTTCATTTTCCTTATTTTTGGTTGGCTGATCTGATGAAGTAGAGTCATTTTGGATCCCTATGGATCAATGAAAACCGATGAGTGCACTATTGATGAAAGTGAAGAATGTCATTACATGGTATAAAGTAAAGCACCATCCTTATGATATTTTAAGTACACACCTAGGTGTCAAACTGGAACAATTCCCACCAGACATTTGATCCTCTCGAAATTTTGAAGTTCCCATGAGTGACATTGTTATCCCTCACACCTGAATGAACTAGTCTTACACTTGAAAACTTGAACTTCATGGCTTTTGAAACACCTACTATACTTGGAACAAACATTTACTATTTTGGAAAATGTCAAGATTCACCTTTCTAGATCCCAATTGATGATGTTGGCCTAATGATCACCCCCTCTGTGCACTCTTTTTGTGGACATTGTTGTTTTGGTATGATTTACTATTAATAGTAAGTGCCTAAGAGACAACTTACTATTTTTAGTAAGGGGTGACTTTTTTTGCTCAAATTGATTGCACCAATGAGTTTTGCTTGTATTACGACCACTATGCACACTACTCTTCCCTTGATTTCCCTTATGTGATGGCTTACTAAATATGGCAAGTGCCCATATGAAAACTTACTATTTTTAGAAAGTGATGATTTTTTCCACTTTTCTGAACTGACCAATCAATCTCATCTCATTTTCCTCCTTAGTGTATATTGCCCTCATTACTGAACTTCTTCTAGTGTCGACTTACCCAAAATAACAACCACCCATGTAGGAAGGCTTACTATTTTTGGAAAGTGGGTCTTTGTTGGTTAGTTTGTGATGAAACAAAAATTTTGATATGGGTTTTTTCCCAATAGTGCTTGGATGGAAATTTAGCTTCACCCGATCATCGAGTTTGAGAGATTTTAAATTTAAAAAAAAATTCGCGGGAAACTTGGGGTTTCATCACTGAAAAAAATCTGCTACATGCATGTAAAAAATTTCTCTAGAAATGTTTAGGCACCATGAAATATTGAGGAATGCAAAAAACATTGTCTTGATTTGTTCAATGGTTTGCAATATATGAAGATTTTTCGTTCCGGTGACTTCAAGGGTTTTCAACATAAAATCTTTGTTTTTTCTCTATTTTTCTTCGATTCGGTCCGTTCCTTTTTTTTTGAGTTTTTATGTTTTCATATCATGAAGGGTTTCAAGGAGTTATTTGAATGCAAAAAAATGGTGGATTTGGATTCTGGGGAAAAATTTAGCCAACATTCCAAAGAAGGTATGGAGGTGTGAGGGGAAAATGGTGAAAAAATGACTAAGTAACAATATTTAAAGTTTGAAATGGAAGAGGAGGGGATGGGGTGAAAATTTTTATCCCTTTAATATCTTTTTGAAATTTGAAAAGGGGACATGAAATTTCACTTCATCCTAGGCTTGACACTTGTCATGTTTTCATTTGATGAGCAACTTGGGAGAGGGGGTTGAACTAGAGCACTCGGGAGCCGGTTTGAGGTCACATGAGGGATCGGGAACTTGCTAGGGATGGGGTACATTTTTATGTCACTTTTATCACTTTTCAAAAGGGAAATAAGGTTAAAATAATTGTGCCTAATTCTGGGCATGAAAAGTGGTGTACATGCAGTGGTAGGTGGGTGAATGGTCAAACTAGTCAACTAATTTGGAATGGTAAGTGCATGGTCATATCGGTGACCTAGAGGCTAAAAGAAGGTAGGGTGAGTTTTTATATCCCTTTTATCCCTTTACAAAGGGAGGAAGGGGACATAAAAATATGCTTCACCACAGGCTGCCATGTGTCCAGCTTCAAATTTGGCTAAGTATGGGAAAGTGTGCCTTGGGAGCCAACTTGCGAAGATGATATCTTGAGCTCCCGGATGAATTTATGGGTGGAATTTTATATGATTCCACCTACAAAAAACCCTCTAAATCCAATGGATTATAGTACCAAGATAAAATTTTGACTGCAACACCTCCAAATGGCTCCTTCTTTCTCGGGATCGCTTGTTGTGCATCAGAAGAGTGAATTGCCTAGAAAAATGCATAAGGTTTTGATATGTCCCATCTTTTCCACTAGGTAGAGTATTGGAAATGATTTCCATAGGTAATTTTTTAGGATTAAAATCACTATGGAGCTCCTAAAATATTTCTTTGAATCTTAAATCCTCTTTCACTGTGCATGCTCCTTCGTGCCCAAAACCACTTCTGGCAAATTGGCTCCAAAATCTCCAAAACTTCCCTAAATCTTCCAAAATCAGATCCTTGGTGATCGTATCACTTGAAAACTCCTCTGTGATGATTTTTTATCCTATAAGAATTTTTAAGCACCTAGAAATCTTGAGGAATGCAAAAAACAATGTCTTGATTCGTTTAATGGTTTGCAATATACGAAGATTTTTCATTCCTGTGACTTTGAGGGTTTTCAACATAAAATATCCATTTTTTATTCGCTTTGGTCCTTTCTTTTTTGAGTTTTTTTAATTTCATGGATGGTTTTAAGGAGTTATTCAAATGCAAAAAAATAGCAGATTTAGATTCTAGGAAAATTTTAGCCAAACATTTCAAAAGGTATGGAGGAGTGAGGGGGAAAATGGTGAAAAAATGACTAAGTATCAGTATTTAAAGTTTGAAATAGAAGAGGAGGGGATGGGGAAAATTTTATTTCCTTTCATCCCTTTTTGAAAGGTGAAAAGGGGACATGAAATTCCACTTCATCTTAGGCTTGACACTTTTCATGTTTTCATTCGATGAACAACTTAGGAGAGGGGGTTGAATTGGAGCACCGGGAGCCAGTTTGAGGTCACATGAGGGATCAGGGGGCTTGCTAGGGATGGGGAAAATTTTTATGTCCCTTTTATCCCTATTGAAAAGGGACATAAGGTGTAAAAAATTGTGCTTCATTATAGGCATGACAAGTGGCATACATGCAACCAGGTGGGTGAATAGTCAAACTGGTCAACGGGGTTGGAAGGGTAAGTGCATGGTCATATTAGTGACTTGGAGGCTAAAAAAGGGTCGGGCACATTTTTATGTCCTTTCATCCCTTTTCAAATGGAGGAAGGGGACATGAAAATGTGCCTTCACCATAAGATGCCACGTGTCAAGCTTCAAATTTGGCTAAGTATGGGAAAGCATACCTTCGGAGCTAACTTGCAAAAACGATATCTTGAGCTCCCGAATGAATTTTTGGGTGGAATTTTATATAATTCCACCTGAAAAAAACCCTAAAAATCCAATGGTAATGGTCTAAAGATATAATTTTTAATGAAACACCTCCAAATGTCTCCTTCTTTCGTGGGATCGCTTTTTGTGCGCCGAAAGAGTGAGTTGTCTAGAAAACTACACATGATTTCGATATGTCCCATATTTTCCACCATGTAGAGTATTGGAAATTATTTCCATAGGTAATTTTTTAGGCTTTCAAACTACTATGGAGCTCCCAAAATATTGTTTTGAATCTCAGGTCCTCTTTCACTTGTGCATGCTCCAAAACCGCTTCTCGTGAATTGACTCCAAACTCTTCAAAACTTCCAAAATAAGCTCCTTGGTGTTCCTAGAACTTGAATACTCCTCTTTGATGATTTTTTTCCTCTCGATATACTCTGGGATGGTGCACTAGTTATAGAAAGGCTGATGGTAGCCTTCACAAAATCGCTTTGATGCTTGAATGTTCTAGAAGATCCTAAATCACCTAGAGGGATTGATTTTAATTTCCTAAATCACCTAGGGGGACTGATGAAAACCACTTGGGGATCATTTAACTGATAGGATAGGACTGGAATTGGGGATGGGTTGACCTAGGGGTGTCTTGGGAAGTATAACTTTGATTTTTTTGACACCGTGGTATGGTTGTCCTGTTTTCTAGTGAATTTTGCCTTTGCAAAAACACAAGAAACAATTGGCTCTAGCTTGGAGACGTGTTATGGAACGATGATAGTGAAGACATGACATAAGAAATCCTAGAATCTCAATTTACGATACGTTGACTAGTGCCTTATCCATTGGGATTTACAGGAGTCACATATAACTTGTAAGAGTTGGCATGAAAGGAAAAACACACACAAACACAAACAATGATAAAAGGAAACCCACAACACACGAAAAGGGAAAGACACCCAACTAGAAAGGGAAACAAAATTCCTAAAAATCACATATGGTACATATGTATGGGACAAAACGCTTTCCTATAACCCTTTTCTCTACTTAGAGGTCACCCTTGAGTGGGAAACACTAAGCGATGATGTTTTGCAAAGCCATTGACTAGTTCCAGAAAGTATCCTCCTCTCCTTAATTTCTTATGAAATCTAGATTCTTTCATGAGTGTTTATATACTTTGGAGGGGTGGGACTACATGAACCCTTTGATGTTTGAGGTTTCGCTCTAAAATTCCATTGCTTTTGTTTCCTTTGAAATTAGTTTCATAGTGCTAGTTGTCTTTTGTGTTCATCCAAATCATTGACCTCTTATTTCTGTCTCATTATTTCCTCGGGATGATTCTTGTGTAAGTTTTTAAAATATTTTGATCTCTTTTCATTCTAGTATTTGCGTTCTGAACATCTTTTCTACAATAAGAATCGAATTCACCTTTTTTAATCATATCAATATGAGGTGTTTCAATGTCAAATGGAGGATCAAAAATGACCTCATATCCATCTTGGAGGGCCATGACTTGAGCTAAGAGGTTGAGACTTAACTTGGGATCTCTTGTGTCTTTTGCTTTCTAAAATGTCTTGTATTGAATCCTTATTTGGAACCTCCTGAATCTCATCTTTATCTTTGGGTGTGTTTTCCATATCAAATATTGTTATGTACGCGTAATATTCCAAAGTGATGTGACTAAGTTGATTTTGAACACATTACTAATGCTCCCACCGCAAACAACTCTCCTCAATGTGAGTCGGTTCAATATTTACCCTATTGTCTTTAATCATGGTAAAGGTGTTTTCCTTTAAATTGGAGATGTCCAAAGGAGATCCAAGAAATTTTATTCTTTTGCATTCACGAACTTCTTTGCGCAATGTGGAAGAAAAATACATGCTTTCACTTTCACGTTTGTCATTGAGGAAGTCATCCAACTTATCCAAATACTCCATCTCCACATCAAACATTGGTGTATAAAAATGAGAAGCACAAATTGATTCATACTTGTCTTGCATCTCCATAGCCCAAGTCAAGAGTTCAAGGCTAAGTTGAGGATTTTTAGTTTCTTCTACATCCTTCAAAATATCTTGAATGGATGGTTCTTCCGATTCATCATAGGCTCATTTTCATTTCTATTGAAAGAGTATCTACATTGTGCCTCTAGGAGATGGTTAAAAATATGATCCATACTTCCCATGATTCATTCAAAGTAACTCCATTTGTTTCTTCCATGCTTTGTGTTTCCCAAGATTCACTTTCATGTAGGTATGGACATCCTTGATTTATGACCCGTTATGAAAAGGAGAAGAGGTCCATGCTTTGTGGGAATGACACTCCTTTGAGCTCAAAATCCATATCATCCTTGTGATAATCATCCTGCTCCTTGGTTTCAAGAAATAAATTGGCCTCCTCTATATATTCATCCATGATTGAATCGGAAGAGAATTTGATTCTTCAATTGTCTCTATTTCTTCATTCAACATTTCCACGTCACTTGAAGAACTAAAATAGGAGGGTAGATCATCCATGACCATCTTGAATTCATCATCTTCGGTCCATGATGTCGTGGATTTCTTTCACTTCTTCACATATCTCCATTCTATCATTAATTAAAAAATCAAAATTTGAAAGGAGATTATCCATGATTACCTCGAATCTAACATATTGTATTTCTTCATTGTTAGTGGAGTCTTCAAAGCATCAAATCATCCATTATCTAGAAATAATTTTCCTCTATCGAATATATTACTCCTCTAACTAGTTGTCTTTCATGTCGAATGAATTGATGAATGGTGGTTCCATCTCCATGTATTTCTTAGTGAGGGGAAGAAAATTTTCATCTCTCTCTAATGTGAGGAAATAGTTTCCTATCCCACTATCTTGAAACAATATGTTCGACGTTGGATCATCTGATTTTTGCACTGTGTATTTCATCTTTTTCACCAGAAAAAGTTTCTTCATCTCCCCTTTCACAAGCATGGTCATGGAGGACCAAAGAAATTTTGATTTCACCACCCAAATACCTGCAAAAACTTCTACTTAGGAGCATCTTTGAATGAGGATGAAATGTCAGCTACCAAAATAGTGAGCAATAATTTCTTCTCTAGGAAGTCATCCAAAGCAACTTGAGCATCCTTTATTCTACCCACCAACAACAATTCTTTGGATTCCATAGAATAGCAAGAGTCGTTTGCATGTGTCAAGGTAAGTCCTAAGGCATTTGCGACTTTCATGGGTGTAACATCCCAAAATTTCTTGTAAGTTAAATTAACTATGGTTAAGTCTAAATAGGATTAGATGAGATCATCATTGGGTGTAAAATTCATTTGGTTCATCGTATCATGACCCACAACTTCTGCTATGGGGCATGACATTGCAGAATGAATAACCCCGCACCCACCTTGATGATCCTTCCTAAAACATGATTAGGCCTTAATCATAGGTAAAATAGTTCATAAATGATAGTGAATCTTTCGGTTATTTGTATTCGGTTACTTTATTTTAATTGGTTTGGTTGTCTTTTGTTTTGTTCGACTTTTGCATGACCATGATGATAATTGTCTGCTTTTATTTGACAATGCTATATCAAACCAACTTTATGAGAATATTCAAATTATTATTTATGGACTTGGTGATTTTCGTATTGGAATGTTTTATATAAACCTGGAAATTCAACTAATTTTTATGGTAATATATTGTTGGAAATATGTGGACTTGTATTATGAAGGTTAATTTTAACTTAACCATTAAGCAGGTAACAACTAAAGTAACAAAAAAATGTATGAAATATTAATTAGTATATATATATATATATGAGGGATTTGGCATGTAAGCCAAAAATTTTATTTAGTTATTGAAATTTATGGGTTTCATAAAGTGAAACACCTTCACATGGCACAAGTGTGCGGCATGCACTAAAACACGTACCAACATTGGGAAGCCCAAAAATTCTTCAATATGCCACCCAACTATAGTTCTTTCATTATATTTTTCTAGTTATTTTTCCTTTGTCTATTTTCATTCTCCCCTTCTGGAATACCTGTGTGAGTTTTGGAGGAAAGAAGGATTCAACTTGTTGGAGTGGGAAGAGTAGAAGGTTTTGATTCTGGGTTTACTTTAGGCATGAATATCTTCTCCTTTCTCTGCTGCATTATTTGTAAAAAAATGAGGAAATACACATTCTATTTTTAATGGCAATCAAGGAAATTGTGGACAAATTTTGATTTAATTGTTTGGAGATGAAGTATGAAAAGGAAATTGATGGATTATGTATTCTTTTTAGTTTTCTTTGTGTGGTTTTAACCTAACCTAGAAAAATACGCAGATGGAGTTCGGGTTTGATAAGCAAAAATAAAGTAAAAAAAAGGTTAAAAATTCCTTCTCTGCATTATAATAAATTATACCCAAAAGGAAAAGAGTTGGGTTTTTCCTGTACAAGAAGAAGGAAAATGTTTTGTGAATTTGTGTGTTTAAAATCGATTTGTGCTTGTGGGTTTTCATTTTGTTAAACTGAAATTTGGTTGTGTGTTTTCTGTAAACAAATCGATTTGGGTATGCAAATTGATTTGCATAAAGGAATCAATTTGGGTAACCCAATCAATATGGGTATGCAACTCGGTTGGGGTTTTGTATTTTTCTTCTTGGTTGTTATATGCATGTCTAATTTTTAATTTATTGAGATCTTTTGAATGATAATTTGTGGGTGTCAAAGCTCTTGCATGGGGCTGCATTTTCTAGAAATTTTATTATTATGGACCACTAAATCGGTTCATGTATAAATGAGGGTGTCTTGTTATGTGTGAATAATTAAAAAAATGGCATTTAACGTGTAACTTCCAGCCTGGCAATATGACTTGGATTCTTGTAAGACTGTGAAAAATAAATTGCTTGTCTTGGTAAGGGCATGAAAGCCAGGACAACTTGACCGAGATGCACCAAGGAGTAATTGGAGGCATGATTGGGTTTAAAATAATGATATCTTATGAAAGAAATTATTAGTTGTTCTTTTACTAAAAAGAGTATGTTTAAATGATGTAACCTGTGGTCTTTCTTTATTTGTTTGTTGGGATGTTTTTTTACCGACAAAACATTTTAAAGTGATGGAAATATGGTGATATTTGTGCTAATTTGTAGAGCTGCTCATTGACTAAAAAAAAATCTTCTTAATCATATTGTTTTTACGAAGTTATGTAGAAATTTTAAATGTCAAATGCTTATTGATTGAAGCTGGAATACGGATGTATTGACCTTTGTGATTAGAGGGAAACATGATCGCTAAAATAGAAATTGGTTGTTCTATTTGTGTGCATCCATAGTTGTATCTTTATAGAAACCAGGTAGTAATACATTTTCAGCTATATTACCATGTGCTTGTTGATAAAACAACATGTATATCCTTTCATATTTTATTAATTAATTGCATTAGAAAATGGAGTTAATATTCATGCTAGTTCATTTTGAACTGACATCATACCACTACTCCAGTCTTGCAGACCATTAGCCGTTACATTCGGATGTGCGAAACTCATGTCTTGTGAAGTTTTATTGTAGCATGGATCTAAATGAGATACTTGGATTTTAATTGGTGAAAGGATGATATCCTTGATTTATTGGCTGAATTATTGGGATCTTGGACCCATTGTAAATATTCAAACCTCACTATGTGAGAATTATTATACTGGTTATATATTTCACCTTAATGACATATGTAATATATAATTTTAATAAAGAGATGATTCCTTTGTGTGTAATAATATCTCAATATGAGTAAATGATGAATACTTGAGTTGTGAAATCTTACTTTTCACAAATTGTTGAATAATTTATTTGATAGTTATCAATGTATGAAGTTGATAATTGGGAAATTATTGAACAATCAACCTGTCTTTAGTTTCTAAATTAAATAAGCTATTTAGTGGTGTAGCTAATTGAAGGAATAATTAAATATACATGTTTTAATATATATTTAATTCGCCTTTCAGTAAACTTGGTATTAATATGATAAGATTGTAAATCCTGTTGTATAGAGAATGGAAGAGTATCATTGTAAAAAGGTAATTTAAAGTTAAAGAATCAAACATCAAAAAAAAAGAGACTAAATGGGATGGTAAATAGATGAAAAGATCCATTAGAATTATCTTATAAAGATCCTAGTTGGCCTTTGGCATCTATCTCAATATAAACTCTTATAAGATAGGTTTAATAGGAAATAAAAAAAACTATAAAGATCTAGATAATCTGTGAAAGGGATAGTTGTGAGGTGGTGGAAGACTAAAGACTCATAAGACTAGTGTGCTGTCTTGAGTTTAGCCATAACCTGCACGACAGATAACTTTGGCCAAAGTAATGCATTGATGGTGTGCATTGTTTGATCACCTAGTCCTCCAATTAAAAAAAAATTGTCTGTAACCTGATCATGGGAAGTTGAAATACTGAACATGAGGTAGACAATGGTCGGATACCGGAATACAAAGTTGGGAAACTAGCTTCGTGGTAGACCCAAGGACTTTCACATAGTTCCCATGACCTTTAAAAGGTTGAGCTGAAATGCTAGTAAGCATTGTCACTTGAAGTAGTGACGAAGGGAGATCGTGGAGATCTAGATACACCCTTCTCAGCTACACATGGCTTACATGGATGTTATCGGATAGATCAAAAGAGAAAAATTGATTAATGAATTTGATTAAATAAATCTATACGATTACAACTGTGTAATTTTTTATTATGTTTGTGTTAAAAAAAATACTCATTTTTCAGCTCTTGTAATTTTGAGAGTTACAATGGGCATCACATTGTCAAAGGCTCCGTAATATATGTAGTCATTGAGTTAATAACCTTTGACTAAGAGAGATAGGTAGAATGGTTTTACCTTCTTGGTTTTAGATGCTTTGAGTGCTAACATGTTATGTGAGGATGGTACAAATGGGGTAGGAGAAGACCTTTATCTTTGGGGTTTGTGATGTGAGTATTTGGTGTGCCACTTCAGCATGTGTCAAAAACCTCTCAAACTGGGTAGGGTGCATTTACAAAAACTCCATCTTGGTGATTTGAACTTTAGTTTTATTTTCATGTTAGACATAGTCGAATGGGGATGCATGGAGTACATACGATGTTCCAGGAATAAAAGTTGTTTGACACTGTGTGGGGATGATGCTACATTAGGAATTTAGTTTATTTGTTGGATGCGGTAGCGAGTCTAGAAGGAGAGGGAGAAGCTAGTTTTTCTGAGCCTTGGTGGGTTTATCCTGGTAGCATGTGATGAAGGATTATTTTTAGAAATTAATTTTGGATTAGAGGGAGTACCAAAGGAATTACTTGGCATGGTAAATTACTTCTTTCTTGTCTGTGGGTCTAGTTTCTCCTTGGTCAAGTCCATTAATGGCGATAACGGTGACCTTCTACCGATGATCTTATTTTGTGGAATTTAAATGCAAGGATCCTCTTTCTTCTTCTTCGATACAACTATTGAAGATGAAACTACTTTCTTTGATTGATCTTGTGTGAAAAGAGCACAAGAGAAACCGAGTTCATCTTCATCATCTTCATCTCACTAGCGAAAACATAATCAATAAGGCCATTTTGAGTCTCTCCATTAACTTCTTCGACCTAAAGGTAGTCTCTATCATCACCTACATCTTCTTCTTCACGTTCCAATTCTTCCTCCGATTCATCAACATCACATGCGGCATTAACCGGTGATGCTTCAAGAGCAAGCTTACAAGGAGGTGAGGTGATTCTCCGTCGGTTCAGAGGGATTTCTTGGAGCATTCCACATGGTGATTTGAGATAGTTGTTTCTTTAAAGTAGCCATGTCATTAGCCATCTTCTGGATCATGGGATTAGTGAGAGCTGAGCTTGAGCTCTGGCCTTTTTATTTTCCGTTAGGACCCTTCACCTTGTCGGACAAGATTAAATCATCTTCAGTCTCGATTGCATAGTCATGTTCTTCTTTCAAATCCTTGGGTTGGGCTCTTCTGAGGAAGAAACCAACTTCTGGTGGTAAAGCACTAATGAAGAATCTTTTCAGATTATTTTCAGGAGGCACAACATCTTCAGGGATCCTTTTAATTATCCTATTATATTTTACAATAAAATATCTCACTGATTCCGAAGTTTCTTTCTTCATTTGTACCAACTACACCAAGAGATCCTGACAGTCCTTCATAGTCTTGAACATGTTCTTATATTTTCTTCTTATGTCTTCCCAATAAGTGATATACCTTGGGGTAACATATTGAACCATTCGAAACTTTCTCCTACACTCGATTCCACATAGATTCGGACAAACACATCCTCGTGTTCTACACCCAATACACCACAAGCGGTGATGAATGTCTCTATGTGCTCCTCGGGAGTTAAGAACCACCTCCTTTGAACTTCAGAAATTCTTCCTCTTCATGGTAGTTCATGGAGTGGTTGTGCAAGTACAAGTGTGCCAAGATTTCCACCCTGTGGTACATTTGGCCTATGTTCTTCACTCGTCCAACATCACATTAATGATTCTCGGATTCTAACCTTTCTAAGGATGCCGATTCAACTATTGCTATTACGTCTACTTCAACTTGAGATATTTCAATTTATTCAATTTTGGTTCATAGCTCAAATAATCATCTCTTTCTTCTCTTTCTATAGATTCTTCTTTGGTCTCAACGTTAGTGAAGTCTTCAAGGTTCTCATTAATTTCTAGAAATTCAATGTCTAATGGGTTGATGAATCTTGGCCTTCTGATGGTAATGTTTTCTTGACGAAGGAGAGACCTTAGATTCCTAAGAAGCCCTTGTCTTCTTTGAAGTTCCTCGAATATAGGGTCAGTTTTTCCTCCTTTCCTTTGTTGACGGTATATCTTTGATCTCGCTAGCTTAAAGAATTATGCTCTTCTTTGTGGTGTCCGAATTTGCTTTTGTCTTTCTAATTCAAAGGAGATGTTCTTCTTCAAGATCTAATACTCTCGTGGCAATATAGTATTGAGTGAAACTTTCTCAGCTTGTGTTAGATAGCATCTTACAAAATTGAAACAATATCCTCTTGAATGTGGAAAAGTAACTCAGGTCTTTCCAAAGAGGATTACCTGAGATAAGCATGATTCTCGAGGCATAGGGCTCATGTGGATTTTTAGATTCAAATTTTTTTATTTTTGGATTTTTGATTTTTTTTAAAAAAATTTCAGGTCGTATTTGGGTTCAGATGTTGCTAAATATACCCACAGTGGGTGCTAAAAACTATTGGTGAAAAATTTTATCATGTGGGAAAATTTGTGTATTTCTTGCCAACGATCTAGGAGGTAAAGTACCTCTACTTAGATAGTGCAACTTCGTATTTTCATGCACATGAAAAGGTGGGTTTGTCCTCGTGGCCTTACGGTGGGGATCCAATAGGAGAACTCCACTGACCCTATAGAAAATCTAGCAATCGCTTGCTAGAGATGACTTTTTCTTGAGAGTGGGGAAGGGAGTGAGAATGAGAGGTAAAAGAACTAATGTTGCAAGTAGAAACTCGATTCCTGCACACACTAGTTAGAAATTTCAACACATGCATTTAAGAGAAGAAAACAACAATATTTCAAAGCTACTGGCTAGAGGAAACCATGCATACAAATATGCACACATTCATATGCCTTGGAAAACATAAACTTCTTCCTTCATTAGCATTTAAAATCAATAGTTGTACATGATAGGAGAATGGAGGAAAATAGAGAGGGGAAATAGTAGAAAATGGCTAACTCTTTGTTCTTCCACAAGTAGGCAAAATATCTCTCATGAATTCACAAATTTGCAACCAACAACCCCTTAGAAATGGGAAGTATTTTCCTTTTATAAGAAGAGAGAGACTCTTCATCTATCCCCAATGACCTTTCATATGTCTCAACATAACTTAAAATTTTTTGTCTCCCTAGGAAAACATGAAGTCCCTTTTATAACATAAATGTGACTTATTACATTAGAAACCTTAGGTTACTACATGGATGAAAATTGACATGTAACCTTCAACCGCACTCAACCCCCCGAGGTCATGCCAGAGAAACTAATGTTGAATGTGTGTGGATGGCTAACTATAGGAGGATCAATGACTAAGATATGGTAGTGTGATCTCCTAGTAGTTGAGTTGGCAAAGGGGAGATTTAGAGGCTATGAACGGGTAGTGTAAATTCCCTATGGTTTGTTTTCCTAATTGGATCTCAATGTTGAACTAGTTTGAAGTGTATAAATTAACCAAGATGAAACTAACAATCTATGCTACTAATTTAAATAAAAATAACCTAAATAAATTGACAAAACTAAAAAATAATAATTACAAACAAAAATTTTCTTTTATTCTAAATAATCAAATTTACTTCTACACTAAAACTAAATAAGAAAAATAACATGGTGTGGTTATTCACCTGTGTTGAGTGTATTGAAACTAAACTAACTTAAAAAAGAAATTTTCCAAATGATCTATGATATGTAGACAACCTCCTATAGATATTCTCTCCTTCATATCCACAGGGATGGGAAGAAGAGGATCCATCACCGGGGTTGCTATGAAAGATTCAAACCCTCTTGAAATTAACTAATTACTTGTAAATGAAAGGATATTTATTTCTACTCTATTTGATATGATGTAACAATGATAAATTGCAGCAATGAAGGAAATCAAACAACTCCAACCTAGAATTCACAGAACAGAGGTAAATCCAGTTGTGTGATGACTTGTCCTCTCAAATTATCCTTTCTTTCTCTCTGTGTCCATATGAGTCCAAGGAATTGGGAATGTAAAGGTAGTAACAGGAGAAGGCACTTGAGCAATGAAAACTTGAAGGTAAATCTAGTTGCAATACAATTAGAAGAGAGATAACACAAGTGAACAGAGCTTGGCTATGTAATTTCTAGCAGGATTGTGGCAGCAATAATATGTAAGATACACAAACTTCTTAATCTATTTACTTAAATACAAGCATTGAATATATAGGAATTGGTTGGGATGTGCCTTCATGCACAAGGTAGCCTTGGAGTGCCAAATCATTGGGTGAAGAGGAAGTTCAAACTAATTAAATCTATTTAAAAATAGAATAGGAAAGGAATACCATGCAATCAAGACTATTTGTAGGCAATTTTTTTCATAAACGCACCCTAAGTCAAGTTAAGTGAAGCATCATGTTTAAAACCACACATGAAGAGTTCTAGAAAAAGTGCACAGGACCCCGCCTTGTGTAGGGCAACATCCCCGACACTAAAGGCCAAAACATGCACATAAATGAGCGGGAAGCTGGAAGAAATCATGGAAAAGTTTAGTAAGGATGTCTAAGCTACAAATGTATTACAAATGGGTTTAGGAACTCGAACACCTTCTCGAAAGGACATGAATCATTATTGGGGACTTTTTAAACCATTTTCTCGAAATGTAGCACATGTAATTTTGGGTGCGTATAATTACCTTTTATTACATTAAAGACATGAAAAGTGCAACCCCAATGCAAAATTAGAACATCAAGAGAGAGAAAGTCAGGGGGTGAGACAAGAGAGAGAGAGAGAAAGAAGAAGGATGAAGAATCATGTCGATGACGAAGAACAAGCTAATCTTGCTGACTTGATCCGATAGAATCTTCTAATAATATGAACTCTTGATCCTCAAACTCTGTACGCCTTGAGAAAGCTCCTTCAAATGGTCCACAGACACTTTGATCTCTAGTGTTTAGGAACACTATTTGGATTATCACTTTGATTGCCATGGGTATTGCTCATGGAGGTTCACTCAAGAATGTTGAGAATGGAAAATGGCCACTATAATGACCTTTTGCAACACTTCCATTTTGATCTACAAGTTCCAATGGAGTATAACTTGATCATTTTGATGGTGACGATTACCACTCCTCTTTACGTACAACCTACGCACAATTTGTATACTAGGATGAGTATCGAAAGATACTGTTGATATCTCCCGCATACCCCAAGAAAGCAAGCCATGAATACTGATGAGTGCACTATTGACGACAATGAAGAATGGATGTTACATGGTATGAAGCACCACCATCCTTGTGATCTTCTGAGTACACACATGGGTGTCAAACTAGAACAATTCCCACCAGACATTTGATCCTCCAATTTTTCAAAGTCCCTATGAGTGACATTGCTATCCCTCACACCTGATTGAACTAGTATTACACTTAATGGGTTTTAAAACACCTACTATACTTTGAACAAACACTTACTATTTTTGGCAAATGTCAACATTCACCTTCTCGGATCCCAATTGATTATGTTGGCCCAATGATTACCCCCTTTTTGCACTCTTTATGTGGACATTACTATTTTGGTATGATTTACTATTAATAGTAAGTGATTAACAAATAACTTATTATTTTAAGTAAGGTTTGATTTTTTTGCCCAAATCAATCGCACCAATGAGTTCTTCTTGTATTATGACCCCTGTGTGTACATTGTTCTTCCCATGATTTCCCTTATGGAATTTTTATCTCTCGAAAGTGCACCATGGTTAAGAGATGACAAGAGGGGTTATAAGATTTCTTTGATCTCTCACTTTTGTAGATACATTGGAAACACCTCAGGTCTAGTGGGTATTCCTATTGTTGAGGTGAGTCTCCAATATTAAGGCCAGTTCCTTATTGATGTATCCTAACTTAAATTTTTGGGTTTTGAGAGTAAAAAGATGACCGTAATTGAAATTAAAAAAGGGGCGATACACCAAACTTGGTGGGGATTTGACTGAGTATATGCACAATAAAATTAAGAATGAATTTTGGATGCATGAACCAATGTTTTTAATAGAATATTAAGGCAAAACACTTATGTATTGAGGGATAAATCACAACAATACAACAAGATAAACATGCACACTAAGATTATGCAAAAATACCATATTACAACAAGGTAATATTATTAATCAAGGAATTGACATTCACAAGAATTAATGAAAGAGATACACACCACTGCAAATAATTGGAAAGAAAAAAATCAGTTCTCATTCAAGGAAAAACTGAAAAAATTTACTTCAGCACTCCTATGTCCAAAAGTCATCTCTCTTGTGCTTTGCTAATGCACACAATATATAGAAAAATTATTCACCCAACCCATCCTAAAAATAGGCTAAAATTTGTACTCACCCATGCATGCTAATTTTACCCCTTTATCATGAATAAATAAAGGAATAAAAATAGACATGCTGATTACAATGAGGCATTAATAGCCTTAGTTACAAAAATAAACTCAAGTCAAAGTGCATTTGATTGATCTATTTTTAATAAAAATTGGATGAATAATTTAGCTAATAATAACTCTTTCTTTTTGTGCAAGTCTTCTCCAATGTGCATGTAATATTTGTCTTCTTCTGCTTGATGTGACACTTGTAATTTGATCCACTTGCAATGATAAATTTAACACCTTTACAATTCTTCCCCCTTGGATGCACATGCAAAAATAATATTCCTATGTGAGAAAAAATAATTCCTTTGTCTTCAATACTTTGCAAAACATTCACCCTCCAATGTGGGGACCACCTATAGGCATGTGCAAGAAAATAATACCTTTATTTTGTGAAAAATAAGGTAATTAGCATTTCAAAAGGGTCTTCTTGATCTCTGATGTTGACATTATGCACTTCTTTGCTATTATGTCTTCTTGTGGATGACATGCCAAACATACCCCTTTTCATGATCCATGTGATGACTATGATGTTGACATCTCTGCAATATGCACTCTTCTTTGTTTTCTTATATGTTCCATCTTCTAGTGAATGCCATGCAAAATTACTTCTCTGCAAGTAAAATTTATTTAATTTCCAATTTGCTCATCATGTGGGACCACTATGATCATGATGCAAAAGCACCTCCCTTACATGAATAATTTCCACTTGTACTTCCTTCTACCATTTGAAGACTTTAAGGTAATTTGGATTGTTTTAAGGAATATTGACTCCTTTGACCGGCATAGGTATGTATATTACTTCACCTTTTGGTGCCATCATTTGTTTGAAAAGGTGACCACCTTGATTATTTTTGCTTAGACTATAGTCATGGGCCTCATTTGATTTGATCGATATTGGACGTTGGACCACTTTTGGTAAGATCATTGCATACATATGATTTGGTCAGCATATTGGAATATTCATTTGAACATAGACCTTATAAGGTCAATTGTAATGATATTAAAATAATTGAGGCTGGCCCCTTCTCCATGATGACTCACCCCTTTGCATGTATGTTGGTGGCATTTGGACAACCTTGATTTAACCCTGATTGGCATAGGAAAGTGGGACTTTGATTGTCATCATTGATTACATGTACCATTTTATATCTGTCATTAACCCTCAAATCTATGGTTAGGGTTTAGACCTTGCATAAATAAGGCCGGTGATACTCGAGATGTTGATTTTGTACATTCAATTGTGGATCGTTGATCTTCTGATGATAATAAATGCAAACCTACGTTGGAGTTGGCAAAGGTTTTCTGTCATTGATCATTTGTCATCTTCGATCTGAACCATTGATGCATTACTTGATAGTTAGCTTGGGTTAGCGATCTTGATCGTTGGATCATGTACTCTCCTTCCTTGGCCGATCACAACTTGAGTTGAGTTAAGTTTGGGAAGTTGAGTTTCAAGTTGGGAAAAAGAAACACAAACCTAATTGTTTGTTCATTATGCATATTTTCAACTCGAGGGTGAAGCCCTGGAAAAATTTCCTTAGGTAGCCATGAATGATTCTTTTGAGCTCTCTCGCAACTTCTTATTTTTATGCATTATGGCCTTGAAACGAGCTTCAACTTGTCTTTTTCTTTGATTCTTCCTTAGTTTTGCTATTTTGATCATTTGAACTTTGACTGAGCCAAGATTCATGGTATTTTTGGTCCTCTTCTTTGCACTATTACTTTGGTGACCATAATGCCATTGATGTTCTTTTGAGCTCTGCTTCTTTCTCGTGGGCCTGGTTTTTCGCGGTTTTAGTAGAGATATATGTCTATTCGAATGCCTCTATCATTTCCATTTAATGATGACCTCTGTGATAAAATCAAGTTAAGTCTATCATTTCCCTTGACTATGATGCCTTCATTCTTTGTTTATCAAGATTGCTAATGTATATTGTTTTGAAACCTTAAAAATTTTCTGTTTTTGTTTTCTTTGTCACTTGTGACAACTTTCAATGATCTCCAAAATATTCTCGGGCACTTCACATTTTGATTCCATTCTTCAACCCTTCAAGGGTTTCAATATTTGACCAAAACGGTAATATTTTGGGCCATTTATTTTTTCTTGAAGTTTCTATAGATCTCGAGAGTCCCATTAATGGGTTTTGCACTGAAACTCTCGCACAACCGCGCTTTTATGTACTGGTTGAATTTTTGGTCTACTCCCTCGGAATTTGATCTCGGAAAGGTTTTTAAAGATAGACTCTATTACTTGAAGTTACAATTGGGTCCCTGTTATCTTGTTGCAAAAATGTGTTCTAATTTTTCCTTCTTTCAACAGGGCATGTGTTTGTCGTTGTAGTAGAGTATGAGTTCATTCTCTCGAACTTATATGATCTATTTTATTTTTGAGATTGTCTGTAATCTAGTCCTTAATTTACTTTACTGATGAGAAATTTTGATATTACATTTACTTGCTTTAAAGCTTTTGATTTTTTTGTACATTCGTGCATGCCCTTTGAACTTGGTGTCCAAATTCATGATTGTTTCTTTGGCATTCTTTTTGAGACTCGTATTTGACCTTTGCTCTTGTTTTTGCAATTCTATAATATGATTGTTTTTTTCTAAATTCGATCCCAATGTGGTTTTTGATTTGAATATGTCACTTTGTTTTTGCATAATGGCCACCATATTTCGAGCACTGTAGAGATTTTGTGAAAATAAGAGGGGTTTCGAGGGCCTTTGTAACTTTGTTTGCGAAATAATGGAACTGAGTTCGATAAGTTTTTGGACTTATCATATAATCCCTCAAACTATGTAGCTTTTTTGAACCTTCAAAGATTTTGATGACTTTTCTTTTCTACTTTTGATGACACCACTCCTTCATTTCATTCCTTTGTATTATCTGGTAGGATCTATGATCGCATGCATGAATCAATTTGAGCTCATAATGGAAAATCCTGGTCTTCTTTCACCCACAACTTGGTATTCACTTGAGTGGCTCTCCATGTGGGTTTTGTTGTCGTAAAATGTATTTTGATACCTAAAAGAAACATTGTAGACTTGAGCCTGAAGCTTGTAAAGCATAGGTTTCTTCTCCTTTGATCATATATATGGTTGTGCTCCTTTTCAATTTGATCTGAAAACTCTTATTTCTGTACACATGCATCATTTCATTTATTCCCAATGTGAAACATAACTTTATCAAGTAATTAGTGACTCATGTGGGTAGGTTATGACTCAAATAAAAATTGTATTTGTTTGATTTGATTAATTATATGCTCAACATTTTGCACTTTGAATTTTAATATTTTGTTGTCCCGATAATCTTCATTGATCATCAGAGAATTCTAATTTGTGTAGAAGACATAATCAATCGAGCTATCATTGTTCCTTCTTTGAGCCATACTATTTTGAATTTATCTGATAATGCATCTATAGAGAAGCTTGTACTCTAAAATTTGTAAATAGAACTTCTTTGACTACACTTGATCAATTGATTGATATGTTGGCCATTTTTCATTGTAAATTGTATTGCTTCTTTGATCATTTGAGGATTTTACTCACTGTAAACTTGAACTTGAAACTTACTCCAAAGCTTGTTGTCTTAATTCTGAAAATACTTCCCTTTCAAAGAATTATTAAGGAACTTGTGAATGGTTGCTTCTATAGAGATGTATCAGGGTACCATGTTGTAAATCTTGATTTCCTGCTCATCTGCAACTTGTTTCTTTTACACACTGTACTTAGATGATGGATCTTATTGCACAACTCATTTCTTCTTAAATCTGAATGAGGTCTTTAACTGTGGTAGTTTGTATGAATCATTTGCAAATTGTATTTAAAAAAGTAGTACATGTAGCTTTTGTTACTCTTGAAAAATCATCCCGAAGATCATGGTACTGTAACATTTCTTGACATGTTTCTTCTTAAAGTAAGTTTGTACTTCGTCTTCATACTTTCAGGGTTTTTCCAAAATGAAGTTGTTACCTTTTTGGAATCGACACTCTCTTGGATATCTAATTGAAGAGTTCACTTTGATATTGTATTTCAAAAGCAGTTGTACTTTATTTATTTGTAACTTGGTTAACTATGCAAAACATGAATATGTATAGATTTATCCTTAAGTTTTAAGCTTCTAATGATGTATCCATTGATTAAAATTTTTGATATGATTTTGTAATATTGTATCGACCAATGAGGATATATAGTTTCCACTAGTTTACTTTTGATCTGCATCTAGACTTGCATCCCTACTATTTTTGTATATAGATTCCATCTCTCGAAACTTGAAGTAAATTTTCTTGAAATTTATATTGTCTCCTGTACTCGCACACTTAAGAAAATAATTAGAAAATAATTAGGATTTTTGGCCTCTCTTATGTTCCATAGTTTTTCTTTCTCTTTCTTTTCCTGTAATGATTCTGGGAATCATATGTGCTACTGTAGAATACTGCTTTCTCAATTCTGTATCTCTGTCTCTGATGTACCTTATGCTTATGATATTAAGAAATCCATTTACATGTAGTTAGATAGTACATGAGTACAAATCAAACCCTGAGCTCTTGACTGATGTCGTTTTTTTTTTATTTTTTTAGGTACACTGTAGCTACCGAGGGAGTAGGATGAAAGATGGAACTAGAACTAGAGACAAGAAGATTAGAAGAAAACCCAAGGCAATGATGGGTTTCTTCTATACTCTTTTACTTTTAACTTTATGCACATGTAATTATTTCTTCAGTAGTTATGAGTTACATCCCATGGATTGTGTGGGAAACATTGAATTTCTTCATGAATAAATAACATTAATTTATGTAATTGAGTTGTATACTTCTTTCTGCATTTAAATTTTATGATGGATATTGATTGTATAATGAAATAAACAACTCAATCACATAATTAAATGTATTTAACATGAAGAAAATAATGAGTTTTGATGTACATGTAACTTAATAATGAACTCTCTTTCATGTAAATGCAACTCTATTTGTTGTTCCTAAATTTAACATTTCACCTAAATTGTGATTCCCACCTTCATCAAGGCAATGCATTAGTCCTTTGGGGATTTTATGTTTCCTTGCTGAAGATGAACATGGAATGACAATCTATGTGAGGTGTTACATTTTGTAACAACACACATAGCTATAGATTACATGTAGTTAATCAATTGCTTTGCAACTGAAAAACACAATAAAACTGTAATATCCCCCTAGTTAGGTCCATTTCATCAATGCCTTCCATTGAAAAAAGTTTCAAGTTGCCCATTTTTGCACGAGTGCAAAAATTTTCAACAGGATGACTTACTAAATATGGAAAGTATCCATATGGCAACTTACTATTTTTAGTAAGTGATAATTTTTGCCACTTTTATGAACTGACCAATCAATCCGACCTCACTTTCCTCCTTAGTATATACTGCCCTCGTGGCAACTTTTTTGGTGATGAATTTCTTGATATAACAACCACCCATGTAGGAAGACTTAATATCTTTGGAAAGTAGGTCTCTGTTGGTATATTTGCAAAAATGAACATTTTCGATACGGGTTTTTTCGCAATAGTGCTACTCTCGGAATTTTATCTTCACTCGATCATCAGTTTGATAGATTTTAAATTTTAAAAATTTTCTGTGGGAAACCAGTGGTTTCTTCGCCCAAAAAAATCCACTCCATGCACCTAGAAATCTTCTCTAGAGAAATCTTGAGGAATGCAAAAAACGGTGTCTTGATTCGTTCAATGGCTTACAATATAATAAGATTTTTCGTTTGGTGACTTCGAGATTTTTCAACACAAAATCTTCATTTTTTCTTTGTTTCGATCCGTTATTTTTTGAGTTTTTTGTGTATTTAAATCATGGAGGATTTCAAGGATTTATTGGAATGTAAAAAAAATAGCGGATTTGTATTCTAGGAAAAATTTAGCCAAATTCGATTCAGTAGGGTATGTAGGTGTGAGGGAAAAAATGGTGAAAAAATGACTATCAGTATTTAAAGTTTGAAATGGAAGAGGAGGGGATGGGGCACAAATTTCTGTCCCTTTCTCTATTTCTCAAAAAGGGTCAAAGGGGATGTGAAGTTCCACTTCATCTTAGGCTTGATACTTGTCATGTTTTTGTTCAATTAGTAACTTGGGTGAGGAGGTCAACTAGAGCACCGGGAGCCGAACCGAGGTCACATGAGGGATCAAGGGGCTTGCTAGGGATGGGGTGAATTTTTATGTACCTTTTTTAACTTTGTAAAAGGGACATAAGGTTTAAACAATTGTGCCTCATTCTGGGCATGACAAGTGGGGTACATGCAGGGGTAGGTGGGTGAATGGTCAAACTGCTCAACGAGGGCTGGAAGGGTAAGTGCATGGTCATATTGGTGACCTAGAGGCTAAAAAAGGGTAGGGTAAATTTTTATGTCCCTTTTTAAAGGGAAAAAGGGGAAATGAAAATGTGCCTTCACCATAGGTTGCCACGTGTCCAACTTCAAATTTGGCTAATATGGAAAAGCATACCTTGGGAACCAGCTTGTGAAGATGATATCTTGAGCTCTTGGAAGAATTTTTGTGTGAAATTTTATATTATACCACCGAAAAACAACCCTATGAATCTATTGGTGATATTCCCAAGATCAAAATTTGATTGAAAAACCTCCAAATGGCTTCTTCATTCTTGGGATCGTTTGTTGTGCGCCAAAAGAGTGAGTCAGCTGCTAGAAAAGTGCACGAGGTTTCGATATGTCATGTATTTTACACCATGTAGAGTATTAGAAATTATTTTGATAGGTAATTTTTTGGGCTTTCAAATAACTATGGAGATCTTGAAATATTGCTTTGAAGCTCAAGTTCTCTTTCACGATGCATGCTCCTTCAGCCTAAAACCACTTCCGTGAATCGACTAAAAATCTCCAAAACATCCCTAAATCTTCCAAAATCAGATATTTTGTGTTCCTAATAGTTTTATACTCCTCTGTGATGATTTTTTATCCTCTTGATCCATTTTAGGGATGGTGCACTAGTCTTAAGAAGGTTGATGGTAGCCCTTCTCAAAATTTCTTGGATGCTTGAATGTTCCAAAAGATCCTAAATCACCTAGAGGGACTGATTTTACTTTCCTAAATCACCTAGGGGGACTGATGACAACCACTCGGAATAATTTGACTGAATGGATATGACTGACTGGGGTGTCTTGGGAAGGTATAACTTTGAAAATGTTCGACGCTGTGGTATGGTTGTCCTGTTTTCTAGTGAATTTTTCCTTTGTAAAAACACATGACAACAACTGGCTCTAGCTTGGGGATGTGTTATGGACTACGGACAATGAAGACATGAAATGAGAAATCTCATAATCTTATTTTACGATATGTTGACCAAAGGCCTTATCGATTGGGCTTTACAATAGTCACATATAACTTAATGAGATAGCCCGAAAGGAAGAACACACACACACAAACACCGATAAAAGGAAACACACAACACACGAAAAGGAAAAGACACCCAACAGAAAGGAAAAAAATGTGTTAAAATCACCTATGGTATAGATGTGGGGGATGTTAGGAAATAAGGGATAAAATATATGGAACAATCCCTCATAGAATTGTAATAGTAGAAACTAATATGCGAAAAATATTACATATCTCAAATAAAAGTGCGAATAAAATAATACAACACAAAGAGACATTATTTAATGTGGTTCACCAAATTTGGGCTACATCCACCAAGAATCACTTGCTCATATTTTATTACAAGCCACCACTCTCTCAATACAATACCCATATATGTTTGGAGCTATGCTCAACAAACTCTACAGAATTCACACTTGAATTTAGACACATCTCGCAATGTTACATAATCCTACCATATGCACAAAAAAACATAAGTAGACAACTATTTAAGCATTTTTACAAAACCGTGGGTATCAAAACCATGGGCAAAAACTATCCCATAAACCTATGGGTTAAAAAATCTGCACATATGAGAAAAGCATGTTTCCCGGTATATTGGGCACGTTTTGTTTTGAGACCAAAAAAACAACTATGGAAAGTGTATAGTAATCTTAGTGTATATTCTTCAACACTTTCACACATGAAAACAAGCTTCGTAACCTAACAAGGGACAACCCACTTTCACTATAACACTTTTCTCTCCTCAAAGGTCACCCTTGAGTGGGCAACACAGAGTAATGAAAATTTGCAAAGCCATTGACTAGTTCCATAAATTATCCTCCTCTTCTTGACTACTTATGAAATCTAGGTGCTTTCATGATTGTTTTTATACTTTGAAGGGGGGGACTGCATGAAACCTTTGATGCTTGAGGTTTCACTCCAAAATTCCATTGCTTTTGTTTCCTTTGAAATCAGTTTTGTAGTGACATTTGTCTTCTTTGTTTATCCACATCACTAACATCTTATTTACTATGTCATTATTGCCCTAGGGTTGATTCTTGTATGAGTTGTTTAAATCTTCTGATCTCTTTTCATTCTCGCATTCACATTCCTAGACATATTTTCTACAATAAGCATCGAATTCACCTTTTTGACTCATATCAATATGAGGTGTTTGAATGTTGAATGGAGGATCAAAAATGACCTCATATCCATCTTGCAGGGCCATGAATTGAGCTAAGAGGTTGAGACTTAGCTTAGGATCTCTTGTGTCTTCTGCCACTTCTAAAATGTCTTGTATTGAATCCTTATTTGAAACCACCTAAAGCTCATCTTTACCTTTGGGTGTGTTTTTCCATATGAACTCTTTTTCTGTACTGGCAGAATATTCCAAAGTGATGTGACCAAGTTGATTTTGAACACATTCCCAATGCTCCCGCCACGAAAAACTCTCCTCAACGTGAGTCAGCTTCAATATTTTCACTACTATCTTCCACCATAGAAAAGGTATTGTCCTCAAAATTGGAGATGTCTAAAGGAGATCCAAGAACTTTTCTTCTTTTGCATTCACAAACTTCTTTGTAATGTGGAAGAAAAAGACATGCTTTCACTTTCACGTTCGTCATTGAGAAGTCATCCAACTGCTCCATCTCCACATCAAACATTGGTGTATAAAAATGAGAAGAGAAAATTGATTCATACATGTCTTACATATCCATAGCCCAAGTCAAGAGTTCAAGGCTAAGATGAGGATTTTCAGTTTCTTCTACATCCTCCAAAATATCTTGCATGGAAGGTTCTTCCAGATTCATCATAGGCTCATTTTCATTTCTATCGAAATATAATCTACATTTTTCCTCCAAGAAATGGTTAAAAATTTGATCCATACCTTCCCATGATTCATTCAAAGAAACTCTATTCACTTTTTCCGTGATTTGTGTTTCCCAATATTCACTTTCATGTAGGTACAAACATCCTTGATTTATAACACCTTCTGACAAGGAGAAGAGGTCCATGATTTTTGGGAATGGAACTCCTTTGAGCTACAAATCCATATCATTCTCATGATAATCATCCCAATCCTTGGTTTCAAGAAATAAATCGGCCTCCTCTATATATTCATCCACGATTGAATCAGGAAGAGTATTTGGTTCTTCAATTGTCTCTATTTATTCATTCATCATCTCCACGTCACTTGAAGAACCAAAATATGAGTTTAGATAATCCATGACCATATTGAATTCATCGTCTTCGGTCCATGATGTAAGGTGGCTTTCTTGCACTTCTTCACATATCTCCATTCTATCATTAATTGAAAAATAAAAATTTGAAAGGAGATTATCTGTGATTACCTTGAATTTGACATCTTGTATTTCTTCAATGTTAGTGGAGTCTTTTGAAAACATCAAATCATCCATTATGTAGCAAGAATTTTTCTCTATTGAATATGTTACTCCTCGATGAGTTGTCTTTTGTGCCAGAATGAATTGATGAATGGTGATTCCATCTCCACATCTTTCTTAGTGAGGGAAAGAAAATTTTCATCTCTCTTTGATGTGATGAAATAGTTTCCTATCCCACTAGCTTGAAACAAAATGTTAGCTCTTGGATCATCTGATTTTTGTACTGTTTATTTCATCTTTTACACTGGAAATAGTTTCTTCATATCCCCTTTCACAGGTATGGTCGTGGAGGACCAATCTATTTTGATTTCACCACCTAAATACCTGTAGAAACTTCTTCTTAGGAACATGCCAAACGAGGCTGGAATGTCAGCTACCAAAATAGTGAGTAGTAATTTCTTCTCTGCGAAGTCGGCCAAAGAGACTTCAACATCCTTTATTCTACCCACCAACGACACTTCTTTAGATTCCATGGAATAACAAGATCTATTTGCACGTGTCAAGGTAAGTCCTAAGGCATTTATAACTTTCATGGGAATCACATTGTTAAAGGCTCCAAAATCTATGATGCAATTATTGAGTTGGTAGCCTTTGACTAAGAGAGATAGGTAGAAGGGTTCTACCTTGTTGGTTTTAGATGTGCTAAGTGCTAACATGTTTTGTGAGGATGGTGCGGATGGGGTAGGGAGAAGACCTTTATCTTTGGGGTTTGTGACATGAGGCTTTGGGGTGCCACTTTGACGGTGTTAACAAACCTCTCAAACTGGGCAGGTGTGTTTGTAAATACTCCATCTCTGTGATTTGAAATTTAGTTCTATTTGCATGTTTGACATAGTCGAATGGGGATGTAGGAGTACAAACAATTTTCTAGGAACAATAGTTTTTTTACAATGTAGAGATGATGTTGCCTTAGGAGCTTGAGTTTCTTTGGTGGATGTGGTAGCAGGTTTAGAAGGAGAGGGAGAAGATGGTTTTGCTTGAGCCTTAGTGGGTTTATCTTGGCTAGAATTTGATGAAGGATTATTTTTAGAAATGAATTTTGGATTGGAGGGAGTACCAAAGGAATTATTTAGTGTGGTAAATGAATTCTTGATTGTCAGCGGGTCCGGTTTCTCCTTGGTCGAGTCCATTGATGGCGTAAAAAATGACCCTCTGCTAATGATATTATTATGTAGAATTTCAATGGTAAGATCCTCTTTCTTCTTCTTTGTTGTGACTCTGAAGATGAAACCGATTTCTTTGATTGGGATTGTGTGAAAAGAACACAAGAGAAATTGGGTTTATCCTCATCGTCTTCATCTTCACTAGCATAAACATATTCAATAAGGCCCTTTTGAGTCTCGTCATTAACTTATTTGACCTCAAGGTAGTATTTATCATCGCCTTGTATCTTCTTCTTTAGGTTCCACTTCTTCCTCTGGTTCATCAACATCACATGGAATGTTAACTGCAGGGTGGTGCTTTAAGAGCAAGCCTACGGGGTGGTGGGTGATTCTCACTGGTTCAAAGGATTAGGATTTCTTAGAGCATTCCACATGGTGATTTGAGATAGTCATCTCTTTAAGGAAACCATGTCATTAGCCATATTTTGGATCATGGGATCGGTGAGAGATGAGTTTGAGCTCTAGCATTTTTGTTTTGCATTGGGACCCTTCACCTTTCTAGAAAATATTAAATCATCTTCAGTCTCGATCACATAGTCCTGTGCTTATTTTAAATCCTTGGGTTGGGCTCTCTGAAAGAAAACAACTTCTGGTGGTAAAGAAATGATGAAAAATATTTTCGATTGTTTTTAGGAGGCGAGAAAATCTTCAGGGATTCTTCTGACTATCATGTTATATTTTGTAATAAAATCTCTCACTAATTAAGAAGTTTCTTTCTTCATTTGCACCAATTAGACCAAGAGATCCTAATAGTACTCCGTAGTCTTGAACCTATGCTCAAATCTTCTTCTTATGTCTTCCCAGTACGTGATATACCTTGGGGGTAACATATAGAACCATTCGGAAACTTTCTCTTACAGTGATTCCACCAATATTTAGATAGACACATCCTCATGTTCTATTCCCAATACATCGTAAGTTGTGATGAATGCCGATACGTGCTCCTTGGGGAGTTGGGAACCATCTCCTTCTAACTTTGGGAAATTATTCCTCCAATTTTTGGTAGTTCATGGAGTGGTTGTGCAAGTGCAAGTGGGATGATATTTCTACCCATTGGTACATTTGGCCTATGTTCTTCACAATCCACCATCACATTCTTGATTCTACCTTCCAACATTTCTAAGGTCGTGGCTTCAAATTGATTCTTTTGCATCTGATTCGGTTAGAGATCTTTCAATTTCTTCAATTTGGCTCTTATCTTAGCTTCAACTCTTGCTTCTCTTTCTCTAACTTCTTCTTCAGTCTCAATGTCAATGAAGTCTTCAAGGTTCTCGTTAATTTCTAGAAATTCAATGCCCAATGGGTTGATGAATCTTGGAATTCTGATGGGAATGTTTTCTTGACAAAGGGGAGACCATGGATTTATGAGCAGCTTGTGTCTTCTTTGAAGTTCCTCGAAGATAGTAACAATTTTTCCTCCTTACCTTTGTTGATGGGTATATCTTCGATCTGCCATCTTGAAGAATTATGCTCTTCTTTGTAGTGCATGAATTTTCCTTTGTCTTTATAATTTAGTGACATGTTCTTCTTCAAGGTCTAATACTCTCATGATAATGAAGTATTGAGTGAAAATTTTGGTTGCTCTAGATAGCCTCTCGCGGATCTTAAGCAATATCCTTTTAAATGTGGAAAAGTAACTCAAGTCTTTCATCATGAGGATTACTCGGAATAGCCATGGTTTTGAGGCATAGGGCTCATGTGGCTTTTCCTATTCTATTTTTTTTTAATTTTTCACATTTTTGATTTTTTTTAAATTTTTTTTTAAGGTTGTATTTGGGTGCGGATGTTGGTAAATCTACCCTACGGTGGGCACCAAAAACTGTTGGCGAGAAAATTTGTTGTTTGTAAAATTTTATGGATTTCTTGCCAATGCTCTAGGAGTCGAAGTACCTCTACTTAGATGGTACAATTTATGTATTTTCATGCATGTGAAAAGGTGGGTTTTTCCTGGTGGCCTTGTAGTGAGGATCCAACAAGGGAACTCCATTGACCTTGCAAAAAGCTATCAATCACTTGCTAGAGATGAATTTTTCTTAAGAGCAGGGAAGGGAGTGAGAATGAGAGGTAGGAGAACTAATGTTGCAAGTAGAAATTCAGATTCCTACACACACTAGTTAGAAATTTTAACACATGCATTTAAGAGAAGAAAACAACAAGATCTCAAAGCTACCGACTAGAGGAAACCATGCATACAAAGATGCACACATTTATATGCCTTAGAAAACATAAAATTCTTCCTTTAGTAGAATTTAAAATCCCGAGTTGTACATGATAGGAGAATGGAGGAAAAAGAGAGGGGAAATAACAAAAATGGCAAACTATTTGTTCTTCTACAAGTAGGAAAAAGCTAACTCGTGAATTCATAAATTTGTAACCAACAACCCTATGGAAATGAGAAGTATTTCCCTTTATAAGAAGAGAGACTCTTCATCTACCCCCATGACCTTTAATATGTCCTGGACATAAATTAAAACTTTTCATCTCCCTAAGAAAACATGAAGTCCCTTTTTATAACATAAAGGTGACTTATTACATTAGAAACCTTAGGTTACCTTTTATTACATTAAAGACATATGAAAAGTGTAACCCCAATGCAAAATTAGAACATTGAAGAGAGATAAAGTTTGGGGGTGAGAGAAGAGATAAAGAGAAAGAAGGAGGAAGAATCATACATGATGACGAAGAACAAGATGGTCTTATTGACTTAATCTAATGGAATGTTTCAATATGATGAAATATGGATCCCCAAATTCCTTACGCCTTGAGAAACCTCCTTCAGATGGTCCATAAACACTTTGAGCTTGAGTGTTTAGGAACATTTTTTAGATGATCACTTTGATGTCTACGGGTGCTGCTCATGGAGGTCCACTCTGAAGAATGCTGAGAATGGAAAATGGCCCTTGTAATGACCTTTTGCAACACTTCCATGCTGATATGAAAGTTCCAGTGGAGTATAACTTGAAAATTTTGATGGTGACGATTACCAATCCTCTTTACACACAACCTACAAACAATTTGTACAATAGGATGAGTGTCGAAAGATACTATTGAGATTTCCCACATACCTCGAGAAATCAATCCATGAACACTAATGAGTGTACTATTGATGACAATGAAGAATGTCTGTTACATGACATGAAGCACTAGAATCCTTGTGATCTTTTGAGTACACACGACTAAAAATTTGATGCTTGAAATTTTTGAAGTCCCCGTGAGTGACATTGTTATCCCTTACATCTAAATGAACTGGTCTTAAACTTAAAAATTTAAACTTCATGGCTTTTGAAATACCTACATAATTGGAACAAACACTTACTATTTTTAGAAAATGTCGATTGACCTTTATAGATCCCAATTGATGATGTTGGCCCGATGATTACCCCCTCTCGTGCACTCTTTCTATGGAAAATGTTGTTTGGTATGAATTCTTATTAATAGTAAGTGCCTAAGAGACAACTTACTATTTTAAGTAAGGTGTGATTTTTTTGCTCAAATTGATTGCACCAATGAGTTCTACTTGTATTACGGCCCATGTGTACACTTCTCTTCCCTTGATTTCCCTTCTGGGATGGCTTACTAAATATGGCAAGTGAACTTACTATTTTTAGTAAGTGATGATTTTTTCCACTTTTCTGAACTGACCAATCAATCTGACCTTGTTTTCCTCCTTAGTGTATACTACCCTCGTCATAACTTCTTTTGGTGATGACTTACCCAAAATAGCAGCCACCCATGTAGGAAGGCTTACTATTTTTGGAAAGTGGGTCTCTAGTGGTCAGATTCGTAATGAAACATACATTTTGATATGGAGTTTTCCCTAATATTGATCCTCTTGAATTTTAGCTTCACCTGATCACTGGTTTGCGAGATTTTAAATTTCAAAAATTTTCTACAGGAAACTTGGGTTTCTTTTCCAAAAAATATGCTTCACACATGTAAAATATTTCTCTAAGAATGTTTAGGCATCTGAAATCTTAAGGAATGCAAAAATAGTGTCTCAATTTTGTCAATGGTTTACAATATATGAAGATTTTTCGTTTCGGTGACTTTGAGGGTTTTCAACATAAAATCTTCCCTTTTTCCCCCTTTTTATTCATTTCATCCATTATTTTTGATTCTTTTGTGTTTTCAGATCATGGAGGGTTTCAAGGAGTTAATCGAATGTAAAAAAATGTCGATTTGGATTCTAGAAAAATTTAGCTAGCATTCCGACATGGTATGGAGGTGTGAGGAGGAAAATGTTGAAAAAAATGTCTAAGTATCGGTATTTAGACTTTGAAATGGAAGAGGAGGGGATGGGGTGAAATTTTCTATCCCTTTCATATATTTTTGAAAAGTGAAAAGGGGACATGAAATTCCACTTCATCCTAGGCTTGACACTTGTCATGTTTTCATTTGATGAGCAAATTGGGAGAGGGGGTTGAATTGGAGCACTTGGAAGTTGGTTTGAGGCCACATGAGGGATTAGAGGGCTTGCTAGGGATGGGGCACAATTTTATGTCCCTTTCATCCCTTTTCAAAAGGGAAATAAGGTGAAAAAAATTGTGCCTCATTTTGGGCATGACAAGTGGCGTACATGCAGCGGTAGGTGGGTGAATGGTCAAACTAGTCAACGAGGGCTAGAAGGGTAAGTGCATGGTCATATGGGTGACTGGAGGATAAAAAGGGTAGGGAAATTTTTTTATGTCCCTTTTGTCCCTTTTAAAATGAATGAAGGGGAAATGAAAATTCACCTTCACCATAGGTTACCTCGTGTCCAACTTCAAATTTGGCTAAGTATGGGAAAGCGTACCTTGGGAGCCAACTTGCAAAGACAATAGCTCAAGCTCCTCGGATGATTTTTTGGGGAATTTTATATGATTCCACATTAAAAAAATCTCTAAATCCAATGTTGATGGTACCAAGATCCAATTTTGACTTCAACTTCTCAAAATGACTAATTCTTTCTCGAGATCGCTTGTTAAGCATCGGAAGAGTGAGCTACCTAGAAAAGTGCATGAGGTTTCAATATGTCCCGTATTTTCTACTGGTATAGCATTGGAAATGATTTCCATAGGTAATTTTTTAGGATTTAAAATCACTATGGAGCTCCCAAAATCTCTCTTTGAAGCTCAGGTCCTCTTTCACAAAGGTGTGCTCCTTCGAGCCCAAAACCACTTCTGGTGAATCAACTCCAAAATCTCCAAAAATTCCTTGAATCTTCCAAAATCAGCTCCTTAGTGTTCTTAACACTTGAATAATACTCGTGATGAATTTTATCTTCTCAATCCATTCCGGGGATGGTGCACTAGTATTAGGAAGACTAATGATAGCCCTTCCCAAAACTGCTTGGATGCTTGAATGTTCTAAAAGATCCTAAATCACTTAGAGGGACTGGTTTTACTTTCCTAAATCACCTAGGGGGATTGATGATAACCACTCGGGTTCATTTTATTGATAGGATATGACTATAATTGGGGATGGACTAACCTGGGGGTGTCTTGGGAAGGTATAACTTTGAAAATTTTCAACACTACGGTATGGTTGTATTATTTTCTAGTGAATTTTACTTTTGCAAAAAACACAAGACACAACTGGCTCTAGCTTGGGGAAATTTTATGGACTAAGCACAAAAAGACAT
Organism: Taxus wallichiana var. yunnanensis; assembly: GCA_018340775.1. NCBI lineage: Eukaryota > Viridiplantae > Streptophyta > Pinopsida > Cupressales > Taxaceae > Taxus > Taxus wallichiana. The sequence goes on from CM031235.1 coordinate 665,183,422, forward strand.
GACATGAGTAATCCTAGAATATCGGTTTTGATACATTGACCAATTCCTTATCCATTGGGATTTACAGGAGTCACATACAACTTACAAGAGATAGCTTGAAAGGAAGAACACACACACACACACACACACACACACACACAAACAACGATAAAAGGAAACACACAACACATGGAAAGGGAAAGAAACCAAATAGAAAAGGGAAACAAAATGCCTAAAAATAACCTATGGTATAGATGTAGGGGATAAACTGCTTTCATTATAGGACTTTTCTCTACTCAAAGGTCACTCTTGAGTGGGAAACACCGAGTGAGGATGTTTTGCAAAGCCATTGCCTGGTTCTAGAAAGTATCCTCCTCTCCTTAACTACTTATGAAATCCAGATTCTTTCATGATTTTTTCTATACTTTGGAGGGGTGGGACCGCATGAACCCTTTGATGTTTGAGGTTTCACTCTAAAATTCCATTGCTTTTGTTTCCTTTAAAATCAGCTTTGTAGTTCTAGTTGTCTTCTATGTTCATCCACATCACTGACCTCTTATTTATTGTCTCATTATTACCTCGGTGATGATTCTTGTTTGAGTTGTTTAAATCTTCTCGATCTCTTTTTGTTATCGTATTCACCTTCCTGGACATTGTTATCGTATTCACCTTCACCCATGATGCCGGGTGGCTTTCTTGCACTTCTTCACATATCTTCATTTTATGATTGATTGAATAATCAAATTTCAAAATGAGATTATCCTGATTACCTTGAATTTAACATCTTGTATTTCTTCATTATTAGTAGAGTCTTTTGAAAGCATCAAATAATCCATTATATAGCAAGAATTTTCCTCTATTGAATATGTTACTCCTCCGTTGAGTGTTGTCTTCATACTGAACGAATTGATGAATGGTGGTTCCATCTCCATGTATTTCCTAGTGAGGGAAGGAAAATTTTCATCTCTCTCTGATGTGAGGAAATAGTTTCCTATCCCACTATCTTGAAACAAAATGTTTTCCCTTGGATTATCTAATATTTGCATTGTGTATTTCATCTTTCACACCGAAAACAGGTTCTTCATATCTCCTTTCACAGATATGGTCATGGAGGACCAGTCCATTTTGATTTCACCACCCAAATCCTGCAAAAGTTTGCTTAAGAGCATGATGAATGAGGCTGGAATGTCAACTACCAAAATAGTGAGCAATACTTTCTTCTCTATGAAGTCAACCAAAGCAACTTGAGCATCCTTTATTCTACCCACCAACAACACTTTTAGATTCCATGGAATAACAAGAGTTGTTTACACATGTCAAGGTAAGTCCTAAGGAATTTTACTCTTTCATGGGCATTAGATTGTTAGAGGCTCCAAAATCTATGATGTAGTCATTGAGGTAATAACCTTTGACTAAGAGAGATAGGTAGAATGGTTCTACCTTGTTGGTTTTAGATGCGCTGAGTGTTAACATGTTCGTGAGGATGGTGTGGATGGGGTAGGGAGAAGACCTTTAGCTTTGGGGTTTGTGACATGAGGATTTAGGGTGCCACTTCAGATAATGCCAATAAACCTCTCAAACTAGGCATGGTGCATTTGCAAATAATCCATCTTGGTGATTTTAAATTTAGTTCTATTCGCATGTTCGACATAGTCGAATGAGGATATAGGGAGTATATATGATGTTCCAAGAGCAAAGAGTTGTTTTGACAGTCAGGGGGTTATGCTGCCTTAGGAGCTTGAGTTTCTTTGGTGGATGTGGCAACAGTCTAGAAGGAGAGGGAGAAGCTAGTTTTTATTGAACCTTAGCGGGTTTAGCCTAGGTAACACTTGATGAAGGATTATTTTTAGAAACATATTTTGGATTGGAGGGAGTACCAAAGGACTTACTTGGCATGGTAAACAACTTATTTCTTCTCAATGGGTATGGTTTCTCTTTGGTCAAGTCCATTGATGGCGGAAGTGGTGATCCTCTCGATGATCTTATTATGTGGAATTTCAATGGGAGGATCCTCTTTATTTTTCTTCACTATGGATGTTGAAGATGAAACTTATTTATTTTATTGAACCTATGTGAAAACATCACTAGAGAAAATAGGTTCATCTTCATCGTCTTCATCTTCACTAGGAGAAACATATTCAATAAGGCCATTTTGAGTCCCGCCATTAAAAAAACTTTGACCTCAAGGTAATATCTATCATCATATGCATATTATTCTTGAGGTTACACTTCTTACTCGGTTCATTGGAATCACACACAACGTTAACCAACGATGTTCAAGAGAAAGCCTTCGAGGAGGCGGGGTGATTCTCACCGGTTCAAAGGATTAGGATTCCTTGGAGCATTCCGCATGGTGATTTAAGACATTTTTTTCTTCAAGGAAGCTATGTTATTATCCATCTTTTGGATCATGGGATCAGTGAGAGCTGAGCTCATGTATTTGACTTACCTAAATATATCTCCCAAAAAGCATGACATTCCAAAAATAAAGCAAATCTCTCCAAACTAAAACTCACATCAATTTTTTGGGTGAATAAAACAAAATTTATGCAATAAATATTTAATGATAAATATATAAAATAATTTGTAACCATTTCCAACTCAATAATAACTCATCCATACAAGCTCAAATCATTTATTCAACTTCTTAAATAGATTAGAAACTTAATTAAACAATCCAATATTTCTTTAGTTAAATTCATATCAAACAAGCTAATTATACAAATCAATGATTCATACTTCATCTATATATTATAACTCATTCTTCTTCAATTATCATCTTTGGAAGCTTTGAGAATTGCATCATCATTATGTTGGATTATCATTCAATCTCACACATCATTAAGTCATCTAATTGATCATGAATCTATAATCAAATCAGTCACTCAATCAATTTAATCATATCTGATCTACTTCCATTTAGAGCATATTTGGAGATGTAGACACCTAAAATATGCTTACACTTAGCATTTCCTCCCATTCAACCAATTGACGACACTTCGTTAATCACCCCATTGACAATCGAGGGGGAACCCTTCATTCTACTCATTTTTTTCTATCCCTTCAAAAATTTTCTACTTGTTTATGCTTGTCTACTTTCTTTGAAGTGACGTTACTTACGCCACCTCAAAGAGGGGAAAATGTAGACACCTAAAATATGCTTACACTTAGCATTTCCTCCCATTCAACCAATTGATGACACTTCGTTAATCAACCCTTCTTCGCTCCACTCTTGGATGCCCATTTACGACACCTTCTCGGTCGTATTCCTCCTATAATCAGCTTATTTGGCTAAAATATCTCTTATTAGCTAAACATTCCTCCTTTCGACCATTCAGAACCTCCCTAGTTCTCTCTAGACCACTTCTATTGGCTTTGTAGGCTATCTATCAGTCACAATTGGTTATCTAGACCTCTCCTAACTCTCAATGAGTCTCTAATCACTTGCTATTCAAGTTTAACTAGTCTAAACCAAGCTTACCTAAGCATAAATCATGTTTATCCTAATCTAATCTAAAAGTGCTTTTTGAGCTTTAGTCCCACATGCACCTAAATTCCAAACTCTCCCAAGTGAAAAAATATAAATAGAAGGGTCACCTCTCCCTCTCAACCTTACACCTTGTTTACATAGAAAAATCTCTCTCATATTTGGAGATATTGGCATTAGACCTCATTTGCATTAGCCAAGCTAATAGGCATTTGATCTTGGCTATCCTCCATTGTTGAAGCTCCTCCATCTTGCATCCATAACTTCATAGTAGGTTAGTAGGAGGGTATCTAACTTGGCCTTGTAGCCATTTTAGAGAGACCTCTTCACCTCCATTGAAGCAAACAACAAATCTAATTTGATTTCTCATAGGTTTAACTAGGTTCAATTTATGTTTTAAGTAATCATAGAGTAGTTAGAGATAAAATGATAGTGTTTTGGTTTAATTCATTATTGTAGAATTTATGTTGTTTAACACTCATCTTGATGTTTATGATAGGTTTAGTTAGATCATGGAACTACTTAGCTAGTTTATTAACATAATTAATCTTCTCATGCATACACGAGAATCCACAAAATAATGATTAAGAGATTCAAAAATCTTGGTGCTTCATTCCAAGCTTTTGTGATCTCATCCGAGGTTGCAAGGAGATACAAAGAAGGATCCAACTTACTTTTTTTTTCTTTTTTTCTTTCGTTATGCAGTTTTTATTTGTATACATTTCTAGCATGATCGGTGGGAAAAACCCATATATTTTTCATTTATTCATCATTTTTCATAAAATTAACCTTGTTTTATGTTCTTCTAGCTATTTTAGAATCACTGACCAATTTTCTGGGATTTTCATGTAGTAATCTAAGAGTCGTTTTGAAAATAAATTGGTTGTGTTATTACTTTTTTTTATGTATCTACGGGTTATTTGTGTTACCATAACACTTCTGAACTAGCATTGTACACAATCCAAGCTATCATTCTCCTTCACGCACCGTCATATCAATTCACATGCTGCCCTCAATATTCACATGCTACTCGTAATTGTTCGTGAGCACCACCGTATAGTTTCACACGATATTGTTAACTATCTACACTACCATGCTCCTTATACACACTACCGTTAACTATCTATGTTATTGTGCTCCTTCACACACTACTATATCATTGGGTGCACTAGCGTATCAATACACATGCTAGTGTCTTTGTGGTAACTTTTACTTCACTTTTTTAGTTTTCCAATGTTATAGTATTCATTTATTTGTTGTTTTTGTGTTTAGCTGATCTTAATTTGTTGTTTATTAGTTATAATAGTTCCAACATTTATGATTTTCATATATCCATTTTTTATTGTTTTGATCAAATCCATGTATGCTCTTTTCTTGCGCTCTTGAGTGATCTTGAAAATTAGAAATGGTCACGATCACTTGTTGTTTTCTTCCAATATCATACTTAATAGAAACTACTTGATCGGTTTTATAAAGGACCAATTCATTTAGAAATCTTGCTACAAATAAGAAACAAACTACTAACACCTTCCATGCAGGATTCCTTGGCGCCAAAGGCAAAGTCAAATTGAAATTATTTACAAATTCATAAACATAAAAAATTTGCATTGTAGTTTTGGATAAGGGTTTAAACCCATCCACTTAAATGTGGGAAGTACTTGGACATAGTCCTAAAAATCATTGTGAGGAGTACCACAGGAACCCCAAAAAAGTTGGCACTTTGAGGTAATAAACCAACAAAATAGATAGTGCCCCATCCTACTTGACTAGTAATACCCATGAGGAATACCAAATGTTTTATGTGGTGATGGCCTTATTCTTAAATGATTATGGAGTATAGTATGGAGTCATAAATTTTTTAGATGTGTGTACTCGTTAAAAATTATTGGTGAGTGAACTATCCAAATCCTTTAGTGCAACCTAACAAACTTGGACCAACCATTTCCGCTAGTGCTTAGATTGTTCATTCAAAAAAATTGTATTCCACATTTCATGCTATCTAAATTCAATCCAATTTGAAAATTAGTTATGAAAAAATTCTATTTTTGTTTGTTGTTTAGATTGTTAGTTTAAAACAGTTCTTGAAAATCGGTTATAAAAAAATCTTATTTTCTTTTGTTGTTTTGATTGTTATTTCAAAACCATTTAAAAAATCCATTCTAAAAAAATCAGTACCTATTTCCCTTTGTTTTGATTGTTAGTTCAAAACCATTTCAAAAATATATTCTAAAAAAATCCTATTTTCTCTTGTTGTATTGATTTTTAGTTCAAATCCATTTTGAAAACCTCTTATAAAAAAGACCTATTTTTTTAATTGTTAGTTCAAAACCATTTCAAAAATCCATTCTAAATAAAGTATTTTCTTCCATTACTATTTAGATTGTTATTTTGAAATAGTTGTGTTCCACATTTCATCTAATCCTAACTTAATCCACTTTGAAAATCAAACAATAAAAAATCCTATCTTTTCCGAATCCAAAATTGAATAAAAAATTATCCAAATCTATCAAAGCTTTATCCATCAAAAATTATCCTATCACACTATCAAAATCTCAATCCAAGTCTTATATCTTGAGTACCCATATTTGGGAATAAACTTATCGAGATCTCGGTTGATGTCTTATCTTTTGAATATTCACTTTGTTCAAAGCTAAGAAATATCCAAATTAGTTTGACAAGACTCTAAACTTAGTCATATCCTATCAATCAACGTCTTATCTTTTATACATTCACTTTGTCCAAATTTAAGTATCATATTCTATCAATCAAAACCTTATCTTTCAAATATTCACTTTGTTAAAAGTTAAGTCTATCAAATTCTAATCACTTTGTTAAAAGTTAAGTCTTTCAAATTAGGTTTTGAAAATGAGAGCGGGCTGCGAGTTTGAAAATGAGAGCGGGCTGCATGAGGGTTTTGAAAGCATTGTTTGGCGGCTGCTCGGCTCTGTGAATGTCTTTCAAAGGACTGCGATGTAGCTACTAATGAACCGGTAAAAGCTAAAAATGCGATCACTGGTGGCAGTTTCGGGTCTAGAGCCTGGGCGGATGTGGTTAAGACTCCTCCTGACAAAAATGTGAGACCTCTGTCTGCATGTGATTTTAAAAGTACAAAAGATGCTGAAGGGGTGACCCACTTACAGGTACCTGACGGATGTCTGCAAAGAGCTCTGGAGAAAACCAATCTGGCCCTTGTCGGCAAATTTTTGGGATCAAGACCCAATGTGGACACTATTAGAAAATGGGCCATTCGCAGATGGAAACCAAAAGGGGATTTAATAATCACCACCATGGCAAAGGGTTTTTTTCTGGCCCGATTTAATCTCAATCGGATGTTGACTCCGTTTTGTTGGGTGGTCCCTGGTGTCTGGGTAATATGGGACTATTTTTAAAAAATGGTATCCTGGATTCAATCCATTTGTTGAGAATATTCATGCCATACCCATCTGGTGTAGGCTCCCAGGGCTTCCTCTGCATCTATGGGATGATGAAATCCTCCTGCACATTGCCAAATCGATTGGTTCACCCATTGGCCTGGATGGGCCCACGAGAAATAGATCTAGGTTGGCATTTGCTAGGTTCTGTGTCTCCATTGAAATGGATCAGGAGCTTCCCGATCACATTGTTCTACAATCCAAATTTGGAATATGGAATCAACAAATAGAATATGAAGCTTTCCAACTAAGGTGTAGCAAATGCCACAGATTAGGGCATTTTTCCAGCAAATGTCCTGAACATTCAGTTCAAAAGCTGGAAGCTTTCTCAGATATTCCTGAAGATCAAAGATAGAATCAGGGAGATAAGGCGGATAAAGAGCAGATATCTGAACCAGCTATTGGAAATAGGCATTTGGAGAAGCATTCCAAGTTAAAAGAAAGGAAAAAAGGATTTAAGGCGAAGAGACCACCGGTTTTCAAAAAACTTTGGAAACCTAAGAAACTGATTGAGACTCAACAAGAAATAGATCTGGGTGCGAATGAGGAAGAAAACAAAAGGGAGATGTTAGTGGATTCAGTATTGAACATCTTGACACCAAATCCGGTTAAGTTGAACATGGAGGTTGATGAAGAAAATGAAAAAGTTAACATTTCTCTCTCGTATATGGAAGAAGAGATAGACAAAATCAATGCTCATCAAGAGCTGCTAAGCAACAGCTCTTTGGAGAAACTAAAAATGAGACAAGAAAAAGGCAAAGAGGATCTAGAATCCATTGCACGAGATCTAAACCAAGAGAAGGAGGACACAGATGTGGAGGAGCTGGCTCCTAAAATGGATAAGCAGACTGATATTGCCACAGGAAAAGAGGATGGGGAAATTACCCCCATTAGAAAGGAAAATGACTGTGATAATGATGGATTCATCTTAGTGAAAAGAAAGAAAAGAGGTTCAAAAGCCTGGAAGAAAGTCCGGAATCACTCTGTAGTGAAAAAAAAAGTAGCTTGGAAGCTGGGAAGCTTCCACCTCAGAATCACAAGGGCCACTGCTAGAAGAACTGCTAATTTTGGAGTAACCTTTAGAAAAGGCAGGCCATCTAAGAGAGAAGCAAGAGAAAAAGAAACTGAAAAAGAAATTACAGATGGTACACAGAGAATTCTGAACCATCCGGCAAATGCATCTCCAAATTTTTTTTAATGAAGGTTATTTCTTGGAATGTCAGAGGCCTCAATGGGGGGCCTAAGCAAAGAATGCTTAAGGAAATTAAAAGAGCAAACAAACCCAACATTCTTCTCATTCAGGAAACTAAAATGAAAAGTAAAGCAGTTGAAGACTTCAAAAGATATTTTTGGTAGAACTTTTGCTTTGCTGTTTGACTCTCAAGGGGCTTCTGGAGGCTTAGCGACCTTTTGGGATACAAAGATGGTTGACGGTAAGGTACTCTCCTCCACCCAGAATCATTTAGCTATTATTTTTAAAAGCCTTGAAAATAATCATAGCTGGATTCTATCTAATATTTACGCGCCCAATACTGCTACTGGTAAAAGAAATCTTTGGAAAGAGTTAACCTTGTTCCGAAGCAAGGTTGAAAGCATGAACTGGTTGGTTATGGGAGACTTCAATACTCCTCTGAATCCGGGAGAAAAGTTTGGGGGAAGTTCTGAATTCTCCCTTGGTATGGAAGAATTTGCAGGCTTCATCTCGACTCTTAATCTTATGGACATAGAGCTTCATGGCAATCAATTTACATGGTCCAACAGAAGGTTAGGAGAAAACTTAATTCAGGTTAAACTCGACAGAGCTCTTATTTCTACAAATTGGATCCTGGACCAGAATTTCCATCTTTCTTCTCTCCCCAAAACGGGATCTGATCATAATCCAATTGTCCTCAACTTCTTCAATTGGACAAAACCTTTTCATGGCAATTTCAAATTTGAGAAAATGTGGTTCGAACATGAAGACATTATGGTCAGAATTAAAGAATGGTGGTTTTGGGAAGGCACAGGGATGGCCCAATTTAGGCTTCTTCAGAAGTTGAAGAATGTTAAACAGAAGATTAGAATTTGGAATAAAGAGGTATTTGGAAACATTTTTGAAAAGAAGAAAGAACTTAAGCAACAGCTGGAAGAGCTTGAGCTAAATGTTTCCATGAAAGGTATGACTCTAGAGGATAATCAGCGGGAAAAAAAACTCCTCTCAGATCTGCATAATATAAACAACCATGAAGAATCCTTTTGGAGAATGAAATCTAGAGCCCTTTGGCTTAAAGATGGAGACAGAAATACAATTTTTTTCATTTGACAGCCATCAAACATAGAGCTTGTAACAGAATATCTGAGGTTGCTAAAGGAAATGGAAACATTACTAAGGATCCAGAGGATATCAAAACAGAGGCGCTTAATTTTTACAAGAACCTTCTCACTGAAGATAACTCCTACAATGAACAAGCGGCCTCTTTTCTCTTAGACTCCATTCCTAATAATCTCATACCTTCTGAGAGATTTAAAAGTCTTTCAAAAACTGTCACCATTGAGGAATTAAAAAAGGTTGTTTTTGCTTTAGAAGGGGATAAGGCTCCAGGTCCAGATGGCTTCTCGGCTAAATTTTTCCAAAGATGTTGGGAAATATGCTCTGAAGATCTCTTGAAAGCTGTTAATGAATTTTACAGAATGGGAAATCTCATTAAAGAACTAAATAATACACACATTGTGCTTGCCCCAAAAAATGTTGGATGCAAAAGACTTCAAAGATTTCAGGCCTATCAGTTTGGTTAATGTCATTTATAGAATTTTCACAAAGATCCTCACCACTAGATTGTAACCTATTCTCATGGAGATCATTTCACAACAGCAGAGCGGGTTCATCCAAGGAAGAATTATCCAAGATGGAATTATCATGGTTCATGAAACTATACATTCTATGGATAAAAGTAAAAAGGCGGGGATGGCCATCAAACTGGACATGCATAAAGCTTTCGACAGAGTCTCCTGGAGATTCATGGAAGAGGTCTTATCCAAGTTTGGGTTTCAAAGAAAATTCAGAAAAATCATTCACTCTTGTATCTCTACCTCTAGATTCTCTGTGGTTGTTAATGGAGAACCTGTGGGCTTTTTTGCCAGCAATAGAGGTATTCGGCAAGGCGACCCAATCTCCCCTCTTTTATTCATTATTATGGCTGACAGTTTAAGCAGATCTATCTCCAAAGCTATTGACATTGGCATGATAAAAGGCTTCCCTCCAACTACTGGTAATCAGATCTCCTCTCATCAGCAGTTTGCCGATGACACTTTGCTGCTCCTGATGGCTTCCATTATTGAGGCAAAGGCTATCAAAACTGTCCTCAGATTTTATGAGGAAGCCTCGGGACAAAAAGTTAATTTTGACAAAAGCTCTATTTATTTCTTCAATACTCCTAGGGAAAGGCAAAGAAAGATTGCTAATATTCTAGGATGCACTATTAATTCTCTACCAGCTACTTACTTAGGATTACCTTTAAGTACTGGCAAGATTTCTGTGGAGGTATGGAATGATCTTATTAAGAGATTTCAAAGAAAGTTGGCTGGCTGGAAAGGAGCAGTCCTTTCAAGTGCAGGTAAGTGCCTTTTGGTTAAAAGCATGCTTCAAAACTTGCCTATTTACATACTGTCAATGTTCAACATGCCTACTGCAGTGATGAACAGTATTGAGAAGATTCAAAAACACTTTCTATGGCACGGTACTGAGGACAGATTCAGATATCACCTTGTGGCTTGGGAACATGTTTGTAAACCTAAGAGGCTAGGGGGGTTAGGCATAAAAGATATCAAACATATGAGTACTGCCCTTAGTGCAAAATTAGGATGGAGGCTTATAAAAGAGCACAGACCTTGGACAGAGCTGGTTAAGATTAAATATCTTTCAAACCAAAACAAGATTTCCTTCATATATGATCAGTCTCTTCCGAGTGGTTCTATTTTCTGGAACAACCTTCTACGCAACAGACACATTCTCTCTCAGGGGTGTAGCTGGAAGCTTGGAGATGGACAAAACATAAACTTCTGGACTGATAAGTGGATGGATTCTAACTGGATTTCTGCTTTTGATCATATTAAAGACAACTTAATTACAAAGTATGGACACAAAATCCAGGGGTACATTGAGAGGGATGGAAACAAAAGAAAATGGAAACAGCTAAAAGTGGAGAATGATAGTATACAGGCTGAGATTGCATATCTCCAGAATCAACTTTCCCTAATCCATATAAGTAATCAAAACCTTAAGGATGAGCTCATCTGGAAAGATTCTTTCGATGGGGAATACACTGTTAAATCAGGATATAATTCTTTCTTTGTATCCATGGAAAGTGAAATTAAGTGGCACAAGTTGTGGATGCCGGAGTTAACCCCTAGAGTGAACTTCTTTTGGTGGCTAATTATTAATGGCAAGATCCTAACTAATGACAATCTCATCAAGAGGGGATTCATCATGCCAAATAGATGTTGCATGTGTCAGAAAGAGGCTGAAGATATAAAACATTTATTCCTCCATTGTGAGATTGCCTCCAAAATTTGGCAGCTTGTTTTTGATAAATTTAATCTGAGATGGATTTTCCCCTTACCTGTCTTCAGGCTTGGGAGCAATGGGGCTCTCCATTTAAACATTGCATGGTGAAAAGACTGTGGCAACTTGTTCTGCCCCACACTATGTGGAGAATCTGGAAGGCTCGTAATGATAGTATTTTCAGAAACAAAAGACAGGCTTGTAACAAAGTATATAAGGAAATTATCATTGTTGTGCAAGATAATATTGCTAGATTTAAACCCCCTAAAAATGGTCTTTACCCGAGAATGAAGCAAGCATCCTGACTGAATGGAATATTGCCACTGTCAATAGAAATAACAATGGTACTGACAGAACCACAATCAGATGGATTAAACCTCCCACTGATTGGCACAAGTTAAATTTTGATGGGGCCTCAAAAGGCAATCCGGGTGACTCTGGAGGAGGGGGAATCATCAGGGATCAAAGAGGCTGTTTTGTTGCTACTTTTTCTGGGAGAATGGGCAGGCAGACTAATCATTATTCCGAAGCCATGGCGGCTCTTTGGGGTATAAAACTTGCCAGGGATTGCAATATTCCAAATATTATAATTGAAGGTGATTCTCTAAATATTATCAATCTTTTGAATAAAAAGCAACACCCCAGCTGGTCTATCAGGGATTATATTGAGGAAGCTATTGATATATGCAAAAGCTTTGAAAATGTCCAAATCACCCACACCTATCGGGAAGGTAATAGGGTAGCTGACAGCTTGGCTAACTTCGGTGTTAATAATTCCTTTCAAACTTGGTTTAGGGGGGATGTTCTGCCCGCTCATGTCAATAAAGCCATTATCATTGATCTACATGGCAGTGAAAATCATTACTAATGGCTGTAATTTGGACGCTAATGTGTGGATCCTCAAGTACATGATGATGACATCACAAAAGATATGGATGACTGATGCGATCTGTGCGGGATGGACTGTCATCATTTCTTGGCATAGGAGGAAAGCCGAGGAGCGGGGCAATAATAACAAGTGTAGCATAATCATTAAATCAACTTTCACGGTAAGGAAAGATTCAAATATCAAAATCAAAGCTCGGCTTGATCCCACACATTGGTAGCTTTTTTACCGTTGAGAACAGAAAAAGAAGCAGAGGAAACATGGGGGGTCCACTTGCAAAACTGAACCGACCCACAATCCTGAGTGGAAAGAGAACACGGAGCTTTGGGATTACCTGCAAATCGGGGGCCTGTCTAATTTCATTGAAAGGATCCAAGGCTTCGACCAAGACATTTCTATCAAATTCACCCAGGGTTGGAAGAATAGGATTGTCAAGTATAGTAACATGGAGATGGAAATCACGGAAGAGCTCATCGCTCAGATCACGGGCCTCAGCCTGGAAGGCACCAAATTCTTCAATAAGAAGGTGGACAGGGAGGTGGAGACCAAGAAATTTCTGGAAGAGGGGGAAAATCTTGAGTTCGTGGCCGCTGGCATCAAGGTGGCGTCGATTCCTGAACCTTTTGCTGAGCTGGCCAAAATGGTGGTTAGGTACGTTACCCTTGAAGGAAGATTTGTGACTATACCTCAAAAGCATCTGATTTTTCTGAATCACTTTCGTAGAAATAACATTATCAGCTTTCCTCACTATTTGATTAACTCTCTGGAGAAATCTATAAGGGAAGTTCAGAGCCACTCTAGGGCTGTCCCTTTGCACCAGGGACTTATCCTCTTGATCCACCGCCACTGCTCCAGCTACCCTCCCGTGAATCCTACCCCACCTCCCTCCTCCATACCTCCACCTACCTACACTGCTTCCACTCCCCCTGCTTAAAAGAAAGAATGAAGATATTGTTTCCAGCAAGAAAAGCAAGAGCCTTAAAGCTAAAATCCCTACTTCCCAACGGGTCCTAAGGAGCCACAAAGACTTGGAACTTGCTGAAAACCTCCTGCATATTAGCAAGCCGGTGGAGGAGCCCAAGGAGGAGGAATTGCTGGACAGGGTGGAAAGATTAGAAAAGGAGATACAAGAGCTCAAAGGGGCTATAAAAAACATGGAAAGAGCTAAGGGTAAAAGAATCCTTCAAACTGAGGAGGAAGAGGGGGTTATTGCTGAAGTCTTCAAGAAGCTACAGTCCTTAGATGGCAGATTGGGGAATGCTAAAAGCCACAATGACTGCATATTGTCTGCCCTCAAAAGCATTTATAATTTCATTGAACAACATGTCCATAGTGTCTGCAGTTTAAGTGGGGTTAATGAGGACATTTGGGGTCCTAAAGAGAAAAGGGATATTGCAATTGCCCAAGCAGATATGCAAGACTCCTCTCGAGCCACTTTTCTTCATGCCATTGCCTTCTTCATCAAGTAACGGGTTGTTGTGATGTTGTTATCAAGACCAAGATTGAGAGCCATCAAGTATATGATGTTTCTCTTTTGGTTGTTGTGATCTTTTTTTTTTGGATCTTTGTACGTTTAGATGTTTTTTCACTTATATTGTAATATCCATCGGTTTCTGGAGCTATTTTTGGTGGAGCTCTATATGTTTTTCTCTTTTGGTTTCTTTTTATCTTTCCTTCTTTCTTTTGGATCTTTGTACAAAGTTTAGATCCTTTTTTCACTTATATTGTAATATTTGGTACATGTTGAGCCCTTCTTGGTTTGAGCCCTTTTGTAAAAAAAACAAAAACCCTTATCTTTTAAACATTCACTTTGTTCAAAGTTAAGTCTATCAAATTCCAATCACAAACCTTATCTTTTGAACATTCACTTTGTTCAAAGTTAAGTCTATCAAAACCCATTATAATCTTTTGAAAATTTAATTTGTTCAAGTTAATTCTATCAAATCCCATTTCTTATCTTTTGAACATAAAATTTATTGAAAGTGTTTGAAAATTCACTTTGTTCAATTTAATTCTATCAAATCCCATAAAAAATCCTTATCTTTTGAATGTTCACTTTGTTCATTTAAGTCTATCAAATTCCAATTAAAAACATTATCTTTCAAACATTCACTTTATTAAAGTCAATGCAATAAAATTCTAATCAAAAGTATTATCTTTTGGAAATGATTTTTCTCAAAATTTAAGCATATCAATCCTACCAAATCCAAGTCTTATACTTTCAAATATTCACTTTATCTAAGTTTAAGAAAATCAATCAAATCTGAATTCATATAAGGGAAATCATTATGAATAAGATTCATTAATATAAAAAACCACCTTTTTAATTTTGGTTTTTACCTTTAGTACAATGGTGAGCCCACACAACACATCAAATGAGGATTTATTAGAAAAAATTCATAGGATGTCAAAACAAATCTCTCATATGGCTTCCTAAGTCAATACAAAATTAAAAAAATAACCAATCATAATCTCTAGTAAAGAAATTACTCCACGTGAAGTCAAACGAAGATAATTCACACCTCTTGGAGAAATTATTTCTAGTGTATTCCATCAATTAGCAAATGCTAAAATGGTCACCTATCCAATCACAAGACCCTTCAAAAGGGAAACCAAAACCCACATGGTATAAAGAATCATAATATTGTGAATACCACTTTGCATCAATGGCCATTATATGGATTATTATTCAAATCTTTGCCATTACATCCAAGATTTACTTGACAATGGAGACATTGAAATCGAAGACACTTCTAATACAACCACACCAAATGAAGAATTTGAGGTATTCCAGACCCTTTTCCAACTCATAGTACCAATGAAAAATATAAAGATAAGGGTCAATCATCAAATAAGGTTGAGCTTGATTTTATCCTTTCATTTTTAGATCCTACGCTTAACACCATGGCTACCATCAAAACCAACACCCCTAGCCTTGCTATAGCAACACTACAAAAAAATTTGGACATTGTCCACGACACCTCAAATTTCCATTCATAGTTTTATGGCTACTTCACAAAAACCATCCAATGCAAATTCTTCATGTATTTCTCATAACAATATCAAATGGTCAAATAATGCATCTACATAAGCCCCTCACATGGATATGACCAAAATAACACCTACGTTTCAATACATCCTTACATGTGCACTCCATGATGTGCATATTCCTAGGGGTATCAATACACCACCACTTCAATCCTTAATCACGAATGTTTTTTCAAATAATCCTTCAATCCTATCATTTAGTATGCATGCACTTTTGAATTTGAACATCATAAAAAAATTTCTTATGCATTGAAGCATTCATCCCTAATCATAAAATCAAACCTTTAATGATGGAGATTTTTTTATTGAAATAGTTACGATGCCTTAAAGACCCATCTTTGGATCAATATTTCACTCCCCATGTCATTCCATTCAAGGCTGAAGATCACATTGACATTGGTATTCTTTTCAAATCAAAACCATATATATCTTTCACTCTACCGGTATCTTCTAATCCACCTATATTGGATGTGATTGAAAAAGTTCTTAGAGAGTATGAAATCCAAAATATAAACAATACATTACCTTTATCCAAACATGGGATTTTTGATGAACTAGTCGATACAAACTTACTCAATTAAAATATTTCTATCTACTCCATTGATTTGGACCTTTTCCACCCAAGTCTCGTAAATTAGGACCAATCAAATCATAGTTTCTTTCAAAATCCTTCTATCTACTCCATGGACTAGGACCTTGCCTGCCCAAGTCTTGTAAATCATGACCATTCAAATTTCATAAACATGGACCCCTTCCACAATGATGAGTCCATTACAAACCCTAATACATAATAAATCATTTTTTTTTTTTGAAAAAAGAGGAAAAGGTCAATATAAAACCCCTCATCACATCGTTATTTGAAAATAAAAAGTGAAAAAATAAAAACTTCTTGTTCACAGGTACTCTCCACACTAGGGGAGGCCGCTTGTACAAACAATTTTAATTGTTTCATCCATTGGTAGATATATCTATCATTTCATTATCATATCTTCACACTCTTCACTTATAAGATGTAGGTTAATCTTATTCCTGTGGGGTATTGTGTATCTCATCCATGTTTTGGATTCTTCCATTCTAGATGTTTTTATGTACAGTCTTGTCTAGAAGCTTACTGATGGAAAATACTCCTTTTGAAGAAGTTATCTCCTTAATAAGAAGCACTAAACTTCTTTACCCTTATATTTTATCCTCCCATCTCATTATAAGGTGATGATACCTTACATCCTATTAGTCTCTTGGGGTTAATATTTTGGGGAAAAATATCTTTACAAAAAAAGAACAATACACAAATAAGGAAAAATCATTCAAAATATTAAAAAAATCAAAATCGTTACACCTTTTGTCCTTCACAGTCTTTGGTATTGATCCCACACTTCTTTCTAGTAGCATGAGGTTGGGAAAACAGAAAGTTACCCTTACTCACCTAAGCATTGTCTTCAGTGTTACACCCTTACCTCTTATTGGTAGCATGAGATAAAATCAGGGGTTAATTTAAACAAATAAAAATCAAGCAACAAAAAGCCTAAAAAAATTGAATCAAAATTTCTTAATCATAGAAATCCAAACAATCAATTTAGTTTCTCATGTTAAGAGATACAACCATTCCTTACACCAATTTTTTCTAATAACAAGCCACATGTGGGTCTAATTGTAATTACAACCTATAAAATGATATCATCTTGGAATCGGTCGATAATATTAATTGGAAAGGAGTTTCATTTTCTCACATAGACCATTGTTAACCTTATATCTTTGCATCCATCATATTCATTTGCACATCACTATCTCATTTTTCTTACATCCTTCTTGGCTCTCGGTGTTGATCCCTCACATCTTACTATTTACTTGGATTCAAGGGCATATTTAGACATCCTATCAAGTATATCATCTACATTATGCCAATGGAATGAAATGCTTACAATTGTTTGAACATAGGTTCAAATAATGTACCCTTTACTTGAGTAAAAATATGCAAATATCATATATTTCAAAATCCTTAAAAATTAGAATATTTAAAATAAAAAATAATTCAAAACATTTAAAATTCAAAAACATTTTGAATATTTCAAAATCCAAAAAATATTCAAAAAGTTTGAAAAATATCAACTATGAAAATTTCAACTCCTATCCTAGTGATCATTCCAACTATCATATAACTATCAAACAATTCTCTTACCCCTAACATGTATCCTTGCTTGGGGGAAAGTCAAATCAAACCCTTGCATGTATCCTCACTTGGGAAATATCAGCTCTCATGTTATTCCTTGCATGTATCCTTTCTTGGAGGCAATGACCCATTCAATCTCATATCAATCTTCAATAGGATCCAACAAGAGTGTCACTTGACCCCACTCTGCCAGATTGATCAAGTCCCCTTGCTTGGGGGAATTCAAATATTCTTAATATTCATTGTGGAACCATTAGAGATATAGTTAATAATATTTATTTAAATTTGTATTACATGGTTGTTATTGACCAATTACAAGTATTTTTCTAACATCTTTGTTTATTCATATCCATGGTGCATATTAATTATTGTGTATAGTAGGTTTGCATTACTTTTGGTCTTTTTATTTCCTTCTTATCCAATTGTAAGTATTATGTTCACATCTTGGTTTATTCATAGCCATGATGTATATCACTCTTGTGTAAATTGGGTTTTCTTTATGTTTAGTCTTTTTTTTTTTTTGATCAATTGCAACTTGCATTTTTATTAGCATCTTGGTTCATATAAAGCATTGGTGTATACATTTATTATGCATATTGGGTTTATTTTATTTATGTGTGTGTGTGTGTGTGTGTGTGTGTGTGTGTGTGTGTGTGTGTGTTTACATACATCATGGGTTATGTGTCATTGTTTTTCAATAATCATGGTGCCAACTCTATTGTGCAACAAAAATAGGTTGTTCTCAAAATAAAAATCTGAATAGAAGCTAAACTATGAGTGTTGTCGTAATTTTCTCATGCGATTCAAATAAATCAATTAGCTACTAAAGAAAAGTAAATAAATCATAGAATGGAGGGTTTATGGTACCTTAAATGCGTGATATGGATGAATAGGCGCAAAATGACCGATGGATCCTCACTGCTTCTGGTGATGACATGCACAACAAAGACTAGAAAGAAAATGGATTAGATGATAGATGGGGGGTTTCCCGACGAAGTTGGCTCCAATAAGCTTAACTTCCTTACCGGATGTCAACCTTTGTGTTTGATAAGATATGATAAAAGTAATAATAATAAATAGAATAATATGCATAATCTGAGGCGCATAGAAATTGAAAATATAGAAATCTAAGGGACATATAAATTTTATCTAAATTGACATAAAATAAAGTTACATGGTAGGGTTGACAACGACTGTGGGCTGCGGATGGGTAGGTCGATGGTGACCAGGTATGAGGATCTCAATAGTACAAGAAATATGTAGATTTACAAGGATCTAAATGCAAACCGGAAAAAGTAGAAACTTGTAGATGTTGGAAATGACTGCGAAGAGAATTTGAGGTAGAAAACACCGAAAAATGGTCGAAAATAGAGGTTTAGGTAGATTAGTTGGAAAATAGGGTCCAAGTTGACATAAATTGAGGTGTAGGCTGGGTAATTTAATGTAGCGAGAGAGACAAGATGTTGGATTTGACAAGTTGAGATAAAGAAAGAACAAATATGGACACTGGAGAAGGATCTGAGACAAAAAAATCAGTGAAAGAAGGATGGGTCGATGCCGATCTGACATGGTCAAAGGCAAATCAGTGAGCAGAGTAGAACAAGGTTGAGGGAAAGAGGATGGAAAAGGCAACCCAAAAGTAAAGAAGATGGAAGAGAAGGCTGGTGATGGGGCTTTGAGTGTTGTTGAAGCTGACCTAGCCCTACAAAATGAAGAAAAAAATGATAATATGATAATAATTGAATAAACAACACAAATATGATGATAATCTCATGAAGGATGTTCATAAGTGATGCAAACACGTTAGAAGGAGATCCAAGAGGTTCGTAATTATTGTAGGAATGCTCAAGCACGAGGAAATTTTGTAAGTCATAAGAAGGCTCAGATGTTTGCATGCATCTATCTTCTTTTGGAAAGGAATCATTCAATTTTATAGGGTCGAGGACAAATGGGCTAGGTTGGCGCCGACTATAGGGAAACTTTCCCCAAGGGGGTTGATTTTGTGATTTAGTCGAGATTTCGTGCTCTTAAGGATGGGAAAAGTGCTTTAAATCCTGTAGGTGGGAGGAGGTTATTTAGGGATGTGTCATGGGTAGTTAGGGGATAAAGATAGGTGGGATAAAAGCTAGAAAAAATTAGAGTGATGTAGATTTAGGATAAAATAATCCAAAATAGAAAGTTGATTAGGGAAAGGTAGGATATTAATTAATTAATTAATTAAAATTAATCAATTAATGTTTATTAATAAATATTAATAAGGATGGGATAAATGGGCATTTAATTAAATAAAGGGGGTCTAGCTAAGACCATGGTAAAATATGTGCATGCGGGTAGACAAAGTAAGAGATACTGAATGTAGGTGTTTACATTTTCCCCTTTTTGTTGAGTGGTTTATGGTAGCAATCCATGAGACAAAAATGATGATAGATTAAGAGTATGATGAGGGTTGATGAAAGGTGGATGATGTTCTCCCCTCAAATGGGGGATCAATGATGCCTCGGAAATTGATGACGTGTTTGAAAAAGGTAGATGATGAAGGGTGGGTGGGTGAAGAAAGACGGGTAAAATGATAACTAAGGAAAGATTTCCCAAGAAAAAAGGATCGCAATAACAATAAAAAATATGGTGGTAATTGTTAGATTAGGTATTTACCTTAGCTCATGTTCACCTAGGTACTTTATTTACCTTTATTGTATTTATCCTCACCCACTTATGTGTGTGGATATTTCTTTTATCTTATTTAGATATTAGGAGATATTATCTAGTTATTAGGTATAGTTCTTTCCTTGATCTATGGTATTGACTAGTTCTTTCTTTGATCTATGGTATTTTGAATAGATCCTTGATGTCTAGTTCTCTCCTAAATCTATGGTCTTGACTAGTTCTTTGATGACTAGTTATTTCCTTGATTTATGGCTTGATCTACGACCTTGATCGGTTCTTAGATTGTTATTCCTAGCCTATTTAAGCAACGCCCATTCTCAATGTATGACATTGAGTTCCATAATAATATATGATATTGCTACTCATTTGTTTGCAAAGGTTTATGTAAAGTTATTCTGGTGAATTGCTTTCATCTTATTGATCGTGATGTTTGATTAGCATATGTGTTCTTGGCTTGGCATGATCTGGTTATCGTTCCTTTCATGGTATCAGAGTTGGAGATTGCTATTGACATCTGTCTGTAAGTTTTATTTTGCAAATACATTATTTGTGTATTCATATTTTTTGCTGCATACATTTTTATGCAAAATAGAGGCTTCCATTGGATCCGAAAGGCGTGAAAACCCTAAGATCGATTGTAAACTCAGCCAATTCTGGAGGCAGTCATTTTTGTGGTTTTTTTATTTTTACAGAGAAGCACACAGTGTGCCTCAGGATTCGAGCCAAGGGAAAAAATGTGATTTTATTTATTCGGGTTTGTTGGATTTCTCGAGATCTGTACTAGGTTTTTTTCACAACGTATCCGTCTCGGTTTACGCGTAGGAAGGTTTTGGATCTTTCCTTTTTGGCAGGGGTCCATGGATGCATGCACATTTTTACTATTTTAGGAAAATCCACAAGTTACTATTTTTGGCAATAAAGGTCACTGTCTACACAGTCCAGAAATAGTAATTTTTACCAGAAGCAGTAGTTGGATGTGACTTTCTCGAAAACTTAGTTTTGAGTGCCGTTTTTGCAAAAGTGCTTGTTTTTTCATGCTCTTTCCATTGGAGTTATTTATTTTGAGACTTGCACTATAATTATAAAGTGTCAAATATGGAGGAGTGTTGTAATCAATTGTGGATGCAATTTCGGCTGAGCCCGACATCCTAAACTTTTGGGAGTTGTAGTTTGTACCTATCATGGATTCTGAGAATGATATGATTTTCTCTGAAGTGTGTGGACTTCAAGAGGATATTGTAAAATTTGTGGAAGAAAATAGATCACTCAAGAAGTGAAATTCTCTTCTACAATCACTCATTCACGATAAGGATACAATAATACACTCCCTATAGAACAAACTTACTAGCCTACAACATCACCATCATATTGTGGACAACCATATCCATGCTCCTAGTCCACTTACAATTGTTGCTCTTGTACCCACTGACATTGATCTGCCAGTCTTTGAGCCTGAACCTACTTTTGATGCTTCTAAACCTGTGAGGCTTGTTACTACATGCTCTTCCACATCTGTGCCTATTACAGTACCACATGTTGTGTATCCTACTTCTACTCAGCTGCATGGATTTTTTAAGAAGCATACCACTGCATTCAGTTCTCGCATGCTCCGTTCTATGGGTCTCACTAGCGGAGTCATTGAAAGACATTCACATGGTATTGTTTCCTCTATTCCACATGTTAAGTGGAATTCTCCTCATGGCATTGGTTTTCGAGTAGATACTTCATTAGGATCACACATTGACAGAGCTCCTTTTTTTGTTCACTCGGCTCTTTCTGAGGATTTTGAGCAACACACGAGTTTTGCACCTTCACTTAGGCTTGAGAAACCTAAGATTTCAGCTATTAGACATGATCAACTTGACACACATTATGATGTTCTTTTGCATGCACCCATTGTGCATTTTGTACCAAGTCATATGCAGGCATAGTCTTCATCCATCCGTGCTGATTTGGGGTGGATATCTGATCACTCGTGGTGGCGATATAGAAATTCGTTGAGAGGACTCTACAGGCGTGGCTCCTCCACCATTCGACCTCTTGCTCCACTTTCTATACCTTCTGCATTGTGATGCTTCTTGTTTTGAACATTTTTTTAGCAGGTGTAGTGTATCTCTCTTATTTGTTGAGAGATTTTGTATTTGTATTTTCGACATTTTTGGCATGTTGATAGTATCTCTTATGGGGGATCTATTCTGGTGAAGTCCAGTGTTATTTTGTTAGTGTTCGAGTAGTTGATTTTGGGAAACTCATACAAATTTGTAGCATCACTCCACCCATTCAGCAGTATGGGAGGGTGTGGTGTTGATCCTGCTTCTTCGGGTTTCGTGTCCTTGCCTTGTTACCTTGGCTTTTCTTGGATCGTGACACTCTGGATTTTGTGTCCTTGCCTTGTTGCTTAGTTTTTGTTCTTGGATCGTGGCACACCTATTTGCAGCAGTTGATCAAATTATGTTTGGTGTTTTTTTCCACTTTCAACATCACTCCATTGATAGTATCTTTTTATGGAGCTATTCTGGTGAAGGCCAGTGTCAGTTGTTTTTGAGTTCTATGATCGAGCCGTGGATTCGAGATCATAGTGCACACCAAACTTCTTCAAAGATTGTACGAGTTTTTGAGTGGGCTTCTTGGGATGCCTTAGAGCGGGTTTTTCTCTCTTTACTTTGTTGTATTCTTGGTTTTGGGTACTTTGCGGTGTCCCTTTTTCCCAATTATTGTACATGAGTACCTCATCAGGCCTAGTTTCTAGGACTCATACTGTGGACATGCCACTTCTATTTTGGCCTCTAGCTTCACTTGAGGGGGGGTGTTAGAGTAGGTATTTACCTTAGCTCATGTTCACCTAGGTAATTTATTTACCTTTATTGTATTTATCCTCACCCACTTATGTGTGTGGATATTTCTTTTATCTTATTTAGATATTAGGAGATATTATCTAGTTGTTAGATATAGTTCTTTCCTTGATCTATGGTATTGACTAGTTATTTCTTTGATCTATGGTATTGACTAGATCCTTGATGTCTAGTTCTCTCCTAAATCTATGGTTTTGACTATTTATTTGATGACTAGTTATTTCTTTGATTTATGGCTTGATCTACGACCTTGACTGGTTTTGAGATTGTTATTCCTTTCCTATTTAAGCAAGGCCCATTCTCAATGTATGAAATTGAGTTCCATAATAATATATGATATTGTTGCTCATTTGTTTGCAAAAGGTTTATGTAAAGTTATTCTGGCGAATTGCTTTCATCTTATTGATCGTGATGTTTGATTAGCATATGTGTTCCTGTCTTGGCATGATCTCAAGGTTATCGCTCCTTTCAATAATTTCGATATCACTTAGGTAGGGGACAATTGTGGTCTCAATGGAGACAATGAAAATGTTCTATGGGCTAGTGAGTGGTAAAAAATCACTGTGAAATGGATGCAATCCGGGATGACCAATGGGTCATAGGATAACATCAAATTATGCGCAACTAAATGTGAAGTGTATGTGAAATCCTAAATACATGAGGAATAGAGTGAAAAGGTATGTGTCCAAAAGGGGCAAGGATAAAAATAATGGTGCCCCAAAGATAGACACGAAAAATAGCCAAGAGGGTGGATTGGAAAA
The DNA here is from genome assembly GCA_018340775.1 of Taxus wallichiana var. yunnanensis. Taxonomy (NCBI): domain Eukaryota; kingdom Viridiplantae; phylum Streptophyta; class Pinopsida; order Cupressales; family Taxaceae; genus Taxus; species Taxus wallichiana. The sequence goes on from CM031235.1 coordinate 665,207,237, forward strand.
GTGGTGGTGAACTAATATGGCCCAAAGGGGAGAAAGTATGGTCATAAAGGTAAAATAGGGAACTGAATGGCTAAGTAAAATTCCCAAGGGGGAATAAGTATGGCCACAAGGTGGAATTTGTGCATAGGTTGGATAGGATTGTGAAATAAAATGACCAAATGAGGAGTAAATATGGCCAAAAAGATGGAATTAGAGATGAAAAAGGGAGGATGAAAAATATTGAAAAAAATGCCCTAAAGGGAGAATATAGATGGCCACAAAGGTGAACTTAATATGAGAGAGATTGGATAAGATCGGATGAGGTGTAGGATAAGACACAACTTAACGATAACAACCTATAGGTATGAACGACACTACATCATATCAAGGAACACGTGAGGAAAAGATGCCTCTAATCGCATTGAAGGTAAATAAGAGGGGATCCAGTGACGTAAGGCACAAGTGACCAAAACATATGCTAACAAATAACCAACAATAGTTAGTTATATCTAAGATAATAAAGAAGCATTGATGAAATGAACTCATAAAACTAATGTCGACACAACAAAGGGGTTTGAGATATAACTTGTACATGGGAAGAGGGTTCTCCGTAACTAGAGTTCCCTAAATCTATGCCCCAAATCTGGGAAGGGGAAAGAGAAAATTGATCGAGTCTTTGGAAGTTTGCTAGAAGAAAGTTGATCAATGTGGGAAGCTTTCTTAGGATGCTAATAAAATGGAAGGTTGATCAATGCGGGAAGCCTTCAATGCCATAACACAAAAGAGTATCCATCCTTCAAGGGTATGGTCTACTTTATACATAATATAGATGGAAATAATGATATATAATAGTCATCCTTTGAGGGATCGGTCTATTTATTTTGATTTACTTTTGAATTTGATTTATATACTTCTCTTTTTTTTTTTCACCTTTTTTTTATTTTTTCTTGCGTACAGTTTGTCCTTCGAGGAGCGATCTGTTTTTTTTTTTTTAATTAAGGGCAAATAGTTTTGAAGGGACTATACCTTGTATAAAAAAGGGCTCAAAAGCTAGATAGTAAAGGTGAGAGAAACAGCCCAGAGAAGGGAAAACTGCCAACCAAAGAGGGCTCAATAGCCAAATATGACAATATAAGTGCAGAAAGGATCCAAACGTACAATGATCCAAAAATAAGCAGAAAAGATCAAAAAGTAACCAAAAGAGAAACAACATATAGAACTCCACCAAAAAACAACGCTAGAACCGCCAGATAACAGCAACTTCGCAGCCAAAAAACAGCATCACAACAACCCGTTACTTGATAGCCCTGTCAATCTTGGTCTTGATAGCCTGCAACGACATGAAGAAGGCAATGGCAGTGGCCTGAGAGGAGTCTTTCATATCTGCCTGAGCAATTGCAATATCCCTTTTTTCTTTAGGGCCCCAAATGTCCTCATTAACCCCACTTAAACTGTAGACACTATGAACATGTTGTTCAATGAAATTATAGCCATGAATTTTTGAGAAAAACATCCATGAATTTTTAATTTACATGGGGAAGAGATGGGAATAGCTAGGTAGACCACATATAAGGGGATAATGAATGTACAAGAGAACACCCATGAACCCTTTGTATGGTTCCAATAGGTGAAAAAGAGGATGATGGATGTAATGATCATGGAGTTCTCACTAGAGGGGAGAACCTATCCATAAGGAATATGCTATGGGTATAGCCATGGTCACCATATTTAAGGTTAGATCTACGAAGTGATGGTTAAACACATAATTCCAAATCATCACAATGGAAGATGGAAGAGGCTTAGATAGAGGAACGATCTAAGGATATGACTAAGTGCTCATTGATAGATATGCTAACAATAAAATGGTCACAAGTGTAATGCATTAAGAGGTTCTACTTCTAGTTTACCATCAAGGGAGGCCAATCGATATGATCCCAACCCATACTTGTGCATGATAATGTATGGTATAATCGAGTTGGGCAAAAAATTTCCACATTGGATCCTTTCTATAGTAGGACAAGGTCATTGATGTAAAATCCGCGATGAGATAAGATGATAGATTGCAAAATATGGGATATGATGAGATAGATGAAAAAAATATGTGCTACCTTTTAATGAAGGGAAGAAAATATGCATCCCTAATGAGACGAATAGAAGGTCCCCCAAGAGGGAAAAATATGACCACAATGGTGGATTTTGGATAAGAATGAATGGTCCCCCAAGGGAGGGACAAATATGACCACAAAGGTGGATTTATGATAATATTGATAAGATAGATACTATGAGTTACCTTTAAAAAGTAAGAAAGCGAGAAAAGTATGCATCACTAATGAGACAAAGATGGCCACAAAAAGTGGAATTTAGAATGAAAAGATGAAAAATGTGCCCCAAAAGAGACACAAACATGGCCAAAAAGGTGAACTTCAAACAAGAATAAATGGTCCCTAAAGGGAAGTAAAAATATGACCATAATAGTGGATTTTGAAGATATGATCCCCCAATGGAAGGAAACGGTGATAAGAAGAAATTATTTAGATTGAATGAGTTGGGTGAAGATTGTAAAATATGAGCGACTCCTCATTAGTGAGGAATAAAGAAATGTGCATTTCAAGTAATGGCCACAAAAGTGGGCTTAAAATAATGCCAAGGATGGAAATGATTTAATTCATAAGTGGACCGATCTTAGAATGAAGTCCCCCAACATGTGTGGATGAGGAAGACGCAAGGGGATCAAAAAGAAAGTGAGGATGCTCTCTCAACATTTGGAAACTTAGATGTAGATGAGATAACAGATATTGAAGGAGTTTAGATGGGATCATCTTGGATTTGGATTGGATATGTGGTTGGAGATTACAGGGGTGATTGGAAAGAAAAACATTATCAATGAATAAGGGGGGACCTTCCTTAAGAGGAATGTCATGTACAGGAGAGATTCTAAGGAATGATGTGGTTGAAGGAGTCTTAGGAAACTAAATGGATGGGACACGAATTAGATTGGTCTTGGATGGAGAAGGATGTTCCCATGAATGAGGAAATCATCTTTCTCAATAAGGTCATAAATGATGGTTTGAAAGGCCTTAAAACACTCAATGTCATGGCCTGGAGCATGATGATAAGTGCATATGAGGTTGGGATTGAACCATGAAGGTTTCATACTATGAGGATCAAAATGTCTGATGGGAGGAAGCATGATGGAAGATATTTGAGTTAATTGTCAAAAGATGTCTGCATAAGACCCAACTGAAGTGTCAAGAGGAAGATAACTCTTGTGGGTTTTAATAGGATGTTTGGGCTTAGGTGTAGTTGTATATTAGATGGGTAAATTAGGTGTCTTGAAAGAAGAATCAATTTTGGGAGGATATTTAGATTATTTGGATTGGGATTTATTATTACAAGATGTCTTAGTGGAAGGGGCTTACCCCAAAATAGGTAAGGGTGTGTCTCGGATGGATTTTGTGACATTAGCTTGTTGAGGAGAGGTAGAATTCAATTTATTATGAGGATGCATGAGAGACTTTTGGGGATGCTTACCAAGAGTCTTAGATTTTTATTCAGAATATTTACCCTTGGTGGGGATGACTATAATCTCAACCGGTGGATCTGAAGATTGTGGTGTAAGTTTTAGGGACTGGTTGATGTAGAAACAATTGATTTTGTAGAGGGAGAACAAATCCCCTTTTTGTTCATTTTAGGTGGAGGTGCTTTCTTCATAAATGTTGTGAGGGGTATCATTGATATATTTTCAAATCGAGAAGATGTGATTGGTGTGGTAGTAGTTATAGATGTGGATATGGTTGATGTTGAAGGGTTAAGTGTAGGAGATTGGGATGAGATATGTGATGTGGCCATAGGTGAATATGTCAAGGTTGATGTAGTAGATATGGATGTAGTTGGGATTGACAAGGAGGTGGGTATAATTGGATCATTTAGGGATGTAAATGATGTAGTGGTAGGTTTTTTTGATGCAGATGTGGGTATAGTTAAAGTCTGTGTGGTTTTGGTAAAGGTAGGGATAGATGTAGATGTGGAACAAGTGGTAGAAGTTAATGGGATATATGTGATGATCATAGACACGGTTGGTGTGGATGTGATGGTATGTATTAAGGAAGTGATAGGAACAATGTATGAGATAGGGGAAGATGATGAGGTAGATGAGATAGGTAAGGATGGAGGTGTTTGATGTATCATATTGATCACATGAGGATTGAATGTGTAAGATGTGGGAGGTGGGAATTGATTGGTTGGTGGTGGATTAGGAAAGGGTTATTTGAAGATGGAAAAGGGTGGAGATTGCATTGTATGATGTTGGAAAGTAGGAAGGTAATAAGATGGTTGGGATTAGATGGGAAGGTTTTATTGTTGAGGTACATGAGGCATGGGAATGTCAATAGATTGTGAAGGTTGAATAGGCATGGTAGATGAAGCAGGGATGACATTGATATAAGATGATGGGAGTGGAATAGGATTCATTGGTTGATATGATCGAGAGATGGATTTACGAAAAAAGTAGTCATAGATGGGGCTAGAAGGAGGCCCAAGAATAACCAAGGGTATTGATGAAATATCGGTCATGGTAGATGTTGGAGGAGTGGTAGTAGTTAATGTGATAGGTATGGGATTGTAGTTATGGTTGATGTAAGTATAGGAGAAGTGTCGATGGTTTTGGTTGTACAACATGAGAAGTGGATGGATAAGGATGTAAAGAAGCTTGGTGTGTTAAATTCAAAGGGGATGTTTGATAGGATGTTTGGGGTTGGATTGAAATATTTGATTGTTGAGGCATATGAGAAGTGTGAATGTTGGTGGATTGGGATAATTGGATGGGAATTCTATTGGTAATACCAGATGAAGTAGGGATAGTGTTGATATGAGATGATGTAGGTGGAATAGGATCCTTCGGCTAAGTGGGTTGATAAGATTGAGATATTTTAGGGGGTCTATGACGTAGGAAGTCATAGATGGGGCTGGAAGGAGGGTTTCTAAAGAGGCATGAGGTGGAGGTGTGGTTGGTCGAGGGAAATGGGCTGATGGGAGATAGGAGAATTGGTTTTGAAAGGAGGGTCGATTTGAATGATATGGTCTTTATAGGGTTGAGAGATCTAATGTGGAATCTCAAGATTATTGGATGAAGTAGTAGTATTGTTAGATATATTATAATGTTGCATTGTCTGATCTTGAAAGGAAATAATACCAGGTGTAAAATAAGAAAATATTTATTTATGAAATGTGTTAACAAACAAGTCAAGCAATTTTTTTCATTATCTAGATTTTAAAAAGTGTGAAAAATAAAAATGGGATAAATAACGAGGTACCTAGGAAAGGAAATCTAGATTTGGTTTCAGGAAGTTATGATTGGGGATTCCTCAATATACCCAAAGGTACAAGAGACACGAGTCTGTGTAGGATTTCTAACGTGCTCAAAACACCACGGAGGCTTTCTATTAGGTGATCAAGTCCCAACCAGTTCACCTGGTAGGATTTTATTTAGATGTGTGATTTGGATGTACGAGTTTGGTTATGTGTGATAGAATGTGAGATGCGTAAGGTTAAACCCTACTTCAACTATGTAATCAAGAAGGATGCGAGAAAATGAAGGTTCTTTTTAAACCAAATCCAAATGTGATATTTTGATGAGGACACACACATGAAAGGGAAATAAGATGAAAATAGGAGAAAATGATAAAAAAGGAGAATACTTGTAGAACACTTTTCATTTTTATCTCGATCTTTAAAAATACACAAGTGAAGAGCAATCCCAACAATAAAGCACAACACAAACAAAAAAAAGTGAAGCCTTAGATCTTTGCAGGTGTTAGTAAAATATAGAAGAAAAAGAAAATAACAAGAATGCAAACGTTCATCTAAAGGGTGGTCCCACCAGGCATATGTAAGGATTGTTGTTGTAATTTTATCACTTGATTCAAATAAATGAGTTAGTTGCTAAAGAAAAGTAAACAAATCAGATAATGAAGGGTGTACGGTACCTCAAATGTGTGATATGGATGAACGAGTGCAAAATTATTGATAAATCCTCTCAACTACAAGAAAATGACTAGCACAAAAAAGACTAGAAAAAAAGATTAGATGATAGATGGGGGTGTCCCAATGAAGTCGGCTCCAAGAAGCGTTAACTTCCTTGGCGGATGTCAACCCCCATGTTTGATAATATGTGATTAAAGCAATAATAATAAATGTACTAATATGCAAAATCTGAGGCACACATAAACTAAAAATGTAGAAATGTAAGGCACATAAAAATCTGATCTAAATTAACATAAAATAAAGATACCCGTAGGTTTGAAAATGACTAGGGATGCAGAGGGGAAATTCGACTCACTAGGGTATGTGGATCTCAATAGTAAGGTAAATATGTAGACCTACAAGGACTTGAATGCAAACTGGATACAACAGAAACCTGTAGATGTTGGAAATGACCTGTAGAAGAGAATCTAAGGCAAAAACACCAAAAATGGAAGAAAATAGAGGTTTAGGTAGATTAGTTAAAAGGGCCTGTGTCAACGGTGACCGGGTGCATGCTTGCTAATTTAATGTAGTAGAGAGACAAGATATTGGATCTGGAAAGATGAGACAAAGATAAAACAAAGATGGGAACTGGAGAAGGATATGAGACATAAAACTCAATGATATAAGGATGGGTCAATGACTATCTAACAGGACAATGACGATTATAGCGAAGTAGAAAAAGGCTAGGGAAAATTGGATGGAAAAGGAAACCCGCAAAGAAATAATCTAGAAGAAAAGGTTGGTAATGGGGCTCTTAAAGCTACTAAAGCCGACTGCCCCGTAAAATGTTATATGCAAGAAAAAAACAATAATATGATAATATTGAATAAACAACACAAATATCACGATAATCTCATGAAGAATGTCCATGATTGATGCAAACACATTAGACGGAGATCCAAGAGGTATTTAACTATTGCAAGAATTCTCAAGCATGAGGGAGAGTTTGTAAGTCACAAGAAGGCTCGATGTTTGCATGCATATTTATTGTTTTGGAAAGTAATCACTCAAATTTATAGGGTCGACGATGACTGGGTTGGGTCACCGCTGGACTACGGGAAACTTTCCCAAAGGGGATGATTTTGTGATTTAGTCGATTTCGGGCTCTTAAGGATGGGAAAATTCCTTCAAATCTTATAGGAAAGAAGGAGTTTTTAGGGATGTGTCATGGGTAGTTAGGGGATAAATATAGGTGGGATAAAATCTAGGAAAAGTAGAGGGATATAGATTTAGGATAAAAGCATCTGAAATAGAAAGTTAATTAGGAAAGGTAGGATATTAATTAATTAATTAAAATTAATCAATAAATGTTTATTAATAAATATTAACAAGGATGGGATAATAAATTGGCATTTAATTAAATAAAGGGGGTGTAGCTAAGACCGTGGTAGCTGAGAACACAATCATATATTAAATGCCCATATCCATGGTAATTATATTCAATGGTAGTGAATACCACAATCAATCATGTCATCGTATCCACCATATCATTGAGTTAATATACAGAAATAGAAATCAACAAGAATCCATTGAATATAATTACAAATAAGTGATACAAAAAATAATAATCATCTATATACATCACTACAAAGTGCATATACAATTTCCACTTAAGCATTCTCAGTATCACAAGTATTTTCCTTCTTCCTATCAAGCGATTTTCTAATGATTTGTTGCATCACCACCCACCGCTCAAGGGAGAATTCCCTCTATATTAATCTAGACTCGTTGGGGCATCTACATGCTTTATCAAAGAAAATCATGCATTCCATCGCACTTCCTCATCATTTGTTCACGATCTACACGTGTTTATTATCTTTAAATGTTATTACTACACAATAACACTTTAAATAGGGAAAGTGTAGAAACACTAAAATATCGTATTACACATTTGAAACCTTTGTAATCATCTTATATTTACTTCATAGTACATTATAACCATTTTTGACCACTTTTGATATATTCTTCTATTTTATGACATTGTCCTCGCAACTTCTCTAATCATACCTATCGCTTGCACATAGGTCTTGAATTATTAAATATTTGCACTATAGACCCTATTACATTCATATCCCATTCCTAGGATTAATTAATTAATCCTATCACTCTTATTATTCATCCCTTACCCCATTAGTTAATTTTATTAGATAATATTTAATATCAAAATAATTAAATAAATCCTACATTATCTATTTACATCTCACCCCATTATCTAATTAATTAATATTAATTCACTAGTCAACATCTCAAGTTAACTAGAACAAAAGGAGTTAATTAAAAATTAAATCAATTAAATACATATGCAAGAGGACAAGTTCGATTGAATCAAATCATGAATTTCACTTAACTAAACATATCTCCCAAAAAGCGTGGCATTCCAAAAATAAAGAAAATCTCTCCAAGCTAAAATTCACGTCACTTTTTTTGGGCGAATAAAAACATACATGCAATTAATATTTAATGTTAAATATACAAAATCATTTGCAACAAAAAATACATAAAGAAAGAAAGAAATAAAGTAAAATTAAACCAACTCCTTCTTTGTATCTCCTTACAACCTCGGATCGATCACCGAATCTTGGAATGAAACACCAAACATGTTGAATATCTTGATCAAATTTGTTTGTGGATGCTCCAAAGATTTTCCAAATGGAAGTAGATTATCTATGAGCAAAGTGATTGAATGATTGATTTGATTGTAGATTTGTGATCAATTGGACATCGTGCTCGCGTGCGACATTAAACGATAATTCAACACAATGATAATGTAATTTTCAAAGCTTCCAAAGCTGATAGTTGAGGAATAATGAATTATGATTTTTAGATGAAGGGTGAGTCCTTTATTTGTATAATTGGCTTGTTTGATATGAAGTTTTTTTATTAATGGAAAATAGTTTTAAAGGGACTATACCTCGTTATAAGGAAGGCTCAACTGCTAGATCAAACATACAAAAACATCAAAAGAGGATAAGAATCCAGATAATATATAAAGTCCAACAATAACCCAAACAATAGCTACTAGGAAAAATTAAAGCATGGAAAAAACTGTAATTAAGCAACCAAAAAACAACATACTATCCAAACAGAAGAGCAACAACTAAAACAAAACCAACCACCAAGGGGTGTTATTTCTTGAAGGCCCTTTCAATCCTTTATTTTCACTGTGCACAATGAAGTGAATAGCGCTAGAGTGGTAGTGTGAGTTGGATCATTCACATTTAACTTGTGATAGTTTGATTTATTTCTTTTTTAGTCCCCCAAATGGCTTCAAGGACCCTGCTCAACATAGAGATGCTTCTAACCTGTTGCTCCAGAAACTCACTAATGGCATTGAAAATGGCCATATTATGATCATGTATGTCTTTGGCCCTCCCCAATCTATTGTCTAGCGAGTTCAAATTTCTATATATATCCTCAGTCTTGATCAATTTCAACATCCACATCATTATTTAGCTTTCTTTTCCCCTTCTGCTTGGTTAATTGATGCAACTCTTTCTTGATATTCTCAACCTCCTTTTCCAATAATTCTAGTCTAAGAAGAGTATTATCCCTCTCATACTTGTGAGGCATTATCCTGACTAGCATTGCTAATGTGTAAAATATTTTGAACAACTTCCATTTCTTTGTTGCTCCTTAGAACACGGGCAGAGGGAGGAGAGGCCACTTTACTGAGTTTTGGGTTCTTAGTTTTGGTAACTCTGGCCTTGGAAGAGGTGGCCGGATTGTTTGAGGGAGTAGTGATGATGGGAATGGGCAGGTCGCTGAGGGAGACATGAATGATGGGGAATTTGGAGAGGTAGAGCTTATGAAGGAGGAAGATGAGCCCCTAGTGGAGGGGGATGGCCCTGTATGTTTCTGGAAATTAAGAATGGAATGTTCAAGAGAATTCAAGAGGTAATGTGGGAAACAAACTGCAAAGTGTCTCCTAAAATGGTTGAGGAAGACCAAGTGCTTGGTAGGAATAGTGATATAGTGCCCTTCAAGGGAAATGAATCAAACCATCATTTTAGTAACATCATCGTAGGGTTTCGAATGGAGCTTACCTTAATGCCCGCCGCAACAAAGACGAGCTCCTCCCCTTCTTCAAAAAACTTCTTTGCTTCTGTAGCTTTGTTGACCCTTTTGCTAAAAACCGGAAGCCATCCAAATCGAGCCCAGTCACCTCAACAATCAACTCCTCATTCATCAACACATGATGACCCCCATACTTTACCTTCTTATCCTTCCAATCCATGGAAAAATGCATTGAAATTTTTTGGTCATGGCCTTGGATTTTTTTGATGAAGTTGGAAACACCCCCCTTTTAAAGAAGATTCCAAAGCTCCATGTTGTCCTTCCAAGTGGGATTGCAGCTAGGTTCCAATTGGCATGGAGCACCCCCATATTTTTCCCTCTACAATTTTTGCAACTTCCCTTCTTGAAACCACCCTTAGAAGCACTGTTTTTGATATGACTAAACCGGTTGTTTAAAATCCAACCACAGATTTGAGAATCATGCAAAATTTTATGGTCATAATTTGGATTAATTTTCTCACTCGTGCGATATTTATTGTGCGTTAAAGCCCACACAATCTCATTATAGATCCTACACAATGTGTGAGTGTCCTTGTTTATCCTTATTAATACCATTTTGCACCTCCTTGGGGGTGTATTTCTCATTATCCCAAAAGGTGAGACTATTGTTGGTGCCATAATTTTCCAAGGTGTCTGCCACCTTGTTACCCTCCCTATAAGTATGTCCAATTTTGATATTTTTGAAAGTGTGACAAATATTAATGGATTCCTCAATGAAATATTTAATAGTCCAACTAGGGGGATAAATCTGATTAAGATGATTGATAATATTTAAGGAGTCCCCTTCCATAATGATGTTCTGGATGTTATATTCCTTAGCAAGCCTTAGCCCCCAAAGAGTTGCTAAGGCTTCTACATAATTATTAGTTTGATTACCAATTCTGCCGGCATAAGCAACAACTAGGAAGCCTTTATGATCACAAATTACACCTCCACCAACATCTGCCCCTAGGTTTCCCTTGGAGGCTCTATCAAAGTTAAGTTTGTACCAAAAAGTTGGAGGAGGGATCCAATGAATTGACGACCTATCAATGTTTGGATTTCTCCATTTTTGCACATTTGCAACACCAATATTCTATTTGGAAAGAATAAATTCTTCATCTTCAGGATACCTCTTATTCTTGGGAGGTTTGAATCTCTCTGTATTTTCTGATATGAATTTAGCTAAAACAAGATTAGATTATTTAATCGAGTGTTAAATCAATTTAAGGAGTTGAATCATTGATATGAGATTGCATGGATGAGTTATTCTTGAGTTGGAAAAGGTTTCACATGCTTTTGTATATTTAGAATTAAATATTAATTGCATATCTTTTATTTTTTTCAACCAAAAAAGTGACGTGAATTTTATCTTGGAGAGGTTTTCTTTAAATTTGGAATGCCCCGATTTTTAGGAGATATGTTTAGTTAATTCAAATTCATGATTTGATTTAATCTAAACTTGTCCTCTTGCATATGTATTTAACTAATTTAATTTGTAATTAACTCCTTGTTCTCTAGTTAACTTGAGATGTTGACTAGTTAATTAATATTAATTAATTGGATAAGGGGGTGAGAACTAAATTTTTATTAGATAAGGTAAGAACAGGGATGGGCTCCAGAGGTCGTACAATAAAGATTACATCGTGAAAGCTTACAAAAATATGTAGTAGAAGAAAAAGGACCAAAGGAAGTTAAACATGCTTAACTCCAAGGATAGAAGGTCTAGCAAAACCAACCATAGAAAAACACAAACAAACAATAAAAAGAAACCGAACTAGTTTTCCAAAATTCTACCAAAATATCAAACAAAATTACAACAAACACTAATTTTTATTTTGGATTTTAGAGGGTTTTCTCTTCATGGTAATATTATCCTTATTGTGCTCAGGCTACAACACCTTTTGGGTTTTCTCTTCCTCATCCTCATCCTTGGGTTTTGTTTTAGTCTCATCCCTACCCTCATCCTCTTCATCGAGCTGCACACTAGACTTATATTTTATTTTTTCCAAATTATCTTTCGCCACTTCTGTTTGGTCCCCATGTCCCGAACAAGATTTTCCAAATCATTAATCTCTCCCCTGATATTCTTCTGGGAGATGAAAATTTGTTTGGTGGCCTCAATGCTATCAATCATACCAGCCCTGATATTGGTATTTCCCTCCTCCATAACCTACAACACAGTCTCCAAATACTGCACCCTTTTCCTCAAATCCTCATAGCATGGTTCCTCATCCATAACCATTTTCCTTTTTTTCCTTTGAGGTCCCACCTCCCCGATTAATCCTACCCTCCACATTATCCCTCTCCTCAACTCTATTGTGGGAAATATTTCCCTCCTTCATCTTAGTGAGACATTCGACATTATCCTACATTATCCATTTACATCTCACCCCCTTATCCAATTAATTAATATTAATTCAATAGTCAACATATCAACTTAACTAGAGAAAAATTAGTTAATTAATAATTAATTAAGCTAAATACATATATAAGAGGACACATTTAGATTAAATCAAACCATGCATTTGACTTAACTAAACATATCTCCCAAAACCATGGCATTCCAAAATAAATAAAATATTTCCAAGATAAAACTCACGTCACTTTTTTGGGTGAATAAAACATAATACATGTAATTAATATATAATGTTAAATATACAAAAGCATGTGCAACCTTTTCCAACTCAAGAATAACTCATCCATACAATCTCAAATCAATGATTTAACTCCTCAAATAGATTGGAAATTCAATTAAACAATTCAATCTTACTTTAGTTAACTTTAGATCAGACAAGATAATTATACAAATCAAGGACTCATCCTTCATCTATAAATCATCACTCATTCTTCTTCAATTATCACATTTGGAAACTTTGAGAATTGCATTATCATTGTGTTGGATTATCATTCAATCTCATACACATACTACATGTAAGTATTTCTAACACCCTTTAGTATTTTATTTTCTAAGTATGTACTTGTTATTAGTCATTCATTGCTATAAATTAGAGTAGATATATAGGTTTAATTTGATATATTACTTTATATTATTGTCATTATGCCACTTGTATTTATACACCTTTTAGTTGTTTCCTCCTATATTTTAGAATATGCATAGGATACCTATATTTATATTGGTTATAGGCCTCGAAACCTATATATATCCTCAAGCTAAGGCTATTGTCCTCTATTTTTTCGACTTTATTACTCCCTAAGAACCTCTCGTGTGTGAATGATGGCTAGTATAAGATTATATCACTTCATTTGAGAACCCAACTAGGAACATCTATTTTACCCATCATACATTAAGGCGAACTCAATGTGAAGCTTTCTTTTCCCTAAATTAGGTTAGATTCACTCCACTCTCCAAATTTTCATATTTTTCTACATTATCGATCTTGTGTAGGAACCTAATGCATGTATGATATATTTCTCACTAAGTTAGTATTTAAAGATGACATCATCCCCTATGTGCACTTTCTACATGGCTGATCCCTTTTTAGACTTTGAAATTTTGTAATTTACACTTTGACAACCCTTGATTTTACTATTCACTCTTGCTATGATAAATACAACTTCTCTATTCCTTCTTAGCACTTTTTGAAGTCCATTTTTTACTTTGTTTATTATTAAAAATGACAGTCAATACATTATGGAAATATGATGCACATAATCAATATAAATACATTAGTTTATCAGATCTAAATTTCATTTGGCCCATTCTTTACTCCAATTCAAGACGGTATGGATTGGTCAAGACTAGACCATCCATTCTTGACCTCTTTGTATGATACTAGGCCGACATGTCTTCCAACTACACTTTCAAATTAATATCTCTTTTTGTATTTTATACTTCATTTTGGGTCATCATTTCTTAGATAAATCATCTACAAAACCCTATATAAGTAAGTAAACACTACCTCATTTTCTAACCTGGAACATCAAAGCAAATGCACTAGAGAACTCACTTCATACACTTGTAAAAGGCACCCAAAGCTCCCTAAATATTGAAATTTCACATACGTAGTCATTAGGGCAGCACACATATCAAGTTTAAAGCTAAAAACTAGGCCAAAGAAATGATATCTCTCATCTACAAGCATCCAAACATCCTCTCTCCAATTTTATTAGCAAGAGCATAGTCAAAGCAAATAGGTACAAATAAATTTCCAAATATGATTGATCTATCTAGATATCACAAGCTAGGTAGAGAATGATTTGGTGTTTGAGTCCTCTTCATAGTAGTGCCAATGTTGGCAGTGCAGTGGGAGTGCCCACAACCATTATAATTCTTGTTTTATAGGACTCTTCATCCATAGCTATGGTTTGAGGTGATGTTCAATCCATGCATAGATACATGTTGCATCTATGATAACTAGAGTTTAATATCCAAAGATAAATCCAAGAAGGCAAACAACCCAAAAAATTTGTAAAGGATGATTTAGACTAGGTCCAAAACCATACGAAAAGGGACAGACCATATATTATGGTTTTGATTTAATGAAATTTAAATATTATATCAAAGGACTGAGATCAACCATATATAGTGGTAATAAGAAATATCTAGTATGTACAAGTATAATCAAGTGTGCAAGATAGGAGATAAGAATGACTTAGCTTGTATCGAGATTTGTACTAATTTTGGGCTAGAAAACATGATGAGAAGGATAAATATAGACTATGTAGACTATTTCTAAGAAATTTTGATCTAGGAACTCTTTGATAAGATCTCCCAAAGGAGTACAGACCACCACAGGTGCTAATGTCTTATTTGGGCGTTAATTTCTGGAAAATGCTTTGCTTATGGTATTTTTAGGGTCTAAAATTGGTTTCTTCCCTTCACTATTTTTTAAATTAGATCTGTTGTAGGGTTATTTTTTCATACTTGAACTTGTAAAACAAACCCTATCTACCTACATAAAGCTAAAAAAATAGTAGATGCAACAACTAATTCATATGATTGATTCAGATGGACTCGATGTTCACCCCAATGTGTTTCTCACCAAGTGTTGCACTACATTTCAAACTCTAGGTAGTTTGTGTGTGTGTGTGTGCATGTGTAACTGAATTTATGTCCCTTGAAGCTAGGTTTTTTCCCTTATGTTAGTCACACCAAGATAGGTGGATACAACTATTTTTCCCCAAAGATGAATGTGTGAGATGGAATTTAGAAATATCCCCTCATATGCAGTGAACAATACATCCCCAAATGCGGTCCTTAAATTTTTATCTTTGCCCAAGTAGTAGATAGTAAGCATTAGCTCCAATTACCCATCCCATAATAATAAGCAGGTCATGTATCTATATGATTCCCTTTTTTAATTTCATCATTAACAACTGAAAAATTTGACCCAAAGTGATAAAAGAGACTCTAAAAATACACCAAATGATGTGGCAATTCAAAATCAAGAAAAGGAAGGAAAGGGAAAAAGTTGCCCAAAGGGGACAATTGCGCGTGGGGTACTCGTGTTCTTAATGGGAGGTAGTGTCTGGGATGCTCATAAAATGTAATAGTCGATCAGACAGAGGTAGGTCATGTGTCTTTGAGTATTCAAAGGTAAAGTAGTCATTCAAAAAATCAAATAACAAGAGTGTTGGAAAGATGAAAGAAATGAAATATTAAAATAAGTGTTTTTAAATTATATTCTTCTTGCTTAAGAATCATGTATATGATGAGATACTTAGAGGCTTGATGCAATTATAAAGTGTGTGATTTTTTGACTATAGGTTCCGACCTAATGGTACAGTCTTGACCACTAGTGCAATTATAGTTCTTGACTTTATTGCAAAATTTATTTAAATTTAGATCTCATAGTTCCATTGTTGCATAGTCTTAGTTCTCTCTAGCAATCAGATAAGTTCCCTCATACATTTGTTTTGTTCTTTTAATTGCATGTTAGGTTGATTTTTGTATGTTATTTCCTTCTATTTGATCTGAGTTGTAAATTTTAATTAGTGTTTATATTGTAATATCTCTTATAATATCACTAATCAACTCTAATTTATTATACACTTAATTAAATTGACCTAAAATTTAATTAAGGGTTAAAATTTTTGGTGAACCCACTTTTGATTGAACCCTTAACCTAATCTAGGATATTTTTAGTTCCTTTTTTATTAGACCTATTGATTTTCAATTCATATATACCCTAGGGTTAATGTTGTTTTTCCTTCTTTATTGGCTTATATTATTTCAATTTTATAAGCTTTACTCATATTCCCTTCTAGCATAGTGCTTGGATTTCAAATCATGCCATTGAACATTTTGATCTTTCTCCTCATGTTCTTAAAAATCATAATTCTACGGCCTCATTTACAATGCATATTGCTAGCAATCCTTCCATTTTGGACCAAGCTAATGAGGTCCCATTGCATGATCTTGAAACTCATAGTGAACATTCTGATGAATTTTCCCATGATGATAATAACATTGTGGATATTGATCAAGTACAACTTGTGTCTAATTTTTACAAACAAATTCATCATAATCCTCACCATATTAATCCTATCATTAATATTCTTCTTTATGTTGAGTTGGTTCATGATCAAAAGTCTAGTGAAGAGCACCTTGTGAGGAAACCCCAAACTTTTTTTATTGATATCTATTGTTCCCACATCCATGGTGCCTACCCCTTTGGGTGCACCTCATATATCGATGCCAAATGTCTTTATCTCTATTCTTGCTACCACTATTATGAATAAACATCCCATATATAGTCCTCATGGTTCACATGTATCTCTTCTATCACACAATACCTTAAATCCCTTGTTCATAATTTATAAGGACAAATCTTACAATTGCAACAAGGTGCATACATTTATTTTAATGTTATGGATTCTACGTAGTTACTTCATTATAGCCCTATACCTAAAGTGTTTTCTTATAGATTTCTTTTTAGTTCTTTTACTCTTGAATTTCCTATATATGATGGAAAAAGGGATTCCATTGTGCACCTATTGGACCCTAAAATATTGGCTAAGTACCAAGAGGTGCACGCACACAAGATCAGTAGATAGAAGGGTGACAAGGGAAAAGTGAACAAGAAAAAGGGGTTTAAGAAGGGTTTAAGTGAAACTAGGGCACACATGGGAGGAAAAACAAGGGTTTAAAGGACTTAGCTATATTTGGCATCATGGAGTCACTTGAGGAAAAATGTGAGGACCCGACTAGGCATGATAAGTGGATAAGATGCCAGGTGGAACTCGAGGTCAAGAAAATGATATTGCACACGAGAAAATATTCCCGAGGCATCATTATAGTTAGTGGGAGGTTTGTGAGGAGGATAAACATTCACCAATGGAGGACCACATCGACACTTGACATGTGATCAACTTAGGAGAGAAGTCATGGCGGTTGTCAATGATCCTAGTTAAAGAGGTTCTTGGGGCAAGAATAGAGAGAGAGTGTAGAGACACAAAGGGAGAGATATACGGGTGCAGAGTGCAAAGGGGAGCAAGGAAAGAGAAGGAGAGTAACAAAGTGCTATAGAAATGTTAGGAAATGCTAGGGTTTAGAGTACTAAGTGATAGAGGGTTGTAAGGGATACCCTTAAGCATATGTATGGGTACTAGGATCTGTAACAAGGGATATAATGGGGAAAAGTATAGTTAAGATCTCTGAATCGATAGGTTTGCAAGAGTTAAGTCTCTATCATTTGATGTATATGGTCTGAGATGACCCTTTTGAATGTAATATGGCTACCAAAACTCTGTTAAATCAATATACATGGATCTATTCTATACAACTTGCTTATGGGTGTAAACCCTTATGTTATTTGGCTTATCATGACTCAGATATGGTTTCTTGTACTTCTTACAAGGTTATTTAGCTTTTGTGATGCATTAATGTGTAGATCTGCTAGTTACATCTTCTGTCTTTTAAAGTAAATGAATGTACTTCTGTTTTTGCAAATAATCCTCCATTAATGGCATAAATCTCTTGCAAAGCTCACATAAACAAGGGGCTCGGTGCCCGTGTGCACCTTTGGTGAGTGCCCAATGTATAATGGATGATAAGATGACTCGTTTGGGGTTATAAAGAAGTGTTAAGGGTAAAATAATGACTACATCTTGGTTCCATTGCCAAGACCCTCTTTGAAGCTATTGCATGAGAGAAATGTGCAATGAAGAAGTGCTTAACCTTAGATAGTATTGAAGTATGGCTCAAAAGCATGGAGGATGAGTTTTCTCAAAGGTTCAAGATACCAGATCTGAGTTTGATGTACAAAAATGGGTGGAGGATAACCTATATGATACACTCCATGAGACATTCTTCTCATGTTTCCCAAAGAGAGTTGTATGAATGGTTGTCAACATATGCATTAAAGATGAGTTAGCACTATAGACCTCGTGTTTGGACCTAGGAGGAATATTAGTTATTGCATGATGTTGATCGACATGGAACAATGTTGTTGATTATTGGTGGAGTAGAGTGCTACCTATTTATACCCCGAATACATTATTTCTACGTATTATTTCCGGAGATTGTTGAGTTTGAGTTCTTGAGGGAACCTAGAGGATCATTATTACATGCTATCCCACCGATATCAAGATCCTAGTCATAACTTTGAGTTTGGAATCCTTTCCCATGGCTAGCTAAAATCCTTCTAGGCATATGACACGAAGATGGCGTAGTAGAAGATGGTGGACCTTGTAGCATAAATGGAGAGAGAGGAGAGGTGGCTAAAGTATAATGAAGCTTGAGAGAAGGAGTTTGCAAGAAAGCACAAAGATACATGAGTGATGGATTTATGGAGGTAGATGTTACAAGAAGGATTTGAGGTTCACATGGAGGACATGGAACTTGAGCAGTCTGAGCTACACCATCTTGGAAAGCGCAGAAGAGAAACCCCTTGGATTCTCGAGAGAGCTTGTCATATGAATAAAGGAGAAGAGCCATAGGTGCACATCTTAACCAACATGGTGACCAGACCCTTACACTTAGTTTTCCATTTCTTGAGATAAGTTTTGATAATCCAATTAGTATTGGTATTCATAGTTTTGAGACACCTATGAGGTATAATATTTCATTTAGTATATCTATGGATGTAAAATAATTTCTTGTGTTTGGGGATATTTTGTCTAGCACAACATTTGGGCAAGGTGTGAGATCACAAGGTTTGAGTATCACGTCTGGGAGTGGCATGGGAAACACATTTGGGAGTGGTTCGAGTATCAAATATTGTTGACACATAGTTTAGTGCGACGGTGGGTTTGCAGGGCGCAACTACATTAGGCCCCTTTCTTATGATAGGAGGAGGATATAGAGGAGTTGGAACTAGTGGATCTAGTGGGTTTGGTGGTGGAGGTAACATCGGAGGGAATCAAGGTCTTGGATCTAGCAGAAAAGGTCCACAACACCATCAATATGTGTTTTATGAGATGTCACTCCACTTACTTGATTACAAGGGCATTGAGGATGTTTTGGAACATGTACACAAGTGCGAATTACTATGGTGCACGAATGGAAACACCGCCCCAGTGGAAATCAAGTCAATTTTCAACCACATTACAAGGGAATGCACATAGCTGATACATGAAGTATGAACCACACTAGACAATGGTGGATTACATTGCGCTACATAATGCCTTTTTAGCGAGTTCCACATACTTGATTTTGAATAGAAAAGTATTAGTGCATTGAAGGAGATTCAACAAGGAATGCCAGAGAGTAGTGGGAGAAAATTGCATATTCGAGATTGAAGCTCATTTATACCCCACTATTAATTTATACATGTGTAAGGGACTAATACTAACCCCTATATTATTTATTAGGTTTTGGAGATAAGATTAAATTTTTGTGTCACCTTATGAAGTTTCATGAGATTCTCGGAAACTCTCACTAGGGTTTAGGTACAATCATGTTTTGAGGGGGTTATCAAAGAGATAATATCTTAAAATTTGGAGAAAATAATCTAAGATGTGATTAGAGGTTGAAATTGTTGGTTTTAAATGCTAATAAGCAATCCATTTCAAGAAAATTGTGACCATTTTCCCTATAATGTAATCAAGCTATACATGAACACACCTAATTTCAAGGAAAAAGTGGCAAAAAGGGGTTTCACTAGGAGTTATCCATTGAAACTTTGTAGACAAATGAAACATGAAAATGGGTGTCCATAAATGTTTTTATTTTATTATAAAACCTTTTAGAACAAATTTAATGACTATAAAAATAAGGAGGGAGGGCTACAAGAGGCAAGGTTAACTAGAGAAGGAGAAGGTGAAGGAAATGTGACCTACGTTTAGAAATGAACTATAAAATTTACCACACACCTTAAGATCCTAAAATGGTATTTGGAAGTGTTTTCATTTGTATTGATGTTTATAGATGTTTCAAAACATGAAACTACTAGTGGCTTTGTTCTTAATCACAAGGAAAGTTTTGGGTAAGGAATAGAAATTTGTGGATTTCTTCTATTTTTATCATTTTATAGTTTTATTACATATTAAATGATGGATATGATGTAGGGAACCTTGATAGTGTGGGCCAAATAAGGATGAAAAGACCAAATTTACTTATTTTAATCCAAGTTCTTGAGATGTTAGTGAAGGAAGTTTGATAAAGGTGAAGACACTTTGAGTTTTCTTTTGTTTTGATCTTAGTTAAGGTTGATATGGAACTGAAAAATGTACATTGTTTTAAAGTGTTGGTTAAATACCATCAAGACTAAAGTTGCATGTAATTGAGCCATATAGGCTAAATTGAAAAGATCTTCAAACCAGAGCAATTAGACAATTTTTGGTCATTGGTCTACATTAGTTCTTTTTAACACAAGTTTCATATTGTTCTCTACATCGATGTACCTTAGTGCTACTGATTTACAAGATCAATTTTCTATTAGAACCCATGATACTCCTCTCACTATATGTCTCACTCTCGATGCACTTCTATTGATCATATGCTTAGTTCTTCCATTGTTACATCTCTCTTTGTGCCTTTCTCATCACAAGTTAGAGCATTGTATGCTGATTTGACAATGATTCCTAATTATTTCACTTTCCAAGATTCTATGCATGATTCATTTACTATGGATGCACCTTATCTTGTTACATTCATGGGGGAAATCAATTCCCCTCTTTCCACATTTTTTTCTATGGTCATAGGGGCTAATTCATACTACTTTATTGCTTATGATCTTCCCAAATTACACCTATTGCTTCTAATGAGTCTTGTGTCTCTCCCTCCATTACTTGACATTGATAATAGATAAGCATCCTATCATTTCATATGTTACATATCTTTTGAATCACATATTGATTCTTATGTTTGCACTTACTTTTTCCACTATTTCCAACATGCCCAATGTTACACCTATTCTATTTTCTCCCAATGGGTACATTCTTATTTTTATACACTACCTAGTCATCCAATTGGGATCTCGGACTCCATAAGGTTTTTCCCTCACCGTGTTGACATTATTTTCTGGTAGCTCTTGTGTTTACCAATGTTCTATCTATTCTAGTTTCTCCACATTCAAGACACAAACCTATTCCACATGTTATGATACATGCACTTTCGCACGACACTAGGTCATCACCTTACATCCACATAAGTTCATCTTCTTCACCGATCATGGGACCTTGTCTATTACTCTCATTACATATATCATTTTGGCATTCACACTTGGGATATCCTAATTCCCCAACACCACCTGATGATGTAATCTTGTTCCTAGTTCATACTATATTGTTGAGGGTTTCTTCATATGAATCTCACTTTTTGCACGCACGCACATGGCACGTGTGTGCGTGCGCGCGCGCGCACACACACACACACCCCTACACTGGGTGAATCTTTCTTCATCCATTCTAACTGGTTTTATTTTATATATTTGCAATAAAAAAATCTTAAAACATTAGCTTAGATATTGGTTGGATGTATTCTTCCTTATTTATACTACTCTATGTTACACCTTTTCTTATCATGTTACTACAATTAATAGTATGCTTTATCATGTTTCATACACACATATACATTCACATGGTATCTTATGGTGAATGCAAGACACTTACAAGTTGTTCCAAAATGTATAATGCTTAGTCCTATCCATTACTAGTCCTACTAAGGTTCCTATGGGCATCCGCATTTTCTCACTTACTATCAGTCTCTATCATTACAATATTACACATTTTAATTGTTTTATTTAGATATTACACTATTGTATACTATTTATCTTTCCAAACATGTTAACGAGTGCTTTATGTGTGGAATTTTTCTTATAGGGATCATTCCAATCATAGTCTAATTTACTTATACTTTATTTTTTAGTGTTTGTGGGTTATGCCCTATGTTTTATTAATACCTTATTTGCACAAGCATTGACGGATCTGATTATCTTGTGACATCCTGAGTGGTGTCCCATGTATGTAACCATATACTCATTGTGTCCTTGTTTGTTTTTTTCATTTATGATCTTTCTTATTAGATATTTTGGTGTGAATTTCTTTTTTTTCACTAACACTTGTATGCTAGCATATTTCAATTATTTTTTTCACCATGGTAACAACCATGCGTAATACCCTACCTCCTACAAGATTATTATATCAAATGTGCACATAAGTTTCAAAATTCCTCATTTAGGATATGTTTGCTTTTATTAATCCAATGCACACCAAACAAATGGGGGAAAATATCGGAAAACCTTTTCACCCTCACAACAATTACGAAATGAAGACAACATGATCAAAACAAAAATCAATTACAAAATAAGTCTAGAATTAGACTAGGCCATAATTCACGATCTGGATGGAAGAACCTAGAAAAAAAGGAATGCTTAGGTGCTAGTTTCCCACATGTGCACTCTGTCTTGGGTGAAAAAAATAATTCTGAGACTAATTTCGGTAGCTACACGCTATTCTGAGCCTTCTCTAGTTCCAATAGTTACACAATCATCTTCACATTGCGAATTAGTTATTAGCTAATTACTCAGGAACTAAATAAGGGAATGACATTAAGCGAATATAAAATACATCGATATGCCTGGAACAATGTTTCACCTGAGGAAAGTAAAAAATCAGGTTTGTGATCATATGTAGTAACACTTTTCCATGGGGAAGAATTAACAGTTTCAGGGAAAAACATAATGCTATCCCAATACACTCTCCCTTAGCGGAAACAAGCCACATAAATTTGAAGTTTAGTGTTGGGACACTCAAATCCCTAGTTTATAGAAAGGATATGGGAAAGTGGTGTTATCATTAATATCAATACTTTTATTGATTTCAAAATGAGAAAGGAACAACATGTGTGAATTTTGATTGGCTGAGTTGATTGGTCTACCATTGATGAGGTCGCATAATGTCTTGAGTAGGTGTAATGGCTTGTATAAGTGTCACAGTGATAGGTGGATTTTTTAATGATTTCATGAAGCTTGTTGAAGGATTTTTTAGGTGGGAAAAAGTGACAAAGTCATGAGGTGGTCAACATGGAAGGTGCAAACATGATCAAGAATCCTAGTTAGGAGGCATGGTGAGCATACATGAAGGAGGATAATATGTCATGGTGGATCACAAGTATGTATAAGTTGGTTAGTATTTGTGAGATCTTGGAGAGCATGAGGATGAGGTGTTAATACACTCACATGTGTCTTTGAGTGTGTATACAGGGTTTGGACCTACTTTCTAGGTATGTACCTAAACCTATATTAAGCCCTAAGTGGCCTAATGAAGTAGGATGATCTGATTTTAAGCTAAGTGTGTAAAGTTGAGCATTGGGAAAGGTGTAGTAGAGGTGTGGAAAATTTTCTAGGCCCTAGTTTTAAGTAAGGAGCATGAAAATTGGTTTTAGACTCTACCAAGTCCTTTGAAGTGAGAATTAAAGCTTGAGAAGTAATTTCTTGTGCTCATTAGCATATGTGAATTCTACATGATTGTTGTATGCATGATAAAGAATATAAATTAATTAAAAATACCTAACACTAATTAGATCCAATAATTAAGATAATTAATTATTAATATCATGATAAATTCATTAAAAGGATAAGATGATCTAATGCATCTAACATTAAAAACATGAAACACTAAGCCATCCTTTGATGTTTTTGATGGGCTTTGGATTGTAGAAACCTCCTTTGGCGAGTCATACGTAGCCGCATGCAATCAAAAAAGAATTCTCCAAAGAAGAGGAAGAGGTCTCACTAATATGTCTTAATGTCCATTTTTGGTTATCTTCTTACTACTCTTCCAATGGGAAAGCAATTTTTCTAGATCAATAAGCCTTTCAGTTAATAAAATGCTCTTATCTTATGCATATGTGTAAAGGTGTAAAATTAGAAGGGAGGGGGTAGGGTTCTTTATATAGTTTTCCAAATTGGAGAAACTACTATCCTCATGAATGTGGGATAAAAGAACTTTATGGATTAACAATTGGTAATTAGAATTAAAAAGGGTTAAGTATTTTTTGATTATAGGTAAATTAGGGTTGAGGGGAACCTACTCCGTATAGTATGAAGCTCTCATGAAGAGAAAATATTCAGGATAATAATAGTCAACAAAACATATAGGTATAACAAAACAGTATAATAACCAAATCTAGTAAACTAACATCACTAATGAAACTAATAGCCAACAAAAAAAAGTAGAATCCATCATTCATCATTCTTCTCATGGTTGGAAAAAAATCATCCCATTCCTTTGATAGAGCTTCAATGTTAGAGCCCAAATTGATGAGATCTCCTTAGATAGTCCTCTCATTATTTTCTTAGATTCTTGATCCTCACACTGTCTATAAGCATTTTCTAGCTGTCCTAAAGTTTAGAGATGTTGAATAATGGTATTGACATTTAGAATTATCCTCTCAGTAAACTATTGGAACAAAAAAAAAAAAATAGATACACATCATTTTACAATACCTTGCATTTTTCTTTCAGAATATCAATACAACCACCACTCATAACCTAGGTTAAATCCTCCACTTTTAGTTTCATGGCATGCCAATCATTGAGGATGAATTGGATAGTATTTTTAGTGAGGTGGGTATCACTCTTCACATCTTCAAGGTCGACAAAGTTTGGCTAGCACCGCTCCCTACTCATCACCTTAAGCTTCAACTTGAGTTTTACCTTGGGGTTTGTCCATGACCTATTTTTCCTGCGCCAAGATCACATTTCTCTACCACTTTCACAGTCAATTCCTTAACATATTTTTTCTTAAGGTCTTGGAGACCCTTAACCACTTCAACCTCTTCAACATTTTTCTCCTCCCCATCACTCGAAGTAGGGGGTTCATTAGATTCCTCTTCCATTGAGCTATAATCCTCATCTATCATAAATTCTACCAAAGCTTTTGACATCACTTTCACACCCTTAACATTTTTTTCCATATCCATTGCAAATATTCTCATAATATCCATGATAAGCCCTTGGTGTAAGGGCACAATGATTTTATGATTTTTAAACTGATCCAGAAAGCATAAAGAGAACACATCATATAATATGGGAAGTCTGTAGCTATGCCCATACCTAAGATAATTTAACATAGGTAAATGGTATGCAAATATACATTTATGATGAACTTCTAAAGTGAAAATCTGTATCAATTGAAAGGGGAAGGAAAATAATCCCTTAAGTATCTAGCAAAGTGACTAGTGATTTTTTCATGATTAGGGGAGGTTAATTAGATTTTCTAGCTTAAGTGAGTCGGGTGTGAATTAAATTAATCAATTAGATTGATTTATAGACCAAGTTAGGCTTGCAAAAGCCAATTGGAGAGAAGTTTATGGATTTTGAAGGATCAGAGAGGGGAAATGAACCAATATGAGGGTAAATTCGCATTTAGAGGATTAACTAATCAATTTTGATTAATTAATTAATTAGAATAAGATTATAATTAACAAAGTAGTTTTAATTTTCATTCGTAATGAAGGAGGAGACTAGTTAATTAACGAAATGCCATTAATTGACTGAAATGGAGGAGAGTGTTAGCTAATTAGAAAAAATATGCTAATCATAATAAAATTAATAGAAAAGAACTATAATTTTAGTGTTAAAACCGCATAACGAGATTCATGTGTATTAATTTTCCCTCTTTGATGTGATGTAGCGCAAGCAACGCCACTTCAAAGATAGTAGATAATTACAGAAAATTAAATTTTGTAGAAGAAAAATTATTAGGATGGAGGATGCCCCCTCGAGTGTTGATGGGGTGATAGAAGAGGTCAATGTATTCTAAAAAATAATAAAAGATAACAATCAAAATAGAAGAATTAAATATTGAAGCAATCATGAGTTGAAATGGGCCTAGTTGGCCATTGATCAAAGTGAGTGATTAGAAAGAGATCTCGGACATCATCATGTGGAAGAAATAAGGGAGAGTAGGGGGATGAAAATTATCCCTATTACCCAAAATTGTTTGAAAGAAAGTGTATATAAGACATGTAGGAAATGGATTGGGAAGGTTGAACATAGCTGAAGTACCATCATGGGTTAAAAGTGTCTTTTTATTTGATATAAGCACACAAAAAAGGTAAAATGACATGAAAAATCCATAATACTGATTTTTGTTCATGCTAAAGGGATTGACTCAAAGAAAAATACATGAAGCAATGCAATATGAGAAAGTAAACATGTAGACAAAAAAAGATGTACCAATGTTTTTGTTATCTAACTTTCGCTTCCCAAATGTGTGAGTTATACGAAAAGTGTTAAAAGGGTTCCTTAAGAAAGGATACATGCATGAGGAATAAATGGAGGACATAAAATTCCTATGAAAAATTAATCATGCACTATGAAACTGTCTCGAGCAACGATATATACAAGGGAAGATAGACATAGTAAGAAAACCAACTTTGTTATTGAAGGAAGATCAAGATGATCTATATGTCATGCACTAAAACAAGCAAGAAATGAAGTAATATTTTTTGAATTATAGTTTCCAATGTTTAGTGTTTTTGATTTTTTCACTTTTTTTGGATTTTTTGATGTTTGAATGTTTAGGATTTTCAAGGGTTTTGTGATTTTTTTGGATTTTTGAAGGTTTTCCAAACCTATTTATAGGAATAACCAAGTACCAAGATGCTCCCGGTGACGGTGAGACTATACAAGGAAAAAGCTCATGAACATATATTAGAAAAGAATCGGTTGGCTCAAGCCTAAGAGGGACATGTTCAACATTAGAACACACAAGTGATAAATGGGGAAGCTAGGAAGAAGTTACCATGCCCTAAATATGAAATTATTGTGAACAAAATCTTCTTGTGGCACTTGAAACCGCCACCAAAGGACTTATCCAAAGTGCCACAATTGCGTGGTTTTCACACTTAGATGAATTTATTTCTCTTTACTGTTTTTTTTTACTTTTTAAATGTTTTTAGATTTTTTATAGGTCCCCATGCTTAGGCATAGAAGCTTTTGATATGCATGACATTTATAGGTTCCTGAATTTCATCACCATCGGATAAGAAAGCTTGTAAACACCGTAACCAAATTTATCCACCACAAAGTGTATGGATCTAACTAGTTAGGTTCAAAATTACCCTTATTTTCATGTTCTTTAGTGGTATTGAATTGATTCTCCTTAATAAAAAGGTCTCCCACCTCAAATTCACAAGGGATGATACACTAGTTATATATTTTGCAAACTCGATTCGGTACACTTTAAAATTATCCAGTGCATAGAGGCGTCTTTCATTGACTACTTCCAGCTCTAATAGCCTAGCTACTCTGTAGTCCTCATCATTATACAGATAATCTCACAAGAATATATGAAAAGAAGGAAGATTGATCTCAAGGGATATGATGGCTTCAGTCTAAATACAAGGGAATATGGGGTTGCACATGTAGGTGTGTGAATAGAAGTTACGTATGCCCGAGGACTGGATGAATTTGAATATGCCAATTATGGTTGGTATTACAAACCATTTTCTCCATGATCTAAACAATAGTTTTATTGAGGCATCATATTGTCCATTACCTTAAGGGTAATAAGGGGTAGACCACTTTTGGAAAACTTAGAAGCATTGGCACAGTGCCTTCACTTGTTTGTTCTTGAATGATTTACCATTTTTAAAGACAATGGAAAAAGGGATACCATAGTGGAGAATGATATGGTTCATGATGAACTTGGATATATAAACACCCATAACATAGGTGAGAGAAAAATCCTCCACCCATGCGGTAAATTATTCATTAGCATTGATAATATGCTTATGGCCTTAAGAAGAAGTTGGTGTGAGATTCCCTATGAGATCGAGTTCCCACTTTGAAAATGTTGATAGTGTAGTAATAGGTTGCAAAGATTTCAATGGAGAATGTATGATATTGTCATGTTTTTGACATAGCATACATTTATTTACATATTGACAACAATTTGTCTCCATAGTAGGCCAATTATATTACAACCATCTCTATCATTTACCTCTTCTTGTATTACAACCATCTCCATATATTCCTCAAAACCTTTGTTCAAATTAGTCTCATGAGGATTAACAGCCCTAAATAGTGTCCACTTACATACTTTTGTAGTCTCTACCAAGAAATTCTTGGTTGTCATCATCATCACTAACCCTGTTTGTGCTTCTTGTTCACCCTTGATAGGTAAAAGTGTATGGTTGACTCATGTTGGTGCTGTAATAGTGTAGGTATTCTTCTTTCCATCATGCAATGCATTTTGTCATACTACCATGGTCTAGACAATAACACATGACAGATATCCATTGGGACTAAATCACATAGAACTTTGTCCTTATACCTAACAATTTGAAACTCAACTTGAAATTTTTCCATAACCAAGATATGATGACCTTTATGCATGTATGATACTCGATAGGGGTTAGGGTGCATTTTAGTCTTCACTCCTAGCTTCTCTACTATCTCAAATGAAACAATATTTTCAATGCTTCCACTATTAATAACCACTTTATAAACTCTTCATTTAGCCTTATATGCAGTTCTAAACAAGCACCTTCTTTGAGTTATTTCTTCCATTTTTTTCTTGGTTTAAAAAGTAATCTTATACACAAAAATGACTCACCTTGTACAGGTTTGATCAATAGCTTTGTCATCTTTTCTCATCCATACATTCACCTCATTACACTCATATTCCTTATGCCTTGCATACCTCTGACACTTGTAACATCTTCTTGCAAATTACACCTACCTATTTTCTTCATTTATTTGCATATAGATAATATATGTCATCATATTTCTCTAAATTTCTTACATACTCTCTAATCTGAACAACATACTTCCATCATTCTATCCATCTTCTTTTCCCCATCTAACTTTCTTTCTTCTCTCACTTGCACCATTTTTTCTTCTCCTTCCTATAATAACCCTAAAAAAAAACTCTCTTCTTTTCCAAGAATCAAATCTAGGATCTGATACCACTATGATGTAGTCATAATATAAAATCACTCAACCTTTAGGATTAGATAGGATACAAAACTCAATTTTTCCCGATAAGCCCTTCAAACGAGCCTCTTTCTTGCAATGCACATTCTTCAAATCAGGCAAATACTTTCTCATTCACCTTAGTCTACTAATCCAACCACTAAAACATGTCCATACTCACTTACTCATGTCAATTTTAGCCTTTGAATTAGATCAAAACCCCAAAAAGTACAATTGGATTAGCTTTACGAATTCTATCCTCCTACGCTTATTAATAGCCAATCATTGGTACATTCAAACTTGGAGAGATCTATAGATGCTTTGCACATTATATAACCACTTACTAGTACCCTTTAGGGATTTTAAGATGTATAGAATTTTTTGGGAGCTAATTCCCTAATATTATTTTCCTTGACCACCCTTTTAGCTATCAAATTAGGATTTACTTGACTGAGATCTATATTGTCACCTACTAGATTAAATCTAAAATTTTCTAGGCCTTAGAGTCTTAAAATTATCCGAAAGAAACTTTTAAGGTTAAAATTTTTACCTTACACCTTTTGAGTTCAAACTTCACTCCTATTATTAGCTATTTTGATCTCTTTCCTAAGTATCTTTGTCTTGTCTTAGTCTCTTCACTGTGACTGTTAGCAATAAAATACCAAAAAGAAGTTATAACCCCTTAAATGCCTCAATACCTATTTTGTTTGTTTTCCCAGAGCTTCCCGAATATTTTGTTCACTTATCTCTCTGTGGATACTTTGATTTCTATCAATATCCCCTACTTTATCTCTTAATTAAGCATCTACAGGTCACTAGGGATACTGTCATGTTTCTCTTCCTCAAAAGATGATCTCACAACTTCTAAGCACCATGTTCAATTTAATTAAAGCCTCACTAGACTATCTATGGAGACTCAATCCTAATTTCCACCTTTAAATACTTTCACATCTCTTAACAAATTTACTCTAGGATTCTAATGTGCACCTACAGATCATTTGTAGTCCGATAAAAAAATAATCATTTACAAAGGCTCCAATCCCTATTCCTTCACACAAAGGTCTC
This sequence comes from Taxus wallichiana var. yunnanensis, assembly GCA_018340775.1. Lineage (NCBI taxonomy): Eukaryota > Viridiplantae > Streptophyta > Pinopsida > Cupressales > Taxaceae > Taxus > Taxus wallichiana. The sequence goes on from CM031235.1 coordinate 665,237,689, forward strand.
TAATATCAATATAGGAGGTTATGTTCAAGTTTCAATATTTGAATTGCAAATAAGGTCTTCAAAGTTTCCTCCAATTATAAACCCTAAAGGAGGGTTTCAACCCGTACTTAGAGGTCTATTCTTCCCTTAATTGATGCAAGAATTATTTATCAATTCTATCTTTTCCTATAGGTCTAAATTACCATTTCCTTTGTGTATGTACTATCAGTGGCTCTCCAACAATTGTACCCTCAGGAATGATTACCAACTCCTCATACTCTACACTTAAGAACTAGTTTCCTTAGGTTTTAGGGTCTCCGAGACACAAGAATGATTCTCTGTCACTACTCGTTAACTTTTCTACAAGTTTAATAGGGTTTGAAATCACTATATTTCACCATATATTTATTTCTCACAGTCTCTAAAGTTAACTTCTTCTCCCTTCACCTTTCAACACATTTTACTTGAACTTTGTCACGCTTTACAAAAAGACAACCATAATCTCAAGAATAAATGAACAAATATATGCATGTAAAGTATTATTGCAATATCACAAGTACTTATATCACCTTTGTAGATTTATTTAATGCTACTCACAATGTACAAAAACAAGATGAAGCAATAAACATGAAAATACAAAGTACACCTACTATACAAATCTTTTTGTAAACAAATTGTCTTCCTATTTATTGATCCTTTAAAGCTTCTTACATCTCATCTTTGAATGGAATTATGGAAGTGGTTACAAAATATATTAAATATTATTTTCTTTACTTTTCTAACTAGATCTTTCCCCCTAGGCTTTCTATGTGACTTGTTTGCCTCTATTATGACCTCATAAGGCTTCCATTAGGGCTAGGACCTTATAATTCAACATTACACTTAAACCATAAATTCACCACTCTCCTAGACCTAAATTAGAGCTTGTTCCATTTTATAACATATTAAATTTCTCAAGGAAGACACCCAATTGTTAAAACAAGTCCAAAACTACCCTAAAATTTAAATTGTCATTTTTGGAGGGAAATGAAAAACTTTGAATTTTTGATGTACTTAATACATTATAACACATATAATTGACCACTAAGTACCTCTAGCACCTATGAATATACTAGGAAAACCAAAATTTATTTTTATCAACCTTTGAATTGACCATGGGAGTGATACTCCTACATCATCTTGGGAGGAGGAATTTCTATAATAAAGCGAAGAACCTTAGCCGTGTCTATTTAAATTCTTCTTATAGAAACGATGAATCCCAATAGCTTCCCTAAAGTTGCACCTAAGATACACTTATTCGAATTGATCATGAACTTATAATCCCTTAATCATTGAAATATATGATGTAGTATTTATGTATGTTCTTCTCTAGTATTGGATTTACTAAGGATATCATCAAGCATAGGCATTCATAATATCATGTAACATGTCATAGAAGATGACAATTATATCTCGTTGATACATTGTGCCTATAGTTTTAAGGCCAAAATGCATGCCTTGATAGAAAAATATACCCCAAGGGGTAGTGAAAGTAGTTTTATGTTGATCCTTTTTTGCAATATTGATTTTATTATAGCTAAAGAATCCATCCATTAGGGATAGCATTTCATGACCGACAACCAAATCGACGATCATGTTGATGTTTGGAAGAGGTAAGTCATATTCGGACATGAATTGTTGATGTCTCTAAAATCAGGTAAATTTTGATTCCTTTTGGCTTTTAGAGAATACTTGTACTATGTTAGAGATCCACTCAGAATAGTTGATAGGTCTGATAAAACCAATAACTAATAATTTTTCTATCTATTCTTTGACAAAAGAGAAATGTGTGGATGCATCTTTCTTAACTTTTGTTTGATAGGATTTATAGATTAATACAAACCCATATTATGTACCGCTAAAGAAGGATCTAAACCTGGCCTGTCTATATAATACCATGCAAATATATCCACAAATTCTCTAAGGAGAATGGTAAAGGTCTTCTGCTCATGTGTTGAAAGTGAAGCCCCAAGTTTGATTATTTTAGGCTCCTCTTCTGTACCAAGGTTGACATTAATAGTCTCCTCAACTAGTAGCTTAGAACCATCTTCCATATGGGTAGGATCTAGAGGGATATTGAGCTCTTCCTCAATAGGTGTCTCTATATGATTTTCACCAGTGTGATGGTTTTTAGGGTTATCTATCTTAGATTCTACATACCGATTATCCACAAGTTTTTGAAAGAGATTCTCACTATAGGATTTTTATTTCTTATTATTATGTTTGCTAGAAGTTATTTGAACCTTATTTTCTCTTTGTTGACCACAAAGTTTAGCTTCTTTGACAAAGTAGGTAGAAGCATCAAGATCAATAGAGAAACATTTCTTATGATCTTCAACAGAATATCATCATGAATCCCTATGAATTCTCTAATAGCTTCCTCATTTTGAAAAATATCAATTGGTATGTGTCATTGCTGGTCCTAATCTATTAGGGATGGATGGATAATATTTACATTGGGGATGGAGGGGGATAGGGTTAGAATAGTCATATCGAGAAAATAGGTACGTGGAAGCAAGATCTTTGTAAAGAATACACAGTGGAATCGGTTTCTCTATCATAACCAAAAAAACTATCATATAGACAAAAATCACACACTTTAGGCATTATTTAGTCACGGTCTCATGATACTATTCATAAGGTTTTTGAGTGAAGAAAGTACTAATTAACCCATGTCCTTTGGCCATTTTACTGTGCTTTTTGTTGTCACTACCGACCTTCATCACATACTTACCTAGTCTATTTTTGTTCTTTTACATCATTCTACATCCGATCGGGCGCCTTAGGCACCCCTGGACCCATCTGGGGCACCTTGATCCTTTTTACACTTTCCCACCAATTCTTGGGCTTTTTTAGTTGTTTGAGCTTTCTATATTTTTGGTGTTCGACATTTTCAGTTAAATTACAAAATTAGAAAAAGAGAACCATATAAATATAAAGTTATGAGACTATAATGAGGGACCAAAAATGAAGCACTACTATCATCACCTAAGGTTTCATCCATCAAAGGATCCATTTGCATCCATTTAGCTCCATTGCAAGGCACAAGGCTAGTTCATCTACATCACACTACATAGGAGGGAAGTTTATTCTATTCCGTCCACCATTTTATTGCATTTCTACACATAGTTATTTCTCACTAATTTCACAAAGTGCGACTAGCACAATAGCACCTAGGTCATGATTTCATACACACACACACATAGAACTACATCGGGTCTGAGATGTAGTGCAACACTCAGTTAGTAAGTCCACCATTGTGGCCGCTGAGGACAATCCGACCCCTTCATATGCATATTTATTTTTAGGGATTTGATGCTCATATTGGGTTTTTGTAGGTGATTCCTTATTGCAGTATTGCATTGACATCTAACGCAGTTCGTAAAAGTTAGTTTGACAAGAAGAGAACACAAAGGAACATCCAACAATACCTCATAGGTAGGTTTTAGGCTATTTTTGCAAATTAGGGCACCCATATCTCAAATAGGGTACCCAGGGGTACCTCTATCCCTCTTTAGGAACCTAAGCCTAGAGAGAGAGATTGGGTCTATTCTTTCTTAGGATTCTCGTATGATCGTTTCCTCCTCATGTTTTCTTGGTTCACACTACGACATAGTCTAACACCTTTTGTCGAATTAGCTAATCTCTTCCTAACCCTCTTTTCTTATTAAGGTTTCACATTTGTTTTTACTTAGTTTCTTGGGTCATTTTATTTATGTATTTATCTATCATTTATAGTTGTTCTTAATATTATATTAACTTAGAACAATTCCCCATTTTAATTAATCATTTTGGTGAACCCAACCTTCGAATACACTTTCTCCTTGGGACTTTCTTCATATGCCCGTCACTCGTAGTGATCGCTTTTGGGTATTTTCAATATTGCATGAGCTTCCTTCATTCACTCATAGGGTTTACAAAATAATGGCTAGTATCCCTACTTCGTAGCTACCATTGACAATCCTTTAGATAATTCGAGAAAATGTTCCTCTCTATGAAATAGAAGCGTATGATTGTGAGAAGACCTATGATGAAGATATTAATATCGACCAAGATCAACTTAACACTATTATTTATGTTCAAAAAGCTTTGCGTGATCATCCCACTCATCTTCTCGTATGTACCACATGATTTGATTACTAAGAATGCTTGTGATGCTTCCATCTCTATAGCTTCTCCTTCTCCATCTCCCATGGTCTTAACTCCACCCATTTATGTCTCAAAATACATTGCTACTACTACTACCACTTCTATCATTCACCCTAGCACACCTAACATGGATCTTGGTTCTTCTTTGAATACTCCTGGTCTAATCAAGTTGTCACCAAATCACTGCACCCTCCAAATGGCCAAAATGTGAACAAGACATTCGGTGTGATTGGGACACATGGGATCACCTCTCAAGTTGTGGGACTTGGGATCGAGGTGAACCTCCTGGAGAAGGCTGGATTCCTCTTCCTAAACTAAATGCTTTACTACTCCTAGTGTAATAAAATGACCATCTAATCCTAAGCTAACATCTTCATGAGTTTTAAGGAAAGAGATTTTGCAGAACTGAAACTATACTAAGGGTGGTGATGCACCAAATTAAGGGATGTTTAACATCTGGAAGGGTTAATGTGGGAGTGATGCTTGCATCATTGACCACCTTCACCTATCGCAACTTGAAAGGGTAAAAATACCACAAACCAGGGCATACGTTCCTTCATTAAACTTGAGCATACATAGGGATAGATCGAATTGGATTCAACACACAATTAATTTATCATGAGGAAACCACACATGCATATGTCAAACATCTATTTCTGCAACTAGGGATAATGATGACATAACTTAATACAGAAGGAAAATAAGGTTTTCATAATTGACATAAAAGATAATTGTATTATTCCTTCACAACATGAAATAGATAACCTGAAATAAAGGTAAGATAATCACTCACACTAAGGAATTGTAAATTCACAAAGTAAACATTGATTAACCATTCAACACAATAAATCAGATTTCCAATAGCAAGGTGTAACTCTGAATATAATTAAAAGGTTTCTTAGAAATCTCTGAAGTACTCTTCCAAGCTTGAAGAGAAACTCCTCCCAAAAAAATCTATCTACTAACTTGAAGCATTCAACTATTTATAAGTTCTTAGGTTGAGCCATTATAGTGGGCCCTTAACTAACATTTTTCTAAAAATAGAAATGTCATTAAATTAAGGGAACATGCTCCCATGAAAATAACTAATTTGTTACAAGGGTTTGACTCAGTCAACCCTACAACTTTGACCGATCCAGAGCTTGGATCTGACCCTCCATGGCCGCTCAGCTTTGGCTTTGTTCAACTACACCTTCCTCTCCTACAAGTTTCTATTGTTCTCCTTCCCACACAGCCATTCGATGCTTATACTCAATGAAATGCTTGATGATTCCTTGAATCTCTTCATCTCCAGGCCCACATGCATAGTGATTCACTACATCTGCTATCTCAATCTCCTTTGTGATCTTGGCTGGAAATCTTCAAATTTTATTCGTAACTTTCTTCAGTCTCCCTATGAAATTTTGGCACAAGACCAATTGGTCAATGGAGTCACTATTGAAAGTTTTGGTGACCTCATCATCATGCTTCACCAAATCCTTGAAATTTCCCTTAATTTGATCTTCAAGAAGAGCATTGATGTTTTCGTTGAAGAATTTGAATTAGCAATATCAAATTCTTCTGAGATGTCATTCAGGGCATCCGTGATTTCCACTCATTTCTCCTCCAATTTCTTGATTAAATCCTACAATACTTGGCACCGGAATTCCATGGCCTTTTGGTATTCAAATAATTTTGAGGCATCATTGATCACCTCTTCTGAAGAAGCAATTTGGGGTATTCTTCTTTGATCTCACTCCATGTTGCCAAATTTAAATTCAAATTATTATTATCTTTAGAAAAGGCCTCATCCATTTTGGAAATAGTGGTTTTCACAACCTGTAAATCACTGTATATCTCAACTGCTTCCTTGATTAAAGGATTGGCTTCTGTAGAATTCTCTCCATCCATCCACTCATTGATCTCCCTTTCTGGCCTAGCTTCTCAAGCTCATGATAAGAAATATCATCGATTGTAGATGAAATCGTCATAGCCGTAGTAGTTGAGATTTCGTAGATGGAGTGGGTTGGGTTACTTTGTGCAGCAGTGCAGTGAGCTGCTCAACCTTGGCTTTGAGTTCATCTTTGGTGGCCTTATCTTTGTCATATTTTTCCAAAAGAGCCCCAAGAGCAGTGTGCACATCTTGCTTGGCTCCTTCATGAGTAGCCTTCCCCAATGATAATTTTGAGATCTAATAATCCATAGTTGTGATTGTTTATTTAGTTTTCCCTCAATGGGGGTGGCAACTTCTATCACCCATTCTCCAAATGGGTTAACTGTCAGACTTGACATGGTTCTTGGTCTCTTGACCTATCTCTTGGGCATATGCTCTAATATGCTGAGATCTATAACATCTCCCAGAGGTAACTTCTTCTTTTTCTTGGGAGTTTTCTTAAAAACCATTCCAGTATGGATAAAGCTAATGAAGATGGAGCAACATATCCAATACCTGAAACATTGGTTAAAACAAGATCACTAGAAACACTGATCGTGTATTTGAGCAAAAGTAGCAATGATGGATGGTGTGGATGTAAGGACAACCATAGGAGTTGATAGAACGATGCTAGGGGTATGATTGAAGAAAATGGAAGTGTTAAAGGAAGTGAAGAGGAAATGGGTGACCCAATATTTTCCCCAGCTGATAGAACTGGAAGTGATGAGAATACTTGGGCCATAGAAGGGGATGGGAAGGAAGAAATGGTTATGGAAGTGGAAGGAATTGATGTTGGAAGTGACAATGGAGGAGGAAGAAGATGTGATGGATCTTGGGAGATACTAGGGGAGTCACTGACTTCAACCACTTTTGTCACAGAAGCTTTGCAGGAGATATGGTCTTGGAAGTAGGATCCTTGGAGAGAGATGAGCCACCAACAACAAATGAAATCTTTCTTGGAGTCATATGGGTTTTTTGGGTCGACCTTTTCCCTTTTGTGGGTGTTGATTGGCTCATAGTTGGTGGGGCCTTGGTATTTTTAGGTTATTCTGCTCCTTTGGGTGAAATTCCCAAGGTAACCAACCAACTGTAAGTTCTCTGTAGAATGGGCCCCGCCCTCTCCTTTGTATTGCAACATTCCTCTACATACCAATCAATCCATGAAAATGGTTGATTGACAATATTATCATTTTTGTATGCCACATCTAAAACCTCATCATTATCTTGCACCTCCATTGGGACATCAACCAAGCTGAATTTCCAAACCTCATCCAAGGTCAACCTCTCATAATCTCTTTGTCGCACGATGTATTCATCCTGAAAATGAATCTAGATATCTTCCAATTAGGGCACGTGGGCACTAGACCAACCTGTTTCACCAAACTTACCCCAATAATTAAAATTAGTTCATGGATGAAAGGTTCACAAAGTCACTTCGGCCAATTCTGCATCCACATTTTTGGCCCTATGAATGTTTGGGCAGGTGTATCTGCTAATTGAAATAGGGAAATGCATTCCCAATTTGTGGCGCTTGTTTTGAATTCGATGATAATCCAACAATTTTCGACCAATTCCAGTAGAACCCATTTATCAGTGGGGCACCTTGGAAATTTGTTAGGGGCACCTATAAATCCTGGAACCCAAATGTAAGTGAAAGTAGGGAACTACAAATAGATGGCTCCCCACTCACACACCTCCTTGAAGGCTTCATCAGAAATCCTTCAGTTGTATAACTCTTTGTCAAAATGGTAGAGGATGACAACAAAGAAAGTGTCACTGACTCTACGGAAATGCCTGCTTCCCTCATCCAGAGTGAGTTGGGGATAAAGTCATATATTTGGGAAGTCTTTGCAAAACCTTTGGTATTCAAACCAACAAAATCTCCCATAACAACAACAACATACACCAGGAAGGATGTCATGTAGAAAGTCTTCGTATCTGACACCCTACCCAATTGATAGAAAATGGAGCTATTAATATGATCCCCATCGATAAACTCATCATTCTTCTTGATGGTAGCGATGTACAAAAACATCCATTCCTGGAATTCCTTTGCAGAAGGGAGACCTAAAACTCTACTTAGTAACATAATAAGATCACTGACCTCCTGAATAAAATCTGATCGATGCATAGTTTTGGGTAATTTGGTGAAGCTCTTGGCTAGATAAGTTTTCATCATGATTTTTGAGCATACTTCCTCTTCCTTGTCCCAATGTTCCACTACTAACTCTGGTGAAATTGTGGCATAATATTGAATGTCAGGAAGTTTGAGAAGATCTTCGAAGAAGTCTAGGTCCAAACAGATTACTACCTTATCATCATTATCTCTAATTGACATGGAGTCTTTGTCAAAGTGGGCTGCTACGGCTAAAACAAACTCTGGGCAATGCATGGATGTGGGAAAACTGGCAGCAAGGGAAAGCCCACTGTCGTAGATGGCCTGCATCCATGATTTCTTATTTGGAGCCTTTACTCTTTCCCAGAAATCTAGAAAATAAATTTTCCCTAGGTTGGTGTCCCCTATATTCCCTAAGTCGGAAGACAAGCATGAGTGAGGAGCAACCCTAAGAAATGAGTAATTCATCTTCTCTTTTCCCTTTGAAGTGGAAGCAGACATCAAGCCCTGTGTTTTAGAAGCCAAAGTTGGAGAAATTTTGAAAACCCGAAAGAAAAACTTCCAAAGTCCCGAACTAAAAAGTTCCAAAAGAATCATTAAACCGAAAAGTTCCAAAAATTTCTCCAAACAAATCTTGAAGCCAAAAGTTTTGAAAGAATTCTCTGAAAATTTTCTCAGAAAAATTTCTCTGAAAAAGTTTCTCTAAACAATTTTCTCTAAAAAAGTTCTCCAAAAAAGAGAGGGACAAGATTTTTGCCAAACAATACTAATTCCCAAACCCTAAAAATCAAGAATTATTGAGAAGAAGTATGGGAGACTCGAGAGGATCCTTTGAACAACTCTGAATACTTGAAGAAACTTGAAATGCAAAACATGGTGAACAAAGGGTTTGACATTTCAAAAATACACAGAGGGAGACCAAAGAGAAAACAAAATGAGAAGGAAACAAAGTAAAAGACCTTAAACCAAAAGAAAATAAACAAATTACCATACCTTGAAAAATATGTCACAAAGTACAAGAAAGAATGCTAGAGGAAAAAAAAAGTCAGGTGAAAATGACAGAAAAATGTGAGTTTAAATAGAAAACCCGATAGTAATGACAAAAACCCGATCTGTACGGAGGTAGGTGAAAAATTAATTACGCGGAGGAATTTCAAAAGTCCAAAACTCGAAATTAAAAATTTTATGGTTTTGGACTTTGGAGATTGGGAGACGAAAAAGTGAATTGGCAATGAAAATTTTGAAACCCGAAAGTCCAAAAATTTAGACTTTCAATTTCAGACTTCGGAAGTAAAATCCTAAACATGATTTGGAGAATTTTGAAACTTGAAAGCCCGAAAGTTTGAAATTTTGGACTTTTGGAATTTCAGACTTCGGAAGTCCAAAAGGGATTTAAACAAAATGGGGCCAAAATTTTTGAAACCCAAAAGCCCGAAAGTATGAAATTTTAGACTTTTGAGGTTTCGGACTTGAGAGCTAAAAAAGCAATTCCAAATCCAAGCAATAAAACTTTGAAAGAGAAAAATATCCGAAGTCCGAAGATCAAAAATTTCAGATTTCGGGCCTTGGAGAATTTCATTGTACAAAGGATTTTTAAAATTTTTGTCTGACATATTTTCTTCAAGGTAGGTTAAATGGCCTATACTAACGTCTTTGTATCACGATTTACAAAATCAAATTCATCATCTCTAGATTGCTACTTCTCGTGCATCACCATCTTTAGAATCTACATCATTACTGTATACTCCTTTCACACCTGTTATATCTACCTATCCCTTACCATCTAACTTCATTTCTCTAAAATTTCCCATCATTAAAGGCCATGGTGATCCACAAGAACATCTTTGTGCTTTTCACAGAGCATGCCTAGACTATGCATGCAGATGAATCTACAATACTAACTAAGATCTTTCTTGTAGCTTACAAAATTGTGCGATGTGTTTATTTTATGACTTACCTATCCATTCAAAAGATGCACTCTTTCTTACATATTTCCATTTTTTTCTCACTCACCTTTCCATTAACATCGGCTCTAAGATCTCTTATGCTTAACTTGCACAACTTAAACAAGGATCTAATGAACACTTAGCATATTATGTCTTGCTTTACAATTTTTTTATCCAAGATGTCCAATATGCTTGCAGATGTTGATCTTCGAGGATTTATTTATTCAGAGTCTTTTACCACCACTCTAGGAGAGTGATCTCTTTGAGAATTCTTATTCCTTTGATCAACTCTGTCATACTCTTAACCTATGGTCAACAAAGCTCCTAGCTATATGCAATCTTAAGTATAAGGAAAAAACATCATTCTCCACACGTTTTCCAAGTAAGTCAACATTCAATACATTTATGACTAAACCATCGATACAAATGTCACTATCAACGTAGTCTTTAATACTAAGGAGCTTCAATCGTAACCACAATGACGTCCATTCACTTAGTTTAGTGTTCCCCCGCATATTTTACTACCACAACTTATCGAAAGTAACCTCATCATGCTACCCTCTCAACTAAAAATTGATCCATCTTGACCAACAAGGTGTTATTTAGATGAACATTACCATTGTGACTATCATTAGTGTGTAGGACACTCCACCAATCATTTTTACCAACTAGGATATCTCATTCAGATTTTATCGACAATGGTCAAATTGAGCTTCCATAATACCCAACATCTCCACCTATGAATGAAAAGCATAATGTCAAAATCTTTAACAACCCTCTACAAAAACATGATACAAAAACAGCTAAATCATTGGATAATTATGTCTATCACGTAGTGTCTCCTCCTACTTCAGGGGCCCTTAACTTTTTAGTTGCACATATTGATGCTTTACCACCAGTCATCTCTTTCTATAACCATGAGTATCATACAAATTTTACATCTAATAACCTACATATCAAAGCATCTATTGGCTCGATCCCCTTAAATAATAGTAAGGTTGAACCATCTTGGCCTATTAACACATGTTCTATTCCATTTCTTCATGCCATCGATTAACATCAATCAAAACTCAAATACCCTGTAAACAAATCATATGGTGTCATCAAACTACATGTTACGGTTGCACCTCTCAATATGTTTGTCCCTTTCCTTTTAGGAAAACAGTTAATGGTTATGACATGCTACTTGGGCTCAATTGGATTCATAGGTCTTAATCCATTATCTTTATGAATCATTTGTGGCTTAAATTCATTCATAACAATCAAGTTATCTCTATTGATGACATACCCCCATCTATTCCATGGTCTTCATCTTCTCAAGCATCGGTTCATGCATCTTCTACATCATCTAGCACATCCCATTCTATGTTACTAAAAGAAAGATCTACTCATAGCTCACCTACTCATGCCTCACCTACTCATGCATTATCTACACGACCACATCATTCCACTAGTCCTACACATAGGTATAGGCCTTGTTATCTAAATAACTCTCCTAGTTATTTGGACAACTTACATACATATTCTGACTCAAATATCTTCATTACAAGTGGCACACACCTCAGTTGTCTCCTTGGCACATTCACTTGGTCACTATTTCCTCACGTGCCCTTGCATGCTTCCCCTTTCTCCCCTTTCCATCTTTTCCTTTCCTCTATGTTTAACTCTTAATTTGCACACATCTTCTACACATTCATCTTCTTCCTAGCAAGCTATTCATCATGCGTGCATGCCTTTCACTTGCTTCAATCAGCTAAGTCCCTAGCCTTGTTGCACGCCCTTACATTATCTTGTAATAGTTGTGCCTTGACCATATGTTTTCCGCTCCCTAGTTTTCCCCATTTCCTTTGCGTGTATTGTAATTGCATGCACCTTCCTTCTTCACTCACCTCATTCTTTCACGTGCATAAATTTGCACCCTCCTCTACATCTTTCCATGCCATGTCATTCTATGACATTCTTGAGTGTGCCACATGTAACTAGTTAAAGCATGCCAATAGGGCACTGACTTCTTGTAGCAAACTAGTGAGTGACACATGGTAGAAATGAAAAAACACTTTTTCATAGTTTCTCATCTTTTTAGTCAATTAACACGTACCACGTGTCTTGTTTATGTAGGTGATCCTAAAAATATTCTCACAACCATATCTTTTACTACAGAGCTCTGATCAAAGTGCACCTAGTCTCAATCGATAACTGTTGATGTGAGCTACAATTCTAGATATTCAAATTCAAATTCTTGGTGGATCTGGTAGGTGAGAAATGGAAAAACATCTTTATGGGAATTAATGAATAGATCTGATTACTCCAATCACTCAATTTGATCCGATCCACCCTTTTTCCTTCTCCAACATGCTAAATAGACATGGGGAAATGTATTTGACAGATTTGTAGGTGGATTTACATGCATTGAATGCTTCTTGTTGGTGTTTGTATTTCAAATTCAGGTTTTCCCTCCTTTTATTCTTCTTCCATTGATTCATCTATAAATGTAAGAGTTGGGATCATTGTTAATGTTGGACACTTTATATCCTTATGCACTTGGCTAAGGACTTCTTATTACTATATTCAGTCGTATACCTCTATATTTGGCTCATGCATGTGGATATCAGTCTCTATCACCATTGTAATAGTTTTGTGCATTTTTGGAAATAATGGAAGCATCATTTTGTGATTATTCTCTATCCTAAACGTGTTTGTATTATTTCTTATTGCCTTTCTTTTACATTGTGTGCATGTTGTGCCACTTTACTTCCCTTATAGCTCCATTTTCTGTTGTGTTCCATGAAACTGATCTAGTAAATTCATTTTAGTTGTGCTACATGTGCCTAGCCTCCCTTGACGCCTTTCCCTTCATTTTCACTCAGAATAGATAGTGTTCATCCCTCTTTTTCTAGTGTTATCACCTTCCTTAGATTAGTTTTCCATTCTATTATCCTTTTATCCCTGGTCCCTTGGCAATGTTAGCTTAGTTTTCCCTTTCAAAATTAGGAGTAGTAGTAGTAGTAGTAATAGAAATAGATAGAGGAACTAACCTTCTTTGAATATTTTTCTCAAGTGCGCAAGGTCCCACAACTTGGAGACGGTTCCATTGTTGTCTCAAATGACATGGTTATTCTAGGTCTGAGACACGAGTGTAATATTGACAACCAACAATTTCTAGCATGCCTAGTGGGACCAAGATAGTGAAAGATTAAATTTCATATTGCTAAGTTATGGTGTGTGAACTTAGTATTTTCAGCCTTTAGAGGCTTATTTCAACACATACTGCAACTCCCAACATTTCCAAAGCTCCTGTTTTGTAGTCTTGAGCACCTTTTATGAGAAGAGTTCATACTAGACAAAGTGTTGCAGCTAAAGGATCCTTTGAATACCTCCAAATTTCGTTGAGAAGCACATGCAACAGATCTTCCATGCACGCATCCCCATCTCTAGTGCGTCACATGCACTCTACTCCTCCTCAAAATAGACAAGCACACCCTACCATGGTGCTTCAACCTCCTCCTCCTCCAAGGAACTTCACCAATTTCACCGAAGAATCCTGCTCAATCTAAATGCCCAACACGATATGCCGGTGGCATGTGCTTAAGATAATTCCCTACTTCATGAGAGAAAATCAAGTCACTCCTATTGAACACATTCAAAATGTAGCCAATATATCCTCTCGTCTACCGATTACTCATTATGATGTTATTGTCAGGTTGTTTGCAACCTCTTTCAAGGGTAAAACACTCTAATGGTACCATGGCCTAAGACCCACATCTATTGCTACCTTGGATGAGCTTGGAATGACTCTATATAATTACTTTAAAGATAAATCAGATCATCTATCACTAGTGGAGAAGCTTACTATAGCAAAACACGTGCCCAATGAGTAGATGAATGATTTTAACATCAGATTCCATAAGACTTGGGATAGAATTACTCAAATGGTAAGGCCTACAATCCAAAATGATTTCTTGTACTATCTAAGGGCTTTCAATAGTGACATTTCAGTCATGATTCAATCTATGGGAGGTAGAACCTTACTTGCTGCATACAACATTGTAATAAAGTAAAAAAAAATATCATTCAGGATGGCAAGTTGGTGCCTAGGTCTCTTGCGCTTTATTCCCAAAGATGTCTGTAGTGCCCCAACCTTCTATTGCCCAAGTTCCAACATAGAGTGCACAACCAGTTGCATCTACATCCTACTCTCCTACACAACAAAAATAAAATGATGAATTGAAGGCCTTGATTAGAAACTTTTTCAACAAGGTCATATCATTGGAAAAGTAGTAGGCGCAAGCCTACAAAGGTAGTTCTAATCAGGTGCAAATCCAAATTAATAAAACTTAGTGGAATCAGTTTGGGAATCAAAGATGTAGACAAAACCAACAAAATGATAGATGCCATGTTAATGCGCACTTTTTTTTACAAGTAATTCCTCCTGCATAACCACTTCCAATGCCCATCACAAGTCAAGAACTTGTCCCATTCTAGAACAACATTGCATAAGATTATGAATGGTGCTTTCGTTGCAAAATGCCTCATAGTCAATATCATTACGTTAACACCGCAAAAGCACAAGCCTACATGATCCATAACAATTCTAGCTATGAGCCTTCAATAAGCACACATAAAGTAGATAACCAAGAAAGGCCAGAAGCTCCTCTAGAGGAAAATATGATGTTATTTGGCATTGAGAACTTCTTTGTAATCAACCAAGATTTAGAGGATACAAATAGACCGCACACCCAAGTTGCGGAAGACACAAGATACAAGAAGAGAATGCTCGAGTCTGACATGCAGGTCATAATTCCAGCAACACAAGAAAACCCTAAAAATAAAAGGAAGCAATTAAGACATCCACCAAAGTAAGAGTACCCAAGTGAAAACATATGAGGCTCCATGTAAAGCTTCTCTAGAAGTGGTGCATGTCCCTCCTTTGGTATGTCAAGCCTCTAATCCAATGAAGGTTCTCCGCATTTGTACCTAGCCAAGAAAGGATGTTGTTATTCCTCAAATGCACAAGTCAATGGGTTTTCCATTCAACATTGTTGACTAAATGAAGAAAACAAACATTATTGTCACAATGTGTGATGCACTCACTATTCCATCCCAGATGACTTGTTGCATGAAGCTCTGCGCAATACCTACATACTAATCCAATTCGCCAAAATTTATGCACTTCACAATATCTCGCGAGAATAGGAGAAGAAATTAAGTAAAGTTGTTAAAACCCCACCCTTCTATATGTATTTTATCATAGGAAAAAATCTTGTCCATAATTGCATGATTGACTCAGGTGCTTAGCACTTCTGTCATGCCTAAGAAGATTGTTGATGTCTTAGGTCTTAAGTATAGCCCCTTAACAAAAGGAGTCCTGCAACTCATTAGTTCAACTATCACTACCCTAGGAATCATCAAGGATCTTGAGTTAACCCTCCATTCATGTCCAAGTCTAACAATAACTCAAGATGTGTCAATCATTGATCTGTCCCCTTTGTTTGTGTTATGTTTATCAAGAGATTTTACTTTGCTAAAGTGGGTAGTTACATGTCTTCTCGATTGGACCCATATGTTACTCAAGCCAAGGTATGGTACCTGTTTACCATACAAGATGAGCCAATATTTTCCTATCATGTAGAGTCATATGCTCCATCCCCTCTTCAAACCAACTGTTTAATCCAAGAAGGACAAGCTTCAATTTATAAAGAGTATCCTCTTCCACCTTCTATTCATGATCTAGTACTTGATGAGTGTGTGGAGAGGCACCATAAATTTGACCCATATGTTGAAGAGCTAGAAGCTTATGAAACTGGGCTTGGTACTTATTACATTCTTAAAGAAGAAGTTGTGTTATTGCGTGCGCTTAAGAAAAGTGAAGAGAAGCCTAGTCTATGGAAGTTATACTTTGATGGATCTAGAAGCATAAATGACATGGGAGTAGGAGTCATTCTCATTTCCCCTAAGGATGATAAATTCTTCTTTGCACACAGATTATAGTTTACATGTTCTAACAATGTGGCAGAGTATGAGGCGCTAGTACATGGTCTACTTATTGCTGAAAAGAAGAAGATTAAAGTGCTGCAGATCTTTGGGGACACAAAATTGGTTATCCACCAAGTCACCAACAAGTGAATGACAAAGAATAATCTTCTTAAATATTATAAACACAGAGTTTGGGACCTACTTGAGAGCTTTGATGCTATAAATATGCTGGTTGTGCCACATAAAATGAATAAGGAAGTTGATCAAATGGTCATAATTGGTTTTCGGTTCTCTCCTACTAAGGAATTTGTCGGAGGAAACACTTGAACATATTAAAATGGTGATTAGACCACCCATTCTAGATAAAAAAATCAGGTGACAAGTGTTTGAAAGTGATGTAAAGATCACCCAATTAATCCAAAATGAAGCTGAGTTCTCATCAAGTATGCAAGCTGATTTACATGAAAACTATGGTGACCAAGTAATATGGATGAAGACAAAAAGATGCCTAAAGGGATGGTCACTTTACTGAAAATTTTAGCCACGATGATGACTTCAAGGGTGAAGAAAATTATATGCGCACCTCACATGAAGAATACTCTGAGTCACTATTGAGCATAGAAAGGAGTTGTTTCTTAGTAAATCTTGCATGTATGATGAAAACAGGCCTTCATCTCTCTTTTCAAAAATACGGTGATATCTTATTATGGGATTATGAATACCTCAAAGGTTTTGATCCAAGTGTTGCTTAACACTCTGTTGACCTCGATCTTGGTATCAAGCATGTAAGATAAAAGCAACGACTAGTCAATCCAAAGATAGAGCCCTCATGAAGAAGGAGTTATCCAAACTCATTCAGGTGAAGATAATTTTCCCCATCAATTACTCTACCTAGGTCATGAATTTAGTTATGGTGCATAAGAATAATGGTGAAATCGGACTCGTGTTGATTTTAGAGATTTGAACAAAGCATCTCTAAAGGATCATTATCCTTTTCCCTCAATGGAGAAGATTCTATAGACTATGGTTAGCGTGCAAAGATTCTCAATGTTAGAAGGGTATTCAGGTTTCAATGAGATCCTAGTCAAGGAAGAAGATAAATTCAAAACAAAGCATTTATAACCAAGTGGGGATCATATGCATATCTCGAAGATTCCTTTCATTGTTCAAATGTGGGTGCAACGTTTCAGTGTGCCATGGACATTTCCTTTAAAGGTTACATCAATGAGTTCATCTTGGTTTACCTTGATGACATTTAATCTTCTTAAAGAAGAGCATAGATCATATTGCCCACTAGAGAAAGTATTCGATATATGCCTAGATTTAGATCCCAATCGTGTTTTTATTACTAAGGAATGATTTTACATTATCGAGATAATGGTTTGAGGAATGCCAAACCTTGTGACTATACCTTTGAGAAATTTAAGGATGACTGACTCAGTTGATTCCTTGAGTGCGATAGATTCTATCCATTTGGTAAAGTAATCTGTTGATGTCAACACCCATCTGTCTAATGCTTGAAGGTGGATTGATATTTCCTCGAAGTCAAGACCCCATTACGTAAAAGGCTGATCCACTTGGATTAGTCGAGGAAGCTCTTGCCAATCTCTTCTTTCCTATAAAGAAGGTGCATTATTTACATTTTGTGACTCACTTATGTGCATCTGTAAATAGAGAAGGCCAAAATATACCTACAATTATGATTTTCATTATTGTATTGTTGACAAGAGAAAAGTGTCCACCAAAGAATTTATCATGAAATTACGCTAACTCTTTTTCAATCTGTGTGTGTCATTGATACACCTTAACAACACGTCCTCAAGGTTCTTCTTGAAGATAAGTCCATTAATAAAAACATAAGGGATAAATTGTAATCTTAGATGTCTTCTCTTTTCCTTGTTTAAGCTAGGAGAGTATGCATCCTCAGAAAGGAATGTGATCATGTCCTTCATCTAGTCATGCATATCAGGATCTATATTCTACTCAAGTTTTACACATGTGAGAGATTCATCAAGAAACAAAAAAGTCTTAGATTCATCATGTGCATCCTCAACAAGTTTCTTATAGAAGTGCGCTACCATTAACTATTGGTCGTCAAACTTGCACCCATGTCCTAGATCTAGAAGAATCAAGTCGTTTGAGAAAATAATGGAACCATCTCTAAGTTATGGGGCCTTACGCACTTGAGATGGATCTCTGGAGAAGGTAGGTTCCTCTATTTATTTCTACTACTACTACGACTACCCCTAATGCTTTGAAAGGGACAACTAAAATACAAATTCCAAGGGACTAGGGATAAAAGGATAATAGAATGGAAAAATAATATAAGGAAGGTGATAGCACCATAAAAAAGAGGGATGGAAAATATCTGTTCTAAGTGAAAATAAAGGGAAAGGCATCAAGGAGGCTAGGCACATGTAGCACAACAAAATGCATTTACTGCATTAGTTTCATGAAACACAAATAAAAATGGAGCTGCACGGGATGTAGAGTGACACAACATGCACAAAATGTAAAAGAAAGGAAAGAAGAAAGAATACAAACATGCTTAGGATAGAGAATAGTCACAAAAAAATGCACTATTATTCCTAATATTGCACCCCCTATTCTTCCCTTTGCAAATTGACGGACACACCACCAGCTTAGACCTATCTAACTCCCTTCTCTTACACATCTTTTTGGTCATATTTCCTCTTATAAACCACTTAAACAGTTTTCATAGCCTCGTTCTAACTACATTAGCTTCTTATTCCTTCTAGTTTACTTCTATTAGCTCCTAGACTATCAATCCATTTCATTGGATTGATTAGATTCTCAAAAACTCTAAACCCTTCTTCGAACCCTAATTACTCTCTAAATGGGATTAATTAGTCTAACCTAGGTTAATTACCCTAAACATAGTCAAAACACACTTTGACTTGCTAAAAGTGCTTTTTGGACTTTAGCATTTGTCCCACATGCACCCAAATCTCCCATTTTCCCAAATAGAAAACTATAAATAGGGCTATACCCCTCCCTCATTTCTAAGAATTCTCTCTTCTTCTTAGCATAGATTATAGTATTTTGTTTAGGCTTTAGATTGTATTTCATTTTCTTCCATTGAGCTAGTAGCATTTGCTTTTGTATTTCATAGCACCAATATGGAGTAAAAGGGAAGATCCATTGGCCTTGAAGCCATTAATGGGGAGATCTCTTTCTCTTAAACACATAACTAAATGCTTAGATCCTCTTAGGTTCATTATTTCAAGCTTTCAAAGAATAGAGGTTAGCTTCATTTGCTTAGTTTGCTTGTTTACTTCAAATTAATGTATGCAAAGAAGAAAACCTTGCTCATTTCTTATCACATGGTCCATTGATCAGTTTGTTAAAAGCCTTTGGGGTTTCTTTAGAGATTCTTACCCCAAATCCATGGCTTTTACAACTTTTCATTGAACACATTTGGCACACCCGGGGACACTTATGTCCATCCTCCATTAATGGAGGTCTTTTGAGTTCTTCAAAGTTCATTTTCAAGTTTTTGGGTCAAATCACTTGTTATTTCCTCATTTCTATTTCTAACACTAGATAAATGACCTTCATTTACATGCATTTTGTGGGTTTGATATAGAAATAGGACACTTTGACTAACCACTAACTTTATTTGCTCTTGAAAATTTGAAAATCCATGAGTTTTGTAGGTTTTTCACAGGGTGCGTGTAGGTGTTAACAAGGGGCATGTACATGTTGAAACCCCAACATCTCCATCAAAATAGGCACGTACCTGTCTGATAGTCCTTATCATTTACAAATTTTACCTCTACAGGGACGTGCACACGTCTCCATCATCTGGGCCGTGTATCCACTTCTCTCTGGCCATGTATACGTCAATGGCTTGACTGTGTGAAAATTGTAAATTTTGTCTCTATAGGGATGCACACACATCTCCATCATCTAGGCACATATCCATTCCTCTCTCTCCCGTATGCGTAAAATGGTTTGACTGTGTAAAAATTTGAAAATTTTTTTTTATGCTTGGGCACATACACATTAAAACCTAAGCGTCCACGTTAATATACAAGCATCCCTATCTGGTTTGCAAGCATTTGTGTTTTTGATATATTGGGTTTCACTAATTTTTGTCTGCAGCATATACGTTGAGTTGGGCATGTACCCGTCGGTTGGGAGTGTTTGGTGTCGGTTTGGGCACGTAGGTGTCTGTGTAAAGATTGAAAAATTTTCTATAATCTACAAAAAATTTTTTTTAATCTTTTCTACGCATTTTCTAGACTAACAAGTTAAAAATAGAGTTCTTCTTTGGTCTTTCAGTTTGCATAGTTAAGTGTTTTTTTTGGTTTTTAGCTTAAAACTAAGTTTGTAAAAGTGCATATGCTCTCTCCTCGCACCTTAAAAAGTGATCTTGGAGATCAGAAACACTTATACCAAACTTATATCAAATGCTCAAAAACACTTATTTTATAAAGGATGAAGTAAACTTTCATGTGATTTCAGTAGGATTTTCACATTGCGTATGCTCTTCCTTCACACCTTTTGGCGATCTTAGGAATCAAAAGCAAAGTGTAAAGTTCTCTTTCTTGACATCAATCTACGAACTAGAAAATTACTAAAACTTGTTGTCTACAGGACCCAAAACACTTGTCAAAGAAAGGTGTCGAAACAAAAAACAAAACTTCTAATACACGTGTTCTTACACAGTTAAAAATGGTGTGCTACTTAAAACCACATTAAGTTAAGCAAGATAAAAAACACACCATATTCAAAACATTGTATTGCAGGTTTCGGAAAAGGGTACGTCCCTATCCACTCAACTGGAACATAACCCCTTTGGCATAACACCTTAAGCTATAACAATGGGGGTGGTTCCAGAACCCTAAAGTAATCCACCATTGAGTAACCTCGTGGATGAAATAGGAAGCGCTCCGCTTACCCACTTGACTAGTACGCCTTGTGAGATAGAGTTACCGGTTGTCCATATGACCCCAAGGAGAGCACACGTGGATGCACTAGTTTCCCTTTGTGCTCGAAGGGGGTAAAGTAAAGCCGAGATACTCCCAAGATAGGCAAGGGACTATTTGGGTAAATCACACTCGCTTAAGACAACTTTGTAACACCTAGTTGAGAGAACTTATTAAGGAGGCCATTCTATCTTGGAGCCCACTTTACTAGTCCATTGTTGTGTCAAGCCATCACGAAGTGACAACTCATCTGGAATCTAAACCTTGTTTTTCGAACAAGGAAAAGAACCCTTGTGAGTTTGATCTAAGTGTCTTTCATCACGAAACTAAACTACGTCCCACTTTCACTTAGTTTTATTCTTGTCTTCGAGACGAGGTGAAACTCTACCCAAGTGGCACTTGGTTTGTTTTCATCTTTTGATCTATACCCTTGCATTCTCACCACCCATTTTTTCGGGGTGAGAAAGGTGCATACCTTGCACATTTTTTATTAGAGATAGTGCTCACCACTTTTTTGTCCATTTACGCCCATCCATGTTTTGGGTAGGTTGTTAAACATCTAAAGTGCATGGGTACATTTTTTTCATATCTTTGATAAAAGTCCTTCCATCTTGATTTCAAGATCATCTTCACCATTATGAGTCCGGCTCATCTCTCATCTCTTCTTGAGTTGATAGTTTTGTTTGCATCCTAGATGCACAATCTTGGTACTTACATCGTATTCTCATTTCTTTGAGAAAATGGTATAAGTCCCTTTATTACGTGGTTACACTTGCTCACACAATTTGAAACTCCTTGTTATACTTATCACTTGGTTTCAGTTTTGACATCATCTAAGTCTTCTTGAAAAGTGTCGATAACGCCTTATATATATCGTAATAAGGTTGTCATGGTACTAACACCTTGCTTTCTTGGTTAATGTATCACGGTGATGTTATTATGCTATATTATTCACGTGACTTCCATTTTTCAAAAGGTTTGGCTTTCATCGGCATTCAAACTAGTTTTACATATACCTTGTCGAGGGACTCGACAACATCACGTCAGTGCTTAGGCCTTGTTAGGGTTCTAACTTGACCTATATATTGATACATCATTGTCGCTATCTATCTATTTTTTAGGCATAGGCTTGGTAACAAAAAAATTGAGTGATCATTACATTTAGGTGTGCATATGAGTGTTCCTTGATAAAAATGACTACATAACACTACATCTAGGATACACTTTGTGGTATAGTTCAAACATCACCTTGAGTGGCTTGCAGAAACCATACACTTAGGGGTCACACTAGCTACATACAAACATCTGCTAGTAATGCCTAAAATCATAAAAATGGCAACCAAATCAAATGAGCATGATATAGGAGAAAACCCTTTCAAAACCTTCCCATTTAGTGGCAATAATTTAGCACCTCTCTTTTCTCAAGTCAAAGATACAGAGGCATTAATTGATCATAGTGGAGAAGAGTCGACTCTTCCGAGAGAAACAAGGTTAGACCTAAATAGATTTGATGAACTCCTATATTATAATAAAGATCAAGTACTCACAAGAGTCTTAGCATTAGGAGCTAAACTTCCACATGAGCGCGAAGAAGAAACAAAGGTCATTAACCCTAACCTAGGAGAATGAAGATTCATCTTAGACATAGATAACCCTTTTGATGTGGGATACGCTTCCACTTCTGGGCAACATAAGGCCACTTTGTCGAAGGAGAACCATCACAAAAACCTCACTATAAAGCTTCACGTAAAGTGAAAATTGAGCGTAAAGCTTCCCTCCTCCAAAATTTGATGAAGAAGAGGACCCCCTGGTTGAGGAGGAGATCCTCCAAAAATAGATCTTGAAGTTGAGCCAGAAACTAGCAAACCTAGGCTCTTCAAGAAGAAACATATACAAAGACAAAGACAAAAACAAACTTAGTGAGTTTCAATTTGATCCACACACAGACTATACCTTTAAGGTGACTCAGGTACAAAGACCAATGTCACCTACTAAGGAGCAACTCATTCAGAAGAGTTAAAATCTATGAAAGATACACTTACTACATTACAACAGGGAAATGTAGGCCAAAATAAGAAATATTCATATGAAGAACTATGCCCTTACCCCTTTGATAAGGACATGTTACAACAACCTTTCCCAAAACACTTTACCATTCCCAAGTTTGATAAGTATAAGTGCAAAAGTGATCCTCATGATCATATAAAAGACTTTTACATGGCTTGCCAAGAGGTCACATATAGCGATAATTTCTTAATACAAATTTTCCTCGCAGCCTAGGGCCGTGGGATTGGAATGGTTCTATAGCATACCCAAGGGCTCCATTACAACGTGGCCCACATTAGCAAAAAAATTTGTAAGGCATTACTCCTATAATATGGAAAGTGACATCACAATGAATGATCTATGCAATACAAAACAAAAACCCAATGAGACATTTGTAGGATTTTTACAATGATGGCATGGGTTAGCCAGTCATTTTCCTTGTGCATTACCAGAAAAATAGTTAGTGAGCATATTTGTTCCTAACTTAAACCCTAAAATAGCCTTTCACTTACAAATGCATTGTGGCTCAAACTTCAAGAAGTCATAGAGAAAGGTAGTCAAATTGAGAAAGCCCTCATTGCCAAGGGAATGCTTAAATCTATCACTAAAAACAAACATGAAGCCAAATCCACAGACAAACCTAAATTCTTCAATAAGAATAAACATGTTGTTGGTGATGGCATTACAGACTCCAAGAGAGTCCAAGCCATATAGAAAGCCCACTTTTAAAGCTTTCACAAGGACCTCATCCCAAAGCACCTACAAAACGTATATGTTTACATCCTTAACGAGTCCTTATCTACCATCCTAAAACAATTGGATGATGCAAAAATGGTGGAATATCCAACTACAATGGTACCATACCCAGAGGATGCTCCAAAACCAGTTTGGTTCAAAGATCATGAATATTGTGACTTCCACCATGTTAAAGGACACAAAATGGATAGGTGTTTAAGATTGTGCACCATTATATACAAGACCTCATCGAGGAAGGAAAGATCATTTGTGGATTCTCCCCCTGAGTCCGGGAAAGGTCCAAATGAAAAAATGGGTATTTACAAGGAACCTTTTCCTAACCATGCGGATAAAAAGAAAAGGAAACCAGATCAAGGGAAAACTCCAATGACTATAGGAATGATACCTATGTTTACCCTACAAATGATAGTCCTTATGATTCCCTCATTGGATGTATTAGCTCATCTAATGAACAGATCAACACCATCAGGATTTTAGAGAAGAGTTGTGTAGTAGGGACAAGACGTGCCCACTTAGTCATACCAGATCTTGTACCTATTCCTCAGGAAGGTCAATATAATTTAATAGAACAGTTAGAGAAAACACCTACTAGGATATCTATTCTTGATCTCCTCAAGATCTCTAATGCCCATAAGAACATATTGTATAAAACTTTGCAAAATTCAGGGGTTTCCACAGATGTAGACCCCACCGAACCTTCAAGCCATGATTGCGCACCTAGATGCCAATGATCATATTACTTTTGATCATACTACAATCCCACATAACAACCTAGAACATAACTTACCCTTGTATCTCGAAGTGGTGGTTACCCATCACAAAATCAAGAGAGTACTTGTAGATGGTGGATCTGGTCTAAATATTTGCACTTTGAAGCTGGTTAAGCAGCTAGGCCATTCAGAAACAGAGCTGGGAGCTAAGACTATCACAATCACTGGCTTATGACAATGAAGAAAGAGAATCAATGGGGACTATAGTGGTTCCCATGGAGGTAGGACCAACGTGTCATGACACAACGTTCCATGTCCTTGACTTGGACCTTCCATACAACATGCTCTGGGGCACCCATGGATCCATGCCATGCAAGCTATTCCATCAAATTTTCATCAGTGCATCAAGTTATGTCATGAAGGTCAGGTGGTTACCATTTTGGGTGACCCAAACCATTCACACATTGTAGGGCATTGCACAATTTTTCTCGTGCCACTTATGAATGTCCTTCTATAGATGTAGTTGTCCCCTCTACAAAAAAAGCTATGAAAAAATGGGTAGATTCAGAGTCCCTCACGCCTTACAATCAAGAATTTCCTTCATTGGTCAACCCATTTGCTTCATGGGAGGCAACATCAACAAAATATGGCCCAGATAAGCCATTCACTCTTGAACAGGCTCTGTTGATATCAGACTTATCAGTATCCCCAGACAAGGGGTAAGCCTTATTTTTAGTTCAAGAGCACTCACGAGCAATGTCCTAAACCATTGGAAAAATTTTCCATAGTGGTCTCCTATCTAAGGAGAAAATGTTAGAAGATCCTACTAGCAGAGTGCTAGAAGGCACCATGGCTTCATGCAATCAAGCACCTCAGTACATCAAAGGTCCCCGCATGATGTTTGTCATGGGCTATAGTGGGTTTGGATGTGGCATTAATGCACAAGGCTGGTTAGAGCCTATTCCCATCCCTCATTTTAAGTCGAGATAAACATGGCCTTGGGATAAAGCCTCATAACACTCTACCTTCTGAGAATGATGCCACCTCTTCTAAACGTGAGGATGTTTCATCTCATTCTGATAGTGACACAGATTCCCAATGTAGCCTCTACGAGGATCTTGCCTCCACGAACCTATTCCCAAATTCATCGGTCCTTACCTTATCCGAGTCCATTCCCTTAAACAAATATCCAGTAGCCCTTGTATATCCTGAACTCATAGATTGGGATCAACAACTTCACGTGCCCCTAGATTTCTTTGAAAATGATGAGGCATTTATAGAGTTCATGGGACTCAGGGATTTTATTCTAGGTTGGAGACCACAAGAAAGGATTTAAGATTCAACTAGACACCTATGCCTACTTCGGGAAGAAGTAGAGATGTGTGGATGGTTGAATAAGAAGGCTATAAATAAAGGTACATACCACTTTTGAGAAACCTAGCAAAAAGGATAAACAAAAATCTCATAGTGACAAACTCTTTGATAAACTCATAGACAAACAAAATGAAGAGTCTAAAGATGAAGTGATTTATCCATTTAAAGATGATCATGAACTACCATAGGAGGTCGATCTTACTCTTCCCCCTGATCCTACATGGATGGAAGATACTTCTAAAATGCTTGTTGAGGAAACAATCAACGTCAACATTGGCTCAGGAGCAACCTAGAATAATAAAGTTGGGAGCTTCACTCTCAGCTCAGGAACAAAAGATCTTTGTAGAGCTCTTAAAAGAATACGTAGACATATTCACATGGACATATGTAGATATGCTAGTTTAGACCCAGAGCTAGTTGTGCACAACCTCATTGTGCACCCAGATGCCAAACCAATCAAGAAAAAGTTGAGAAAGATGCATCCTAAAGTGGCACTCCTTGTCAAAGAAGAATTGGAAAAGTTGTTAGCTACTGATTTTATTAAACCTATTGACTATTCGAATGGATCTCTAACATAGTCCCAATACAAAAAAATCCTGTTGGCATAAGAATCTACACTGATTTCCATGACATTAACAAGGCATGCCCAAAGGATGATTTTCCCTACCTAACATTGACATGATAGTTGATTCCATAATGGTTATGAAATGTTGTCCTTAATGGATGGATTTTTAGTTATAACCAGATACAAATTGTAGAAGAAGATCAACATAAAACAACATTCATCACCCCTTGGGGAACATTTTGCTACAAATTCATGCCCTTCGGCTCAAGAATGCTGGGGCTACTTACCAACAGGCCATGATAGTTATATTCCATGATATGATAAGTGACATCATGGAAGACTATGTTGATGACATCCTAGCAAAATCCAAGAGTAGAAAAGAACACCCTGGAGTATTGAGGCGTATTTTTCAGCATCTACGAGACTATAAGGTTCACTTGAACCCTAAGAAATGTGTCTTTGGTGTTTTATCAGAAAACTCCTAGGGTTCATTGTTTCACAAAGAGGGATTGAAGTGGACCCTACAAAGGTTACGAATATCATAGAAATGCCACCACCTACCACTCTCAAGCAACTAAGGAGTCTCAAGGAAAATTCAGGCAATCCATCACTTTATTTCACAACTTGTGGATAAGTGCCACCCCTTTACCCATTTTCTCAAGAAAGATGTCACATTCAATTGGGGACCTGACTGTCAGAAAGCCTTTGCATTACTCAAACAATACTTGGCCAGCCCACCTGTACTCATGCCACCTACCCCAGGTGAACCTCTCCTCTTATACATTTTGGCTACCCAGTTTTATTGGTGCATTACTTTCCCAATACAACTTAGACCATAAAGAGAGAGAAATTTACTATCTCAGCCACACCTTGATCACATACGAGTTGAATTATCCCCAAATAGAAAAGGCATGCTTGGCAGTTGTCTTCACATTCCAAAAGCTTCGCCATTATCTCCTAAATAATAAAACCAAACTCATATCCAAAGTTGACCCTCTCAAGTACCTTTTATCCAAACCCCTTAACAGGCCGAATGGCTAATTGGATCATTCTCCTGAGTGAATTTGATATCGAGTTTGTGAATCAAAAGTCTTTAAAAGGACATAGGTACTGGCTGATCAGTTGGTAGAAGCTCCTCTCCCAGGAATGGAACCTTTGTGCTTAGATTTACCAGATGCATCTATGATGTATATTGAAGAATCCATAGAATGGCAGGTCCATTTTGATGGATCTTTCACCTTCCATGGATCTGAGCAGAGTGGTCCTCATCACTCCAACGTGATGTCATACCATGAGCATTCCGGCTGGGATTCCCATGCACAAATAACATTGCAGAGTACGAGGCACTCATCACTGGCCTCAAGCTAGCTATTACATGGAACATCAGACAACTACGAGTCATTGGGGACTCTCAACTTATCATAAAATAGGTTAATGATGAGTACAAGGTTAAAGATGAGAAGCTTATTCCATATAAAAATATGGTTGAAACCTTGAAGGAATATTTCACACAGGTCATATTTGAGCAAAAACCAAGGTCACATAATAGATCCATAGATGCTATGGCTACTATTGGGTCTCTCTTACGCATAACACCTGAAGAAAGTAAGATGCCTTTCTTTGTAGAGCATTTACAAGTGCTACGCATATGATATGCCGAGTCATGTTTGGCATGTGAAGTTGTTGGTCCTTTATCCCCTTGGTATGACCCTATCTTTCAATACCTACAAGATGGCACTCTTCCACCAAACATCACCCATTCTAAAAAGAAATCCCTTATCCACCGCATAGCCCATTATACCCTCCTAGGAGGCACCCTTTATCATCATGGCTATGATGGGAATCTACTTCATTGTTTGGATGTTACTTGATTCTATCCATGCCATTAAAGAAGTACATGGTGGTATTTGTGGAGTGCATACTAGTGGCATGGTCTTAGCTAAAAATCTATTGAGGGTAGGCTATTATTGGCCTACCATGGAATCTGATTGTTGCAACTTCATAAAGAAGTGTGAACTATGCCAAAAATATGGGAACTTAATACATGCACTAGCACAGGCCTTACAACCTATTGCAATGCCTTGGCCATTCTCTAAATGGGGCCTGGATCTCATAGGGAAGCTCCATCCTTCTTCTTCAGATGGTCATACTCACATCATCACTGCCATCGAAATACTTTACCAAATGGGTAGAGGTTGTCCCTCTTACCTATGTCACCAGTGCATAGATTTCAAAATTCATCATGAACCATCTCATATGTCGTTACGGGATCCCTTCGGCCATTGTCACTGATAATGGTAAATCCTTCAAAAAAAAATGTTAAAACCTTGTGTCAACGCTTCCATATCCAACTCAAGTGGTCTACCCCTATTACCCTCAAGGTAATGGACAAGAAGAAGCCACTAATAAAACCCTTGTATGGATTATGGAGAAAATGGTCAAGTAAAAACCAGCGGCGTAATTGGCATCTACATATACATCCCCCCCCTCTGGGCCTATCGTACCTCCATCCACTCCTACCGGTGTGACCCCATATTCACTTGTCTATGGCATTGAAGCCATCATACCTTTAGAAGTGGAGCTTCCTCCCGAGAATATCTCTCAGAGACTATCTTGATAAAGATGAGGACTACAGAGTTGCTCGCTTGATAGAGTTAGAACTATTAGATGAAAAGTGTATTAGAGCGCTCAATCACCTAAAAGTCTATCAGAACAGAGTGTCTAGAGGATATAAAAAAATGCATCATTCATCGGGAATTTGATGTAGGAGATCTAGTTCTCAAAGAAAATCAGAAGAACACCGTCAAAGACAGAGAAAAGAAAGGAAAGTTCGAGGCTAACTGCTAGGTCCTTATGTAGTGATTGCAAAATATGGATCAGAGCCTACAAACTTGCATATTCAAATGGTGAAGAGCTTCTAGAACCTATGAATGCCATGCACCTCAAGTAGTTCTACACTTAGGCATGATGAGAATATCAGATAAGAACTAAAAATTAGAAAAACAAAGAAAAAAAAAGCAAAAAAATGGAAAAATGAGAAAATAGTAAAGAAAAAGCAGGTCATCCTCATGTGAAAACCACGCAATTGTGGCACAATGGACAAGTCTTTGAGTGAAAACCAGTTTTTGGCACTGCTCAAGGAAGATTCACGGATGCAAGTTACTCTTACGGTAGGATGGGTAATCATCACCACTTTCTAGGTATGACTTCTTCTGCTAGGTCTAGAGATCCTGCTAGAGCCACCTTTGTCATACCATGATCTAGTTTATTTTCTCTTATATCTACATGGAGGACATTACCTTTGTATACTCCCATCTAATGTTGAGCATGAAAACACCATTGCCACTTTCTCATACATACACACATGGCATTCTTCCTTTTGTATATTCCCACATCACGCTAGGGGCATCCACACTTCTTTGTTCTTGTACATTGCTTTCAGAACATGACCTTGGAAAATACAAAAACATTTGGAAAAAGATACACAAAAACTAAACATCTGGAAAATTTCCTTTTTAGGATAAAGCTACTTTCATTTCACAACGTTATCTTAGGGAAACCTAGACAACAATGAAGACCGTAGCTATGAAAACTTATCTTTTTAGATAAACCCAAAAACATTAGAAAATATATCAATGTTGTCCCACAAAAACAAGGTAATGCTTTAATTGCTTTTAGTTGTTGGTTTGTATAGTTTTGATGTGTTCTTAGCCTATTGAATTGTTTGTTATTTGAATGGTTCATTTTCTTACCTTATATTGATCTTGTTTGATTTAATTGTGTATGGCATTGCATTCATTTAGGAACTCTCATACTTGTAAAAAATTGTTGTAGATTTCTTTGTTTTATTATATGCATCTATTAGAATTCATTTTACTTGCTTAGATTAGATACCATTTTAATCTCTTGTTAGCTTTTGCATGTGTTTGTTTAGTTGTATTTTGTTGTGTTGTTTGAATGTGTATATTTGTTTAGTTTTGTTAACTTTTGCTTGTGTATTTTGCATAGTTGTTTGTTATCACATCTATCATCTATCATTTCATCACATTTTCTAACATCATTCACTACATCATATATATACAAAAATGCTAAGTATTACATCATGCATGTATGCTAAGCTAATCATCACATATCGTATCATCAATGGGGCAAGAGGGGTTGCGCATAATCACAAATCTATCCCCCCCACACCAATATCATCTAGTATCATCCCAAGTGCTAGAATAAAAACTCAAAAAGATCTCATAAATCTAAAAACATGTGGTGCTATCTGTAGATACATCATCAATGAAAGCATGAAACATACACATTTCTAAATCTAAGGTATGTCACATACATAAAGGAAAGAGAAATCATACATCATAATCAATGTCAATGCAAAAGTATAATCATATGAATATCAAAATGTCCATATATACATGTATAACTATGTCTGGTCAAGTGCTCAAAATATACATCATCGATATAATATGCCATCTAAAAGGGGCATGCATAAAAAATCAAGCCTTCATCAAGAGGCATCATCAAAACAATGGTACATACAACTATACATCAAAATCAGCCTTCATAAGAGGCATGTATACAATACATATGTACAAAGAAAAAGAAAGGAGCTCAACCATAGCTCTCACCTCACTGGGCTCCCGGTCCATGACCTGGTCGACGGAAGAGTGGTGGATGTGATGGACTGCACTAGGGGTATCACCTACTTGTCTGACTGGATGGCTGTCCAGTACATTTGCCGCTTGCAATGGGCTGCCTAACTGATCTAACTGAATGGCCTGATCACATGACCTAGAGCCTATCACACTCACATCTGACTACTAGAATGGTACCACTCACTCATTGCTCTGCCGGGACTGCCCTAAAGTAGGCAGTCCTATAGTACAAAGCCTCACCACCGGATCTCATAGCATCTCATATCAAATCATCATCTCCCAGAGGTGAGGGATGCCTATAGGGGAAGCATCACACTCACCTATCACCCTGCCTATATCAGCCTGAGCCTATCTAGAGGAAACAACCTCTCGATCTCTATTTATAGTGATAACTCGCACCTGGGATCGTGCTTGATCCTCTCTATAATGTAGCCATGTGCACTGTGCTGTGCATGGTCCCTCTCGGGTGATAACCATCATCTGCACTTGAGTCTGAGATTGGTGTAAAAGGATCAATATATGAACCCTCTATGTGCCCATCTCACGAATCCGACTCTTTATAGAGTACTATCACTTCCCTGGTGGCTCGTGCTCTATCTCGATCTCTCTCAGCTGTCAAAATATGCACTTGAGTACGTACCTAATCTCTCTCACTATAAGGGCATGTACTACATGCCCTAACTACATCTCTCTCTCTCTCTCCCACACTGTAATACACAACAATCACTTCCTAAACTCTACTTGAAGGGCAGCTCCAACTGTCCACCACCACCCTCTAGAACATCAGGTGGTGGGCCCTACTCTGGAAGTACCTACTAGAGAGGGGTGTAGATCCCTACTGGAATGCCTACTGGGGGAAACTCTATATCAACTACCTTGTAAAACTTGTCTCGGCCTAGGCTTGGGGCCTTATCCCTGAGGCTGCTGCAATGTTGGACCTTATCTCCTCCCCCATAACATACTTGGGTGTTCGGGCCCACCATTGTCATCATCATCATCATCACTATCATCATCACCACCAATAACTCCACCCTCGCCACCACTAGGAGGCCCCACTAGAGGGGGTCTCACACCGGCATTATACACCACTCTGAAATAGTCAAACGACATGAAGCACACCATGATACCATGGCCCATACTCGGGTGTAGTGCCCGGATCTCTAATCTGTCTCGGGCACCCACATAGTAGGTACCACTTGTCAAAACTGGCCAATGCTCTATCACGAGCAATCTGGACCCATATCAAAATGCTCTTAGGCCCTGTGAGCATACCATCTATCTAGCCCAGGAACATCCTGGTAATGCCAAACTACCTCTGACACCAATCCACCTATATAGCTCTCACATATAGCTGCGACTACCTAAGATAAAGTGCTCTACTGTGGTAGTGCTGAGCTCTAAACCATCCTCGGGCCACTGGAAATGTCTATAGGGCCTCCAAACCATGAAATCTATCATAGCTCATCTAACTCACACCCGATAGTGGTATAAGCAACCCCATGTATGGTCACACATCGTCCCCTATTGGGACCCAACCCATCATAGAAGGCTCGTCGGAGCCCAACTCTCAAAACACCTAAGGGGCAACCAATGGCAATGTGGTCCCATGCCCAAATCTGCAATAAGTGCATTGGTCCTACCATCTTCTGACGGTAGTAGGTAATCAAGTGAAGGTCCCAGTATAGATGCACTAAAATACACTAACCCCAACAATAGGTCTCTCCCTCTACCAAACCACGTATCACTCCAAGGAGGCCGAGTGGAAAAGAAGCACCATTCTTGTCAGGGAGCAAGACTCCATTGATAAAGGCCATCATGTAGACCACTACTTGGTCTAGCTCTGGATCATCAATGCATCATGATAATCTAATGGACATCCCATGCCATGGTATCATCGGGATGCCAAATAACTCTATAATATATCGTTGAATGTCGGTCCAGTGGCTTGTAGTCTCGATAAGATACCCTTGAATCGGGACCCATAATGTGCCATACGTCCTCTAGTGTAATAGTAATCTCCCGGTCGGGAGGTGAAAGCACTAACTCTCACTATGTCATCACTCTACTATGGCTGTCAAGAGGCCATGATCCAATGTAATCTATGGCATCTCGGCCACATGAGTCAATCCCGTCACATATAGAGGCTCTCCAGGGTCACTCTATCGTCATCATCAAACTGAGCCTCTATCACTACTAACCGCCCATAGCACTCACGTGAGTCTGAAGAATGGGTAATATACACTACAAAATCAACACAAGTGTTAGGCACTTACTTATTTCTATCTATTTTTCTAAGGAAAAATGCTTCTTTAAATCATCTAACTTACTAATTATTCTTTTCTTCTAAACTAATCTAGTCTATTTTCTTCTATACTTGGCTATTTTACTAGCAAGTTATTTCTTTTTCCCTTCTTTCTAGCACTACGTGCCTCTTTTGCACCTCTTTTGCACATATCGCGCCCTTCCGATGATGTGTACGCACCCCTCGATGTTTTCACACTCCATGCGCACACACAGTGCATACGCACCCAATGTGATGCCTACATGTGCTTTTAATGCGATAGGTGCGTGTCATTATACCCCATCGTGTGTGATGTGCCCCTCTAACACCTTTCCCTCTCGATGGATACGCGTGTTCGTATCCACTTTTTTTCCTCCCGATGGTGTGCATGTGCATGTTGTATGTTCATGTGCATGCGTGCGCGTCCTATGTCATGTTTTTTGATGCATGCATGTGCACGTACCCATCAAACCAACGCATACGCCCATGCATGCATCAAAATTAGTCCTACCTACCCTAGAAAAGCCCTAAAAAGTAATAAATGTGTAAATTGACTAGGAGGGATAGGCCACTCATGTAAGGTCCATCTGTTGGTCCCACATGAACTCTCGGATGTGATCCATGTGTCTCCTCTTGTTTAGTATTCTCGCCATCTCACTCCAGGGTTGTCACTCTCACTCATGGTAAAAATTTACAAGAGCTCTGGTAGAAATGAATTGGTCGTGATTGATTTTACCGACCTCGGGTGGGTATATTAACCCATCACGATGCCCTGGGGCATGTTTTCTCTGCCGTGATCATTCTAACCTTCTTCTATCCACCGTGATAATTATTTTTGTATTAAAATAATTATTTTTACTAATTTTCACACGCTGGGGCACTTCTGTGCCACCCTGCGGTCACTTCTCCGTCGCATTGAAATAATTTACAAACCTTTCAGGCACCTTTTTCCCACCTTTTCCTCTATTTTTCATCTATTTTCCCCATCGTGATAATTATTTATTAATTTATTTTAAATAAATTATTCTCGACCCATCTTTCTTCTTGTGGGAATATATTCTGCTCTCTGACGCCTTACCTTCCCACTATCACCCTTGCACATACTTTTAGAAGATCTTTGATCTTTTGAAATTCTTCTGAAAAATCAAAAAAAAATCAAAAAAAAATAAAAAAATTAATAAAACCATTTAAAAACAAAAAAACATTGAAATACTTCAAAAATGGCTCAAAATTGGTTAAACCAATCATCTACGGCTGAAATCTATGTCTATTGCATGGCACTCATCCCATATCTTGCTATGACATTTTCAAATAGTTTGAAACAACGACTTGCGCATCATCTAAATCTTCAATCACCTACACAAGCTATGTTGCTTACTTTGTTTGTACTCTGGGGCACTATCAGTTGCCTAGTACTATTTTTCATCATGCACATTGCTTTTTCATGGGACCCAAGTGTCCTCCATCTTTCCCCTTGCATAATACACCTTGCTTGGGGCATCATTCTTCACCCTTGTCATTTATCAGAACATTTGGGACTTCATCTTGATAAAAAATATTTGTGCAACTATCTTGAACGTTGTTGGTTTAAGTGTGTGTGATTGTACTTATTTCCCTGTTAGGTGATTTTGTTTATTTCTCGTATTGTTTGCATTCATGTATGTTTGTTAGGAGTTGGTCATTTTTAACACAAGACATTTGTTTGTATCTTGGATTTTCATGTCATTTTACGCTTCCGTCGCATGCTCACATTTTAATAAGGACCCATGAGGAGGATTCTAAGCATTATGATGATTATATATTAATAGCAATTGATTTGTGGATAGCTCAATATCCCTCTTTCTTCTTGTTTCTCATCTTCTCTATATACATTTTTCTTTATGTTGTTTTCTTTTTCGATCGCTGATCGAGTTTCTTCATCACCCCATCGACACTCGAGGGGGCATCCATCATCCTTCATCCTATTAATTTTTCTTCTACCCCTTCAAAAATTTTCTACTCGTTTGCATTTGTCTACTTTCTTTGAAGTGACGTGGCTTACGTCACCCCAAAGAGGGAAAATGTAGACACTTGTAGTTTGATCAATGCACTATTATTCCTAAT
This sequence comes from Taxus wallichiana var. yunnanensis, assembly GCA_018340775.1. Lineage (NCBI taxonomy): Eukaryota > Viridiplantae > Streptophyta > Pinopsida > Cupressales > Taxaceae > Taxus > Taxus wallichiana. The sequence continues at coordinate 665,273,248 of CM031235.1, forward strand.
ATTGCACTAACTATTCTTCCCTTTGAAAATGACAATACACCGCCAGTTAGACCTATCTAACTCCCTTCTCACGACATCTTTTTGGTCATTTTTCCTCTTATAAACCATCTAAATAGGCTATTATAGCCTCATTCTAACTACATTAGCTTCTTATTCCTTCTAGTTTGCTTCTACCATCTCCCTAGACTATCAATCCATTTCATTGGATTGATTGAACCTTCTCAAAACCCTCTCGAAACCCTAATTACCCTCTAAACATGGTTAATTAAACTTAACTATGGTTTATCTATTCTAAACATAGTCAAATCACACTTTGACTTGCTAAAAGTGCTTTTTGGACTTTAGCATTTGTCCCACATGCACCCAAATCTCCCATTTTCCCAAATAGAAAACTATAAATAGGGCTATACCCCCTCCCTCATTTCCTAAGAATTCTCTCTTCTTCCTAGCACAGATTATAGTATTTTGTTTAGGCTTTAGATTGTATTTCATTTTCTTCCATTGAGCTAGTAGCATTTGCTTTTGTATTTTATAACACAATATGGAGTAAAAGGGAAGATCCATTGGCCTTGAAGCCATTAATGGGGAGATTTTTTCTCTTAAACACATAATTGAATGCTTAGATCCTCTTAGGTTCATTATTTTAAGCTTTCAAAGAATAGAGGTTAGCTTCATTTGCTTAGTTTGTATTATTTACTTCAAATGGTCCATGTATGCCTTTGAAGAAGAAAACCTTGCTCATTTCTTTGGGGTTTCTTTAGAGATTCTTAACCCAAATCCATGGCTTTTACAAATTTTCATTAAACAAAGGAGTAATCGGATATGTTCATTAATGCCAGAAAGATGTTTTTCATTTCTCACCTACCGTCTCCTGCTAAGAATTTGAATTTAAATATCGGATATTGATTGAGACTAGGCACATGCTGATCATAGATCTATATAAAAATATATGGCTTTTAGAATATTTTTAGGATCACTGTGTACATAAGATACATGGCGCATAGTCATTGACTAAAAATATGGTCAACTGTGAAAAAGTGTTTTGTCATTTACGTGACATTTCACTCACTGGTTTGTTGCAAGGATTCGGTGCCCTGTTGGCGTGCTTTAAATGGTTGTGTGTGGCACACTTGAGCATGTTAGAGAATGAAATGACACAAAAATGCATAGAGGATAGCACAAAGGTATGCACACAAAAGAATGAGGCACAAGAATAAGGCGGAAGGAAGGTGCACGCAATCACAATGTACGTGGAGGAAATGGGGCAAACTGGGGAGCAAAAAATGTATGGTCAAGGTGCAACTATTACAAGGTAATGTGTTGGGTACGTGAGAGGGAAAAAGAATTAGCTTATTGAAGTAAGTGCAAGGTGTGCGTGCAAGATGAATAGCTTGCGAGGAAGAAGGAAAATGTGAAAAATATGTGCACAAGGTAAGACTGAAATAGAGAGGAAAGGAAAAGATGGAAAGGGGATAAAGGGAAGTGTGCAAGGGAGCATGAGGAAAAAATGAATGTGCCAAGGAGATAATTGAGGTGTGCACCAATTGTAATGAAGATCTATGAGCCATAATATGTATGTAAGTTGTCTAAATAACTAGGAGAGTTATTTGGATAATAGTTTTGTGAATTTCGGGCCATCTTCTGCTTGATGAAGGATGTATGTATCATAGATCATCCATTGGGCATGGAGTCTACTATGTAATCATGAAATTATGATCTTCAGCTTTGAAGAATTGCTCCTGAAGTCACTTGAAGGATCATTTCTTGACTCTATTATGAATCCATGTAAGTTCTTTGAAAGAAGACCGCACCTGGAAGAAAAAAAGGAAGAGCGTGCACATGAAGCAAGCAACAAGAAAGAAATTATGTACAAAAAAAAAAAAAAAAGTGCACACAATGCACTTAGAGTAATTTAAACTACTCTAATATATACAAAATGATGCATAAAAATTAATAGAAGGGTTTGAGATAGATCCCATTTACTTGGGATTTGCAGTAGCGCCTCCATCAAGATGAGTTAACTCGAAAGAGTTAGCCTTCTTGCATGAACTGATGATGTAAGGGCCACTCGAAATGAATCATACTTTGAATGGCACTTTGGTTTAGCTCCGTTAGCATCCCATTTCAAGACCAAGTCCCCAACTTTGAAGGCTTTAGGCCTAGCCTTTCTGTAATGCCTCTAACATGGTTGATATCTATGATGACTTCTGTACTCGAAGTTTAAAATGTTGATATGTGAGTCTTTTATGAAAATGGTGTACTTTTGTTAACTAAGTAATCATGTTTGTTGTAGATAATATGTTACCTTCTGGAAATAGATGCAATTCTGCCATGTCTATTCTGAATTTAAAATGAAGTATTTCATTCCTTCTTATGCTGAATGATTCACTGCATGTGGATATAAGAAATTGATTTGGCTTAAGCTAGTTCACAGTCTTTATTACACTTGAACTTGTGCTTCAGTCTCCATGATCTTTGATGCAAGGTAACTATACCTTGGATCAATTTCAGTGATCCAAGGCATGCTTTTAATTTCATGACGTTGAGGTCATTTTGACCAAGCTGGGTAGAATAATGGATTTCGAACCCCAAGTTGTCTTGGGATCACTGGTAACCTCTATTGCTCATGTCCTTCTTATGTGATCCTTGAACGCCATTTTGATTCTTCTTTTGATAAGATTTAATTTATAATTTTATCAATTGATAAGGGAACCTATTTAAATATAAGTTCCTAAGATTGAAAGCTTATCCTAAGTGACTAGGTTCTTTTATTAATGAGGATTGTTTATTAAAAAGGGAAACCTAAGAATAAACTAATAGACTTTAACCTAAGGACCTAAGTTGGTTTCTAACCTAATGTTATGAACCTAACCTAAGACTTGGACTAACCTAAAGATGGCATGAATGACATACAATGGGATGTCAGTGGCACTAACCTCTAAGTATTTATGAGGATTTAATGTGGCTTTAAACTCTTGGTTGCTGCTAATTTTGGTGAGTACATGAAGGTTAGTAGGAGGCTGAGTTGGAACCTCTGCTAAATTTTTGGATGCATGAAATTTTAAACTTGGTCATAGCCAAATATGAGTTGGTAGTGGTGGGAGATAAGGAAGGACTATCAGTACTGTTTGCATTAATTGGTCTTGGTAATTGCAAAAAACTACGTAGGAAATAGGGGAAGTTATAAGAAAGAATGTTTTTGGTTTTATTCATTCATTTGGTTTTTAAGGCGAGATTATAGATATACATGTGGTTTTTCATTTTCAAACCCCTAGTTCAAATATGTGCATGATTATTTCACCTTGCATGATGATGATGGTAATGTTATCCATATTTCACCCCATGTCAAATATTGATTGATCACGATCCCGTATAAGAGGAACTATTGAAAAATGCATGAGCCAGGACAATGAAGGCTGCCAAGTGTCTTAATGGTGCTGATTCAAAGATTGAATAGAGAAAGGGTTCTCAAACAAGTGTCACATCTACATGTGTCTTAGGATGAAATGGAAACATGGGAAAATGGTCAAATAGAGTCAAAATGTGAAGTAGCGGGGCCACGGGAGTTTTCTATGTTTTACGTCTTGTGGAAAAGGGGGAAAAGATAAATTTTGAACCCGCGAGTCTGAGTTTCACCCTAATCTGGCTGCCGCATGTCCCATATGTAAAGGGGGACCCAGTTCTTCAAACTATTTTCCCGCCCTCCTGTATGGACCCGATACAAACTTCAAGGGGGAATATCTATTGGCTTAGGGCTCAAAATATTGCAAATATTACTCCATTGAAAATATCTCAGCCTCACCCATGCCACGAGGTCTGAAACTTTAATTTTGAGGAGGTTAGGTAAAGGAAAATGGAGGAAACATCTTCAAGCCTTTAATGCAGGATCCATCTGTCTCAATAACTAGATCAGATTTGATCTATTTCTACCGTTTCCTCTTCCTTCAAGGCATCAAACCAAGGATCAATGCAGTAAAGATGGATTTGGGAGCAGATTTTATCAGAAGCATTAACAATGGTGGTTGAGTTTTGACCCGATTTTCCCGCTTCTCCCTCTATTTCTTCACTCTGATTGAATCTATAAATACAGAGGGAAGATTCATTGTAAAAGGTTTTTTTCATTCTTCTTCCTTGCCCCACTCTTCTTTTCTTCCCCAAGGTTGAAAATGGAGTCCGAACCTCCTCCCTTGCTTTGTAAAATCATGTTTTTGCCTCTTGCTCATGTGTGATGCTCTATACAAATTTCTGAAGCAATAAAACTCATTTTTGTGATGTGTTTGTCCATCCTTCGCTTGTTTTCATTGCATCTTCTTACCTCTCATCGTTACGAGTATTTTGTTCATGTTTTGGATGTTTCATTTGCGAGATCCGGGGAGTTTGTGTTTAATGGATTTTGAAGTGGTGTTCTGTGTGAAATTTATCTATGGTCCATCGTGCATCTTGTCCACCCTCTCCTCTACTCACCTCTCTCCACTTCAAGTAGTTAAGATGATGACCAACACTTCCCTTTTCTTGGTGTTATCACCTAGTTAGTGTAGGATTTCCTTCTTTATGCACTTTCCCTCTCCTTGTCTCCTTGGAATTGTTAGGATATGTGTAGTTAGATGTTATTTCTGCATTAGAAGTAGTTTAGCATTAGGATCAGGAAGAAGAAGCCGAATTTCTCCAGGAGGGCCATATCAAGTCCGTAAGTCCCACAGCTTAAGAGATGGTCCCATGTTATGCAAATCACACCAAATGACCTTGCCTTAGAAAAGTAGATCCATGACTCATTTGGGGGTGCTGTGATTTCACATTAATGAGTTTGGTATGCCTAGTGGGGCAGTCTCAAGCACCTTACCACTTCACTTCATCGGAGTTCGATGTGCTCTTGGTGAATATTTCAGCCTTTGGAGGCACATACAAGCACATCATCGACGACTCCATCTAGTCAAAAACCCATTCTCTGAGTTGGAGACCTTTTCCATCCATTTCCACTCATTTCATCCATTTTCTTCTTCCATGAGGTTGTGCAATCATGATTACTTTCCTACCATGAAATTACATTTGCAGTAGGATAACAATGAAGTAGAGTACTTGTCTGATTTGGAGGACTGTTTTGATGGAGAAGAACCAGTTGAATTTCTATTGTTTTCTCCTTCATCCACCTTCCAAGCATATGAACTTGCTGTCATAAAAGAGAAACAACATAAGAGTTACACCATTCCTTCCATGCCATTCACCCAAAGAGGTCTACATGAAGACTCCATTTTTGGAGTGGAAAATCGAGCAATGGGCATATCAAAAGGATCAGACCTTTCCCAATCAGGTATTTGGCTTCATTGGAGCTAAAGGAGCAACCACAACTAGTCATGTCCATTTCAAGGCATGAGGATGATATGTAAAGCACCAAGGATCAGTTGTCGTACCTCTTCAATCTAAATGTAGAGAAACTAAAAGAGGTATTTGATTTGTCTCCAATGAGATACTTTGGTGATTTGGGTGGAAGATCAACTTGTAGTTATTTTTTCACTCATCCAACCAGCCATGTTCAGTGCCAAATCAGTTGCATGGCTACCATTTTTGAGGAAGGGAAGCTATTTCTCCCTGCCAGTTACAAGCTTTGTTTGAGCTCCCTTTGCTCTTGGTTAGAGTAGTGTAGGTAGGTTTGTTTTTAGTAGAAGAAGTGCTTTTGCACACTCTACATGTTCCATTTGGAGCATGTATGATTTTCATTTTGTACATAGTTTTTGGTGTTGTTGTTTTGCTCTTGCACAGTGCATTATAATGTTTTTTTTTGAAGATAAGCTCCAAGTTTCAAAGGGTTTCCAAGAGGCCCAGGGGTCAATTTTCAAATTTCAGATTAGTAGTAGCTATCACTCATGACTCCATGCCCAATGGATGCTTCAAGGACAATGATCTCTTCATCTAGCAGGTAGATGTCCCCGTGAGTTGCCAAATTGTTATCCATATTTCACCCCGTGTCAAATATTGGATTGATCATGATCCCGCATAAGAGGAACCATTGAGAAATGAATGAGCCAGGCCAATGGAGGCTATCAAGTGTCTTAATGGTTCTAATTCAAAGATTGAATAAAGAAAGGGTTCTCAAACAAGCACCACATCTCCATGTGTCTTAGGATGAAATGGAAATAGGGAAAATGGTCAAATAGAGTCAAAAGGTGAAGCAACGAGGCCGCGAGAGTTTTACGTGTTTTGCATCTCACAAAAAAAGGGGAAAAGATAAATTCTAAATCCATGAGTCTAATTTTTTCCTAATCGCTGCCATGTGTCCCATATGTAAAGGGGGACCCAGTTATTCAAACTGTTTTCCCACCCTCCTATATGGACCCGATACAAAAACTTCGAGGGGCATATATTTCAGATCGTGGCTCAAATATTACAACTCGACATTTATTGAAAATATTTCGGCCTCACCCATGCCACATAGGTCTAAAACTTTAATTTTGAGGAGGTTAGGTAAAGGAAAATCAAGGAAATGTCTTTGGGATTTCAATGCAGGATCCATCTGTCTTAACAACCAGATCAAATTCAATCTGTTTCCACTGTTTCCTCTTCCTTCAAGGTGTCTTTGAACCAAGGATCGATGCAGTAAAGATGGATTTAGGGGTAGATTTTATCAGAAACATTAATAGTGGTGGTTAAGTTTCAACTTGATTTTCCCACTTCTCCCTCTCTCTTTCTTCTCTCTGATCGAATCCATAAATACAAGGGCAGGATTCATTGTAAAATTTTGTTGTTCATTCTTCTTCCCTACCCCCTCTTCTTTTCTTCTCCGGGGTTGAAAACGGAGTCCGAACCTCCTCTCTACTCTGTAAAATGGCGTTTTTTCCTCTTGCTCATGTATGATGCTCTAGTGTAAATTTCTGAAGCAATAAAACTCATTTTTGTGATGCGTTTTTCCATCCTTCACTTGTTTTCATTACATCTTCTTGCCTCTCATCATTTTGGAGTATTCTGTGCATGTTTTGGATGTTTCATTTGCAGATCTGGGAGTTGTGTTTAATGGATTTTGAAGTGGTGTTCTGTGTGAAATTTATCTATGGTCCTGTGGTGCATATTTTCCACCCTCTCCTCTTCTCACCTCTCTCCACTTCGTGCAGCTAAGATGATGACCAACACTTCCCTTTTTCTTGGTGCTATCACCTCGTTAGTGTAGGATATCCCTATTTAAGCACTTTCTCTCTCCTATCTCCTTGGAATTGTTAGGATAGGTGTAGTTAGATGTTATTTCTACATTAGGAGTAGTTTAACATTAAGATCAGGAAGAAGAATCGACTTTCTCCGGAGGGCCATCTCAAGTCCACAAGTCCCACAACTTGAGAGATGGTCCCATGTTATGAAAATCACACTAAATGACCCTTCCTTAGAAAAGCGATCCATGACTCATTTGGGGTGTTGTGATTTCACATTAACAGTAAATGAAATAAGATCGGGAGGTTATAAGAAGAAGGAAAAGAAAGTTTCAAAGCTAGTTGTTGGCATTTTCATGGAAATATTTCTATCGAGGCTCTGCTTGAAGATTTACAACAAGGAAGATAAGAGATCTATTAGGCATGATAGGCCTTATCTCTTTAAGTCTTCTAATTTTATTTAAATGTCTTCATTAAAAGAACTCTGCTCTTTTGGAAACTTTTTGGTTCTATTTTTGTGTTTGCCTTTCCTTGCTTCAATGGTGTTTTGACTTGATTCTTTTGGATGCATAATGATTTTGGCATTGTTGTGTGGAATATGGAATATGGGTTGTATTGTTTGATTATAGTAATGTTAGCTTATTTTCTTATAAAATTTCTTAGTCGATATGAAACTATGATTATATCTCTGTTGGGGATACCTGTCTGGGTATTGTGTATTCCTTAATAATAGCCTAGTTTTTGGTTAGAATATGTAGATTCTCGATTAGAATGATTTCCTTATCATTATGATTGAATTTTAACAGTATAGGAGACTTCATTTTGGCAATTTAAGATTTATGCCTTCATTTCAGGAGAATTTTTGTTCTTCATGTTGGGTCGGTTTCTTGTTGATAATAGTTGAGAATCAACAATATTGGTCGACAAAAATCATGTTTGTACTTTTCTTCCTTGAATCTTTCTTCTGTTATTATTCAGGGGTTAGGAGTATATGAATACTCACCTTGAGCTTGAAACTGTATCATATTTTCTCCTTTTGTTGAACCTTGTCTGAAGGTAGAAGTATTTGTCGATGGAAGTTGAACAAGAAAATATGTTTGTGGAATGTTTTGGTTCTATTATTTTGCATTAAATCATATTTTGTAAACCCATTCTGGCTTGTGGTTTCCTTAACTATATCTAGTGTATCTATGGTAGGCATGCAAAGATTGTTGACTTGTTGATGAGCATTTTGTAAGAGGGAGGTTGTTTGCACATTCTCTCTTTCCTTCTTGTTTGGATGATTGTTATTTATTTTGCGTCCCTTCTTGAACTGAGACTGAAATTTTTCTCTTTCCTTTTTGTCGCTGAGTTTACTTGGAACTAAAACCCTTTTTGGGTTACCTTGCCAAAAGGAGGAAACATTGGTTGATTGTTATGAGATTTATTATATCTTAACAAAAGGTTTAGTGTTGTGGTGTGATCTAGGTAAACTATGTCTTCTTCCTGTGAGGGAAGTATTATTCCTCTAAGTGATTCTCTTTTAAGAGTTGTTTCCAACTTTTGAGTTTGTGGAACTTGGAAATATGTGGGTGTATATCGGCATTCATTTCTTTTTTCAGTTCATATTGTCTTGAACCTTGAGTTATCATGTTGTCTTCATGACTGTGATACTATTGAATCTAGTGTATGACCTTCTTTGGGATGGTTGGTGTATTGTGTTGTCTGTTATTTGTTGTTTCATTCAATATTTGGATCCTTTCATTAAGATGAGTTCCATCATTTGGATAAGATCATATCTATTATAAAGATCTGGAATTGATCATTATGTCTTTAACATTAGCATTAGTATATAATTATGTTGTTAATGATATATAAGGGACTACTTAGTGTTATCTATGACTGTAGTATTGTGTTCTGAACTTGGGTTGGAATGGAAGCCTTTAGGGAACCTTTATAGATGTGGATGTTTTTGGGAAGCCTAAATATTTGTTAAGTATTGATCACTTAGATCCTAACTCTGAAATGAATTTAGGTCTACAGGGAACTTTTTCAGTGAGTTATGTTGGCCTTGTTTTTAATCTTTAGTTGGATAAACCTTCCTTACCTAGAATGTTAAGACTTATTCTTGATCAATATAATTTTTAGACTCTGTGTTGAGCCTGATATAGTTATGATTGTTGGATGAAATGTATTTAGATTTTTGGCTAATCTTTCAGTTATTATTCAGGTTTTTAACTTTTGAATAGTAAAACAATATACTTATTACAAAAAGGTAGTTTATATATCTTTGTACTTCTTGAAAATTCAGAATAGGTTGAGTTAAGGAACTTAAGTGGGAAACTTGATTGAGAAGATAAGATTAGGATTGGAAATATGAAATTCCCCCTTCTTTAATACTGTTGTTTTGATTTCTTGCATGTTGAAATGAGTTCATATGGATGTGAAAATAGAATTAATTATGCTGATTTAATTAGTTCTTGCTTATACATTACTTATAGATTTCATAATATTTCTCTCTCCTTGGTTTGTAATATTTTGGGAAAGTCTTTCTGTTAATCTTCTTTTGTGACTTACAATGTTTCATAAACAACATCATTTATTTTATGAAATAGTTAGATAAAATCATAATATTTTAATGTTATAGAGCTTATCATGTTTAATTCATATGAACTAACTCGTGTTAACAATTTTGCAGATGGATTTCGTAAAAGATGAAAGGAGAAAGACATAAAAGTTACATTTGTTTTACTAAAGAAATTGTCTCTTTATTATGATGATTATGTAGCGAAATTAATTTAGATGTATTTTTTTGGGAAAATGTATTAAAACTAGTTGTATTGATGCAATGACTATTTGTAATACTTTGAAATATTTCGGTATTTAGTGAGTGGATCACTCCCTTTTTGATAAATGAATGGCTTGATGATTGTTGATTACTATTTTATTGTGATACTTTCATTGGCATTAATTGTGATGTATTATAGAGTAATATCATGCTTGAAGGGGAAATTTAAGTATTATGAGATATGGGATTAAGAAACTTAATAGTCTTATAATATATAAGACTATTGGATTAAGGATCTGAAATATTAGTTGGTTTATTTTGACGTAAAAGTGTACAACTAAGAGTTGATACTTTTGAGTAGATCCTTAAAATAGTAGAAAGGGAATATGATTGAAATACATATGTGTATGAAATCCTTGTTTTATTAAAGATTATGTGATCTGTTTTCATAATTAGGACATTAGTCCTTTTAAGGAAAAAGGATATTTTCCTTGAAATTAATCATAGAGATTAATTTGAGATCTTGTTAAGTGTTATGAATAGTTTATGAGGATGGTTGACTATGTTCTTCCATAGGATGATTTCTTAAATCAAAATATGGATGCTTAAAAAGGGAACTAAAGGGATCTAGACTTCAACATTATAAAGTCTAAAATAAAAGTTTAAATAAGTTTGTTTTAAGCTAAAATTACGAGTAAAAGATCTAATGAACACAACTTCATAACATTGAGATCAATCATGTCGTTATATGATATAAGTTGATATGTTTAAGATAAACTTAAACATGTATTCAAAATGGTTAGGAAAGAAAATTATATCTACAAACCCACCTCTTGTGTAATTTACACCTTGTAACCTTTATAGGTTAAATGATGTTTAGTTGAATCTTAAAGCGTTGTTATCATTAATCTTTAAGACAATGATTAAATGGGTTAATAAACTTATAATCTTAAGTATGTTAGTCTAGTTGAGGAAAATCAGTTGGATGTTGGAACATAACTACGACATAGTAACTTCATAATGACAGGGGTCATTATGAGGATACTATGATGTAGCCTGTTATGCCTCAACACCCCACTTAGTTTGATTAACTCAATTAACATAAGTGAAATATTGGATCACGGTTCCACCCTAAACAGGGATAGAAACATGATCTAGTGTTGAGGTCAACTCATGTTGACTTAGGGTAACTAGACACACCCAATTGACATAAGTCGATTGAGTATGTCTATGTATCCTTAGTCACCACGAGTAGTCTTCCACACTAGTGTTTATTTCTTCCCTTGTCTAGTGTGATACCTTGAATTAGGTTGAATTGAAAAAGTCAGGAAAGACCATTATAGATAATAGAACAAGTGTGGTGAGGTACATATTCATTTTGATGAGTATGTCATCTAGGAATGTATACATGTTAATCACGTTTAGAAACTTTGGCCAAAGTATCGCTAAATCTTGATTGCATTGTCTATGTCACCTAGTTTAAGATGCAAGATTTTAGATGAATATCGGTAATGAGATATTTCAATAGGCTTCATAGAAAGAACATGTGGGTACTCCTAAAAGGGTAAAGAAACCTAGTATACATAGTATACACATTATTAAGTTAACATGAGATATCGGTTAATGCCAAGTCATGGAATGAGAGATCGATGTTTCACCAAGTCATTTACAAATTGCATATGGTTTTCTGTTATGAGATGGATTGTCATTGGAATATGTGTTCTAAATTATATTAATTTAGAATAGAGAACATTATGTAATATAAAAAATAAATAAATTCCCTTATTTCTAAAGTCTTAAAATGGGGATGTTACACTTTTTGTCAAACCATTTCTTTGTTTCTTGTTGATGTTCTTCTAGCTTGAACATGGTAGAGTTCCTTGATTCTTCAAGATTAACCAGACTCTACTAATTTGATATCTTTCTAGTCTACACCTTCAAACTCCAGCTACTTTGGGCAAGTGCTAATGAGTTAAAATCTAGTGTCAAAGGAAGGGTAGCCTCTAATGAGTTAAAATCTAGTGTCAAAGGAAGGGTAGCCTCCTACCATAGAAATTTTTAAGGTGAAGCTCCTATATGCACCCAAAATTACATGTGCTACATTGTTAGAAAATGGTTACAAACATCCTAGATGATTATTCATGTCATTTTAGAATGTGTTTGAGTTCCTAAACCCACTCATAGTTAATATTTGTAGCCTAGACATCCTTACTTATATTTTTCACACTTTCTTCTAGCTTCCCACTTCATTTTGTGCATGTTTTGGCCTTTAGTGCCGGACCACCGCCTTGTGTAGGGTGGCGGTTCTACGCGCTTTTCCAAAATTCTCCATGTGTGATTTTAACACGCGTGATTTCACTTAACTTGACTTCTAGGGCACATTTGTGAACCAAATTGCCTAAAAATAGTCTTGATTGCTTGGTATTCCTTCCCTCTTCTATTTTTAAATATATTTAATTAGTTTGAACTGCCTCTTCACCTAATGATTTGGCACTCTAAGGTTTCCTTGTGCATGAAGGCACATCCCAACCAATTCCTATATATTCAATGCTTGTATTCAAGAAAAGGTCTTGAGAATTTTGTGTATCTTGCATAGAAATATTGTCACAATATTGCTAGAAATTACATAGGCAAGCTTTGTTCACTTTTGCTATCTCTCTTCCACCTGCATTGCAACTAGACTACCTTCAAGCTACCATTTCTCAAGTTCCTTCTCCTATTGATGTCTTTGCATTCCCAATTCATTGGAATCATATGGAAACATAGAGAAAGAAATGGACAAATTGAGGGGACAAATATAGATACAACCATATTTGGCAAAGCTCTTGCTTATCCATGTTGGAATTATTTGTTTGTTTGCTTCATTTGTCAAGTTATCAATTCTAAGTTATTCATTTCAAATACATATCAAATAGAGTAGAGAAATTGTTCTATCAATTAATTAATAAATTACAAATAGATAAAATCATTAGAAAGCTTTCTCTTTAACAAAGTAGTGGGGAACAATAGCTCTTCTAGGGTTATGATTTGTTCTCTACCTTTGAGGTAGGGTTTGAAGGGTTTTGATTAAATTAGTTTAGTTTTTTTAGATCTAGATTCACATACTTGCACAAGTAATTAACTACAACCAGCTGATTACTTGTATTTAATTTCATTTATTAGATTAGAAACATTGTTTAAAAACCTAGAAAAGATAATTTTTTTTTTTACTTTTATTAGATTAGTTTGTTTCCATTATTTTGTTTAGATATACTATGAAAATACCAAAAATATAGATTAAATTTCCTTTGATAGTTAGTTTTCTTTATCAAAATCAATTCAATTCATTCCGCATGACCATCAATGGTCCATAACAAGAGAAAACATTCGATTGTGATCCATTGGTCCCACAACCCAACGGGACAGATTTGTTGACTAACATTGATACAAGTTTATGCTTGTTAGTTTTATGCACACTGCTAGGTATTATGAGAAGATATAATAATTAAACACATTATAAATTCCATCTAATCAATCCTACTATTATTGACTACTCTTGTAACAGGGCTTGATTACTCACATGACCATACAAGGACCATAGCCTTTGCAAGTTCACGATTGTGATCCCCGTCCCAAAACTCAACGAGCTTACTAACCAATTAAACATCGACACTAGTTTGCATGAATTGGTTTTTAGATCATCACCACTTCCACTTAACATCATTACACAACTTTAAGTATTGAACATAGTAGCTGATCAGGATAAGGCCTTCTCGGACTAGACAGAAAAACCTCCCATATTCCTCGTGGTTTCATTACACATCTCATTCTCACTTCCATGACATTTTCTAGAAATATATATGAGGCATCCACAGTCACTCTCTACATGTTCCAAAACTAGTAGAAAAATCTCGGCATAGCTCAATATTGATCAAGCCTCCGAATATCTATTCTATCTAACTAATCCATCACACCACTTTAGCTTAGGATGACTTTCTTTACCTTAGATTCGTAGATCATGATATTACGTGTTGAATATATAAAGTTACCTCGTTAGCTTGTTCATCGTTACCACACTCACATCCATTTCTATTCTACATCGGCTGTCTCAGCACGACCTCGGGAAGTTGGGTGCGAAGAAGGTCACATTTTTATTTTCTTTCGTACAAATTAGTAACCCAATGTGAAGATCTAGTCTCTAAATGTTTCCGCTTTATTCTCAGGGTATTATTATACCCCCCGAATATGTTGGGATATGATGAATATGGTCAACCCCTCCGGGTTTTAATGTGTACAACTATCAAACAGGTAGACAACAACAATCACCTTTGCTCTCTACATGGGCAGATAACCATTCAAATTCTCAAGCTCAAAATCCTCTTCTTCAGGGAACTAATGTTGGTTCCTCTATATGTATCGAGGATCTTGACAAAATCACATAAACACATCCTCCTGAGAAGTCAAGTTCTAAAAACATGACTTTCACTGGGAGGCAAGTTCGTCTCCTTGGGTTTTGTTCTCGACAACCCATTAGCATGCAATCGAACCAACTCCCACCTCTAGATGAGGATTACTTAGCATGATACGCTAGAAGTGAACAATGATTCCAGAATATAAACTGGTCTTTTGATAGGTTGCAAGGACATGTTGATGTATTTCTCCAAAACAATAACACTACCCCTCAAAAAATAAAACATTGCCAATGAGGGGTGGCAGAACAACAAACAATTCATAGCAAAATACCACACTCCTCAACAACCTCCAAAAGTTCAACAATAAGCACCAAAGTAAAATGCCAACCCATCCACGGGTGACATCATCTCGGTGTTAGCAGGAAAATTCAAAGAGTTAGAGATTTCCCAAAACACTCAAAATTCATATGTAGGGAAAGTAAGAGTTTCTCACTATCCACAAAATTATAGAAAAATACCTACTGCGTAGATTCCTATAGTTTATATGGGTGATCCAAGCCCTAGATATTTTCTAATTGGGATGGGAACCTTGGGTATGATCCCCACGCCACATATGGATAGCCACAATAGGCACCAGTCGGAAGTGCATTCTCAAACTCTATACCATCTTGAAATGCAACATTCCCTAGATTTTTTCCTTCAAATCCATATACAAATAGTCAACCCCCTTACATACATATGTACTCTAAATCACCATAGGGGGATATATAAACTTACCCAGGTCCATATGGTTAGCCATATGCCCCACCAAATGTTTATGTACCATTTCAGCAACCGATGCAACCTCTGTCTCCTAGCAAGGATCTATAATGGTTGAAACATACGCAATGGGGACCCATTATGAATATATTAAGGAGACTCTATAATTATCCATCTAGACTGTCATGCTCCCAAGACCATTTCCTGACATTCCAAAGTTCAAAGGGGAGGGGATCCTAATGCTCACATAAAATCTTATGCAATGACCATTCAAGATCTACTCCCATGGGATGTAATTGTTGCAAAGATTTTCCCTAAGATGCTAGAAGGTATTGCTCTCGATTGGTACTACAGGATACCAGATGCTTTGATACACTCTTTCAAGAAACTCGTGTCAAAGTTTATTAAGGATTTTGATATGAAAAAACTCTTAAGGACAAGAATCAGATAATTCCTTTATATCAAACAAGAGCACAATGAGTTCGCTGCCCACTTCATTCAAAGGTGGCAACAGGTTCTTTATTCCTCTGCAAGCACTCCAAACATGGATTAGATGGAGCTTTGTGATTTTTTTCCTCCACTCCCTCAATAGAGAGACAAAGGAAGAAGTCTAAAATTTCCCATTGAGGAGCTACGAAGAGGTGCTAGAGGGTGCTCTCTGGAATTGATCAAACAACCATTAACAAGTGGTCATAAGACTTATGGAACAAATGGGAGGTTAGTCACTCCTAACCAAAATAACCCCGGTTACTCCAACAATGTGAACAATAATTAGGGACCAAAGGTCCTTAATAATAATCGTGGGGTTACAACTGATGGTGTTACTCAATCAGCCCAAGAAACCCAATGTTGTTAGCTCTCCCAATACAAATACTACCAATAATAACAACAACAATGGCAATAATCAAAGAAATAATAACTTCTCACCCTCAATCAATGTTATGGATTTTAATCATCCTCAAAAGAAAAAAAAACAACAAAAACCTCAATAACCAAGACAAAAGCGGGCCCAAGGCCCTAATTAAAACCCAGTGGGTATCCAAACCAATTCCAAAACCAAGGGCAAGGGTTCCCAAATTTTAATTATAACAATCAGCAATTGAACAAAAATTGTAATTTCAGACTGCAACAAAGTGTAAACCATAGGCCTCAAGATTATGATCCTGATTTGTACTGCAGTTTCCATAGGGTTTGTGGGTATAATGCAAGAACAAACTACAATTACAAGATATTTATAAAACATTTTCCAAAGGATCAAACACAATTATTTGTTGATAATTTTTGGCAAAGAAAAAAATGCCAACTTAGAACACTTACATGGGTATGGTATCCCCATAGAAAACACCACTTAGGATCTTTAGCAACCCTCTCCCCACGTGCCCAAAATACGGTAGAATAGATCCCAACGGTTCAAACAAAGGAATTGAAATATGAAACAATGATCATGAAGCCTTATTTTCATCAAAATCACAGTAGCACCTCCTTTGGATGGCTGCCCACAAATAAAAATTGTGGGATTGGTAGAGCTAGAAAAAAACCTTAGATTAACACTACCACTAGAACCAAAGATTATTCTTCGCAACCTATCCCGATCTACTCGACTATATCAGATGACATTCATGAAACACTAGGAAAGCCATTAGGAGCTTATGACTTGATCAATGACCTAACCAAAACCTTCTCTCACATTTCCTTCTTAGATATGTTAAAGAATTCCCCTGCTCATAGAGCCAATTTATTAGAAGCACTAGGTCTTGGACATTTGATTAATGTCACCCCTCCTCCAGAAGCATAGATAAACCATATAGACTTTGATGTTTATCCTCCAAATAATCTTGAAAGAGATGTTGGATTCATATTTGACATCAACAAGATTCCCACGGATGCTAAAATAGCTCGTAGAGGTGATCCGGACTTGTTTTTACAAGTTTGGATTTACAACAACTATGTAAAATGTGTGATGATTGATGATGGGGTAGCATCAACATAGTCCCCTTCTCTTTCCTTCAAAAGTTAGGTTACGAGAGAGACAAATTTATCCTTAGCATGAAACACAATGAGAGGCCATGACAGATCTCAAAGAGGCGTTAATTAGAACTATAGTGTTGTCAGTCACCCTTGGACCTAAGACGGTTCTAACTAAGTTTTATATTATATATTGGGAAACCAACTATAATATGATCCTTGGCTATCCTCGGATTCATTGCATAAATGTGATTCCCTCCACTTTGTTTCAAGAATTAAGGTTCTGAATTTGGGGAAGGTCTTCGTGGCGCGGGTGGCTCAAAACCCTTTGACATATATCTAGATAATTTAAAGAGCAAGTTAGGGGCTCATTCTAAGTTTGAGCTTCCTATAAATCCGTTCAACAAATCTACAATCTCAACTCCAGCAAAACATTTGGTTCCTACAATGGAGCTAAAAACTGTGGGATTGATTGAAGGAGTTCCTTCCGCAAAGGACAAAACTGTAATTGTTGAGACAATGTCAATAGGAATTACAATAAGGATAGTCAATTTGTTAGAGAATGAACTACCCTTCTTCTTCCATTTTATTCCTTGGGTATAGGACATGCCCTGGGACTCGAATCTCTTCTGGTTTATGATGTATGCATGGTAGAGGTCTCGGAAGCAAGGGAATATAATACAAAAAACAATCCAACTTCAATATTCCCGAGATGATTGTTTGAACTTTAATTACGATGGAGAAAAGTGCCATTTTGGTGTTGGGGTAGGTGTGATACTTACCAACCCTCAGGGAAGGGTCATTCCCTTCTCCTTTAAATTGAATTTTGAATCCACTAACAATGGAGTAGAATATGAGGCTCTCCTTCTTGGTCTCATTGTAGCCAAAAGGATGGGTGCTCTTAATATTAGGGTATTAGGTGATTCACAACTAGTTGTAAATCAAGTATCTGAAGTATACGAGACTAGGGATGAAAATCTATAGGTCTATAAGACTATCATCCTTGAGTTAAGTAAAGTTTTCATTTCATTTCAATCGAGGTTATACCCAGAGAGAAAACCTCCTTGTTGATTCTATAACAACTTCTTCTTCTCGTTTTTCCCTAAGCAACAAGTTATAAGACACTAGCTTTACGATTTTAGTTCGTGCCAAACCTTTGGTTAAAAATATACCAACAACCCCAATTCTGGCTTATGTAGAAGCTGAGAATGAGTTTATTACTTTAGATTATGTTGAAAATGATGAAGCAATCATAGGAATTTTGAATGCCTACACAGACTTGCATCCTACTTATCATAAGAGTGGATTTTATCTCATCCCACACTCTTCCTCTTACTTTGGAGATTCAACGATAGACCCTTCCTCTACGGAAGGTCTTGAGGTTTATGAAGTAGAAGAGGAAGGAGACTTAGAGATACCTCTAGCCCTGCCTAAATTTTAAGAGGGTAATGCCTCCTTAATCAAAGGAAAAATTGATATAAACATCGAGATGGAGGAGGAACCAAAAATCTTGAAGCTAAGATCCTCTCTAACTCTAGAGGAGATAGAAATACATACCTCGAATCCTCAAGGAGCATGAAAAATATTTCACATTTAGCTATAAGGAAATGACGGGAATTACGCCACACATTGTAGTTCACAACCTCATCACTAAGCCATATGCTAAGCCAATTAAATAGAATTCGAGACCCATGAAGCCAAAGGTGGCCCTCATGGTGAAATAAGAAGTGATGAAACTCCTACAAGTGGGGTTCATCAAGCTAGTTAACTATTCACAATGGGTGTCTAATATCATCCCCATTCTCAAGAAGAATGGAAAAATTCACATTTGCATAGACTTTCGGGATATCAACAAAGCTTGTCCCAAAAATGATTTCCCATTACCATCCATTGATGTTATTATCGATGTAACATCTGGTTATGAATTTTTTTCTCTCATGGATGCGTTTTTGGATATAACCAAATCAGAATCTCTAAGGAGGATCAAACCAAAACTACATTCATCACTCCTTGGGAACATATTGTTATGTTGTTATGTTGTTCGGACTTAAGAATGTCTGGTGCCACATACCAATGGGTGATGACTTATATATTCCATGATCTTATCCATAAGATTGTGGAATCCTACATGGATGATCTTCTGGCTAAGGCCAGAAAATACTGCAATCACCCTGAGGTGCTTCGTATCATTATTTCTCACTTAATCGAATACGACATCACGTTAAATCCAGAAAAATGTGTATTTGGTGTAACATGAGGTAAGCTATTGGGATACATCATATCTTCATGAGGGATTGATGTAGACCCACCAAAATCTTAGTTGTCTTTGAAATGACTCCACCGCTAGATGAGTTTGGCATCAGATATTTTCTTGGAAAACTTAGTGTAATCGAAGGTTTATCCTTGATCTAACCTTTTCTATTCACCCAATCAACAATTTATTAAAAAATATTTCTGCATTGATTGGATGGAAGAGTGAAATGAGCATTTGAGTCGGTTAAATAGTTATTATTATCTCCTCCCACACTCATGCCACCTAATTCAGATCAGCCATTAATGCTATATTCACGAGCTACAGATGTCTCATTAGCTTACATGTTAGCTCAAGAAGATGATGATAAAAATAACGTGTAGTCTATTTTATTAGTCAAACATTGCTTAACTATGAGACGTGTTAGACATAGATAGAAAAGGAATGCCTTGCCATATTCTTCATGACAAAGTGCTTAAGAAATTACATGTTAAATCAAGGAACAAGGGTTATTGTTAAATCGGATAATCTGCGAGATGTTTCTCATACAAGGGTCCTTATCTAAGAAAGTTGGAAACTTCATTATTGTGATGGGCAAGTTTGAGTTAACATTTGTTAATCAGAAATCCTTCAAAGGACAAATCATTATGGACCAGGTTGGCTAATAACATGTTAGATGGAGGCAATCTAGTAAAGCTGGACTTCCCCAACGAATGTGTGTATTTTTTTGA
Organism: Taxus wallichiana var. yunnanensis; assembly: GCA_018340775.1. Classification (NCBI taxonomy): domain Eukaryota; kingdom Viridiplantae; phylum Streptophyta; class Pinopsida; order Cupressales; family Taxaceae; genus Taxus; species Taxus wallichiana. The sequence continues at coordinate 665,293,245 of CM031235.1, forward strand.
AACCAATCCTCCCATTTCTTCGTGCCCATGGTACACTAACATCATTAATTTCATATTGGATCATACATATCTGAAAGGGGTGACATTGTAACAAAAAGAATATGGTTACGTGTTATAACTATTAAGTATTTTATCTTGGAACAAGTGCTTTATCGTAGATTATTTGATGGAATGTTCTTAAGATGTGTTGATGAAGAATAATTTGAGAATATTCTTTCTGAATCACATAGTGGAGTATGTGGAGGTCAGTCGGTGGCCACGCCACTACTTAGAAGATACATCAAATGGGATACTTTTGGCCCACACTAGAACATGATGCGGTAGATTTTGTGTGTAAGTGTCATAAATGTCAAGAGTTCTCCCATGAGATCCACATACCGACATAGGCTCTGCAACCAATTGCAACACCATGACCCTTTTCCACGTGGGGCCTTAATTTGATAGGGAAGTTCTCTCCCTCATCAATAGATGGTCATAACTTCATAATCATGGCCATAAAATACTTTACTAAGTGGGTAAAAGCCATGCCTCTTACCACCATTCCTAGATGTGTAATCACTAAGTTCATTATGAACCAAATCATTTATAGGTATGGGGTCCCACAAGTCATTATCTCTGATAATGACACATCTTTCAAAAATGAGGAAGTACATGAATTATGTGAAAAGTTCAAAATAAATCACCATACGAATTCTCTCTATTACCCTTAGGCCAATGGACAAGTTGAGGCTACAAACAAGACGTTAAAATATATTCTCCTTAAGAATGTCAAGGAGAATAAATGAGATTGGAATTTAAAGCTCTTTCCAACCTTGTGGGCCTATTGAACATCGGTAAGAACACCGATAGGGGAAACCCACTTTCCTTTCATATTTGGTGCAAAAGTAGTTTTACCACTTGAGGTCAAAATACCTAGTCTTTGTATCTCACTGTAAGGAATTCTAGGAGAAGAAGGATATCGAGAGGCGCAAATCTCTCAATTAGAAGGCCTTAATGAAGTTAGGATCAATGTTGAACAATGGCATAAAATTTATCTTGATTGAATGGATCGAAAATACAATAAGAAAGTCTATGGTCATGAAATATATGAGAGAGATTTGGTTTTAAGAATTGATAGCTGAATAGAAAAAAGACTGATGAAGGAAGGAAATTTAGGCCCATGTGGTGGGGTCCTATCGATTAATAGAAGACTATAAAAATGGGAAATTTCACTTGTGTACACTAGAGGGTGAGGATTTTAGCGAATCAGAAACTCTCTTCACCAAGAGGTACTACACATGTTCTATTAACATTTCTATATGTATATTACTGCATCCACAAAGGCATTTTCATCTACAAGTTCATTTCCTAAATTTTTGATCAAGGGACTTATTCTTATAGAAATTCCTAAAAACTTCTGAAAACATTAGCAAAACATTCAAATCATATCTCTTCAAATCTTCACAATATCATCAATAGTTTCGAATCATTTCATCAATCCAAGCAAGATAAGACAAAGCTTTGACAATAACCATACCAAGGCCTACATACTTGGTTCTACTTATAGTTTCTTCTAGATTAGGTGTCTTTTCCTATAGTCTGTTCTAGAAGATTCATGGTGTCGCATCTATCCCATATACATCTCTTTGGAAATAAGAACATTCTAGACATTTTGCCTAGATAAATAAGTCAAATGCAAATCCATAGAAATTTTTTATTTTACACATTTCTTTTCCCTACCTACCTTCAATGTTGATCTTGTGTCTCTTACTAGTAATGTAGGGTTGGGAAAGGAGAGAAGTACCCTTACTCACCTATGCCTTATCCATGGTGATGAGCCCATACTTCCTACTGGTAGCATGGGGCAAGGTGTAGGGGGTATCTTTGAAAAAATTGAAAGATAGAAATAATTCATTCAAATCGAGAAATCATAAATCAAAACAAAGTGATTTAGATGTCCAAAATTCCAAAAGAGTTTAAAACCTCAAACCCGGATGTTGTCAACCAAGTGACCATCTATGGATCTAAGTCTACATAAACTAGAAAGTAATTCACATTTTAAACTATGAAGCAAAATTGAATATAATGAGGTTGTAGGGTATCAATTTGGTTTTTGTTGAAACCATGTCTTTCTCTCATCATTACCATTCAAAAAATTTCTATAGCTATGCCCCTTTTGGCTCTTGGTGTTGAGCCCTCGATTTTACTGGTTATATGGAGTTAGGATTGGGGAAAGTTTGTTCTCTTATCATACCACTCTTTTTCTAATTTTTTCCAAAACAATGCAAAGTACCAAAATTACTTAGAGAAACTAAAGTTCAACATTACATTGTGATTGCATTATCATATATAAGTAAAAAAATTAAAAACCATTATGTTAGAATTCATATCAACGCACACATTCTACGAAAAGCATATAAAATGGAAGTTCTAAACATATAGAGTACACATGTGAAGTGAGCCAAGAGGAAGTCAACTCAGATACAATGAATTACCGAACCAAAAAGAAGAGTTTGTATATATCATAATAAATCAAGTTTGTATACAATGTCATCACATGCTAGGCGTGGTCAAAATGCTTGCAATGAGCCCAAAATATACAAAAAAATCATATAATGTCTAACAAAATCACAACCAAGAAATAAAAGGCCCATGACCTATCAATCCCTGTGGGATCCCTAAGATGGTGCACGGCTGCGTCCAAGACTCCTACTATGGCTACGATGATGAGAATGCACTGAATGGTGGGAGTGTTCATGGTGGCACCAACGGCTTTGGTCTCACTACGATAACGATTCCACCTCATCAAATTCTTAGTTGTCTCATATGTGGTCACCTGAGTATGGAGAGAAGTCATAACCTCTTCTGGCCTCCAGATGGGTGAAAATACATCGAGTGTGTCTTCTAGATGCAAGTAGATTTCCTATATCCTCGGTCGCCTTAGCTCTCGAGTCTTCCCTAAAGGGATCAGCAAGGTGTCCATGCACACCCATTGAATAATCTCTCGCCACTCCCGTAGTCATTGCAAGAAAAAACAAAGAAGAAATGACGAGTTAGAAAGTTATAAAAATAAAACAAAAAGAAATACCAACTAACATTTCTGACTAACAAGGTCAAGAGAAGAGGATCAACATACTCAGTCTCCAAGCATCCATGTAGGTTCATTGGCTGATGTTACTTCATGATGGTCAGGGGGCCTACCTAAAAGCGAGAGGCAAGATGTTGTCCCATCACAGATTCATCATCCCCCTCTCCATCATAAAGAAGTGGTCCCTCAAAGACAAGTGTCTCCTCTTCTATGGTTTCCTCCTCCCGCTCCACTCTCATAACATCCCGAGTATCATACCACTTAGGATCACTCTTCTCCTCCATGTGGGCTACCTCACCACCTCACCACCCAATCCCTCGTCACCGAGCCTCATCTCTCGCCACTCTCCTCTCCAGCCAAATCCTCTCTAGTCTCATCCCCTGTATACTCCTCAGAGTTGGAGTCCATGTCTATGGGCTTGTCCTCCTCTTGACTATGAGAAAGTGCAGCCTTAATCTAGAGTAAGGGTGCAGGAGAGGTACCAGATTCTGTTAGGAATGAACAACTCACCTACCCGTGATAGGTACTCTTGGAACCACCATTGTCACACCTAGATATTTGGGAGGCCCCTTTTGGGCCTCCTTCATGGTCCTATACACAGTTCTACTAGGAGAATCATATCAATGTAAGGAAGAATGGACTAGTAAGGAACTCATCCAAATGGGCGAGTCTCAAGCTTCCCCATCCTATCAACTAACTAACTAGTAGTGGAACAAGCCGCCACTATGGTCCCATCTTGTCCCCACAACCTTGCCATGTCCTGGTATGGGGTGGCCACCATGTCTGTTGTGGTCAAAGAATCCACTGTCTGATGTGACACTTTGATAACTATCATCATTGTCTATTTGATGGCCTTGGTGGCCCCTGTGTCTTGTCAGATCGGAACTCCCCTCCCATAGGGGATGATCTGCTCATACACCCAACTCATAACCAATGTGGGGTGGCTCAAAGACTACCCCTGTAATTTGATAATCCGATACAAGTCATGATAAGTACTACCAAGTATATATGCTCCTTAGGCATAGATATAACCATGTGCCTTAATTTGCGTAATAATGAGAGCCCAACAATAGAGTAGTGTATCACCTCCCTGTCCTTGATCAACCACAAGGCCAATATACCCATGATGGCCTTGTAGATAGTAGGGATGGGAGTAGTAGGAATGGATCAGACCTTAATCCCCTTCTTCGAACCAAAGGAAACTGCGACATCCCCCATATAGGTGGCCCATAGAGTCATCGTGGCTCGGATCCTGCTGTCTCCAAATTCAACCATCTGCCTAGTATCAAAACCCCAAGAATATGGTACACATCCTCTAGGGTGATTGTCCACTCACCCCTAACACCCGAAAACTAGAAGGTATTCCATTCTGCATCCCAATAAGAGAATAGGTCACATAATATGTGACTAACAGGAGTAACATGGGGCACTCGTGTAATCCTCCATATGCCTACTCTTTGAAGAGTATCAGTCTCATCCTGAGTCAACTGATCTAATATCACTGGGAGCTAGTCATACTCCCTCTCATAACTCTAACGGATATAATCTTCCTTCTTCTCCATCCGCAAAAACACAAAAAATAGTAAGTTAGTGACATATTTTGAAAAACAAGCTCATCAAAAACATTAAAAATCCAAAAAAATTAAGCTATCATGGAGTTTTGGTCATTATGTTCAAAACTGCTGCCCTAGTAGGGTGGCGGTCCTTAACATATTTTTAGTACAACTTTGTTGCCCTAAAAATGCTCAAAAATGTAAAAAGACCATTGTAAATGAAATAAAAGACTACCCTATGGGCACCCCCTAGAGACTCATTTAAAACAAGAAATTTCAAAAATAATCCCCCCTAGGCAAATATTTTGACATTTTAAGTTTAAAAACACACAAGTGAGGAAAACTAACCTAAGACCATGTTGGTCGATCTCCCACTCATGGAGGCATGATCACGATCTCACAATGAACATTTTGACTATTATTTCGATGAAAAAGGTCAACATGGGCCCAGAGCTAAAAAATCACCAAGTCGATATGTGTAAATGAATTCAAAAATGAGTTTGTTTTGACATATATATGTTCTTATAACTTCATTTTGAGTGCATATGTTTGTAGGGATGCGAAAGATGGCGTAGGTATATTTTGATGGCTTTGCACAAATGGTAAGTCCTATTGTCATTTTAATTTGGTATTTATTTTTTGATATTTTATCTATCTGCACTTTAGTCTTCTCTTCATTTTGCAGGTAGTGGGAGTTTGGATGTTGACATTTCGACACACAAGTGTGTTAGGTTTTAATTCCCCATTTTGGGAACGTCATACTCAAACTCTACGTTTTACATCTTTTCATGGCTAACACACTTCTCCGAGGGGGAAATATATTAACACCCAAAATTACATGTACTACATTATCATAAAATGGTTATAAAAGTCCCTAATGATGATTCATGTCCTTTCAGAAGGTGTTTGAGTTCCTAAACCCATTCGTAGTGTATGTTTGTAGCCTATACATCCTTACTTAGCTTCCCATTTAATTTTGTACATGTTATGGCCTTTAGTGCCAGGACCATCACCCCCTACTGAGCAAAGCACCCCGTGACCACCGCCCGGGGGTCTTGCACTTTTTTCTTGAATTCTCCATGCATGATTTTAACATGCGTGATTTCACTTAACTTGACTTCTAGGGCAGCGTTTGTGAACTAAATTTCCTAAAAATAGTCTTAATTGCTTGGTATTCCTTCCCTATTCTATTTTTAAATATATTTAATTATTTTGAACTTCCTCTTCATCCAATGGTTTGGAACTCCAAGGTTGCCTTGTGCATGAAGGCACATCCCAACCAATTCCTATATATTCAATGCTTGTATTCAAGAAAAGGTCCTGAGAATTTTGTGTATCTTGTATAGTATTACTGCCATAATCATGCTAGAAATTACATAGCCAAGCTCTATTCACTTGTGCTATCTCTCTTCCACCTGCATTACAACCAGATTGCCTTCAAGATGCCATTGCTCAATCGCCTTCTCCTGCTGCTGCATTTGAATTCCCAATTCATTGGACTCATATGGATTCACAAATAAATAAAGGGATAAACTAAGGGGACAGATACATATACAACCATATTTTCTAAAGCTCTTGCTTATCTAGGTTGAAATTATTTGTTTGTTTGCTTCATTTGTCAAGTTATCAATTCTGAGTTATTCATTTCAAATACATATCAAATAGAGTATCAAAATTGTTCATTTTGGTTAATTAAGAAATTAAAAATAGAGAAAATCATTAGAAAGCTTGCTCTTTGACATTACCAGGGAAGTAGTGGGAACAATAGCTTTTCTAGGGTTATGATTTTTTCTCTACCTCTGAGGTAGGGTTTGAAGGGTTTTGATTAAATTAGTTTAGTTGTTTTAGATCTAGATTCACATACTTGCATAAGTAATTAACTACAACTAGATGATTGCTTGTATTTAATTTTATTTATTAGATTAGAAGCATTGTTTAAAAACCAATAAAAGATCAAAAATATTTACTTTTATTAGATTATTTTTCTTCCATTGTTTTGTTCAGATATCTTTGTGAAAATACCAAAAACATAGATTAAATTTCCTTTGATAGTTAGTTTGATTTATTGAAATCAATTCAATTCATTCCGCATGACCATTAAAGGTCCACAACAAGAGAAAATGTTCATTTGTGATCCATTGGTCCCATAACCCAATGGGCTAGAATTGTTGACCGACATTGATATAGGTTTACACTTGTTATTTTTACGCACACCTGCTAGGTATTATGAGAAGATAGAATAATTAAACACATTAAACATTACAGCTAATCAAGCCTACGATTATTGGACTACTCCTGAAATAGGGCTTGATTATGCATATGACCATACAAGGACCACAACCTATGCGAGTTCATGGTTGCGATCCCGTGTCCCACAACCCAAAGATCCCACTCGACCAATTAAACATCGACACTAGTTTGTGTGCATTGGTATTTAAATCATCACCACTTCCACCTGACATCATTGCAAAAATTTCAATATTGAACATAATAGTCGGGTAGGCTAAGGCCTTTTGGACTAGACTTGAAAACCTCCCATAGTCCCTATGGTTTCATTACACCTCTCATTCTCACTTCCATGACCTTGTCTGGAAATCTATACGAGGCATCCGCAGCCACTTTCTATGTTTTCCACAACAAGTAGATAGAATCTTGACAAATCTCAATATTAACTGGAGCCTCTAAGTAGATATTCTATCTGACCAATCCATTACACCACTTCAGCTTAGAATGGCTTTCTTTTCCTTAAAATCACAAATTTTGATATTGCGTGTTGAAGATATAAGGTTTCCTTATTAGTTTGTTCATCGTTACTAGAATCACATCCATTTATATTCTACACCGGCTATCTTGGCATGACCTCGAGAAGTCAGGTACGAAGAAGGTCACATGTTTATTTTATTTTGTAAAGATCCCATTTATTTTTTAATTGTGATTCTATCTACCCAAACGCGCGCGACCTTTGTATGCCACTGTCTTTAGATGATGTTCATTGTGTGGTTCATGATCCTAATCAGGTTCTTGTTTGTTAATTCTGCCAGACCATTGCCTTGAGGATAATAGTTGGAAGAAATCTTCAGATAGATGCCCGATTTAGATTCCAATAAGTGAGTTTAGTGCCAAGGAAGGATTTTTCATTATCAGAGATAATGGTTTGAGGAATGCCAAACCTTGTGAATATACCTTCAAGAAATTCAAGAATGAATGACTCGGTTGATTCCTTGAGTGTGATGGATTCTATTCATCCGGTAAAGTAGTATGTAGCTTTTAACACCCATCTATGTCCAATGCTTAAAGATGGATTGATCATTCCTATGAAGTGTAGACCCTATTGTGTAAATGGATGATCTGCTTGGATTGGTCGGAGGAAGTGCTACCAATCTATTATTTCCTACAAAGAAAGTGAATTCTTTGCATTTTGTGAACCACTTGTGTGCATCTACAAACAAGTTTGGCCAAAATATATCTGCCATTATGATTTTCATTGCTATTGTCTTGGCAGAAAAGTGTCCTCTAGAGAATCCATCGTTAAATTTTGCTAAAAAATTTTAGTCAAATAGCTTTGTTTGTACACCTTAACAACATTCCTTCAAGGTTCTTCTTGAAGAGAATTCCATCAATCAAAAAATAAGGGATATATTATAACCTCGGATGTACTCTCTTTACCTTGTATAAGTTTGGGAGGGTATGCACCCTCAGAAAGGAATGTGATCATGTCCTTCATCCAATCGTGTGCACCAGGATCTGTATTCTGCTCAAGTTTTGTGCACAGGAGAGCTTCATCAAGAAACAATGAAGTCTCAAATTCATCATGTGCGTCCTCAAGCAAGGTGCTTACAGAGCATGATACCTCTTACCAACTTTGTGGATTTGATAGTCACATCATACTCCATGATTTTGGTCACCCATCGTGCTCTCTTTTCACTGATTTCTTCTCCCATGATGAAGTCTCTAATAGAAGAGTGGGAGACTAACACTTTGATATGATTTGTGGCAAGCATACTTTTGAACTTCTTCAAAGACGTGCATTATGGCATAGACTTGTTTCTCCATATGACTATATCTTAATTTGTAATCCTTTAGCATCTAGTGAAATCCACCGTTATTCCATCCTTTGTTCATTTTTTGTGTTAGGATAAGCAAAGTAACACTCACATCGTGCTATAAGCATACAAGATAAAATCCTTTGAATAATTTGGGTTTAGGAGTGTTGTACGTAAGAAATCTCTTGCTTGATTTTTTTAAAGATTTATTTTCCTTCGTTGTCCATATAAAAGGTATGTCCCTTCTTGAGCATCACAAAGTGATGGGCCAAACCAGTCCTGCAGTTAGGAATAAAATGCCTAGCAAAATTGATCGTACTCAAGGAAGGACCTGCAAAGCCATTTTGTGCGGCTGACAGAAAATAGCTAGGATGGCTAAAATGTTCTCATGATCTATTGTGATTCCATCCTTTGAAACCACATGGCCCAAGTGCTTGACCTACGCCACTAAAAATTACACTTCTTGGGGTTAAGAGATACCCCATACTTCTTCATCTCTCGAAGAATTTTTCCGGGTGTGTGTCATATGATCCGCGCTCTACTTTGAGAAAACTATAATATCATCAAGGTAAACCAAGATGAACTCATTGATGTAACCTTTAAAGGCAATGTCCATGGCATGCTAAAACACCATGCCCATGTTTGATAGACCAAAGGGCATCTTATGATACACAAATGTTCCCCACTTGGTTGTAAATGTTGTTTTGAATTGATATTATTCCTTGACTAGGATCTGATTGAAACCTGAATACCCATCTAACATTGAGAATATTTTTGTGCTGACCATAGTCTATAGAATCTAATTCACTAAGGGTAAAGGATAATGATCATTTAGAGATGCATTGTTCAAATCTCTAAAATCAACACAAAGTCCGAACTCACCATTCTTCATGTGCACCAGAACTAGATTCGCGACCCGTAAAGTACTTGATGGGAACATGTACCATCCACCAATGCCTCATACTCTGCCACATTGTTAGAACATGTAATCTACAAATTATGCACAAAGAATAATTTCTCATCCTTAGGTTAAATGATAACAACTCCTACTCCTGCATCATTTCGCTTCGGATATATTAAAGTATAACTTCCATGATTTGACGAGATTCTCTTCACTTTTCTTGAGCATACACAACATCACAACTTCTTCTTCAAGAATGTAGTAAGTACCAAGCCTAGTTTCATAAGCTTCTAGCTCTTCAGCATATGGGTCAAATTTATGGTGCCTCTCTACCCACTCATCAAGTACTAGACCAAGAATAGAAGGTGGAAGAGGCTGCTCTTTAAAAACTGAAGCTTTTCCTTCTTGGATTAAACCATTGGCTTGGAGAGGGGATGGTACATATGATTCTACATGATAGGAAAATATTGGCTCAGCTTGTATGATAAACCGGGTACCATACCTTGTCTTGAGTAACATATGGGTCCAATCAGAAAACACATAACCACCCACTTTAGCATTAAAATCTCTTGACAAACATAAGGCAAACAAAGGGGGAAAATAAATGATTGACACATCTTTAGTTATTGTTAGACTTGGACATGCATGGAGGGTTAACTCAAGAAACTTGATGATTCCTAGGGTAGTGACAGTTAAACCATCAAGTTGCAAGTCTCCTTTTGTCAAGGGGCTATACTTAATACCTAAGACATCAACAATATTCTTAGGCATGGAAAAAGTGCTAGCACTTGAGTCAATCATGCAGATTGTGGAAAAAATGTGTTCCTATGATCAAAGACCTATATAAGGGTGGGGTTTTAACAACTTTACTTACTTGTTTTTCCTCTTCTTGGTAGATATTGATAGAAGCGCACAAATTTTTCATGGATAGATCAATGTGGGGGTTGTGCGAGCTTTATGTAAAAATTCATGTTGGGATGGAATAGTGAGTGCATCCCACATTGTGACATTTATGTTTGTTTTCTTTATCTAGCAAACAATGCTGAATGGAAAACCCATTGAATTATACATTTGAGGAACAACAAAATCCTTTCTTGGTTGTTTGGGTATAGAGGGTGAAACCTTCATTGGCACAAAGGATTGACCTACCAAAGGAGGGACATGCATCACTTTTGCAGGATATTTGCATTGAGTCTCATGTGTTGGTACTTGGGCACTCTTACTACTTGGATGTCTTAGTTGCTACCTTTTTTTTTGAGGGTTTGCTTATGTTGCTGGAATTATGACCTACACGCTAGACTCAAGAATTCTCTTCTTATATCTTGTGTTGTCCGCAACTTGGGTGCGCGGTCTGCTTGTATCCTCTATAGCTTGGTTGATTGTAAAGAATTTCTCAGTACCAAATAACATAAGATTTACCTCTGGAGGAGCTTCTGGCCTTTCTTGGTTATCTTCTTTAGGCGTGCTTGTTGAATGATCACATTTAGAAGCGTTACGGATCATGTAGGCTTGCGTGTGTAGCATTTGTGCAATGATATTGACTATGAGACATTTTGAATGGAAAACACCATTATGAATCTTACATCATGTTGTTCTAGATTGGGACAAGTGATTGACTTGTGCTAAGTGATGGAAGAGGCTATGTAGGAGGAATTACTTGTAAAGACAAGTGCACATTAACATAACATCTATCATTTTGTTGGTTTTTTCCATATCTTTAATTCCCATAATGATTCCACCAAGGTTGATTTATCCTACTTTGCACCTAATTGGAACCACCTCTGTAGGCTTGTGCCTACTACTTTTCCAATTATATGACCTTATTGGACAAGTTTCTAATCAGGGCCTTCAATTCATCATATTATTTTTGTTGTGCAGGAGAGTAGGATGTAGATTCAATTGTTTGCATGCTCGTATTGGATACATATCTAGGAACAAGGGTGTAGGATGCCTAGGCATCGACTTTCTAGTCTGAATGAGACCGTTTTATGCCCTTATTGTAATTTTGTATGCATCGTAGTAGGTTCTACCTCCCATAGATTGAATCGTGATTGAAATATCACTATTTAAATCTCTTATATAGCACAAGAAAGCATGTTGGGTTGTAGGTCTTACCACTTAAGGAATTTTGTCCCAATTCTTCTAGAATATGATGTTAAAATTAGTCATCTACCCGTTGGGCGCACACTTTGTTATAGTCAAATGATCCACCAATAGATGATCTCTGATTTATCTTCAAAGTAATTACATAGAACCATTCCAATATCATCCCAAGAAGAAATAGATGTAGGTATTAGGCCACAGCCCATCGAGTGCTTTACCCTTGAAAGAGGCCTTTAAGTAACTCCGACAACAACATCATCATGAGTAATAAGGTAGACAGAGCGAACATTGACTACATCTTGAATGTGTTCAATCGGGTAACTTGATATTATCCGATGAAGTAGGGAATTCTCTTGAGCATGGCCACTATCATATCATGCTAGTAATTAAGATTGAGTGGGCTTCCGCTAGTTAAACTGGTGAAGATCCTTAGAGGAGGAGGAGGTTGAAGTGCCATGGTAGGGTGCACTTACCTATTTTGAGGAGGTGTAGAGTGTGTGCGGTATGCTAGAGATGGGGATGTGCACATAGAAGATATGTTGCGTGTGCTTCTCGGTGAAAGTTGGAGATATTCAAAGGATCCTTCAGCTGCAACACTCTATCTAGTATGCACTCTTCTTATAAAATTCACTCAAGACTACCAAACAAGAGATTTAGAAATTTGGGAGTCACCAGATGTGTTGAAATAAGCCTCCAAAGACTGAAAATACTAAATTCACACACCCAAACTTAGTAATATGAAATTTAAGCTTTCACTACTGGTCCCACCGGGCGTGCCAAAAACTATTGGTCATCAAACTTACACCCATGTCTCAGATCTAGAAGAACCAAGTCATTTGAGACAACAAGGAATCATCTCTAAGTTGGACACCTTGGATCCTTATTCACTTGGATAAGGACTTCATATTTCTATATTCTAAGTCATAGATCTCTATATCTGGTTCGTGCATGTGCATATCGACCTCTTTTTCCATTACAACAGTTATGTGCATTTTTGGAAATAATGGAAGCATTGTTTTGTGATTATTCTTTGTCCTAAACATGTTTACATTATTTCTCACCTTTATTTTACCTTGTGTGTAAGTTGTGTCACTCTCCGTCCTTGTAACTCCATTTTTAGTTGTGTTCCATTAAACTAATCTGGTTTCAATAAGAACAAATAGTGTTCATCCCTCTTTTTCTAGTGCTATCGCCTTCCTTATATTAGTTTTCCATTCTATTATCCTTTTATCCCTTGTCCCTTGGCATTGTTAGCTTAGTTTTCCCTTTTAGCACTATGAGTAGCAATATCAGTAGAAATATATAGAGGAACCAACCTTCTCCAGAGATTTGTCTCAAGTGCGCAAGGTCCCACAACTTGTAGATGGTTCCATTGTCCTCTAAAATGACTTGGTTTTTCTAGATCCAAGACACGGGTGCAAGTTTGATGACCAACATGCCCATTCCTAGGATGTTTACTACATCTCGGCATAGGTCACCACTTCATTTTATTCTCTCGAGGGTGTTCATCACCTTCACACACAACATCACAAATATCTCCATCACCGACATATTTTTTTACGCCATAACATTCATCATATATTAATCCATTGCATGCAAAAAGAATTCATTCACCAACACAAAATTTATTTATTATACCACCACTACTAGATCATGTTCATACACGTATATCACCACAGGAATCATATGGAGGACCTTTGTTGTTCACTGTCATTGGATAGTCCATTCATTTAAACACACTTGGGGGCATAACACTCTCACAATCCCCCTCACCTTATCATTAACACACCTCTCATTTTTGCATTATCATACATCCATCTCATAGCATAAGCATACTCATCCACACCGTAGCCTCAACCATTTCCCGATGACATAATTTTGTGCTTTGGCTCACAGATTGACTATTTAGGGCATACTACACATGAACCCCACACACTACATGATAGGTACTACACATTGTGTCTCTTCACACATTTTACAATACATCTCACATTTCACACACTACATCTTCATGTTCCTTTACATCATTACTATTTTGACATTTACACATCTACACATCATACATTATCTATACATCATATATCATATTATTCTTTATCATATATACTTACTCTTCACGCATATCACATAGTGTGCATATTTACACTATTAGGCTATCTACACCTCTTGCATTACATTCTATATATCACACATTACACATTTTACACATCATATGATCGTCTCTTATCATCATACATACTACATCATATTATACATACTACACTCACTACCCTATGATGCACTCTAGTTCCTTGGTCTATACTAGAATGCCAAGGGTTTACTAATAAAATGGAAGTTATCATCCTTATAGGTTCATCATTCAACCTCCTATCATATGAGATTATGAGGCTAAATGTTCATCCATTCCTTCATCACGTAGTGGTGTATGCTTTAGGCTACATCACCACTCCCTTTATTCATCTTGTAGTGATATATTCTTTAGGCTACATCATCACTCCTTTTATCATCTTGTCGTGATATACACTTCAACTATAGGGTCATGTGCACACTTAATCGTTAGGTCATATATCATCAACACATATACACACTCATCACAATGCATTACACACAACCCACCTCGACTATTTCCCAATGATGCACTCTATTTTGTTGTAGTTTTATCATTTGTTTCAAATTAATGATGTTAGATACTAAAGAAAGATAAGAAACTCAAAAAATGGAGGTTTTATGGTACCTCAAATATGTGATATGGATGAATGGGCACAAAATGAATGATCCTCTTTGCTACAAACTGATGACTTACAAACCAAGGAAACTAAGAGGGAAATAGATTAGATGATAGATGGGAGGTTACTCGAAAAATTTGGATTCAAGAATTGTTAACATCCTTGGAAGATGTCAACCCCGTGTTTTGATAAAGAAATAATAATAAAAAAGATAATATGCAGAATCTAAGGTACATAGAAACTAAAAATATAAAAATGTAAGGCACATACAAATCTAATCTAAATTGAACTTGAAATAAGTTTACCCGACTAGGTTGACGGTGACCGGGTAGTAGAGGGGCAGTCGAAGATGATTTGGGTGTGTGGATCTAAATAGTAAGATAAATATGGAGACCTATAGAGGTCTAAATGCAAACTAAATATAACGAAGCTTGTAGATGCCGAAAATGACTTGTAGAAGGGAATATGAGGCGATAATACAATAAAATTTTTAGAAAACAAAAGTTTAGATATATTGGTTGGCAAATAGGACTCGGAGTTGACAATAACTAGGTACAAATAGGTTAGTTTTACTACAATAGAGAAGCGGGGTGATGGATGTGGCAAGATGAGATAGAAACAAAAAGAGATGGGCATTGGGAAAGGATCTATAGATAGAAAACACAAGGACAAATGGTGGGTTGACAATAACTTTGGTGAGACGACGACTATAACAAGGTATCAAAAGGTTGAATGTAAATGAGAGGAATGGATGGCCTTCAAGTAAATAATGGAATGAACCGTTACACCAAAACCTTGAGGCATTAGTGAAACGCACACATGAGTATCATAACATCCCACCACACTTCCGTACCATGGACCCCGGGATAGATTTGTACTCATATAACGGACCATGTCCTTCCCTATATGAGGCCCGGAAAACACTACAATTCCGGCGTAGTCACCTATGCCCGGACTTGAACCCGGTGGTTTCTCTCGATACCAAATGGAACAAACCGTCACACCAAAACCTCTAGGCATTAGTGAAATCTACACATGAGGATCATAACAAATAAGCCAAAAGAGAAGGCTAATAATAGGACTCTAAGCACTCTTGAAGTTGTTACGGTCCCGTAATACAATAACATGATAATTACTAAATAAAATAATACAAGATGATGATACTCTCATGAAGGACACTCATGACTGATGCAAGCACATTAGAAGGAGATCCAAGAGGTTTATAACTATTATAGGAATTCTCGGGCATGATAAAGTGTTCGTAAGTCACAAGAAATCTTGTATGTTTGATGTATCTATCTGGGGAAGAGGGGAGAAGTGTAACTTAATAGGGTCGACAATGACTAGGCCGGTCATTGCCGACTATGAGAAAATTTCCCCAATGGGGCTAATTTTTGTTTTTGGTTGGGATTTTATGCATATAAGAATGGGAAAAGGAGCTTTAAAGCTTATGTATTGGATAAGGTTGTAGTTAGGGGATAAAGATAGGTAGGATAAGATCTAGGAAAAATCATAGGGATGTAGATTTAGGATAAAAGCATCCAAAATAGAAAGTCCATTAGGGCATAATGAATATTAATTAATTAATTAAAATTAATCAATTAATTTTTATTAATAAATATTAATAAGGATGGGATAATAAATGGGAATTTAATTAAATAAAGGGGGTCTAGCTAAGACCATGGTAAAATATGTGCACGTGGAAAGACAAAGTAGAGATATCTTTGAATTTAGGTATCTACATTTGCCCATTTTTGTTGAGTGGTTTAAGCTAGCAAGCCATGAGAAAAAAATGATGAGATAGTAAGAGTAGGATGAGGATTGACAAAAGTTAGATGATGATCTCCCCCTCAAATGGAAGAACGATGATGCCATCGGAAATTGATGACACATTTGAAAAAGGTAGATGATGAAGGGTAGACTAGTGAAGAAATATGGTTAAAATGATAACCAAGGAAAAATTCCCCAAGAAAAAAGGGTCACAATAACAATAAAAACTATGGTGGTGACTTCGATAACACTTCGGTATGGGAAAATTATGGTCTCAACAGAGATAATGACAATGTTCTATGGGATAGTGAGTGGGGGAAAATCATTGTGAAATTGATGCAAGCCAAGATGACCAATGGGTCATAGGAAAACATAAAAGCATGTGCAACTAAATGTGAAAAGTATGTGAAATCCTCCTTACATAAGGAATCGAGTGAAAATGTATGCATCCATAGGGGATGAAGATGAAAATAATGGTTTCCTAGCATAGGACATGAAAAATGGCCAAGAAGGTGAATTGAAAATGTGGTGGTTAAATAAGATGCCCCAGGGGAAGTAAGTATGGCTAGAAAGGTAAATAGGTAGTAAAATTCTGAAGGGGGGAATAAGTATGTCCAGAAGGTGGACTTTGTGCATGGTTTGGATAGGATTGGGAAATTAAAATGCCTGAAGATGGAGTAAATATGGCCACAAAGGAAAAATATGGAAGTGAATGATTAAGTAAAATACAGCATAGGCGAATAAGTATGGAAAACAAATGTGGAATTTGTGATTCAAAGGGGAGGATGAAAAGTATTGAAACAAAATTATCTAAAGGAGAATATAGATGGACACAAAGGTGGACTTAAGATGAGAGAGATTGGATAAGATCGGATGAGGTGTAGGATAAGGCACAACTTAATGATATGGACCTATAGGTACAAATGAAACTACATCATACTAAGGAATTCACAATGAAAAGATGCCTCTAATTGCATTGGAGGTAAACAAAAAGGGGAATCCAAGGAACATAAGGAAAATACCACTAAAACATATGTGAGCAAATAACCAACAATAGTTAGTCATTCTAGAGATCATAAAGGAACATGGATGAAAATGAACTCATAAACCTAATGTCAACATGACAAAGGGGTTTGAGATATAACTTGTACATGGGAAGATGGCTATCCATAAGTGGTGTTCCCTAAATCTATTCCCCAACTATGGGAAGGGGAAAGAGCAAACTGATCAATGTGGGAAGATTTCAATGCCATGACAAAAATAGTAGCCATATTTTGAGGGTATGGTCTACTTTATACATAATATAGATGGAAAGAATGATATATGATATCTCATCCTTTGAGGGATCGGTCTATTTCTTTTTATGTTCTTTTAACTTTGATTTGCATGCTTCTCTTTTTTTTTGCATGAACAACTATCCTTCAAGGGAGCAGTCTAATGTTAATAACTTTGATTTTTTAGAAGAGCATCCATGAATTTTGAATTTACATGGGGAAGAGCTGGGAATAGTTAGGTAGACCACATAGAAGGGGATAAGGAATGTAAAAGAAACACCCCTAGACTCTTTACATGGTTCCAATAGGTGAATAAGTGGGTGATGGACTTAATTATTGAAGAGTTATCACCAAAGGGGATAACCTATCCATAAGGAATATGTTACGGGAAGAGTCATGTGCCCATATTTAAGGTCGAGATCTAGGAATTTCAAGTAGACCATATAATTCCAAATCATCACAATAGAAGATAGAAGAGGCTAAAGTGGAGGAATGATCTAAGGATATGAGTAAGTTCTTACTAGTGGATTTTCTAAAAAAGGAATTGTCACAAGTGCAATGCGTTAAGAGGTTCCACTTTTGGTTTACCATCAAGGAGGCCAATCGATAGGATCTCAACACATACATATGAGTGATAATGTATGGTCCAATCCAATTGGGGGAAAACTTTCTATTTTGGTTCCTTTCTAGAGTAGGAAAAGATCATTGATGTAAAATTCAAGATAATATAAATTGCAAACTATGGGATATGATGAGGGAAGATAAAAACTATGCACTACCTTTTAAGGAATTAAAGAAATTATGCATCCCTAATGAGATGAGGAAATAGGATAAGAGGATATGGAATCTATGGTATACCTTTCAAAAGTAAGGAAGTAATAAAAATATGTGTATAAGATGAAGATGGCCTTAAATGGAAGACTTGGGATGAAATAAATGGAAAATATGGTGCCCCAAAAGGGGAAAAATATGGCCACAAAGGTGGACTTAGAATGTAAAGGATAGATAAGAAGATTTGGATTAAATAAGATTGGATAAGATGGATATGGTAAAATATGTGCAACACCTCGAAAATGAGGAAGCGAGAGATATGGCCACAAGAGTGGGCTTAGGATGGGAGTATGGTGCTAGGAAGAGGAAAAATATGGCCACAACAATGGGATTAGAATGGAAAAAGTGGTTCCCAAAGGAGGCACAAATATGGCCACAAAGGTGAACTTTGATGGAAATAGAGATGAATGGTCCAAAAACACGGAGCCCCGAGAAATCCATAAATATGGCCACAAAGGTTAACTTTGAACAAGAAAATAGGAATGGTCCCCCAAAGGAGGGAAAAATATGGCCACAATGGTAGGATTAGAATGAAAAATATTGAAACATGGTGACCCGAGAGAGGCACAAACATGGCCAAAAAGGTGGACTTTAATGAGAATAAAGATGAATGGTCCACTAGATATGGCCACAATGGTGGATGGTGCCCCCCGAGAGAAGCACAAATATGGCCACAATAGTGGGATTTGAAAAATGAGATGATAGATAGATTGGTTGGGTAAGATTAGATGAGATGGGTTAAATAAAATTGGATGAGATTAAAATAAAACAATGTCAAAAGTGAAGTCCCTTAACATAAAAAAGGGGGTTGTTAAATAGATAGGATATGAATTGATGTAGATGGGATGCTTAGATGTGAGGGGGTCAAGAACAAGGTGAGGATGCCCCCTAGTGAAATATATTATATCAATTTTGGACAAATTATATGTGGATGAGTTTATGGATGTCGAAGGAGTTTAGATGGGATTGTCTTGGGCTTGGATTAGATAGATGGTTAGGGGCCATAAGGGTGATTGGTAAGACAAATCTGTATCGATGAACAAAGAGGACCTTCTTTAGGAGGAATGTCATGTACAAGGAAATGCTAAGGGATGATGTGGATGAATGAGGATATTTAGACAATTTTATGGATTGGATATGAATTGGATTGGTCATGGATGGAGAAGGATGTTTCCCTTGAATGATGAAATCATCTTTATGAATAAGCTCATGGACAATGGTATGAAAGGCCTTACCATTCTCAATGTCGTGGCCCAGAGGGACAATGATAAGTGCATATGAGGTTGAGATTGAACCATGAAGGTTTCCTATTATGAGGATTAAAAGTTCTAACAAGAGGTAGCATGATGGCGGTTTAATAAGATGTTTAGGCTTAGGTGTGGAAGTAGATTAGATTGTTAAATTAAGTGTCTTGAAAGAAAAATCAATTTTAGGAAGAGAGTTAGATTGTTTTGATTGGGATTTATTATGATATGTTTTATATGAAGAGGCTAGTCCTAAAATAGATGAGGGTGTGTTTGGGATGGATTTTGTGATGTTAGATTGTTGAGGAGAGGTAAGATTAAATTTCTTATGAGGATACATAAGAGACCATTAGGGATGTTTACCAAGAGTCTTAGATTTTGAGTGAGAGGATTTACCTTTAGCAGGGATGAAAATGATTTCAACTAGTGGATTTGAATATTGTAGTGTACGTTTTGGATTGGTTGATGTAGGAATATTTGATTTTATAGAGGGAGAAAGAATCCCCTTGTGTTTGTCTTAGGTAGAGGTGCTTGTTTTATAAATTTTCCGAGGGGTATCATTGATATGTTTATAAATCGAGAAGATATGATTGGTGCGGTAGCGGTTATAGATGTGGATATGGTTGATGTTGAAGGGTTAAGTGTAGGAGATCGAGATAAAATAGGTGATGTTTCCACAGGAAAAGATGTAGGTATATGTGACGGAGATGTCAAGGAAGATGTAAGTGGGATTTTTGATGTAGTAGATATGGATGTAGTTGGGATTGAAAAGGAGGTGGGTATAATTGGATCATTTAGGGATGTAAATGATGTAGTGGTAGGTGTGTTTAATGTAGATGTGGGTATAGTCAAAGTCGGTGTGGTTGTGGTAAAGGTAGGGATAGATGTAGATGTGGAAAAAGTGGTAGAAGTTAATGGGATAGGTGTGATGATCATGGACATGGTTGATGTGGATGTGGGGGTAGGTATTAAAGAAGCCATAGAACAACGTATGAGATAGGGGAAGATGATGAGGTAGATGAGGTAGGTAAGGATAGAGGCATTTGATACATGGTATTGATTGAATAAGGGTTAAAATTGTATGATGTGGAAGGTAGGAATAGGTTGTTTAGTGGTGGATTAGGAAAGGGTTGTTTAAAGATGGAAAGGGGTGGAAATTGCATTGGTTGGGGGATGTATGATGTTGGAAAGTAGGAATGTAATAAGATGGTTGGGATTGGATGGGAAGGTTTGGTTATTGAGGCACATGAGGCATGGGAATAGGTTGTGAAGGTTGAATAGGTATGGTAGATGAAGCAAGGATGACATTGATATAAGGTGATGGGGGTGGAATAGGATTCATTGGTTAACATGATTGAGAGGTGGAATTACGAGAAAATTAGTCATAGATGGGGCTAAAAAGAGGACCAAGAGTAAACAAGGGTGTTGATGAAATACCAGTCACGAAAGATGTTGGAGGAGTGGTAGTAGTTGATGTGATAGGTATGGGGATTGTAGTTATGGCTGATGTAGGTGTAGGAGAGGTGTCAACATGAGAAGTGGATGGATAAGGATGTAAAGAATCTTGGCATGTTAAAGTCGAAGGGGATGTTCAATAGAATATTTTGGGTTTAATATGAGTATTTAATTTTTAAAGAGTGTAAAATTATGTAGATTTGGATGAGTGGGGTGAAATAGGATTCACCAATTGAGTGGATTGATAGGATTGAGAGGTTTCATGGGGTTTACGATGTAGGAAGTCATAGATGGGGCTAGAGGGAGGCACAAAGGTATCTAAAGGTGCATGAGATGGAGGTGTATTTGGTCAAGGTGTAATGGGATGATAAAAGATAAGTGGATTAGATTAAAATGGGAGATTTATTTGAATGATATGGTCTTTACAAAGTGTTGAGATATTTAATGTGGAATCTCAAGATTACTAGATAAAGTACTAGTATCATTAGATATATTATAATGTTTCATTCTCTGATTTTGAAAGGTAGTAATTATAGGTGTGAAATAAGAAAATATTTTTTTATAAAATGTGTTAACAAACAAGTCAAGTAGAAAAGTTTTCATTATCTGGATTTAAGCAAAATAAAAAGGGGGTGGATAATGAGGTACCTAGGAAAATGAAATCTAGATTTGGTTTCAAGTTGTTATGGATGGGGAGAGTTTCGGGTGACTTCCTATTGGTTGATGAAATCCCAATCAGTCCATTGGGTAGGAAGATGTCTGGATGTGTTGATTGATGTATGAATTTTAGGTTATGTGTGATAGATTGTGAGATGCAATTGATTAACCCTTACTTAAAATATGTTTTCAAGAAGGATGTAGAAGAGAAAGGTTTGTTTTAAAACCAAATCCAAAAGTGATCTCATCGATGTGGAAACACACAAGAAAATGGAAAAACGACACAAAAAGGAGAAAATAGGGAAAAGTGAGGAATACCCGGATAATGCTTTTCCTTTCTATCTAAAATTTTAAGTGAAGAGAAATCTAAGCAGCTAAACCCAACACGAACAAGAAAAAAGTGATGCCTTCTGCTATAATGTTAGTAGAAGAGAGAAGAAGCAAAAAATAGAAAGAAATAAAGAAGGATCACCTAAAGGGTGGTCCTATCTCGTGTGCCAATAATTTTTGTAGTTTCCTCATTCGTTTCAAATTAATGATTTTAGCTAATAAATAAAGCTAAAAAACTTAGAAAATGGAGGGTTTATGGTACCTCAAATGCATGATATGGATGAACAAGCATAAAATGAATGATCCTCACTACTACAAGATGATGACCTAAAAATAAGGACACCAAGAAGGAAATAGATTAGATGATAGATGACCCCGTGTTTTGATAAAGAAACGATAATAAAAAGGATAATATATAGAATTTGAGGCACACATAAATTGAAAAATGTAGAAATGTAAGGAACATACAAATATGATCTATTAAAATTGAAATAAGTTTACTCGATTGGGTTGATGGCAACCAGGGCGGTAGAGGGCGGGTTGATGGTGACTGGTTGAGTGGATCTAAATAGTAATATAAATATGCAGACCTACAAAGTTTGAAATGAAAAATAAATGTAACGAATCCTTTGGATGCCACAAATGACCTATAAAAAGGAGTATGAGGTAAAAAACACCGAAAAATGGAAGAAAACAAAATTTTAGATAGATTGGTTGGAAAATAGGATCTAGGTTGATATTGACTTGGGTGAAAATATGCTAGTTTTTATGTAGTAGAGAAGTAGGGTGATGGATCTAGAAATCTGAGACAAACAAAACAAAGATGGTCACTGGGAAAGGATCTGGAGATAGAAAACATTGTGAAAGAAGGTTGGGTCGATGACAACTTGGGAGGGGTGACCATGAATGTAGCAAGGTAGATTAAGGTCAAATGTAAATGAGAGGAATCGATGACCTCCAAGTAAATAAACTAAAAGAGAAGTCTAATAATGGGGCTTTGAGTGCTTTGTTGAAGATGATCTAGTCTTGCATGCAAAGGGGTAGATGCAAACAAGACAACAATAAAATGATAATTACTTGAATAATATAATACAAGATGATGACAATCTCACGAAGGATGTTCACGAGTGATGTAATCATGTCAAAAGGAGATTCAAGAGGTCTATAACTATTGTAATAATGCTCGGGCATGAGAAAGAGTTTACAAGTCACAATAAATATTGGATGTTCATATGCATCCATATGGGGAAGAGGGGATGAGTGTAATTTAATAGGGTCGATGATGATGGGTTTGGTTGCCATGATCATGCGAGGAAACTTTCCCCAATAGGGCTGATTTGTGTTTTTGTCATGATTTTGGGCATTTAAGAATAGGAAAAAGTTCTTTAAATCTTATGTATGAGATTATCTTGTTTAGGGATGAATCATGGGTAGTTAGGGGATAAAGATAGGTAGGATAAAAGCTAGGAAAAAGCATAGGGATGTAGATTTAGGATAAAAACATCCAAAATAGAAATTCCATTAGGGCATAATGGATATTAATTAATTAATTAATTAAAATTAATTAATTAATGTTTATTAATAAATATTAATAAGGATGGGATGGTAAATGGGCATTTAATTAAATAAAGGGGGTGTAGCTAAGACCATGGTAAACTATGCGCATGTGGGTAGACAAGGTAGAGATACCAAATTTAGGTGTCTAAACTCTCATTTATGGTTCATTCTAGACTGCGAGGGGGCATAATAAATTAACATCATTGCATACTCTTACATTCACTTAGGGTCATGCGGCTCCTATCATCCATCTTGCATTCCATTCCATTCATCCTTAATATATTGCATATCTTGGTTGCTTTTACTCTTACTTGTGTTTGCTTGTATATGGTTGTGTTACTACGTATGCTAGTTAGATCTCTTATATGTCATTTATATTTACCATACACACATGTAAATTCACATATTTCCTAGTGGTGATCACGGATACAAGTATCTTACATGTAACAAGGATGCTCACCTCCCACCACTCCTACACAATTTTTGGGGCATCCATTCGTACACTACATGTGTTAATGTTTCATTTTTACTCAACACTTTTTATTACTTGCTTATACACACTATTTATACATGGGTTATCTTTCTAACATGCTAATGGGTACTTCATGTGTAGTATTTAATTTATAGGATTACTTGCATCCATGGCTATCTCATTTGTTTGTATATTATTACTTGTCTATTTTTGCTCTTGTATATGAGAATCTCCATTTGTTTGTTTGTGTTTCACCATTATGGCCTTACACGTCTTGTGACATTGTGATTAGTGTCCCATGTTTGTAACCCACTTTGCTATTTTATTATTATCTTCTTACATGTTTACTTGCTTTCTAGATTCTAAATTGTCTCGCATAACATACACTTGTCTTTTCAAGCATGTTTTTTTGTTCTAACACTTGTTTTATAGCCTATTCTTTGTGGTCACCTTGGTTTATATCAAGCGCATGACCTTCCCCCTATAAAGCACAATTTATGTAGTTGGTCCTCTTTTGGGGCCACATTCTCCTATCAATGAAAATGCATGCACCCCCAAGAGGGGGTATCATTTGAGTTTTTACACACTATTCATTGCTTTCTACTAGTACAATTCAGTTCAACTTCTTTCCTTGACATTGTGGGTTATACAGTGGCTGGGTTTAGACCAGTCTATGAACCCTACACAAAAATTTTTATAGGGAAGATTGTCCTTAGCATTCGAGGATAAGTTAAAGGTTGCGAGGATACAACAGATTTCCTCCCTACACTACTTTAGCCAACAACGTCGGATCGCCAAAAAAACCTAGAATTACGAGAGATATCTTCACACATCTTTAGGGAAGTAATTATGGGTTGGAGAATAATGAAACTTTCTCGCTACAATTATTTGGCCAGGGTAGTATGAGATCACCCTAAAAACTTGCGATGCAGGATATCCTCTCTACACCCTTTCTCTCATCATGGATCAAGTGCACATGTTCCTTTTACATTTTTCATATTTCCATTTCAGTCTTTTCATTCAACATACATGCATTTTTACACATATATACATGCATATTTGACTACTTGATCATATTCTCCTTGCAGTTATGACCATATGAGAAGCAAGTAGTCAACAACAAAAACAACAACAAAAATGTCAAAAACAACAACAACATTCTCGCATTAGGACACACCTCATACTAACATACATGTACATCACACACATCAAAAAATACACACACATTTCCTCCATAGGTTCATTCTACTCACTTTTTACTCTTTTAAATCTTTAGTCTCCACACTCCATATTTTTTTCACTCCACTCTTTGTCTAATCCTTCGGCACACTTCTTACATCACTCTACATGGATATCAAGTACGCATCTCTATCTACTTTATGTTACTGAGTGTTCCACTCACCAACATAAAGTGCATGCAAATGTAGACACATAATCACACACTTTAGGAATTATTTAGTCTCGGTTTCATACTACTATTCATATGATTTTTGATTCAAGAAATTACTAATTAATCCATGTCCTTTGGCAATTTTACTTTGCTTTTGTCTTCACTTCCAACCTTGGCACATACTTGCCCGCTTTTTTGTTGTTTTGCATCATTCTACCTCTGATTTGGGTACCCGGCTACATACTAGGACGCCCAGTACCTTGGTCCCATTTGGGGTGCCTTGAGCCTTTTTACACTTTCTCACCACTTTTAAGGAACTTTCTAGCCATTTGAGATTTCTATCTTTTTAGTGGTCCACCTTTTCAGGGTTAATTATGAAATTAGAACAAGAGAACTATATAAATATAAAGTTATAACACTATAATGAGGACCAAACACTAAGAAATAATATCATGACCTAAGATTACATCCATCAAAGGCTCCATTTGCATCCATCTAGCTCCATCACAAGGCAAAGGCTAGTTCATCTACATCACAATGTATATGAGGGAGTTTTAATCTATTCAATCCACCATTTTATTACATATATACACATTTATTTCTTGATACTTTCACAAAGTGTGACTAGCACAAGAGAACCTAGGGCATGATCTCTCTTTCTCTCTCTCTCTCTCTCTCTCTCTCACACACACACACACACACACACACACACACACACCTGTAACTACATCAGGTCTAAGATGTAGTGCGGTGCTTAGTTAAGTAAGTCCACTATTGTCGGTCTTGAGGAAAGTTTGACTCCTTTATATGCATGTTTCATTTTTACATATTTGATTCTCGTCTTGGGGTTTAATAGGTGGTTCCTTATTGTAGGTAGTGACATCTGATCTAGCTCAATAAAGTTAGTGCAACAAGAAGCTAACATAGGTGAACATCTAGTGAAACCTCGGAGGAAGGTTTAAGGCTATATCCACATACCGGGGTTTCCATATCTCAAACTACAATGCCCACATGTGCCCCTATACCTCTTTAGGTACCCTATCCTAGCTAGAGAGCTCGGTTATTTACTTTCTTAGGCTTTTGTATAATCGTTTCCTCCTCCTATTTTCCTGGTTCACACTGCAACATACGTCTAGCACCTTCATCAAATTAGCTAAGATATTCCTAACCCTATTTTCTTATTAAGGTTTCCATTAGAGCTCAAATGTGCACTCGTCTCAGATCAAAAGAATCAGGGTTTGAGACAACATGGGACCTGTCTCTCAGTTTTGGGACCTGCGAACTAAAAAAGACCTTTGGAGAAGACCGTATTCCTCTATCTATCCTAATGCTAACACTACTCCTAAGAATTGAAATGAAACTATTTATCTCTTCTCTAAAATTCTAAGGGAATAGGGTGAGAAGGAGATACATAAATAGAAACCTAAACCACAGAGGTGATAAAACCAAGAAAATGGTTAATCACTCTCCACAAGGGAGAAAGAAAGATGGAAAACATGAGTTTGATGGAAAACAAATGTGCCATAGATAAGAACCAAGTAAACCTTGAGTTCCCAGTAAACAAAAAACACATGAAATGGAATCTACAAGTAAGGGAAATGCACAACATGCCAAAAAATGTGAATAAAAGGAAAGACGGAACCGAAATGATAAAAGGGAAGACAAAATTTCCACAAAATTTATCGCAAGGGTGCACAATCGATTACATTCATATCAAGAGGTAGGAATACATTATAGAGACCAAACTCAAGGTATGAAACTTGTAGGAAAGTCAACCACCATTTTGACATGGTGTTGTTACAACAAAAGAGGGATCTCTTTTTTAATGAGCAGAGCTCTTACATTTATAGAAAAGGAGGGAAGAAGAAGAGAAAGAAGAGGGAAAATTGGATTTTAATTTCAACCACCAACATTAATTTCTCTAAGAAAATAGGGCACCTTTGGTTATCCACTACAACACACCATTTCCTTGTTGGAGAAAAGATGGGTGCCCATACTACATTAAATGCTAGTAGTTGTGCCACCTAGAACTATATCTTTTACATGTTGGAGAACTATTCCACCTTTTTGCATATCTATCCTCGACGAAATTAAGGAATCCAATTTCCATGGCATAGAGGACGAAGAGAGATTTCTATTGATATAAGGGTTGCAAAAATCAGATCATCTGATCAAAGTGATTTTAGTCTTTCATAGACAACTGTCATTTTCATTTTATACGTGGATTTCTTCTTTCAGTCTTGTGCGGATGCACTATCTATTCTACTTGTCCTGTGTTCTATTTACTTGTCACATGACATTCAATAGCATCTATGGACTTCCTTTTCTCCATCATACAACCTTTGAATTCACCTTGTTACTGTGGTATTACTAACTTATTTTCATCTACGGTCTCTAGATGCCCCTGTTTTACGTGTTGCAGCTTTTCAACATCTGTGGACCCTTTTTACATCAATACATGACTTATCTAACCTCTGCAAAGGCATGCTCCAATTTTCTAGTGGATATTTCTTGACTTTGACGTCTTAATCTCCTTGGCCATGGTTTCCTAATATTTTTCCTCCATTATGTGACATTCATAACCTTGTCCGTGGTTGTCATTCCAAGTCTGCAAGGGATTCCAAGTTGTTCTATTTTTGCAAGGGGTGCAAAAATAAACAACAATTTCACATTTCTATTTAATTAGTTTCTTGGTTCATTTTCATAATGCATTTATCTATCATTTACTATTGTTCTTAGTATTATATTAACTTAGAATAATTCCCCATTTTAGTTAATCATATCCTCACATTCGAAGAGGTTGCATCGACTTCACGTAGGATGAGATCCATAAGGTTGAATACCAATGTTGTATATTTCCATCCTCTTAGGCACTAGAAGAGGTTACCGCAGCCTTGTTTTTGATACCACATACATAGCCTTGACATCTCATGACATAAATCACTTTGTTAGGGATGACATAGTCGGGTATTGATAAAAAGAGGCCATCCTTTCATTCGGACATTGGTATGTAGAAATATTTCCCAAATTTTCATCAACTAAGAGACTACCATTGGTAAATCATCAAGTGTGATAGGAGTTTGATCTCTTTGTGGTTAGCAATTAGGCCTACCATGAGTTTTAGGATATAGTGGAAGATTAGACACAAGAAAAGTTTGTTAAAGATCATATTCTCCATAGCATGTATGAAGGATTTTCATTTCCCATGAAGAAAATGGGATATGGAAGTAAAAGTACCACCTTCATTTGGTTGAAGTGTGTCGGGTCTATCAAGAAGCGAGGTCTTTTGACTTTAATTCAATGACCAATTCAGGTGGAAGGAAATTCATAGGTATCTCGATAATTACGAGCTAATGCTCTACATGGTGAGAAAATGGTTATGGTTCACTAGGAATGGTAATTTATTTTCCTTGAAAATGGAGCTTAATACACCGATGAAAATTGGAAGGAATGGCTCAGTGGCATGGATCCATGGGATCGATGATAATGTTATAAGGAAGATCTAAGTTAATGACATAAAATATTGTGTCCTACAGGATATACCTAACATCCATAGACAATATGATGGTTCCAAATGAATTTCACTCGAAAATTCATATGCCTTGATAGTTATCACATCCGGTTCTAGTTCATTTGTAGTATGTCCCAACTATTTTACAAGTTTTACTGTGTAAATATTAATACCAAATCCATTGTCCACAAGTACCATTTTTATCTTCCTATGAGTAATGATCACTTCTATAAATAGGGGTAAAATGTGTTTTTGATTATCTAGTGGAATCTTGTTTTGTCTAAAGATGATGTGTTTAGATGGAGTGATTTACACAACCAAGGCTTGGAAGTGTAAATTTTCAATGTCAAAAAATGGTTATGGTTCACTAGGAATGGTAAGTTATTTTCCTTGAAAATGGAGCTTAATACAACGATGAAAAGTGGAAATAATGGCCTATATGACATGGATCCATGGGCATCCAATGATAATGTTATAAGGAAGATCTAAGTCAATGACATAGAATCTTGTGTCTGCATGATAGGCCTAATTTTCATAGGCCATGTGATGGTTCCAGATTAATTTCACTTTGAAAATTCATATGCCTTGATAGTTATCACATCAGTTCTAGCTCATTTGTATTGTCCCAACTATTTTATAAGTTTTACTTGTGTAAATATTAATACTAGATCCATTGTACATAAGAACCCTTTTTATCTTCCTATGAGTAATAATCACTTCTATGTATAGCGGTAAAATGTATTTTTGATTATCTAGTGGAATCTAATTTTGGCTAAAGATGATGTGTTTAGATGGAGTGATTTGCACAACCAAGTCCCGAAAGTGTAAATTTTCAATGTCGAAATAAATCTTGACTCTGGAGGACTTTATAGAGGATATCCTTATAAATAGTATATATCTTGAGAAAGTCTAAGATATAAATATTGGTGGCTGTATTCTCACTTTGTTCTAGGAGATCATAATGAGCATCCAAAGGAGTAGATAGAGGGGGTCTTGAGATAGTAAGATGAGTGTAACATGTTGTAACGACACACTCCCGTGATTTGATTTTGAGAGTATATATAAGGGTGTAAATGGGATGCACAAAGTCAATGAGATAATCGTGAGGGATTGGAAATCTAACCAACAACTTGATTAATATTATTTCCTTGATAGGATTGACCTTGATCCATCTTATTTTCATTGTTTTTGTGCTTGGGGAATGATTCCTTATAAATTCCCACCTATTTTTTATAAGTTTTAGAGGACTCTTGGGAATCAATCTCAATGTCTCCTTGATCTAGGAGATATTTAATGAAGTTTTTCAACTTCATGCATATGTTTGTAGCATGTCCTTTAACAAAATGGTATGCACAATATTCATGGTATTTGTACTATGATGGTTTAGATGCATCTTTGGAAAAGGGTTTAGTGATGGGGAATGTGACCATGTTATTTAAATATAGTTACGTTAGGATAGGCGATAGTGACTCTGTCGATGTGGAATGCATTACCTAAGTTTCACTTTGTTGGTTTATATATGGCACACCTAAGAGTTTTAAATGTGGTGTTATTTGAACTGTTTGTACATTCTTGGAATCAGTGATCCCATCTCCCACAAAATTCTTATTTTTCTTAAATAACATATATTTGTCATTAAGTTTTGAGTCGTGATTGTCTCTTTGAAAGGTTTTCAGAACCCCTTTAGTGAGTAAATATTTTTCAATTTGAATACCTTTTTCTATGACCTCTTTGAATGTGCTAACACAATGTATCTGTAAGTGGAAAGCTATCTCGGGGTGTAGGTTAGGTACAAAAATTTTGGCTAGATGTTTCTCGAGGACGAGATAAAGGGAAGTGGCTAGCTAACCCTCGCCATTGTTATAAGAAACCAACAAAGTTCTCATTATTCCTTTATTTTGCATTACAAAGGTCGATTATAGTGACATCACTTTCCAGGTTGAATGAAAAGTGGTGAACACACTTCTTAGCTAAGTATGAAAATGTAGTGATGGACCCCTTAGGGAGATAGTTTAAACCATTCAAGTACTTGGCCTCAAAGACTCTAAGGAAATAAGTGAATGAGGTAGTTATCATTATATGATACATCTTGAAAAGCCATGAATAATTCTTTAACATGGTCACGAGGATCACCTTTTCCCCTATATTTATAAAATTTAGGGAAATAAGAGCTTAGTTGAAAAGGTGTGCGCAACATTTCTCGATCAAAGGGGTAAGAGCATAGTTCTTTGAACAAATATCTCTTGTTAAGACCTTGGTTATTTTCTTGTAGACTGATGAGGGTGTCTTTCATAGACTATCATTATTGGTCAAAAATTTATCCACCTATTAGCATGGCCAATATGTGCGTATGCTTAGATTTGGATGTTTTGCCACCACATTTTTCAAAGTGTATCTTTTAACTTAAGTGACTCTAGGTTAATCAATTCTATGAGATATATCCTTGTCTTGATGGACATGAGGAACTAAATTTGATATTTGTGTACTAAGGGCTTGTAGTTATATTTGCATAGTAACATCCTCATTGTGAGGCTCATGCTCTTCTTTGTCATGTAGGGGAATTTCATCGTCTATTTTATGAAAGGGATTCATTCAATCAAAGGATATATGATGATGAGATAAATAGGTGGAGACAAATTTATGTCTTCATTGTGACCTCATCCATGAGAAAAAAGAGCAGACATGGATGCTCATTCACAGTTTGGAATGTCCTAATCATTCCTAAGAGGTGGAGGAGGATTTATACTCTTTTCTAATCATGTGAGGAAGGAAATCAAAATCATAGGGAAATTTATCCCCTAACTCTACAAGACACAACAATACTTGGTCCCTATTCTCAAACAAGTAGTTATCGATATGAGTGGTAGCATCTAAAAAGGGATTTTGAGGTATTTCCCAATCACTATCACTATGATCAACAAGGTATTATTCCTCCTTAGAAGAGGGAGACATAGGGTGTCTAAGGGGATTGGAATCAATTTTCTTATGACCTGGTCCAGTCTAAGGTGTTGTGAAATAGAAATATGCCTTGCAAAGATATTGTTTGAATATGTGTAAATGTCACAAGGAATCCAAGATAAAATGGGCAACGTAACAAGGATAAAGTGATAGATCTATAAATGTATATACTATACAACTAAGGAATATCTAATAAGATATATGCCAATGTGGACAACGTAACACCTACCAAGTAAGATATATCTAAGTGCCAAAGACATACATCAAGGAATATATAGATAAATATATAAAAAAGTGGGCAATGTAATGACACACTTGTAAGACTAAAATCAATATTTTAGGAACACAAGGTCTAAGTACCTAGAAAGGGGCTCGATATAATGTGAGAAGCGTACTAATATAATGTCAATACCTAGATCAGGTTTCAAAGAAATAAGATGTAAGTATCAAAAAGGGATTGGTACAATACAAGCATCATAATGACACCAAGAGGAATCTACCCTAGGGAAGAAAAAGTCGCAATGCTGGTTTAAGAATGTTGGGCTCCAAAATATTGGCTAAGTATAAGAAGGCACATGCACTCAGGGGACCTATTTGAAGAAGGGAACCGGGTTGAAAGCGCCACAGGTAGGGTTCTAGGGGTTTAGCAGAACACATGGTGCACACACACAAGATAAGACGATGTTGGGACTTAGCCATATTTAAAGATTTAGACAACACACGAGGAAAGTGTGACCCATCTAGCATGCGGAGTGGATAAGGTGCTAACATGAAAGATGTAGGATAAATAATGGAATATTCCATGCATGTGATGGAAGGATCCAAAAGGAAATCATTGCAAAGAGTGGAGAGCTCAGATTAAAGGAGGCATGATCCATTAGAGGAAAACTTTGGCACTTGGTAGCCAATACTGATGCTACCACATAAGGCATGAAGGTGAAGGAAAAAAGCTTTCATATATAGGTGCTTGCAGATAGTAGAAAGGGGGAATGAGAGAGAAGAGGTGGTGGAAGAGAGGTGAAGCTTTACAAAAATATCATGGAGGATTATATGGGTTGGGATTAGAGGAAACATAGGAGTGATGGCATATTTAGAGGGTAGGGTATGTGTTTATCCTTATAATATGAAGGGTGTAGTTTAGTTTTGATGCATGACCTTGCTCTGTATTATTATATGGGTCTTTATGGTGTCAATCAATGTAATTTGGTTACTTGAACTCATCAATATGAATATAAGGTTCTGTTTCTAAAGCATATATGTGTTCAGAGCGTAATCTAGTGAATTTCCTTCATGTATGAATCAGTTCTATATGTTGTTTGTTATTTATCTTTTATGGATGCATTGCTATGATAACTCATCCTAGGTTCTCAAAATGAATGCATGGTTACTTTCCATTATTTTGCACTTAATTATCTATCATATATGATGTATTATCACAAGACTCGCATAAAGGAGGGGCTCGGCACCCACGCATGCCTCGGGTGAGTGCCTAGCACCCACTGGGTGATAGGCCAATGCGCATGGGATTAGACTATTTTTCTAGGGGTATAAAAATGACTACATCTTGGTTCCATTTCCAGGACTTATATTCTAAGTTGTTATGAGAAATGAAATACATATTGGTCCATGTGATGCATGATGATAGATTGTCTAACCTTAGAAAGTGTTGAGACATGGTTCAAGAGAACAGAAGATGAGTTTTCTCAAATATTCAACACTGGACCTGAGTTCGATGCATGTAGATGGGTAGAAGAGAACCTATACCATGAGTTATATGAGAAATTCTTCTACTATTTTCTAGTAGAACTATATGAATGGCTTTTAGCATATGCATCCAGATCAAGTTTGTACTAAAGATCATGCATATGGACCCAAGATGATTATCGAGGCTATAGGATGCAGATTTGACTTGGACGCGTGTTGTTGATCACTGGTGGAAAGGAGTGTTAACCAATTATACTATAGAATACACCATTTCTACATATTATAGCCCGAAGTTATTGAGTTAAAGTTTCTAAGGAGACTAGAGGAACATTTTTGTGTGCTATTCCTTTGGCTATGAATATCTTGGTCATTACCCTAAGTTTAGAAGCATTCCCCATTATTGGCTAAGCTTCTCTGAGTCTTTGGGTGAGGAAGCTAGGGTGGAGGAAGATGGTGGAAATTGTGGCTGAAAAGGAAAGGGAGGAGAGAAACTCAAGTATAGCAAAGCTCATGAAAGGGAGATGACTAGGCAATGTGAGGTTGTAAGCTTGATGGATCTATAGAGGCAGATGTTGTGGGAAGGAGTTAAGGTTCATGTAGAGGATGTGGAACCTGAGCAGTCTGTGCTACCCCATCTTGGAAAGTGTAGGAGAGAAGCCCCTTCAGATTTTGATGAGAGTTCATCACATGGAGAAAGGAGAGCCATCAGTGCGCATCTAAACCCACCTTGCGACCAACCCCGGCCTTTGGTATTCCGGATCAAGGGAGAAGTATTGTTAACCCGCTTGGTATCGGTGGGAGTAAATAATCTTTGCCTAAGAGATATAATTTCTCATTCGGAACATCTATGGCTGTGTAAACAATTCCAATATTTAGAGGAATTTTTGGACAAGGTGCAAATGCAAGGTTTGGGTATCACATCTGGAATGGCACAAGACACACAACCGGTAGTGGGACAATATTACAAACCATTGATGTGTAGTTCAGTGGGAAATTGGGAACACTTGGCATGCAACCACTTCAGGACATTTTCCAGCTGCAGGAGGTAGATCTAGTGGTGTAGGAGCTAGAGGACCTGGTGCACCTATATGATCTTGAGGATATGGTGGGTCATGAGGAACATGACCTAGTGGATCTAGTGCATCTGAAGAAGAGGAAACACCAAAGGGAACCAAGGCTCTGGATCAGGAGGACAAGGGTCTCATCCACCTCCACAAGTATTGTTTGAGATGTCTTTGCACTTACCAGACTACATGGGTATTGAAGATGCTACAGAGCATGTGCACAAGTGTGAATTAATATGGCACGTGAAAGGGATCACTACCCTAGAGTGGAAGGCAAGTTAGTTTACAACAAAATTACAAGGGCACACACATAGTTGGTATCAAAAGTATGACACCCATCAAACAGTGGTAGACTACACTTTGCATTGAAGAAAACCTTCCTAGAAGAATTCCATATCCCATAATTTTAGTAGAAGAGCATCAGTGCTATGAAGGATATCCAACAGGGAATGACAGAGAGTGTGCGGGAGTATGACGTGTGGTTCAAAAATATCCTATGACATTCACCCCTCTCAACATGCTCATTGTTTTGTTGGAGGATTGATAACACCATTTATAAGGGCACTATCACACAATACTTTCACTGACCCGTGAGGCCTTGGAAGCTACTTTGTGCATTGAGGCTTTTGAGAGTGTTGATCTTGGTGTTATCCCTTTTTGGAGGCTCAAATTACTACAATTTCCAAGTAGTTGGAGAAGCTATCTAAAACTCAATGCATGAGGTTCATAGTGGGATTCGGTGTATAAAATATGAAGTGGAAGGGCATGGAAAGGATATTTACCTTTGGAATTCGGTACATGCCATAGTGGTAAACTATGAGATTTTCCATGGGGATCATGATGCAAGTAGGTTCCCTCTACTACAATGTAGATTCCATAAGAATGTTTTTGTTATTACAAGATTTGTACCTCTATGACCCATGATACCAAGGATTATAGATTGATTGACTAGATTCATGATGTATTTGATCTCGGTGTGTGTCAAACTAGTCTTAGAAGTAGTTCCAAGGATGATGACCATTGTTATGAAGGACATGTAGATGGAGGAGTGCATGGAAGAGGTTTTTGTGGAGGATTTTGTGGTCACCATAACAGCAATGGAGGAACAAGTGAATTCCCGTGAGGAACCTATTATAATTGTGAACACACGAGAGGATTACAAGCGTGAGTGTCCTAATCTGCATTGTAATGCTTTTGGTGTGGGAAGAAACATAAGTAAGAAGAGTGTCCAGAGATTTATGAGCATATGAACCAACATCACTAGAAAGACAAAGGTGCTAGGATGGTAAGCATCAAGAAGGCCAATTCACAGTGGATACAAAGAGTGGCGTGTGAGTTAGGATTAGAACTTGTATTCGTGATGACACAAGTGGAGGCAGTGTGCATGCTAGGAGATGCCAAGACAAAGGACACTAGTTTTAAGAGAGGAAGTGGTACATGGGAAGTATTTAGACCCCGCTCATTAGAAGGAGGTGTATCAAGAGACTATGGATGTGATTCGGAGTTTGCAAGGGGAGATCCAATTTCTAAAGGAGAAATCAAAGTAGTTGGAGAAAAGGAAGAATACCAAGGCTCCAAAGGAGGACCTAGATGAGGTCAAGGAAGTATGTAGGATGTTAAGGTAAGATAATATTATTCCCTTGCTAGGAGAATGGCTGAGGAGAAGGTACCACTTGCCGGAGTAGAGAGTGCGAAAGGTAGGTTTTGTATGTAAACCTTCCTCCTCATAGCCTTGACTATGATAAGGAGATTACATTGAATGCAATTATTGATGGGTGGCTTCTAAGAAATATCCTCATCAACATGGGAGTAGAGGTCAATGTTCTCACCTTGGATGCATGGCATCAAATGGGAAGACCTACATTACAACCATCTTCAAATTTATTGCATATGGAAAACAAGACAAAGGAAATGCCCATTGGAGTATTGAAGGATGCGGTTATCACTATTTAAGGGGATAAGTTCACTAGGGAATTTGAAGTCTTGGTGCTCGCCGAGGTAGATAATTTCCTTGCATTACTTGGGTGCCCATGGTGTTACAAGAATAATGCCAACCCGCGGTTTAAAAAAGGGTATATCAGCTTTGAGAACATGGAAGAAAGGGTGATTATCCCTTTAATAGATGGGAATTTAGTGCCCTATACTAAGCCTTTAGGAGAGGAAGTCCTTGATAGAATCTATGTGTGCTCCATCAGAGATCCAGAGATAACACATCCCATAGAGGGAGTTATCCAGTTTGAAGATTATCAGGTCCTTGAGTGATACCACTACCATGGCATTTGATGATTTGGTGAATGGTACTTATGAGTTTATTGGGTGGTAGTTGAGAGGATATATAATAAGGGTAAGGAATTCACGCTCAATCAAGCACCTCGAAGGAAGAAATTGCCAAGTTACTCTCAAGGAGTATACCCTGAAATTTTCTTGTGAGAAATGGAGGCTTAATGGAAGAATGAGGACGAGAGAAGGGGAATGCTCAGCTACAACCTTCTTAGAATTGGAGTGTGCTAGTGGGCCACTCATTGGGAGAGCCTCCTAGAATAGTGTAAGGTAAGAGTCACATTCTCTATAAGGTTCTCCATGAGAAATGCGCCCATTGTCATCTAAGACTACCATGGTAAAGAGACAACCTCGTTTCATATCCAAGCATGTGAGAAGGACTAGATGGGAAACATGGAAGTGTTACCACCTTTATTATGGGTGCATAAGTTATATTACACCTTACAAGGTTGTGCACGCACATGGTATATTATTTTGGAGATGCGTCATCAAATAAGTAATTGGTAGGAGTTAGCGGTTGATCTCATTCAAGATTTCGAGTATAGGAGTACCAAGCCATTAGTAGATAAGGTGTTACAAGTAATCAAATGCCTTACAATGGGAGATAGTGCTATGGAATAAGATAGGCTAGTGGAGTTGTTGGGTGACCCATATTTGGAGATGTGCCTCAATGAAGAAGAATCAGAGGAAGTATAACTTGAGCGTGTGTGCATGGAAAAAGAAAAAGGAAAAATGGTCTATGTAGTAGATGGTGAAGAGATGGAAACTTTGGATGTTAACCATTCTGAAGGTACATGTGAAGTCATAGATAGTGCTGATGAGAGAGCACACACCTACCATGAGCCCTTAAAAACAAAGAAGGTTAACATTGGGACAGAGACATAACCTAAGGAAGCTATCATTGGGGAATATTGGTTGGAAAAAGAGGTTTCAAAGGTCATTGATCTGTTGTGTGAGTTCTAGGATTTTTCCCTCGTGGGTACCATGAACTCAAAGGAATTTACCATTCCTTGGGGAGATGAAGATCAAGTTAAAGGAAGGTGCAATGCCTAATTTGGAAGAGGCCTTATCAGATGAATCCAAATTTGTGCGTATGGGTCAAGGAAGAAACAAAAATGATGATAACATCTGATATCATTGAGGTTTTAGAGGAATCGAATGGATAATCCCAATGGTCATTAGTGTCAGAAGGATGGGAAGATAATGATCTATGTGGACTATAGGGACCAATGCGGTATGTGTCATCGATCCTTTTTAGCTCCCTTTATCAAGAAATTTTGGAGGGAGTAGTGGAATGAAGTCTACTCTTTCACGAAACGCAGTTCTCGTGGTATCACTAAGTTAGGATTACAAAGGAAGACTAGAGAAAGACAAAATTTTCCACCGAATGGGGAAGTTTTTCCTGCATGGTTATGCCTTTTGGATTGAAGAATGCACTTGTTGTGTTCATGCACATCGTGGTACAAGTATTTCAGGACTTCATCCATAACTATCTTCAAGTTTACTGGATGAATGGACTATATATGGATTAGTAAAATACCATTGTGACAATTTGAGGCTGATGTTTTAGAGATTTTAGCAATTGAGGATATCCTCAACATTAAGAAATGTGCCTTTGCTACTCCATTTGGAACCTGTTAGGGGCGTATTATATGTAAAGAAGGCTTACTAGTGGATCTTACTAAAGTTTCAGTTATTATAGGATTAGGGAGCCTACTAGTCAAAGCATAGTGCATAGATTCCTTGGGCATACGGGTACTATAGGAAATTCATCAAGGGGTATGCCAAGATTTCCATACCCTTGGAAGAATTGCTAAAACACAAGAGTGCCTTTCATTGGGGAGAGGCATAGTAGAAGGCATTTGACACTTTAAAGGATAGGATTGTCACTGCGCCCATACTATGTTTTCCTTCTTGGGATAAGCCTTTCCATGTGCATGTTGATGCCTCAAGAACAACCATGGGAGCAGTACTAGCATAACTTGGTGAGGGGATTGTTGATCATCCCTTATGTTTTTCCAGTAGAAATTTGACACCAACAGAACAAAATTACACAACTTTTGAGTGTTAGGCACTATCTATGATCTATGCACCGCACAAGTTTAGATAGTTCCCGCTTGGAAACACCATTTATATTCTACACGGACCACATGACATTGAAGTACTTAGTCAACAAGCCCATTTTGTAAGGGTGCATATGTCGTTGGGTCCTATTATTCCAAGAATTTGAGTTTTTGGTTGTAGTAAAACCAGGGAAGAGTAATTCTAGACCTGATCACTTATCTAGGATTGACTCAGGGAGGACATGAAAATCATTAATGATACCATGCCAAATGCGTAAATATTTAGGTTGCAACGCACACCCTTAGACTTGGAAGATATCACAGTATTCTTGAAAACTAGTGTGGCACCAGAAGGGATGAAGGCTCTGGAAAGGAAGCAATTAGCAATACGCACCACACCCTACATGTTGATTAGTGGAGATCTGTATAAGTTAGGATGTGATGAGGTTTTACACCAATGCATATTGGAACATGAGCGTGTGGAAATTATGGAGGAAGCGCATGGTGGGATTGTAGGAGGACATTATGCAAGAAATGCTACCGCGCAAAAGATTCTACTTGTAGGGATTTGGTGGGAAACCATCTACTAGGATTGTATTTAGTTTTGTAAGGCCTGTGACCATTTCAATGCCTTGAAATCCCTAAAATAGGGATGAAATGCCCTTGTGACCTATAACCAACGCTAAACCATTCTAAAAATGGGCAATTGAATTTGTAAGGCCATTTTTTCTAGTTGCATGAAGGACTAGTTCACAATATATCATCACTTTCACTAATTACTTGACATGATGAGAAAAGGCAACACCTACGATGGATTGCACTGCAATATCAACTGCTATATTTTTATGGGAGAACATAATCAGTAGGTATGGTTGTCCTTTAAGCTTAACAAGTGATAGGGGTACACACTTTCTCAATGAAATGGTTAGGATTTTGCTAGCAGAATTTATGGTGGCCCATCACAAGACTACCCCTTATCACCCTCAGAGTGAATGGAACTACTGAGGCATTTAAAAAATACTAAGTTACACATTGACCAAGATCTATGACACCAGAAGACAAGATTGGGATGACAAAGTATCAACCGTTCTATGGAAATACGGAAAACCTACAAGGGGTTGAATAAAGCCACACCATTTCAATTAGTGTTTGGCACAGAGGTTGTTTTACCAGTTGAATTCATGTCACCATCACTGCGTATAGTGCATGTAGGAGGATTGGATGATGTTGAAGCACTAGAAGAGAGGATTTATAAATTGATGTAGTTAGATGAAAGGTGATCACTTGCTAGATGGAGTTAGAAGACAAAAAAACAAGAAAAAAGGCAAGACATGATCGTCACATAAAAAAAAAGTAGTTTGACGTTGGGAAAAGGGTTTTGTTGTATGATTCTAAGTATCTGGGCCATCCTGAGAAGTTGAAAGTCCATTGGTTGGGACCTTACATCATCTTGTACATCCTGGATTTAGGCACTTGCCAGTTACAAGTGCTAGATGGGATGATATTACTAGGTCATTTCAATGGGAATAGGCTGAAGCCCTACTATAAATAAGTCTTCTTGTTGTTTAAAAATAAGGTAGTATTGCCAGCTTAGCTTATAATTTCCCTTTATGGATTTTTATTTTCTTGTGTTTCCATTTCTTGTTGCTTGTTCCTTTCTTTGTTTTGTTTTATGCCTTATGTTCAGTAACCAAATTATTTTTCTAAATTTGTGTATGCGTAAAAGACCACGCATCTATTTTAGTGTGGGGTGGAGTAATGCAAATAAAAGTATAGGCTAGTAGTAAAATTTGAGTGGCTAAGTATAAGAAAGTGTGTAAGATTGAGAAATTGCATGGGGAAATGGTGGATAATGAATTATGGTGTTAAGAAGGTTGTAAAAAATACCACGTATAAAGGATGAAGAGCGCATGAACAACATGAGGTGGGAGAGGGAAAAAATTAGGTAAAGGAAAAAATAAGTGCCTTCGGTAGAGTGAGACGCACACGTAAGAGTCTTTGGTCACCAGAGAATAAAGCGCGTAAGATTGAGAAAGCATGTGGGAAACAGTGGATAATTAATTATGGTGTCAAGAAGGTTGTAACAAAGACCAAGTACAAAGGATGAAGAGCAGAGGAACAAATTGAGGTAGGCAAGGGAAAAAATTAGGTAAAGGACATAAGAAGTTCCTTTAGCGTTGTAGAAGTGCACATAAGAGTCTTCGGTCAGATTGGATTTTGCGCGCCAAAAGGTTGTAGAAGGTTTTTCACATAGGATTAGGCACATGGGTAAGGGCACTTAAGGTTGGCCTAGTGGAAAAAGCCAAATTTAATGTTAAGTATGTTGGTAGGTGGTATATCATTTATTGTTGGAGGGGAGCAAAAACTATAAATATGAGGTCAGGAAAGTCATTATTTTACCTTGCTATTACGAAGTTGAAGTGCTCTTGTGAACTAGGGCATCCAGAGAGATTTATGCAAAGGAAGAAGAAACCTAGAAATCTCAGTGTGTGACTAGAATAGATCTAAAAACTAGGAGGAAGGAGTATACAGGCATGAGAAGAGTTTGTTTGAAGTGTGCCATCTTGTGGAAGGATTTTCCTAGTTAGGGTTTAGCAACTAGGGCACGGAGATAGAATTATTTCTTCCAAGAGTTGAGTTTTAAGATTGAGTAGAGTAGTAGAGCAGAGCAAGGAGTTTTAAATTTTAAACCAACAGAAAGAATGGCACCAAAGAAGGAAACCATTTCACCAAAAAAATAAAATGGCAAGGGTAAAGGGAAAAAAATTGCTACCATCCTAAGCTTCAATGAGGAATGGTATGCAGAAATACAATACCCAGATGGAGTGTTACTAGGAAACGAGTGGGTGTCGCACTTGAGATAGATGACCATGAGTGATTACAACCATCACACGAGCACTACAGAGAAATAAATGGTGTTGGAGCTGGTTCATCCAACTAACAAGAGGACACTAGATGGAATGCCAATATATAACGACGAGGTGAAAGTAAAGTTGGAAAAGGAAGGGCTATTGTAACTATATGAGTTGCCTTACTTTGGCAAGCCCAAGTGACTTTATCAGTGGTTGATGTCACATGTACATAAAGACCATTTCTACTTTGCAGTTAAGTAAAATACACATAACACCATAGTTGATATCTAATTTCACTAGCCTAAATTGTGAACGGAAGCCATAGATGATGATCCGAGTGATAAGGAGGCCATCAAGGAAACAATAGCAACTTATGACTACAAAAAGGATTCACTAGGTACTTTGATATTACGTAAAATTCTAGTCCCTGTTATGAGAATGCCCACAAGCTTGGTCACCAAGATCAATGATCAAGAAAGATAGATATAAGTGAACAAGGCATGGTTGAATATTTATCGAAAAAATCAAAAGATACCATCTATAACTTGTCCACCTTCATTACGGATGAAATAATAAGCAAGACGTAGGAAGGAGAAAAGATATTATTCGTAAATATCTTCCTCACTATCATCTTCTCAAAA
This sequence comes from Taxus wallichiana var. yunnanensis, assembly GCA_018340775.1. Taxonomy (NCBI): domain Eukaryota; kingdom Viridiplantae; phylum Streptophyta; class Pinopsida; order Cupressales; family Taxaceae; genus Taxus; species Taxus wallichiana. Next base: position 665,335,691 of record CM031235.1, read on the forward strand.
TTGGGTACCAGATGGGCCAAAAAGTTTGTTTGGGAGTATCTAGAAGAGAACTCCTCACCCGTGAAAAGGTTCGAGAAGTATACTTGTGAAACCATGACGATCACTCACAAGGCGTGCCTAAAGAAGTGGTATAAAAATGAGTGATGCATTCGGGTAAGAGTGGAGGATCCCAAAGATATCACCCGCACTTGTGGATGGAGAGGCATAGTTTGCGGTTTACCAACATTTATACATTGGTAGGTTTACTTTAACAAATGGGAATAAGAGCCCATGGTGCAAGCTACCCTTCTCCTTCATCAAGAAATAATTCCAAGCAGGGGTAAACAGTTCAAGAAGGCCAAAATGCTAAGGTTCAACCTTAGTGAAGTTGACCAAGACCACTGCGAGCTATGTTGAAAGCTCATGTAACCTCGAAGTATGTGCGTATGTGGAGAAGTATGTATCCCACGAAGTAAAAATGATGAATCCAATAATGCTGCCAATCCTTGGAAGGGATGCAACTAGGGTATACCTGCACATAAGGCCTAAGTTTGAAAAAGGTTCCTATCTAGAGAATAATGTCTTCATACAAGAAGACCCCACAGTTTGGAAAAAGGTTGTGCCAAAGAAGAGGGAAACATAATAAGTGTAGGAGAAAATACACCAAGTGTGTAAACCACACAACCGAGGGGCACGCTAGAAGCGATCCACAAAGCCTAGTACTTTCATGCATAGAAATAATTCCTAAGTCAAGGTGAAGACCCTACAAGAATAGGTGTTGGAGAATGAAGATCCCCTCACACACGAAGAATCACCAAAGAAGACGTCGCTATTAAGGAGAAGGAAGAATCTCTTATACTAGAATACCTAGCTAGGAAGAAGCAAAAGGTGGTAGAAGATGCAGAATTAGAGGAGACATAAAGCTTAGATACCTACATTGCCAACAAGGATGACGACAAGATCTCAAGGAGGTTAAGACCATCCAATGTATGATATACATGACTCAAAGGAGGAGGAAGGTGAAGATAAGTATTAAAAAGAATATGAAGAGGAGAAGAATGATGAGGAGGAAGTAGAGGATCAAGGAAAGGGGGTGAGCGAAGAGATAAACACTAAAAATCAGAGAACCCCAAGCCTCACCAAGGAATAAGTGGAGAAAACCGCAGACAGAGAAGTGACGGTAATCATGAAGGATTTAGTGGAGTTAGATTTGGAGAGAGAGGCACAGATGAAAATTTGAATGATATGGATAAAGAAAGCATTGGGAAAGAATATGGTAGCATGGGTGGAAATCCCAATTCGGCGGTAAGCTTCCCAAAAGTTGCATGAACATGTGGGAAAGGATTAGTGGTGGCACAAGAGAAAGGAATGGGATACATTAATGATCCACGTAAGGTGCTATGTGTGCACTTCCAAAGCACCATACCAATAGAACAAATCTTGGCTATGTTCTCATTTGATGAAGAAGGCACGTATCCCTAAACCAGGAAGATGATATCTTGGGCATTTGAGTCCCACATAGATGAATCTGAGTTTGAAGTAAGTTAGAGAGTGTTGATGAAGGTGCCAAAACCAAAGGAGTAAATCCCTTAGTGAATGATCAAGAATTATCAGATGAGTAGGTCTGTAATGCACTCAACAAAGTTTTAGTTGAGATTGAGGCCAAACTATTTGGAAGGAATGACAAAGTGAGATTCCTAGAGGAGGAATTGGAGAAGGAAAAGAAGGAGCTCGTTGAGAAGAGAAAGGACTTGAAGTAGGAAGAAATTATCAACTCACGGTTAAGGTGTGAGCTAAAAGAGGAGAAGGCAAGGGTGCATGAGCTACATAAGAAGATTGAGATGATTACGGGTGCTATTATTTTAAATCATCCTAACCTAGTGCCACCTAAGAAAAATATGAATCAACCTTACAAAGATGTATCTGGAAGATTTAACTTGCATCCTCATGATGAAAGGCTTCCACTTGCCTTAGAGTCTAGAGAAGAAGCATTGGCACGCTAAGAGAAATAAGATAAGTTGAAGGTTGTCAATATTTTTGCTCGATATAATAAACTCCTTATAGATGTAAAGGATGTCGCGTAATTTTCTAAAGTTGCATATGAAAACTGCGGCGATAGAGATACAATGGCAAGCATCCCGTCGCTACTCATGAAATGGAACTCAAGGAGTTTCAAGAAAAGAATAAGGGGAATAGGTTAGAAAGAGATAAAATCTTATCTAAGATAGAAAATAAGTTAGAAGCTATCGAGACCTTACGAGGCTTGATCAAAAGCTTCCTAAAGGAATTGTACCCCAAAACACCCACATGATGGATGTGCTTGAGGACTTGGGAAAACAATTGGAAAGTATTGTTGAGAAAATGAGCGCCAAAGGGGAGGAATTAAGTTTTGAGAAGGTGAGTGCTTTAGTCAGAGACCTCTGTCAGCAAGTGCGTAGAATGAGGTTGATGCTTGGGAAAAGCTAGTGACATAAATAGGGAAGGATTTCCCCCTCCTTAAAAATGAGTAATTATTGTCATTCATTCTCTGCATTCTTTCATTATTTCTCCCAATTCCTCATTCCTTCATTATTTTCCCCTATTCAGAGCCCGCCATTCTTTATTCTTTGAAGAGAAGTGTTTCTGAGGATGGAGAACAAGCGTAGTGTGGGTGATGTTGGGCCCTAGAATATTGGCTAAGTACAAGAAGGCGTGTGGGCACGCGTGACCTATTTGAAGAAGGGTGCATGGGTTGAAATCATGCAAGGAAGGGTTCTAATAGGGTTTAACAGAACACATGGAGTGCATGCGTAAGACAAGATGGTGTTGGGAATTAGCCATATTCAGAGTTTCGAGAACACACAATGAAAGTGTGACCCATCTAGCATGCAGAGTGGATAAGGTGCCAACCTGATAGCTATAGGATCAAGAATGGAATATTCCATGCATGTGATGGAAGGATCTAGAAGGACATCATTACAAAGATTGGAGAGCTCGATCAAAGGAGGCATGCTTCATTGGAGGACCACTTAGACACTTAGCAGCTGATCTCATTACCACGAAGGCATGTCGGTGAAGGAAAAAAGATATATATAGAGGTGTGCAGATAGTAGAAAGGGGGGCCTGAGAGAGCAGAGGTGGTGGAAGAGAGGCGAAGATCTACAAAAATATCATGGAGGATTATATGGGTTGGGATTAGAGGAAACATAGGAGTGATGGCATAGTTAGAGGGATGGGTCTGTGTTTATGCTTGTAATATGAAGGGCATAGTTTAGTTCCGATGCATGACCTTGCTCTGTATTATTATATGGGTTTGTTATGGCCTCAATAAATGTAATGTGGTTACTGAAGTCATCAATATGAATATAAGGTTCTATTATAAAGCATATATGTGTTCATGAGCATAATCCTAGTTCATTTCCTTCGTGTACAATCAGTTCTATATGTTGTTTGTTATTTCTCTTTTATGGATGCATTGATATGATAACTCATCCTAGGTTCTCAGAATGAATGCATGGTTCCTTTCCATTATTTTATAATTAAGTATCTATCATAGATGATGTATTCTCACAAGACTCACATAAAGGAGGGGCTCAATGCCCATGTGTGCCTTGAGTGAGCGCCCAAAGACCTGTTAGGTGATGGGTCGATGCACATGTGATTAGACTATTGTTCTAGGGGTATAAAAATGACTACAAAGACTACCATTAAAAATATGAATATGTACTAAGACATTTTCACCACATAAATTAAGATTTTAAAGAAAAAAATATTTAAGTGGGTTTAAAAGTGGTGGAAAAATGTTTGGAAGCACTTCGAGGTGTGCTCTTTTGACCAACTAATGCCAAAAAAACAATAGGAAATGTATGAGTGGTGATGAAAATTACTTGGCATAACTTCAACAAAGTTTCTCCTTGTCCGAACAACAAGGTTTTAACTTCGATAAAGTTTGGCTAAGTATGATTCGTGATGAAATATAAACCATGCACAACTTCAATGGACTATCTCCTTGTTTGAAAAACAACATTATGAATTGAAGAAAGTCTTTATTTGTAATATCTCTTTAAAACAAAATTTTGGATATGGTCAAGTTGGTCCCAATGCCAAATGGCTCCCTAGGATTTTTTTCTCAACACTTGTTAATAACTTATCTGAGAGAGGCACACTTTTCTATAATAAATCCTAGATGAAGGACCATTACCCCAAAATCAAATTAATGAAAGAGGCCTCATTTAGATAACTTTTAGCACTCCTCATAGGAATTTCTAGTCAAGTAGGTAATGGGGCACTTCTCATTTTGTCAACAGTTACCTCAAGGTGTTGACTACTTTTGGGTTCCTGTGGTGATCCTCACAATGATTTTTATGGCTTATGCCAAGATACTTCACACATTCGCTTTGTAAATACAATGTGAATGAATGGTGTGTTTTTTAATCTTAATATTAATGTGGTTTTGAATGGCATTGGCATCCTACACACAATGTAGTTAGTTTTGTTTTGATGTTTGATCTTTGACAAGTGATTTGTTCATATATCCAAGTGGTTAATAGTTTGTCCATGGAAAAGAGGATCATGATTTATTTTGATTCTCAAGATCACTTGAAAGTGAAAGAGAAGAGAATACACAACGTGAAATCCAACTAAGTTTAGAAAATGGAAAAATGTAACTAACAAATAAGTAAATTCCTTTAAATTTTTTACTTAAAATGATTTTTTAAAAATCCATGGAAAAAAATGTTATAATGAGGATAAAAAGGTATTTTTGATTCTCAAGGTCACTCGAAAGTGCAAGAGAAGATCATACATGATGCTTTTGACCCTACTTAAGAAGTGGAAAGACATAAATTTAATCAAAATAAAATCTAAGTGTTTTAATCCCAAAAACGGATTTTCTACTTTAAAACTACAATTTAGAAGATATAAAACATGTAAAACAACAAGAAATCCAAAAATTAAATTCTATAAACTTCAAAATTTAAGCAAAAATTACACAATACACTAACACGTGAATTAGTGATGCTAGCATGAGAAGCAACAACACTAGTGTGTGAAAGGTTAATGAAGACACAAACACAAAAAAAAAAATGCATAGACAAAATGCACAGTGCATAGGCAAAGACTACACTAGTGTGTGCATGGAAATAGTAGCACGTGAAGTATCTCGCATGTAGAAAAAAATAGAAATACACAATATGCTAACAAAATTCTAGAAACGCTAGTACAAAGTTTGAGGATGGTAGTGAGTGAATTTCAATGTAGAGCACGAACACAACAAATAACAACGTGTGAATTTGGATGCAGACGTAGGAAGATGCACATAAACGTAGGGAATTCCTTACGCTAGCACAAAAGTTTATGTATTTTCAAAAATATAGAAAAAATTGTAAAATTTCTTCAAATATTGAGTTTTTGGACATTGAGATCCAAATTTTGCAGCACCTCACTTCCTTTCACCCGCAATAAACACTTAACACATACAAAATCAACACTAAATTTTAAGAAACATTAGTTACTCAAAATATGTAAAAAGAGAGGGTTAGTGTGAAAAAAGAGCACTTAATTTAAACAAGTGCTTGTGAGACAAAAGGGTGTCCTACCGGGCGTGCCATATGTATGCATGATAAATAAGCTAAATTAATTAACAATACCTAACACCAAGTAGATCTAATAACTAAGATAATTAATCATTAACAACGTGATAAATCCATTAAAAGGAGAAGATATTTTAATGCATCTAACATTAAAAACATTGGTTGCTAACCCATCCTTTGATGTTTTTTATGGTCTTTAGATTGTATACACTTCCTTTGGTGAGTCATACTTAGCCACTTGAGATAAAAAGGACTTCACCAAGAAAGAGGAAGAGGTTTCACCAATATGGCTTAATGGCCATTTTTGGTTATCCTCGTACTACTCTTGCCAGTACAAATGGGAAAGGGTTTTTCTAGATCAATAAGACTTTCAGTTAAGAAAATGCTCTTATCTTATGCATATGTGTAAAGGTGTAAACTTAGAAGGGAGGAGGTAGGGTTATTTATATAATTTTTAAATTGGAAAACTACTATCCTCATGAATTTGGGGTAGAATAACTTTATGGATAAGAAAGTGGTAATTAGAATTAAAATAAGGGTGAAGTATGATTAGGGGAAGCTAATTAGATTTTCCAACTTAAGTGAGTTGGGTGTGATTTAAATTAATCAATTAGATTGATTAATAGACCAAGTTAGGCTTGTAAAATCCAATTGGAGAGAAGTTGATGGATTCTCAAGGATTAGAGAGGGGGAATGACCCAATAAGAGGGTAAATTCTCGCTTAGAGGATTAATTAATCAATTTTGATTAATTAATCAATTAATTAATTAGAATAGAATTATAACTAACAAATTAGTGTTAATTTGCATTCTAATAAAGGGGGGGGCTAGTTAATTAATGAAGTTTTATTAATTGACCGAAATGGAGGAGAGTGTTAGCTATTTAGAGAAAAATATGCCAATTATAAAAAGTGAATAGAAAAGAAGTGTAATTTTAGTGTTAAAACTTCATATAAATATTTAGGTGTTTACAATGGCCCAAGCTCTTCAGGGATAGTTGGGGAATGGACCTAAGAAGACATTTCAGGAATTAGTTCAATAGATAAGGCCTCGGGCTTTATGAACAATCATTAAGAAGGTAAGGTGGTCTACAAACCTACTAAGGTAGAAATGGATAATATTTTACTCAAAATGGACTCGAATGGATTGATTTACCTTGGTTTATGATTAGAAATTATACAGGATTCTCCTAGGTATTTTCGTGTGGGATTGAGGTGTCATGACGTGAGTTGAATGCACAATATATTACAATTTTTAAAGAATTTTATTTATCTCTCACGTTTTGCATTAGAAAATTTGAACAAATGGATGGTAAAAGAAGTTGGGAATTCATGATCCATGTATGGGTTGGTTTCAAAATAGGATTTATCCCTTATATGGTCTTTGAAAGTCAATATATGAAGACTAGTTTCTCGGGGCAATATGACAGTTTTGGTGGTCACGATTAAAAGTTGCTCTCATGTATTTAGGCTCTAATTTGTGGTTTCTAATGGACATGAAGATATTTTTGGTCCCATATGACATGATTCATGCATTAGGAAGCCATGAATGTATGATTATGGAGTGAGAAGAAGGTCACATGTTGACCTAGTTGACAGGTGGTTTAGGACAAAGCAAGTGAAGTCTATAGATTGGTTTGTAAGACCAAACATTGTCTCTTGCCCATAGTTTTTGGTACCTAAAAGTGATTAGGGGTTCATTTTGGATAATGTGCAAGCTTTAGAAGATTTTTATGGGTCAAGTACAAGTGTTCAAGTTTAATCTTCCTTAACTATTTTTCATGGTGTAAGGACAATTCTGGGAGTGCAAGTTGGCAAGTGGCTCTTGGGCACTTACGATCTATATAAGAATGTCGATGCAGTTGGTGATGACCCTAAGGTTATGAGGTTTATATTCATGTGACATAAATGCATGGTTGAGGTGATTTGATTATGTTTTTACTTCAATATGTGAAGATTGGTTTTGTAGGTCACATACCTAATGAGGACAGTTGATCCTAATGGTGGCTTCATAGCATGATATGGTGGTACAAAGTTGAAAAATCATGTTGGAGGCTAGTAGAAGACTTATAAAAATTTATAAGTTGTTCTCGATGTTTGGTGAAGTCATATAGGTTAATAAGACTAAGTCTTGGTGAAGGAGGTGTTTGAGTGCAATTAGGCCTCTATGGGTCTTAATGAAGATTTATGGTCATAGCATGTTGTTTTCAAACTAATATGGTTTACAAATGAAGTTATTATGATTTATTCATGTTGATAAATTATTATATGCTCTATGAAGGTTTACTAAGGTGTGTGGTGTGCATAATTCATTTATATATGCAAGTGAAGAAGACCTCTTTTGTAGTTGAGTGGATGGTATAAGAGGTGCAAGCGAGAAAGAAGGTAGTTTGTGAAGAGGTGAATAGGTTATTTTGACCATCAAAGAGAGGGCAGAGATTATGTCATGAGGATCTAAGTGTTTTTCTATTTTTGGAGAGATGGGTCATTTGACCTAATCAAGTTCGTGAAGTTCTTGAGTGAAGAAGCCTAGAAAGGTAGTTTTGGAGAAGAGAGAAGAAAACATATAAAAGAGTGTCATCATTAGTTGTTGTGAAAACATTATATAGGTGAAAAAAATCATGTGGTTTATTTGGTGATGAGTCATCTAGGGAGTTGTAGTTACCTTCCTTGTTGAGTTGGTGATTCACTAAATTTATGGGTTGGTGCTCCTTTTAGGGTTGGTGCTCCACTAAACCGTCGGGGTGGTGCTCCTTGTTGAGTTAGTGATCAACTAAATTTGACTCATTTTTGTATAAGACAAGTTATCTAAGATTTTTTAGTGGGTTTTCTTCCCTTCAATGGTTTCCCGCTTATATTTGGTGTACTTGTGTTCTTGTGTTTGAATTTCTCATGTATGGTTATTATTCTTGGTGAATACATTTTTAATGGTTAAGTTTAAATTATAATTAATGAATGCTAAAGTGTATTTGAAAACAATAAAATAGGACACATTGATTCTCCTCCCCCACTCGGTGCTTATAATTCCAATAATTAGTATCGATCATGTCCTCTTAAGTAATATTAACATTCTTGAGGTGATCCTAGAAGCACATACATGGTTAGTCAGCAAGGTGGTTCCTCAACTATCAAATTTCCTTTGTTCAATGAGACAAATTATGATTTTTGGAGAATCAGGACGAAGACTCATATAATGTCCTTAGGATGTGATATTTGGAAGTCAATTTTTGATGGGTATACTATTCCTAAAATTCCTCCAACTGATACAACAAGAAAGAAGGAAAGTAATGATAACTTTAAAGTAATGAATGCCATTTTTGTGGATTAGGAAAGTCAGAATTTGTCAAGGTAATGTAATGTGTTATATTTAAGGTTATGTGGGATAAGCTACAAATCATTTGTAAAGGTGAAACTATGGTGAAGTTGTCAAGGCTTCAGACCTATAGGATTTAGTTTGAAATTTTGAAGATGAAGGAAGAAGAAAACATTGCAACATATCTCCTCAGGGTAGATGAAGTGGTTAATACTATTAGAGGATTAGGAGAAGAAGTGAAAGAAACATTGGTGGTACAAAAGGTGTTGATATCTTTAACTCCTAATTTTGATTCTAAAGCCTCAGCCTTAGAGGAAGCCAAGGATCTAAGTACATTACATATGGATGAACTCCATGGTATCTTGACACCTATGAGATGAGAACATGTGATGACAAACCTCCCAAGAAGGAAGCAGCCTTCAAATCTAAAAGGAAGTCAAAAGGTAAGAAGATAAAAAATGATGATGTTTCAGATATAGATGATGATGAATTGATTTCTATGTTTTCTAGGAAGTTGAAGACAGGTTCAGTAAGTATAAGGGTAAGTTTCCCTTCAAGGGATTAAATTGTGGTGAGATAGATAATTTCATAAGCAAGTGTCCTCACAAGCATAAGGATGGAGTGTTAGGAAATAAGGGATAAAATAAGCGGAATAATCCCTCATATAATCGCAACAAGAGAAACTAATATGTAGAAATTATTACGATCTGAAATAAAATTGCGAAATAAAATAACACAACACAAGGAGACAATATTTAGTGTGGTTCACCCAATTTGGGCTACATCCACCAAGAATCACTTTCTTAGATTTTATTACAAGCCACCGCTCTCTCAATACAATACCCGTGATCCGTTTGGAGCTATGCTCAACAAACTCTGCTGAAATTCACACCCGAATTCAAAACACATATGGAATACATTTGCTTGTACATCTATCATATGCATAAGACCATATAAATAGACAATTGCTTAAGTAGTTTTACAAAACCGTGGGTATCAAAAACCATGGGTAAAACCTTTCCCATAAACCTATGGGTCAAAAAACTCGCCCATATGAGAAGATCACATTTCCCGATATGTCGGGTGCATTTTTCGAGGCCAAAAAAATTTATGCCTAAAAGAATTTTTTTGGGGTGCACCCCCAAACCCTCGCTACCAAGGGTTTGCCACCCTCGGACCCCCACTCGGGGCCCACCCTAGCCCCGAACCCTGGCAAGGATACATGAAAAGTGTACAATACTCTTAGTGTATAGTCTTCAACACTTTCACACATGAAAATAGGCTCCACAACCTAACAATCTCCCACTTGGAGACTAGTTTTCCTCTGAGAAAGCTTCTCAACCCTTCACTAGTTTCCTGAAGACCAACCAAAGATGAACACAACTTTATTTTTTCCCTTGTGACCACCTTGGTCATCATGTCTGCAGGATTCCAACTGTATGAATCGTCTCCAACTTCAACTTCTCTTCCTCCAAAGCTGTCCTAATGAAATGGTACCTTAACTATATATGCTTTGTCCTGGAGTGGAAAGCAGAGTTCTTAGCTAGGTGTATAGCACTCTGACTATCACTATGCAACTTACATTCCTCCTGCTTATGCTCAAAATCCTCAAGCAATGTTGTAACCAAATCATCTCTTTACTTGCCTCTGTTGCAGCTGACATACTCACCTCCGTGGTTGACAAAGCCACCAAACTTCGTAGTTGTGAAATCCAACTCATTGTTGTCCCACCTACAATGTAAATATAACCTATCGTGCTCCTCCTACTGTCTACATCTCCACCATGTATGCTCGAATCTACATAACCACGTAAAGTGGTGTCTGATCCACCAGTAGCACAAAACTACCCCCATGGTTCCTCTCAAATCATCAAGGATCCACTTTACTGCTTGCCAATGCTCTTTACCTGGATCACTCATAAATCTACTCACAGCTCCCACTGCATGGGAAATATCAGGCCTAGTGCACACCATAGCATACATCAAACAACCAACTACTGATGAGTAAGGTACCTTGGACATCTAGTTTCTTACCTGCTATGTGTTGGGACACTGCTCCTTGATAACTTAAAATGTCCTACCAAAGGAGTCCCAACCGGTTTAGCATCCTACATGTTAAACCTATCCAATAGCTTCTTAGTGTACTCTTCCTGAGATAAATTCAGCTTCCGTTCCTTCCTATCCCGAGTTATTCTCATACCAAGGATTTTTCTGGTTGCCCCCAAATCCTTCATATCAAAGGATTTACTTAGCTATTTCTTGAGTACTTTTATTTCCTACATGTTTTTACCTGCAACCAACATGTCATCTACATACAAACACAGGATAATATAACTTCCATCCTCAAATTTCTTTGTATACACACAATGGTCAGAATGACATCTAATATAACCTTGCTCCATCATGAAGCTATCAAACTTCTTATACCATTGACGTGGAGCTTGTTTCAGGCCATACAAGCTCTTCTTCAGTTTGCACACCATCTCCTCTTTACCTTTGACTTCATATCCTTCTGGCTGCTACATATATAGCTCCTCCTCCAAATCACCATGGAGAAATGCAGTCTTTACATCTAACTGTTCTAAGTGCAAGTCTTCTGCTACCACTATTCCAAGAACAGTTCTGATAGAAGTCATTTTTACTATAGGAGAAAAAATCTCATCAAAATCTATACCTTGTTTCTGTGCAAACCCCTTGACCACCAACCGGGCCTTATATCTTTTCTTTCCTCCTTCTTCATCTTTAACTCTGTACACCCACTTGTTCTGCAATGCTCTTTTGCCTTCCGGTAGCTTCACCAAATCCCAAGTTTGGTTCTCCATGAGAGACTTATGCTCCTCATCCATGGCTTGCTCCCACTTCTTATTGGCATCTACCTGCATTGCTTCATCAAAGCTCTCTGGCTCTCCACTATCAGTGAGTAATAAATAATAAAGAGAAGGAGAAAAACGTTTAGGTTCTTTTCTTACCCTAGAAGACCTCCTCACTGTAGGAGTTTGGGGTTCCTGTTGAGTAGGTTCCTAAACTGATTCATGGGTCACTTTCCCATCTAGAAGATCCTCTACCACTACATATTCTTTCTTGGATTCTTCCCTATTTTCTTGCAACTGTTGCTTATACATTACTTTCTCATTAAAGACCACATCCCTAGACCGAATGATTTTCTTTTCCTTAATACTCCAACATTTAAATCCAAAGTCATCACCACCATAACCAATAAAATTACATTTTTTGATTTAGCCTCTACCTTGGTCCTATCATCCTTGTCTTATATGAACAAACACCTCACATCCAAAGACTCTAAGAAATGAATAATCAAATTCCTTACCATACCATGCCTCCTCGTATGCCTCCATCCAAGGCACTTGAGGGTCCTCTGCTTATCAAGTACACAACAGGCTCACCGCTTCGCCCAAAAAGAAAGAGGTAGTCCTGCATGTAACCTCATGCTCCTAGCACATTCCATTATTGTTCTATTCATCCTTTCTGATACCCTATTCTCGCTACGAGTTCTTGGAACTATCTTTTGCTTGTGGATTCCATTCTTAGAACAAAGTGATCATTAAATTCATTGCTCAATATTCCCCTCCATTATCTGACCTGAGACATTTTAGCTTAAGACCTGTTTCATTCTCTACCAAGGCTTTCCATTTAACAAAAGTGTCAAATACATCAGATTTGTTTCTAATACAATAAACCCAAACTTTCCTTGTTGCATCATCAATAAAAGTAACATAATAACTTGAACCCCTAAGAGATGATACCTAAGCCGGCCCCCACACATCAAATGTACCAACTCTAACTTACTCTCTTTCTTCGTAGGTCTAACCTTGAGAAACCTTACTCGCTTCTGTTTCCCATATATGCAGTTCTCACAGAAATCCAAACCTATTTCTATATATCCAGAAAATTCTTCTTTATGATGTTCATGCCCTTATGGCTCATATGACTGAGCCTATAGTGCCATAATGTTGTATCTGCATCTGAAGCCACAAGATTACAATCATTAGTACTATCAGTGGTTAAATACAAGGTACCAACCTTCTTACCTCTTGCCACCACAAGAGCACCCTTGGTAAACTTCCAAGAGTTATCTCAGTAAATATCACAAGACAACCATCACTTCCCAACCGCCCGCCAATATCAAATTTCATCTTAATGTAGGCACATGTTTGACATATTTCAATAGAAGTATTCCCATTCTGCATCTTAACCTGGACAGAACCTTTTCTAACTATGCTGCAAGGCTCATCATCACCAAGAAAAACATGCCCAAAATCTCCTTGAACATAATCAACAAAATAATGCCTATGTGGAGAAGCATGGAAAGAAGCCCCTGAATCTAAAACCCAATATTCAAGATAATATTGTGCAAAGAAAGAATCAAAACATCCTGACATACATTACCCGTTGCCATATTTGCCTCCTTGTTTTCTTCCTGTTGTTTCTTCTTATCCCGAAGCTCCCAATAGTCCTTCTTTGCATGCCCAGGCTTTCCACAATTCCAAAGATACAATCTTATTCTTGGATTTTGACCTTGCCCGATCTTTCGATTTTCCACAGCTTCCTCTATTCTTCTGTCTCCCTCTAGTTTCCATTGTCAAAGCATTCCCTAAAGTAGAAGATTCCCCAGAGCTTTTTCTTCGCATTTCCTCACTTAGAATCACCCCTACAACATCCTCGAAATTTCAACTTCGAGTTAGTGAACCGAGTTACTTACCGCCACTACTGTGCTATTCCAACTCTCGGGTAAAGAGCACAAAATTAATAAAGCCCTAACTTCTTCATCAAATTCTATTAATCTGAAGCTAGCATATTCACAATCATTTAAATGATCTGCTACTGAACTATTCTCAGACATCTTCATATTAAACAACTTTTTCATTAAAAATATCTTATTAGAGGCAGAGGGTTTTTCATACAACTTCCCTAATGCATCCATTAGATCTTTTGTAGTCTTTTCCTTTGAAACATTAAATAATACCGAAGATGCAAGAAACAGCCGAATCGTTCCAAGTGCCTTTTGATCCAACAAATTCCATTCCGCATCTTTCATACTCGAGGGTTTTTTCACCTTCTCAGACAACGGAGTATAAAGATCCTTTTGATAAAGGTAATCTTCCATCTACATCTTCCAAAGACTAAAATTTTGCCTGTTGAATTTATCAACCCCGGATCTTCCATCATCTACCATAGCTCCCACTCAAAATAAAAATTTCCCTATGATTCAACACTTCAAAGAAACCAAACCAGCTCGATACCAATTGTTAGGAAATAAGGGATAAAATAAGTGGAATAATCCCTCACAGAATCGCAACAAGAGAAAACTAATATGCAGAAATTATTACGATCTGAAATAAAATTACGAGAATAAAATAACACAACACAAGGAGACAATATTTAACGTGTTTCACCCAATTTGGGATACGTCCACCAAGAATCACTTGCTTAGATTTTATTACAAGCCACCACTCTCTCAATACAATACCTGGATCCATTTGGAGCTATGCTTAACAAACTCTACAGAATTCACACTCGAATTCAAAACACATCTGCAATACATTTGCTTGTACATATATCATATGCATAAAACCATATAAATAGACAACTGCTTAAGCAATTTTACAAAACCATGGGTATCAAAACCATGGGCAAAACCTGTCCCATAAACTTATGGGTTAAAAAACTAGCCCATATGAGAATAGCACGTTTCTCGATATGTCGGGTGCATTTTTCGAGGACAAAAAAATTTACTCCTAAAATATTTTTTTCAAGGGTTGCGCCCGAACCCGATCTCATCGGGGCTGCCTTGCCCTCGGACCCCCGCCAGGGCCCGGCCCGACCCCAAACCCCATGGCGAGGATACATGAAAAGTGTACAATACTCTTAGTGTATAGTCTTCAACACTTTCACACATGAAAACAGGCTCCACAACCTAACATGGAGATAATGAATAACATGATGAGAATAATGATTATAATAAGAGGTCCTACATGTCCGATAAGAGAAATAAGAAGTTAAAGAGAGTCATATATTCCAAGGAGGATTTCAGCTCATTTTAGGAAATTAGTGAAACTAGTGATTATGATGTTGATAAGGCATATGTTAATGATGATGGAAATGAAACCCTATTTATGTCCTGAGGATATGGGATATCTAAAATAGAATATTTCATATTTGGAGGTTCATGTTTGGATTTAGTTGAAGAATATTTTGAATTTTACTTTAAAATTGAGTTGATGAGTGTTCTCGAAGAGTTGAAGCATGCAAATAAGAAGAATAAGAAATTGAATACACATGCTAAGGACTATGAATAAAATATTCATTTTCTTTAAGAGAGACATAAGATTGACACCCAAGAGTATGATGAGATAATCAAACAGTTAGAAAATGAAGTGGATATTATAGTTGAAAGTCTTAAATATAAGGACAAAGAGTGCATCGGTATGAAAAAAATAGTTACCATAAAGGAAGAAGTGCCTAAAGAAACAAGCAAGGTAAGAACCTTTCAGAATTTTGAGAAGATTTCCAAGGATCTAGATGATATCCTAGATAGTAAAAAGAATTCAGGTGATAGGAAATGTCTAAGATTCAAGGAAGACCTAAAGGGTGAAAAGGTGACTCAAATCACAAGATAAGAATATGTCATTCGTGAGAAAGGAGAATTTTATCATATAAATTATGATATCTAACCCTATCAAAAAACCTAATGCCATGAGGTATGCAATATCCTTCAATGGTTATTGTTATACATGTAATGAGTTTTGTCATAGGGAAAAAGAGTGTAGAAGGTCCTCCAAGAATGAGGATTCATGGAACCATGGAAGAAGTATCAGTTCACACTAGCCAAGAGGTAAGAATGGAATTATTTTCTATAACTGTTAAAATATTGGTTATATTGCAAAGTTATATCATCATATGCCATCAAGAAGAAGAAAGTTTAAGGCTCCTAGAGTATAAGAGAGAGAGAGAAATAAAAGTTATGGTAACTAAGAGTGAATCAAGGAAATATAACTAAGAATAAGTTAGATGGAGGAGAAAGTAAAGAATTCTCTTAGTTTTTATTAGAAGAATGGTGAAGAATTCAAGCCACGGGTTGCAAGAAGGTATTAGAATATCTTAAAATTGATGTTTTAGATCCCTATGGTTAGGAATATCTCCACTACACTTATTAGAGTCATTCATCAATCAAAAGAAGCATGTAGTAAGGGGAGTCTTGAATGGAAGACATGTAATAAGATGTAACTTGGCATTGTGAAAATGTTTGATGACTTGATTTATCTTTTATAGTCATAAAGATATGTTGTAAAGAATAACATCAAGAAAGTTGTGTGAAGGTTTGCAATGTGTTTGGTCTTAGGGGGATTTGGGTGGCCCTGTTAAACTTGCATCAATTCATGTTAGTGGTGTTAAGGACTTAGGGGGAGTCAATTAGGTATGTCATCTTCTCAAAACATAGGTAAGTAAGTTCTTTAAAGGCATGCATCTGTTAATGGGGAGTTATGTCGTTCTAAGGTTGTAAATATTCAAAATAGGGATGAAGAGGTCAAATGGACCTTGTTATTTTTGGTTGATGTTTCCAACCAAATGGTGATCCCTAATGTGATGATAGAAGAATAGAACTAATATGTTATAGGTATGAACCTATCATTAATTTCAAAAGGGGGAGAATGAGCTAATGGCTTGAGAGAATGAGCTATATGTGTTTTCCATCAATATGTTTTCCATCAATGACAAAGGGGAGATTGTTGGAAAGTGGTGTTGTCATTGATGTCAATAAGTTTTGTTTATGTCAAAAGGAGAAAGGAACAACATGTGTGAAGGTTGATTGGTAGTGTCATTCATTGATGTCATGACAAGTTGAGTTACTTGGTCTACCATTGATGAGGTGGCATGGTGTCTTGAGTAGGTGTAGTGGCTTGTAGAAGTATTTTTGTGATAGATAGATATTTTAGTAATGTCATGAAACTTTTTCAAGGCTCATGTAGGTGGATAAGTGTGAAAAATTCATGAGGTGGTCAGCATGGAAGGTACAAACATGATCAAGAAGCCTAGTTAGGAGGCATAGTCAATATACATGAAGGAGGATGGTATGTCATGGTGGATCATAGGTATGTAGAATTTGGTTAAGAATTTTGATATCATGGAGAGCATGAGGATGATGTGTTAAGACACTCACACGTGTCTCGAGCATGTATACAAAGGTATGGACCCAATTTTAGATTTGTACCTAGACCTATCTTAAGCCCTAGGTGGCATAATGAAGTAGGATGATATGATTCTAAGCTAAGTGTGAAAAGGTGAGAATTGGGAAAGGTGTATTATAGGTGTGTACCTATTTTTGGGCCCATTTTTAAAGGAAGATGCATGAAAATTGGTTTTAGACTCGTAATGATTACCTAGAAGTGAGAATCAAATCTTGAGAAGGAATTTCTTGTTCTCATTAGCATGTGTGAACTCTCCCATGTGGCCCAAGCTCTTTAGGATAGTTTTGAAATGGAACTAATAAGACATCCTAGGCATTAGTTTAGGAGATAAGGCCTTAGACTTTATGAACAATCATTAAGAAGGTAAGGTGGTCTAAAATCCTCCTAAAACTCTACTAAGGTAGAAATGAAGAAGATATTACTAAAAATGGCCCAAAATGATTTGGTTGACCTTTTTGATGATTATATCTTGTAAAGGACTCTCTCACGTATCTCTATGTGGCATTGAGGTGTTATGACAATGAGTAGACCCCACTATACATTTCAATCCTATGAGTAATTTGATGTAGATCTTAGGTTTTTCATTGGAAATGTTGAAAAAGGCATGGTAGAAGAATTTGGGAAGTCATTCTACATGTTTGAGGTAGTATCGAGAATAGTTTTATGCCCTTAAATGGTTTGTGCAAGTCAAGATAGTAAGACTGATTTTTTGGGGCGGTGTGACAGCTTTTGTGGTTATGATGAAAAGTTAATCTTAGGAACTTAGTATCTGATTTATGGTGTCCAATAGACATGAATATGTTTTTAAGGTCCCATATGACATGATTCATGCATTATAAAATACCTCAAAGTCATATTATGTAGTGAGAAGAAGGTCATATGTTGACCTACTTGACTAGGTTTAGGATAGATAAAGTGAGGTCTAAAGATTGGTTTCTAAGGCCAATAGTTGTCTCTTGACCATGGTGTTTGGGTCTATGATAGTGATCAAGGGTTCATTTTTGATCATGTACAAGTTTTAGAAGAATTTTTATGGGTCGGTATAGGTGTTGGAAGGTCAAGCTTCCTTGAACGGTTTCGATTCTTGGAGTGCAAGTTGACAAGTGGCACTTATGAAATTAAAATCTAAGTAAGGATGTTTTATGGAGTTGGTGATGAACCTAAGTTCATGATATTTCTATTCATGTGACATACATTCATGATTTAGGTGATTTGAAGATGTTTTTACTTCAATATGTGAAGACTAGTTTTGTAGGTCACAGACCTAATGAGGATAGTTGATCCTAATGGTGGCTTTATAGCATGATATGGTGGTACAGAGTTGAATAAGAATTTTGGAGTATGGTAGAAGACTTCTACAACATATCTAATTGATTCCTAATGTTTTTGAAGGTCATATAGGTGAAGAGTACTAAGTCTTGACGAAGGAGGTGTTCGAGTGCAATTAGGCCTATATGAGTCCTAATGAAGATATATGGTCATAACATGATATTGTTAACCCGAGAGGTTTTTGAAAGAGGGATTCACAAGAACCGATGTCAAAAACAATGCACCATAACAAAGTTGCACTCGATGGTAACGTCAAGCTCCAACATAATAAGCAAGATTTGAACAATGGAAAGAATATGCAAATAAGAAAACATGTCTACTCATCCTCATAGATCAAAAAAGGAAGTACAAATAGGGGTGTTGTGTAACCCCCATGCCTAAACAAGGAAAGAATATCAATGACACCACTGACACATATGACGTGACTGATGCATATGATGCCACTAAAGGAGGAGTTACAATTCCAAATAAGGAATGTAACTCCTATGACACACTGATGCAAATGACAATGATAGATTCTATGATAGAATATGACACTTGTCATTTGAATTCCTAAGACCTATGAATCTCGCAAGGTGAGATGAATCACCAAGTGATGTGGATGATGACTAGGCATGTCACACACACCAACACCCCCTTCATTGAAGCCGAGGAAGAGGTCAAGGTAAGCCAGAATAGAAAAGAAGACTCCCCTAGACAACTAAGAAAGATGTGTCAATGGGGCCCAAAAACTAAAGGCCTGATAAGGTGCCCATATACAAATAACATCTTTCTGGAAAGAATAAGAGGAGAAGAAGGAGGACTATATAGCCCAAAGAAGATGGGTGGCTGCAATAGACCTCACCCCAAGAAGAGACTGCAAGTGAAGAAATTTCACCTCAGTGAAGGGCTTGGTGAATATGTCTGCAACCTGATCAGCTATCTGAACACACTGTATGTCGATGATGTTTTCATCTATCAGCTCATGTATGAATTTTATGTGAATCTTAATGTTCTTCATCTGCGATGCTGAACTAGATTTCTACAAATCAAGATAGTGCTCATGTTTTCAAAATAGATAATGGTAGGCATTTGAAAGTGGATGCTAAAATTTGTCAAGATACCCCGTAACCAAATAGATTTTATGGCAGCGTTAACTACTCCTCTGTATTCTACTTCATCGATGATATGGAAATGGCATTCTACTTCTTGCTGGACCAACTGACAGACCTAAACCAAGAGTGAAATTGTAGCCTGAGGTATACTTCCGATGATCTAGATCATTGGCCCAATCTAAGTCTGTAAATCTAAGCAAATCAATATCGGTCCCTCCTAAGTAATGAATACCATCTGTGTGACTTCCATGAACATAGTGAAGGATTTACTTTGCTGCTTTTAAGTGCAACTCATGAGGCTCCTACATAAATCTGGACATGATCCCGACAACATATGAAAGATTTGGCCGAGTGTGAGTAAGGTAGATCAAGCTCCCCACTAACTACCGATAAAGGGTACCGTCAACCAAGGGGGAAGAGAAATCAAAAACCAACTTGACCTCGGAAAGAAAAGGAGTAGGTGAGGACTTGCAATTAGACATGTGAAACCGAGCAAGCAAATCAAGAGAGTAATTAGGCTACAAGATCATAATTCTTGAGTCAAATTGTGAAATCTGGATCCCAAGAAAGTAATGAAGAAATCCTAAGTCAGACATGGAGAAATTTTTGGCTAAGGATATCTTCACAGAATCAATGATAGAGGAAGATCTACCTGTGATCAACAAGTCATCAATATAGAGAACAAGATTAAGCATGGAGTCATCTTGCTGCAGAATATACATATTTGGGTCATAGTGACACCAAGAGAACCCTGATGCAAGTAAAAGGAGTCCATCTTCGCATACCAAGCCCGAGGGGATTGTTTAAGGCCGTAGAGAGACTTCTTTAACTTGAAAATGAGGGATGGATCATGGACATAACCCAAAGGTTGTTCCATATATATCTCTTCCTCTAGGTCCCCATGAAGGAAGGCACTCTTAACGTCCATCTAGTGGACTTCCCATCTGTTAGCGATAGCGATGGAAAGGATCAGTCGAATGGAATTCATCTTCACAACTAGAGAAAAGGTTTCCGAGTAATCAACCCCAGATACCTAGGAGAAACCCTTAGCTACAAGTCACGCTTTATACTTCTCAACTTCTCCATTGGCTCCATACTTTGTTTGATATATCCACCTACACCAAATGAATTTTCTTCCTTTTAGAAGAGGGGTAAGATCCCAAGTGTCATTATTTATGAGTGAGGAATACTCCTCATCCATAGAAGAATCCCAGAAACTTCTTGGAAAGACGGTGGATCAGAAGCAGAGGTGAAGAAGGAATGGGGTCCAACAAAACTCAAGCCCATATGTCTCTCATCTGAAGGATCTCTAACTAAATCTCTAGCACTCTGTAAAGTTTTCCTAGCCCAAAGAGGTCCCGAAGGTTCAAGCTCAGATTTGGAAGATTCTTCACTCGAGTGAGAAGGGACATAGTCCTCATCATCAGAAAACTCATAAGTTTGAGGATTGAGAGGAGCAAGAAGAGGAGGAACTTGCTAAACAACATCAACATATGATGAGTTAGAATATGAATCAGTGGGAAAAATAACCTTAGTGGAAGTCAAATTCAAGGATGACTCATCAAACTTCACACTCCTCTCAATATAGAGCTCATGAGTAGTAGGGTTCAACAATCGATATCCCTTCACGCCATCAAGATACCCGACAAAGATACAATGGTTTACCTGAAAAAACTTGCACGAGGAAATAAGAAGAAACCAAGTAATAAGCAACTGATAAACAAAGAGTGCGCATTTTACCAAAACCATTTGATACCATGAAAGAGGGATTTGCGAGAACCGATGTCAAAAACAATGTACCAAAATGAAGTTTTGCTCGATGGTAACATCAAGCTCCAACACAATAAGCAAGATTTGAACAAAGGAAAGAATATGCAAATAAGAAAACAGGTTTGTTCATCCTCATAGATAAAAAAAAGAAGTGCAAATAGGGGTGATGTGTAACCCCATGCCTAAATAAGGAAAGAATATCAATGATGCCACTTGATGCATATGATGTGACCGACGCATATGACGCTACTAAAGGAGGATTTACAATTCTAGATAAGTAATGTAACTCCTATGATGCATCGCGCAAATGAAAATGATAGATTCTAAGATAGAATTTGACACTTATCATTTGACTTCCTAAGACCTATGACTCTTGCAAGGTGATATGACTCACCGGTGATGTGGAAGATGACTAGGCATGTCACACACACCAACATTTTAAAAATGATTTTATTTTGATTTATTAATGTTGATGAACTTTTCTATGCTCTATGAATGTTTTCTCGAGGGTTTTGGTGTGTATGAGTCATGTATATATGCAAGTGAAGAAAACCTATTTTGTAGGCCGAGTGGATGGGGTAAACGGTGTAAGAGATCAAGGAAGAAGTTTATGAAGAGGTGAAAAAGGTATTTGTGACCATGCAAGTGATAGAAGATATTATTTCATAAGGATATCAATGGTGTGATTTTGTTGGAGATATGAGTGATTTGACCTAATCAAATTGGTGAAGAATTTCTTGAGCGAAGAAGCCTAGAAATGCAGTTTTTGGAGAAGAGAGAAGAAAAGAGATAAAACAGTGTAATTATCAGTTGTTATGGAAACATTTTGTAGGTGAAAATCAATCGGGTGGCTGATTATGTGTTGAGTCATCTAAGGAGTTATAGCTTCTTTATAAAGTTGGTGCTTCACTAAATTTAGGGGTTGGTGCTCCTTGTAGGGTTGGTGCTCTACTAAACTGTTAGGGTTAGTGCTCCTTATTGGGTTGGTGCTCAACTAAATTTGATTCATTATTGTATAGGAAAAGTTGTCTAAGATTTGTTTCAGTGGGTTTTCTTCCCTTCAATGGTTTCCCACTTATATCTAGTGTACTTGTGTTATTTTGTTCTCATTGCTCATGTATGGTTATGATTCTTGGTGAATGCGTGTTTAACGGTTAAGTTGAAATGATAATTGATGAATGCTAAAGTGTATGTGAAAGAAAGTTTTTAGAATACACCGATTGACCCCCTCCCCCTTATTGGTTTTTCTTCCAACACAGGATTCCCAAATCCTCTGTGTTATTCCAACAAGCTCTTAAGAATCGCGTCTACAAGCAGAACACATTTCTATCCCTTTCTCTTTCAACACATTAGTTGTATTCAAATCCATTAGTTTATATTTTGCAATACACATTTACATTTTACATATTTTTCAAGTTAAATTTCAATTACATTTACCTAGAAAATTTACTACTCTTTTTTCCTTTTACATGTCCGATCATATCCCAATGAAGGAAAATCAAATAAGAAACCATGAAGTAAATCTCAAGCATGATAAAAAAATATCACATTCCAAGGATCTACACACACACACACACCATTATCACTACACATATGCAAAGGTCACACCTATGATCCTTATCCTTCCCTATCTTTATAATTCCATGGTACAAATCTTGCACTATTCCATTTGGGATGCTAAAACACTCATTCGACACACTATTGGGTATAATCTTTATTCTACTCTCAATGGTATGTTTTTATTTTCTACTTTATGCTAATGAATTCTTATTCACCAACATAAAGTAGGGGAAATTTAGTCACTAAATCATGCATCACTATGTATATCTATCCACTAAATACTTCATTTATATGCATGATTCCTAAGTGAGAGAACTATTCATTAACAACCCTTTCACTTTTATTTGACATTGATTTTATATTTTTCATCCTTATTTCTTATTGTTTCTGACTTGCAACTTGTAGTTTTACATACTAGCTGACATCTTTCTCATCTTTGATTTCATTTTTTACCTTTTTGAGCACCCTATATAGGACCACCCATTAGGGATAGGAGCATCTGGGAACTACTGTCCCCTCTCGGGCACCTATGTACTCCTTATTCTTTTTCCTATCTTTCAAATGTTACTTCTTTCTTTTCTTATTTTATCACCCTTAATTGGCCTTTCACTTGTTTATGATGAAACTTAAGTAAAGTAATCATATGTATACATGTATTATTTAACCTCATTAAGGGGCAAGCATATAAGAGGCACATACTATTATAAATAAATAATATTTCATATCTACTACACCAATGATTACACTTTGGGAATGCATACTTCACTATATAGGAGGGATTATTCTAAATTCCATACCACATATTTGCATTGGGACAAAGTATTTGTAACCCACTATTATTTTTATGATTGACACTAGGGCATCCTAGTTCGGTGACATTATTTCGCTTACACACACACTAGAACTATATTGAGTTTGAAATGTAGTGAAATGCTTGGTGATAATCACATTGGGGTGACCACCGAGTTCAATCTATATCAATCATATGCATATTTGTATTCATCTAATATACACTTAAGTATTGTGCATGTAGCTATGGTTCCTCTTGCAGAATAGGTGTGACAGAACATAAATGTAGCAAACACGACGTAACCTACATCAAATAAAAATAAATAAGAAGTAATAAATAAATAACCATATCTCGAGTTATTTTATAGGTGCCAATGCCCGAACATCCACTAGGTCTTGGGCGGCCTTGTCCTATTCCGCACGGTTTTTTTCCTATCAATTTCCATATCATAATTTCGGACACATAACTTACACATTACAAGAATAGTTGTTCCAAATCATTCACAAGCCCAAAATCAATATAGACCTATAGTTATAAGTGTAATAATTCTCCAAACCATATCTATCACTCTTATGTGTACTTATTTAACGTGATTCTATTTATTTACTATTTAATCTAGTTGATTAGAAGTATCTTTCTCTTATATTTAAATTTCACCGCATCACATTTATTCACACATTGTACCCATTATATCTACTTGTTTCCTCTTATTGCATGATATTATACTTACTTTCGTCCACTCTAGACCTTCATCTCTCATTCTCATTTACATTATAGCCTCCGCTCCTCATGATTTCAATGTGTGACCTTAGGGTTTCCTCCATGGCCGATGTCATCGGCCATAGGTTATGTCACTTATTTTAGTTTTTCCATATCCAACGCCATCGCACACAAGCAATAGCATCGGTATATATACCTCTTTGTTTTCTTGTTAGTTTCACTAATAAATAATTTGAAAACTAATTTCTTACATATAAATTATGCATGACCTGCTCTTTCTTGTATTATTTTACACTTATTAGATAGATTTGAAGACTTGAAGCTTGCCTCTTTTGCACTTAGGTCACTGTAGTGAGTTACGACTCGAGATATTTTGTTGATCTTTCTTCTTCCCCACCCATAAATATTATCTCTTGGTGTTTGTGTCTCTATGGAGGATTATGTATCATCAGTCATACACACACTACAAGTAAGTATTTCTAACCCTCTTTAATATTTATTTTTGTATGTATGTATTGTTATCACCAAAAAAATAGCACCCTCTAATATCTCATGAATGAGCATTCAATTTTTTTGCTAACATGGGATGATCTCAAAAGTGTGAGACTTGTAAGGTGAGATCAACCTCTAGAGAAGGTTGGTTCCTCTACCTACCTCTAATGCTAACACTACTCCTAAACTAAAAATTCAAAGGTACCATGGAGAGATAATGGTTAGATGGATACAAAAAGGGAATCATAAGTTAAAATTGGTAATAACACCAAAATAAAGGGGAAGGAAATGGAGAAAACATGGTAAGAGAGAGCATACAAATGTCCCACATACCAAAACTATGAGAATTTACTTTCTCCCACCATTGATAACGCATGAAGAAGGAATCCTATAAGTAGGAAATGCACCCAACATGATAAATAAGGAAACAGAGAGGTAAGAACATATAAAACATGGGAATAGGGCATAAAATAGCCATAAATGCTTGATTTTATTGATTGAATGATGTATAGTCAGATTACATTCATAGAAAAAGGTAAAAATACATTGTAGAGACCAAGTTTAAGGTATGCAACTCATGGGAATCAGGACACCATTTTGACATGGTTTTGTTACAAAAGAGAGGGATCCTTCTTATAATGGATGAGTTATATTTTTATAGAGAAAGAGAAGGAGAATAGAGAAGGAGAGGGATGAAAGGACCATCGAGCTATAACCGATTGATTTTGAAATTTACATTGAATGAGTATGGGCACCATGTATGTATTAAAGGTATGGAAACCTCTAACTTTAGCCACCATTCCAACACATCCCTCAATCTATCATATGCCACCATATTGTAAAGAGTGATGCCATTAAATTCCAGTGGTTGAGTCATCTAGAACTAAAAGTTTTATTGGGACTATTTTTATTTTTTCACCCAATGAATGCATTTAATTTTTGAATTCCTTAATACCAATGTAAATTCTTTGATGATACCTTTCCAACGAGATCAATTTTTCTTTATTTGGAGTAATAGAATGAAAGATATGGCTATTTGAAATTTGTAGCTTGGGAGGAACATGAGAATGACACATGAAAACATGTGATTTTTCATTGAGATTTCATTTTTCCTACATGTCTATAATTTTATTTTGACAGTGGAAGACTTTAAACCCTATTGATTTTTTAAATTCCATAGACTTGAAGTCTTCAAAACCCAATTGCTTTGAGAGGTGTTGGAAACCATACACGTGTCCTAAATTTAAGTGCTCGATCTTATGCCACCTGTTAGATTTTGATTGGACAAAGTGGGATCATACCTTTGACTACAAAGTGTCATGCGGACCTAAAAATCTATTTTCTTTTATTAATTATGTGGAATTATATCCCGTGGATGCCTTGGCTTGAGATACCCATGAAATTTTGGCACATGTCCCTTCCTTTCACCTTTGATCTTGCAATTTATGCATCGGCTGATCTTTATTCTCGTGCATTGAGGCTCACTCTACATTCATTTCCACTCAAGTTCTTGAAATGGGTGACATTTGGACACTCGTCATTCTCCATGGGTTTTCCAAATGGTTTAACAAATTTCTTCATTAAAATAATGGTTGATTCCATTTTTAAAGAAGTTATACAAATTAATCTAAGGGGTTAATTTGGGATAACATCTTGTGACTCAAAAAGTAATATTATTGCTAGATTAAAATATTAGTGGCCTTTAACATCCATTAGAAATGGATTTGATCTTGAAAACATTGAAAAAATAGTCTAAAACTCTAATTTTCTTACCCTTGAGCCATATGAAGCACTACTAGACTTAAAACCAATCAGGGACCTACTAGAATTGATATGTGGAGCTTTGAATGAGACTTAAAAATTTATCCAATATCCGATTCCACCATAAAACCTACTCGGGCTTGGAGATGAACTTGGAATAGCCTTGATCTTTGTTAGCATATGGATTTGCATGCATGCAAATGACATACAACAATGTGGGAACGAAGTCCCTCCTCAATGAAGGTGAGGCTGCCTTTATTGAAAACCAAAATTGTATTTACATCTATACATTCAAAATTGTATGTGGGGGTGTTTTAGAACATCAATGGAAAGAAAAGTGAATGAAGGAGATGGAATGGAATGAAGGAAAGGAGTGGAATGGAATGAACTAAAAGAACATGCAAGAGTTAGGTAAAAATAGAGCCTAATATTGCATGAAGAGGAAAGATGAATAACCAACACAAATAAAACAGAGTTTGAGTTAGCCAAACAAGAACGTGTAAAAGGGAACACACATGAGAAAGTAGATAATCAGAGCTTGATCACTGTGAACTAGAACAACCGACTAATAACGTTGACAATAAGATCAAATATAATTTTTTCATGCAAGATTAAAACACTTAACATCTAATGAACATAAGAACATAAAATATTAAAAGAGATAATGAATGAGATACAAAGTTCGTATTTCATTAACTCCAAAATGTTTTTCACAAAAGAACACAAAGTTTCTTCCTAAAACAAAGCTTGCACACAAAATTATTTATTCTCCTCTCTCAAAGTCACCCTTTACAAATGAGCCCGTCACTTCCTTTTATAACCCAAAAGTTGGTTACAAAGTAGTTAGGGTTTACATGATCATTAAATAAGGCACATAAGTGACCTTTGACTTTTCAACAACTTTATTAAAGACAACTCAAAAATAGAAATTACTTAAAATATCCATTGTTTCCCAAAAACAAATAACAAGACCTTTTAAAATATACAATAATAACTAGTGCCTTATCCATTGAAATGGGGTCCACCTATCTCAAGTGTATGAGAAATGGACTCTCCCACTTCGTTAGATACCAAGAAAATCAACTCCCTGAACCGCCGGTGAAATTAGGATCTGCCGCTTTTTCCAGTTGAAAGGATCTAAACCTTCCTAAAGTTTCAAACATATTTTCTTCTTCTGGAGGTTCACTTGGTCGAAGAATAGCCTCACAAAATACCTGAAATTCAATAATTCTAATTGGCATATCATTTAAATTAACAATTTTGGATTGAGCATTCTCAAATAAGTTCTTTAATTTTATGCACTGCTCCATTGAAACTGACAAGAAATTGTTGGTGGGAGTGTACATGTCCTTACAAAAATGTGAAAATTGTTCTTCTACCTGCTCCGATGAACACCTTTGATTATGCTCATTTACAAGGTTACAAGGAATCTCAGCCATGAATTCTGAATCAAGGAGAGTGAAGTGAAGGCTTCATTGCACATGCTTTCATAATGGATCATAAAATCCTCGAGAAGTGTTTTTCTTGATTTGAGATGTAGACACCAAAGAAAATGTGTCCCTTGATGTTCAAATTTGAGAATTCCTTCAATAGCTAAAACTGAAGATTCCATACTTGTCATCTCTTGTAAACTGGGAAATATCTCATCCAAATTTGATATAGTAGAAACAAAAGTTTATTTGAAAGAAAGAATTAGATCCGTGATACACACCGACATCTTCATGAAGCTTAATCAATCTGTCTTGATTGTCCCCGGCCTAAAATGAGAATCTCTCAAATGCCAAGTTTTAGTGACATGACCCAATGTGTTTATTTCCTTTGATAAATTGATGAAAGATCTTCATCCGGGGAAGACACCGCATCGTGTAATCGGGAAGGTGGATGATATGGGATTCATCAAATGTTGAACATATTCCACCAATTGATTATTTTTGGACTTGAGCTAAGATTTTTGAGACTTGTATTTCTCAAGTCTCTTTAACATGATATTAATTAAATCTCGAGCCATCGCCATGTTACTTTCTAATGTAGATATTCCAAGTCCCAGTCTAGAAACTTCATAGTTGGAAAGCGTCATAACATCGCGCTCCTTATCCACTTGTGGAATGGCAAGGTCTACAAATTTGTTTCCATCATTTTCCACCATTATTCTAGAAAGCACCTTAGGCTTCTTAGGAATGGCATCAAAATCAATGTCAATTGGCTTGACAACTCTCTACCTTTTCTTTACTTCAGAATCAACCTAGGAAGGAGTATCATTCACTATTTCAGCATACAAAATCCTGGAGCTCAAATTAATATTCTCATTATTCTCGACATCATGAGATCCTACTTGAATCCTATCTACTACCTTGATTTGAGGAGACACAACCTCAATATCCACTTCCTGATTATTTGAGAGATTTTGGGAAATCCCTTCATGAACTACATGCTCTGAAGTGTTTGATATTTGAATTACCTACACTTGAGTGGATGCTTGTTTGAAGCATGGCTGAGGATCATTTGATACTAGCTTCTGGGAACTATTAACGATGTGGGTAGAATAATCTCTACTCGAGGTAGAAAATCTAGACACACGATCTTTTCCTTCTTTGGGGTTAGGATCTTTAGATCTTTCACCTTGTGACACGTTACTTGGCGAAGTGGATTCCGGAAACCACTCCTTTCTCGATTGTTGTGTATGATTGGACGGTAATGAGGTTGATCGAGAAGAGACTTTGGTCGAATGGAGGCCCCCTCGTATTGGCAATTTTTGTGATCCCGATACGTGATCTAGAATTGGTTGCAATTTGGAAAGTTCCTTGTCATACCAAGATATGCTTCTTTCAATAATTGGTTGGTTCTTGCCATCAAGAGAAAATTCATCACTTTTGGTCCAGTCGATTCGAGGAAATGGGGTAAAGGAAAAAAGATCATATGAGGGATCGATGACATCCTCATCATCATCTATGAATGAATCAGGAGGACTCTTGATGCGGAAGGCCTTGATCTGAGCAAGTGTTAGGCAAGAGTACTCCCATCTTCTTACCTCATGTTCATCTAAACAAGTAGCCCATAAATCTTCCATGGTAGGATTATGTTGGTACTTCACTCCCAAAATCTTTTGCATATATCCATTGATATCAAACTGGGATCTCTTCACATATGGATGGATGGTTATGAGAGTGAACTCTTTTTCCATGAGTTGTGCACTGAAAATATTTGGACATTGGTATTCCCCGATTTGAATTGGGAAATGAATTCTTGAATGGTGCTTATCACTAAGAAGGCAGTGAACTTGGAATAATTATCACACCAGCTCCATTAATTCCCATCTATCACTGACGTACTTAGGAAGTTTCCATGGGTTGCTAGTAAATCCACTCATGCGAATGTAGGAAAAAAATGAAAATTAACTAAACTAGGTTCCCCATTGAGAAATGACACTCATGGCTTCTTTAGAAAACCTTTCTTCAATATTTTGATTCAGGTTCCGGATCACGTGGAAGGTGAATGCATCATTGACTCTTCTAAAATGGTGAGAACCATTTTTGAAACTGACTTGAGGGTAATAATGAAAAACACTGTTTGATAGCCCCATGACTCCTCTCATTTCAAGTCCTGAAAATAGCTTTCTTCTTGCTACCGCATAAGTCAGATACAAAGTCATGTAGAAGCATCCAGTCATCTTAACTTCTATCAATTGTTTGTGAAGTGTGTTATTGATGATGGTGGCCTAATCCAAAAACTCTTTCTTGGCTAGGATGATACAGATAAACTGGTACATCCATGGGTGGAAAATCATAGTAGAAGGTAGACCAAAAACTCAACTTAGGAGAGTGATCATGTCCTCAATTTCTTCTACGAACTCAATGCGATATAGTTCTTTGGGAAGCCTGTCAATTTGAGGTCTCTTGGTTACTAACCTGTTGTTGTTGTTAACCATCTTGCTCCATCTCGTGGGTTCTTCATCCCAGAATTCTTATATTGATTGGTGAAGTGATATCCATATTCTTGGGAAAGTCGTATGTCGAGCAATTCCTCAATGTGCTCTGTGTGATTAAGAGGAAAGGCTTGCGACGATTATCTTTAAAAATTCCTCATCTCTCAAGGTCATAATGCTCCTGTAAAGCAATGGCCAATTCCGATTACTCGCACCGAGATAGAAATGCTGCTTGGGGTAGACCACTATGGTAAAGTCTATCTAAGAAAATGGTTTTTCCTTCTTTTCACCACCCGCCGCAAAATCGTGTTGCACGTTGATGTGACCTAGATTTGTATCAGTGATGTTGTCATATGCTAGACTTAATGGAACTGGGAGGGATAATTCCTTGAATTCATACTTCAAGGTAGATTTGTTAGATTTCTCCACCGCATGCAAAACAATGCAAACGGGCAGGGTATCGACTTCTAAAACCTCCGTTGATGCAAGAAAAATATTTTCTATTATATTATTATTATTATTATTATTATTATTTAAAAATAATAATAATAATTGTCCCGAATTACAATTTTTTTAAATGTCAATACAAACACATCAAGACTAAGCTCGAGTTCCAAATCAATAACAATGATATTTATTTTTTAATTAAAATCTCCCAATTTTAATCTTTTGCTATGGCATTTAAATCCTTCTCTTCTCTCACTACGTTGGAAATTGTTTTCAAACTAGGCTCGAGTATCTTATTTTCCCGAGTGTGGATATTCTCCCCGCTGTTATTTTCTTCTCTTTGACCAATGCATGGCTTTGTGTGGGCTTTGAACCAGCTTCTTCCTTGTATTTTACGTGCGCTCTTAAAAAAACAAAACAAATACCTCTCTTTTGATGGTTTTCTTTCTTCCTCCATATGTGGCTTTTGGTGTGAAAGAAAACAACAAAACAAATTTTTTGAGGATAGTTTTCTCCTCCACGTGGACCTATCTTTGAGACTGCGTGGCTTTTTTATTTTTTATATTGATCAGCGTGTGATGGATCTCATTTACCCTGCGTGAGAAATTTCTTGGTTTTGGGTATTCTTTCCTCCAAAAACTTTCCTAGTGGAAGGAATGCATGGAAACTTGTAACGAAAACAAATATCTTTTAACTGCTTCGATTTCCTTTCTCCCACACGTGGACTCCTTTATCGTTACGGCTTGCTTTTAATTTTTTTAAAATCTGTTCTCTCAAGAAAACTTGGTGAATGTTTTGATTGTTCCTTTGCATGCGTGGGAAGCTATCTACCTATCCCCGATGCCTCCTCCAATGCGTGAAAAGGAATTTTTGTCTTCTTGCTTTGTCTACCTTTCTAAAAATTTGTTAGTTTCAATTTTTTGGACTATTTCGACATGGAGATCTCCTTTCTGGTGTGGCCTCGCTATGTTTGCTATTCTTTTTCTTTTTAATATTTCTAAACCTGCTTCTCTTTCCTCTTGCCAATGCGTGGAAAGGGATTTTTTGTCTTCTTCTATTTCTTTCCAAAAGTGTGGATTCCTCCTAGTCACCTCCTCCAAAAAGAATGTGTGGAAAGCTTATTGTGCTTGGGTGATGATCTCCTTTCTATGCGTGGAAAGCTATTTTTTTAATTTCCTAAGCATTCTTGTATTTATGTGTGGATTCTCCTTTCTTTGGGCATGTGGCTGCTGTCCTTCTCTCTACATGGTGGTCTCCTTTGACTGCAAGCAAAATGCATAAACTTTAAACCATGCATGGGGAGCCGCCTTGGAAAATGTGTGGAAAAAATGCTCTAAAATTTCTTTGGACTGTTATTTCAAAATAGCAAGCTTTCCCTTTGCCCAATGCATGGGCTTTTTAAAACTGTTCTTATTTCCCTTTGCATGCATGGAAAGCTTCTTGTGTTCTCCTCCTTCTTGGCATGAGTTTATCTTGTATTATGTGATGTGACAAAATATTATGTCCTTTAGAAGAAATAAGAAGCAATCAGAAAGCTTCACACGAATTTTTCCAACGAGTTTGATGAAGGAAGTTATGAGGATTAATCCAACTTCCTCTCTTCCCGTAGTGGACTTAAGTGCCGGGGGAAATGGGGAAAGCAATGGCCAATTGCCAATGGGAATGGAAAAGTGGGTTGGCAATCCCCGTTGAATTTCCCCATGTGGGAAATTGGGATATTTCCTACCCGTTAGCCAATCCATGATTTGGAAATTGGTGGAGAAAATCCCACAAGCTGGATTAAAAGAAAATTTCCAGAAAGGGTAAATCCAGTTCGAAGCCAAATTGGCATTCCTAGTTGGAAGCATAAGCTTACTTCCTCGTAATAAAAATTTGTCGAATGAACTTTTAATTAATATTTATTTAATTAAATACTCCCAAGTTATTTAAAAGTTAATTTTATCAAACAAGGAGTGATTAATTAATTAAATACTAATTAATTGATTTTAATGTATTTTAACACGATTTAAAGCTGGCAGAAGAGTTCTTGCGCCCGAAAAGGACGAAACAAAGAACGAAATGATCAAAAAAATGAGACGGTTTTCATGAGGGTAATGAACCACACAAAGTAATAAAAATGAAAAATTTCAAAATTTTCATTTTTTTATTTTTTTATTTTTTAAAATAATTTTACAAAGTCAAAATTAGTTGATAAGAGTGGCTCTAATCGGGGACAAGGACTTCATGGATGTAGCAATGTACCCGGACCAAAATAGTCATGAAAATGATCCAAAATGATGGGGCACAAAAATGGGGTGACACAAGAGAGAAACTGTCATCACCAATCCGGCACTATGATAATTCTTCACCGGGAACTCCTCGTGCTATGATTATTTACTAATGCATAGCCTTTAGTTTGGTGGATGTAATCTGGAAACAAAACAACAACC
The DNA here is from genome assembly GCA_018340775.1 of Taxus wallichiana var. yunnanensis. Lineage (NCBI taxonomy): Eukaryota > Viridiplantae > Streptophyta > Pinopsida > Cupressales > Taxaceae > Taxus > Taxus wallichiana. The sequence continues at coordinate 665,369,071 of CM031235.1, forward strand.
GAACACAAGAATACCATCGACTATGATAAGACAAATGATGACAAATCTGAAATATCAAAGTAAATTATAATATTAACATGAAATTGTTACAATCTCACCCATGAGGTACTTCAACAAGACTATGGGAGAAACTTTACAATTACACCTCTCGATGGCTTCTTCAACACACCTTTAACTGATGGCTTCCTTTGCACACTTCCTACAATATTTCTCATTACTTCTTTCTATGCTAAATGAGGGGGTGGCCTCTCTATTTATAGAACTTCCAGGCTTATCCATCCTATCTCTAAGATAGGATAAGAAATCCACTTTGACGAATCATATTCCATACCTTAACTCTTATCTGTACATGTAAGCTTATCTCTTAAGATAAGATAAACCTTATCATTTTACATGGGTTCGACATTTTTAGACTTTTTACAAATAAAATACACAAAATATTTATGACCTCACTCCTTGTCCTTATTACCAATATAATATTTATAATTCCTAATCATGTAGACCCTACTTCTCTAATTACCCAAACTTTGACATTTTAACATTACCTGACCACTTACGACAAATATTTACTTTTTACAACATTCCTATTGTACTTTGACTCATTCCGTACTCTACATTATTGGCGACACCGCATCGACGGCGCCGTTATCTTCTATCGATGCTACTACTAATTATACTTAACAACATCCTATTCCTAATACATACATTAATGAAATAGAAATTATGGAGGAAAATTTTTAGTATCGACATCTTCCCCTTCCTAGCTTCTACTCCGTCCCTGAGTAGACTATTCTCGTGTGCTTGGAAAATCTTCAACTTGTCGTGGTTGACCCATTTCGTAATGGGAGTGCCATCCAATTCCTCCAATCGGTACGTACCATTTTCATGCACAGCTGCTATTTTGTAGGGCCCCATCCATTTTGGAAGAAATTTTCTCTATCTTCTTTTTTTGTATCTGGAATCATATACTAGAACCAAGTCATTCACATGAAATGGAGACCACCGGATCTTTTGATCAAAGTATTCCTTCTGCTTCATTTTCTTCTTATGGCTTGTATCCTTTGCTATTTCTCTCATTTCCTCTAGCAAATGAAGATGTACCAACCTTTCTTTTACTGAATCACTTTCATCCATCCTTTCATTTTTCATAACTCTCATAGTGGGAATATCAAACTCAATAGGAAGAATTGGATCAATGCCATAGGCCAACTGAAATGGGGAGTATCCTGTTGCTGACTTTGATGTTGCCCTATATGCCCACAATGCTGCATGAATCCTTTTATCCCATTTATGTACTGCAAGGCCGCATCTTTGCTAGAATTTGACACAACACAAAATTTGTTCGCTCCACCTGCCTATTTGTGCTTGGCTTGTATGTTGTTTCCTTCATGTGTTTAATAGAAAACTTATTGACTAGGGCTTCTACCACCTCATTAATGAAGTGGCTTCCTTGATCTGTTACAATTTCTAATGGGCAACCAAATATGGTGACAATGCATTCATACATGAACCTTGCCACTTCATCCATGGAAGTTGTTTTCAATGGCCTAGCTTCAACCCACTTGGTTAAGTAATGTGGCAACTACAATATACTTATTTTGGCGTGATGTAGTTGAAGTGGACCTACAATGTCTATTCCCCACTTTTCAAAGGGACCAAGGGGAAGAATAGGGCATAATGGAGCTGATGAAGTCTTGTGGTTACCATGCGTTTGACAAATATCACATGTCTTACAATAATTATAACAATCTTTAAAAAGAGTGGGCTGTGATAACTCGCATCCAAGATCCTTCTTCTTTGTAAGTTGTCCAGAAGTGCCCTCCATATGTACCATTGTGGAATTCTTCTAGCAATTCCTTTCCTTGATCACGCCCAACCGCCTCTTCAGATCGTCCATCGTGTCCTATTCAAATAATGCTCCATGCAGAATAGAATATGGACGATCGGATTGAGTAATATTTCTCTTAGTCTTTGCATTGGCACCATCAGAAACTTGAATTCATTCGGATAATTCCAAATATCTATGTATTCATTAGGGATTGTGTCAAGGGATAACAATGTCAGCATCGGGAAATCATCATCATCACAAGATGATCCTAAACCATCATAGGCTCAAGAGAGTGCATCCGCATTGACATGCTTCTTTCCCCGCCTATCTATAATATCAAATTCAAACTCTTGTAGCAAAATTATCCATCTTGCTATCCTCCCCGATGGGTTAGGCTTATTGACAATATATTTCGAGCCTCGATGATCTGCATTACAACTATAAATTTCTGCCCTAAGCAAGTAATTTCTAAACTTCTTTATAAAAAAATGATAGCGAGCCTCTTTTTCGCCATGATAGTTTACCTCAAAGACCGCTCATTTGTCTGCTCCCAAAGTAAATTGGATGTTCATTCCCATTTTCATCCTTTTGGCTCAAAGTACTTCCTAGTGCTACATCCGAGGCATCGGTGTACACACAATGAACGGCTTGCTCCAATCTGGATTCTTCAAAACAGGAAGACACCGTGGCTTCCTTCATTGTCCAAAAGCTTCATGCGCCTTATTTCCTGGTTCATAAGTAACATCCTTCTTCAAGAATCTCGGGTTAGTGGTCATGTAATCTTTGAGAAATTCTTGATGAACCTTCTATAGTAACCCACATGGCCTAAAAATGATCTCAACTTACTTCTATTCATAGAAATGGTAAATCTTTGATTTTGAAACTTTATCGATCGCACTAATACCATCTCTGGATACAACATGCCCTAACAAAACACCTTTAGAAAATCCAAAGACACACTTGGTAGGGTTTAGTGAGGCTTGTGCTTCATCTAACCTTCAAATGCTGTCTCCATTTGGTGCAGTGGTCCAACTTGCTCCCATAGATGCAAAAATTGTCCAGAAATACTCGATGAAGGTCCCAATGTAGGGTTCGAACACCCTATTCATCAAATGCCGGAATGTTCATGCTGGAGCATTACACAACCCAAAAGGCATAACTCTATAAGAAAACGTTCCCAAGGAGTGGTGAACGTGGTCTTCACCGATCTTTCTCTCGCTATACGAACTTGGTCAGAGCCGCTATATCCATCAGCAAAACTATAGCACTCCTAGCCAGCTACTTCATCTAAGATCTGATCTGAAAATGGAAGAGGGTAATGATCCTTCTTTGTTGCCTTATTGAGCTTCCTGTAATCAACACAAATGCGTAGCTTCCCATTCTTTTTTATTGAGATCACAATGGGAGAAACCCATTCTGAATTCTCCACAGCAAATATGAATCCTGCATCAAGCAACTTATCTATTTCTTCTTTTACAGTCTTGGAAAAATTAGGATTCATTCTATATGGCATTTGCTTTATGGGCTTAGCACCATCTACCAGCTCAATACAATGTTCTACCCAACTTACTTGACGGAGTTCCTTGTAATCAAAAGTGAATAGGTGTATGTACCTTCGAAAGAGCTGGAGGTAGGATTCCTTCTCACTCTCCATCACAGCATCACCAATCTTTATTTGTTGGAGACGATCATCAACTTCTTCTTCAGATAATTTTATGGGGTCATGAGTTGGTGTGACTGGAAGGATATCCATGATCAAACATCCACCTCGCTTTCTTCATCTTTAGTGTCCACTTCACCGGTACTAGAGTAATCGAGAGGATGTCCAATCATCGGTTTCATCACTTGAATCCACAGTTCTCGCTTATGATGTCGAGGATCACATTTATCTTCACCCTCTCTCTACCACGTCCAAGTGTCATGAAACCTTCATTCCAGTAGTTTCTTGCATGAACTCTCCTTAGCCATGGTCTTCCCAAAGAGCATTGGGTATGCAACAAGCATACATTTTTCATCACCCGAAAGTATACCACACATACCACACCCATAATGTATATTGCCACATTTGAAACTACACCTTCGGTTTAGTTTTTCCTTTATTTAATGACCTTAACATAAGTGTTGAAGGGCGATCAATTTTTAAACCCAACATATTCATTACGACTCGGTCATTACATTAATCGCAGCACCTCCATCAACTAAGACATCATGAATTGAAATACCATTACATAATACCTCAGGCCTTGGAGCATAGGATCTCGCCTCGCCTCCAAAACAGGGGACCTCAACCTCCTTCCTTCTTCGAGCATTGAGTCCACCTCGCAACTCCCGCCTCTTCTCGTAAGACATAGCCAAGAGTTGACCATATGTAATATTTGCAGGCCTTTTGGACAGATCTTCCTAGATGGAGTATGGTCCTTTCCCTCGTGAAATCGTAAAATCCCGCACACCCAACTTTCTTCTCCTATGTTTCTTACTAATTTCTCCTTTCATCTTCTTAGGATCAGTTCCATCTTGATTATCTTTTTCTTTCTTTCTTTTTGTTACAAACACATTTACTTCATTATTTCTACTCTTATCTACTACATCAAGAGAATTCACAGGTGCTTTTCCTTTATCATTATCTCTTGTACCAGATGTAGAAGCTCTATCTGGACAATTATACTTATAATGACCCTTTTTATAACAACCATAACAAACAACTTTAGAAATATTTCTTTTTGGACCTCTATCTCCTCCCTGAGAACTAAATTCCTTTCCTTGAAGAAGATTAATAGTTAATTGACCCATATTTTTGAGCAGATCTTCATACTCAATAGATGTACTAGGAGAAATATTTGTGCTCACCAGGAGTGGTTGTGGATTCTGGACCAAAGGTGATGGTGTAGGCTCTACTTTAACAACAATTTCTTTGGGCTCCTCTTCCATGCTTTCTTCTTGCCTTCTTGCAATCTCCTTTGCTTGTTCAATGGTAGTCATGCGGTCATACTTCACTCGTTGTCTGATCTCCGGCTTCATCCCAAGAATGAAGTGCTTACAGAGGAGATTATCCATGCCATTCATCAACCCATCCGCTAATCCTTCCTTCCGGATCTGGGCATCGAGCTTCCTCCTTAGCTCTAGAACACTAGCATGATAATCCCTTATCTTCTCCTTCTCTCCTTGGGATAGCTTTGTGATTTCGATCATGAGATCTCGCATATTTCTGTTGTTCACCAAATTCTTCAAGAAAACTTTCAGTTAATAAATCCCATGAATTTTTCACATTATCACCTAGTGTTTCAAACCACCTAAGTGTTGAACCATCCAAAAAGGTAGGAAAAAATTCAGTCCATTGTTCCCTTCTTATGAGGCCATTACAAATACAAGATCGCTTAAACTCTTGAATGAAAGAAGAAGCATCTTCATTAGATTGAGCTGAAAAAATAGGAATCTTTCCCATTTTCAAAAGTAACCACCGTGAAATACCAACCCACAAGTACAATCAACAAGACTTATGTGCACAAATAATTGGAATTACTATAGAAATGACCACGGTAAACTATGGTAAAACTTGACTTACTACGGTAAAAACTGATTTTACTGTGGTAAACACTATTCACAGTAAAAAGTGAAGTTACTGCGGTAAATACTATTCACGGTAAAAAGTGACTTTACTGTGATAAATACTATTCACAGCAAAAATGACTTTATCATGGTAACTACTATTCACGGTAAAAATGACTTTACCATGGTAACTACTATGCACAGTAAAAACAAGGTTACCCTCCAATTGATTTTTGACTAAGTGGGAATATCTCTCTAGAAAATCCACCAACGAGGAATGGTCCCTAAGAACGGAACCAAAATGTCATCACCAATCCGGCACTATGATAATTCTTCACCGGGAACTCCTCGTGCTATGATTATTTACTAATGCACAACTTTTAGTTTGGTGGATGTAATCTGGAAACAAAACAACAACATAACACAAGAATACCATCGACTATGATAAGACGGAATGATGACAAATCTGAAATATCAAAGTAAATTATAATATTAACATGAAATTGTTACAATCTCACCCATGAGGTACTTCAACAAGACTATGGGAGAAACTTTACAATTACACCTCTCGATGGCTTCTTCAACACACCTTTAACTGATGGCTTCCTTTGCACACTTCCTACAATATTTCTCACTACTTCTTTCTATGCTAAATGAGGGGGGTGGCCTCTCTATTTATAGAACTTCCAGGCTTATCCATCCTATCTCTAAGATAGGATAAGAAATCCACTTTGACGAATGATATTCCATATCTTAACTCTTATCTATACATGTAAGCTTATCTCTTAAGATAAGATAAACCTTATCATTTTACATGGGTTCCACATTTTTAGACTTTTTACAAATAAAATACACAAAATATTTATGACCTCACTCTTGTCCTTATTACCAATATAATATTTCTAATTCCTAATCATGTAGACCCTACTTCTCTAATTACCCAAACTTTGACATTTTAACATTACCGACCACTTACGACAAATATTTACTTTTTACAACATTCCTATTGTACTTTGATTTGCTACCGTACTCCACATTATTGGCGACACCGTCGACGGCGCCGTTATCTTCTATCGACGCTACTACTAATTATACTTAACAACATCCTATTCCTAATACATACATTAATGAAATATAAATTATGGAGGAAAATTTTAGTATCGACAAAACCAAAAAGCAGGAAACAAATAAACCAAAATCCTAATTACCTATGTACACATGGGGAACAATCCATTTTCAATTTTGATAGTGCTTGAGATATTGCCCACTATAGGGAAAAGACAAATTATTTCCATCAGGATATGCCAAGTAATAGGTACTATCTCCACATAAATGTCTTATTTTGAACGAGCCTAGCCACAATGAGTCAAACTTTCCATGCTTTCCTTTTGCTCAAGTCTTTTTCCCGTGAGAAGAACTAAGTCATTAATTTGAAACTGTCTCTCTCCTATTTTTCCTTTCAAACAAATTTTTTACCTCGGATTAATGTTCCTCGATCCTGTTTGCCACTTGACTTCTTTGTTCCTTGAGCTTGCTTAGGAACATGATCCTTTTATTTAATGCATTGGTGAAGCATTCATCATCAATCTCTGAGGTAATTTTAATGCTTTGGTAACTCCAAAGTGTGACGGGAATTTGAGCATCGGTTCCATATAAAAGTTAAAATGGAGACATCCCAATTGCCATTTTGGGAGTTATGCGGTCAGCCCACAATGCATCATATAACTTTTTGTGCGAAGTTCTTTAATTTTCTTCGACTAACTTACGCACAATAGTAATGAGGTTTTTGTTCATTGGATTCACCACCATTTCCACCCGTAGGTAGTAATCTCAAGATGAATGATACAAAGATATCCCATATCCATAACAAAAACCTATCATCTATGTTGAAGAAAAAAATGAGGCATTGTCTGTCACAATCTTGTGTGGAATTTCATAATGAACCAATATATTTTCTTTGATGAAATCACAGATTACCACAGTAGATGTTTGTTTCACCGGTATAGCTTCCACCCACTTTGTAAAGTAATCAGTGGCAGTGAGCACATGAGTATGACCAGTGCTAGAATTAGGATTCAAAACCCCGATGAAATATAAACCCCATTGTTGAAAGGGTTCTTCAATGACAATTGGCTTCAAAGGCAAAGCTGCCAACTTTGGTCTTCCAACAAATTGTTGACAGGCTTCACATTTTGTCACCCATTTTTGAGCATCAAAAAACATAGTGGGCTAGTAATAATGTGCTCTCAGAATTTTATGGGTTATTATTGGACCAGAGAAATGACCACTGCAAGCATGATTGTGGAAAGCTTCCAACAACCTAGGTTGTTGCTCTTTATCAACACATCTGAGGAACATGCCATCAATCCCTTTCTTGAACAATGTGTTATCCTAGAGATGACGTTTGACATGCCTCTTAGTTTGATAGCTCGTTTCTCCTTAGCTGTCATATTCTCTAGACACTCGCCATATGTGAGAAAGTAGGCAATATCAGAATACCATTCATCTATGGTACTGACAAAAACTACCAATGGTAAATTTTCTTCAACTAGTTCTTCTTCAGAGTTATCTCATGGTTCATTCTCTCATAATGAGTTGGCATTCCTCTTCCTCGAACCAACTAGGTAGGATTGATGTCTAGATCATATTATTGGATCTTGAGACCTAAATACCTCTTTTAGATCCTAGTTCTTGTTGTGTTAGCATTGATTTAACTGCGGTGTCTAGAACTAAGACTTTGGTGTGAGAATTCAACACATAGTACCTGAAGTGTTTCAGAGCTCTCACCACTACGTACACATATCTCTCAAGATGAGTGTAATTAAGTTCATGTTTCTTGAATCATGAACTCATGAATGCAATAGGAGATTCGATCCCCTCTTGATTGTGTTGAGTCAAAACGGTAGAGATTGTGTGCGGTGAAGCATAACAATAAATTATGAAATCCTTTTTAAAATAAGGACACACCAATGTAGGAGCTTTTGCAATAGCACCCTTGATTTTCTCAAATGCCTCTCTACCTTCCTTTGACCATTTGAAGGATTCTTTTCCTTTCATCATATCAGTGATTTCCTTAGTCATCTTGGCAAAATCTGGCACGAACCTTCTCAAAAAGTTCACTTTCCCAAAGAATGAGTGGACTCCAGGCTTACTTGTAGGAAAGGAAAGATTTTTTATAGCTTGAACGCATTCAGGATCGATCCTAGTTCCTTCCTTAGAAACAATATGACCTAGGATTTTCCCTTCTGTAACTCCAAACACAAACTTTTTTGGATTTAGAGAAATCTTATGAAGTCTGCACCTTTGCAATATTTTCTCCAAATCCCTTAGGTGATCTCCTCATTTCTTGGAGAACACTATCAAGTCATCTAGGTATATCACAATGATCTTGTCTTTATAATCTGCAAATTCCATATCCATGGCCCTTTGAAAAGTTGACCGGCATTGATCAAACCGAAGGGCATTCTTCTATATGCGAATGTACCCTAGGGAGCAGTGAATGCGGTTTTATGTTGATCTTCTCTAGCCACTTCAATCTGATTATAGCCAGAGAAACCATCTAGCATAGATAGCATTTCCGATCTAGTTACTGCCTGCAAAATATGGTCCATGACTGGCAGTGGGTAGTTATCCTTCAAGGAAGCTTGATTAAGATTGTGGAAATCCACGCAAATCCTAATTTCTCCATTTTTCTTATGAACCAATACAATATTAGATATCCAGTCAAATGTCGAATAGGAAACACTATTCATGCATCTAACATCTTTTGAACTTCATGAAATATTGTCCTTGCAATCTTGGGATTATATTGTCTTTGCTTTTTCCTAAATGGAACTGCACCAAGCTTCAAGGGTATGGCATGCTCCATTTCCCTGTGTTGGAAAGACTTCAAGTCTTCGTATGAATAAGCCAAAACGTCAGAATATTTGGTAAGGAGATTTAAGAATTTCCTATGCTCCTCAGGTGAGCAACACTTACCAATATTGATTAGGCGAGGTTTATCCTTGGTACCGATATTAACTTGCTCATAGTTAGCAAAATTCGTAGGTCCTGCTTGCTCTTTCTCTTTGATAAACCTATCATGTTTTTCAAAAAGTTCTTCAAGTGAAACCAATCCTTTGGGAATTTTATTTCCTTTGAGTTGAATGATTTCATTACCAGGATCTTCGTTCTCAACTCCTTCCTTAATGGGTGAGGTAGTTGATTTGCGAAATGTCGAATCACTTTCTTCAAAGTAAAATTGTTCAAAATTTTCTCTCTTTTCTGAGAAGGCAATAATTTGTTGATCATCGTTAAATACTTGCCAATTTTCTACATTGTCAAGAACACTCGGCCTAAAAACCATTTCAATGGTGTATTTGTCTTGATCAAACTCTGAATGAGGAATCATTAATGAAATTGAGACTGCTAGAGAATCTGCTTTTTCATTCTTTTCATGAGGGACATATTTTATGGAAAAAGTGTCAAAAACTTCTATTGGCCCCACACTTTATTTTTGTAGTGTCTCAAATGATCATTCTTTACTTGGAACTTATTTCTTACCTATTTCATAATCAATTCTGCATCCCTAAAGACTTCCAAAAAATTATCCCTATCTCCTCTACACTTGAAGGCCAAGGATTAATGCCTTGTACTCTGCTGAATGTTATTAGTATTTGAAAATTCAAGTTTGTAGGAAAAAGGAAATGTTTTACCATTTGGAGATATGAGCACCACTCCTACACCGTAACCCATCAAACAACAACTTCCATCGAACTCAAGAATCTAGATCTCGGGGTATGAATTTCTGTAGTCATCATATAATTACCCATACTTGAGCCTTGAAAAGGATCTCGTATGTGAGGATCTTTAGTTTTAGTTACCGTGAACTTTTCCCGAGCTTCCGATATAAGCTTTTTCATTTCTCCATTAATTTGAATCATAGCATGAGACCACCATTTGAATCTCACCACCCAAATCCTGCAAAATTTCCTCCGCTCAACAACATTCCATACGAGGAAGGAATATCAACAACTAGAATGATTACCTTAACTCAATTTTGAGGGAATTGGGCTAAAACCATTTGGGCACCTTTAATCTACCCGATTAGAGGAACTTTCTTGGTCAGCATGGAGTAACATGATCCGAATGTTCTCGCATAAGTCAAACCAAGAGCATGTGCTACTTTTTCCAAAGATCACATTATCCGAGGCTCCGTAGTCTATAATGCAATTACTTAATTTTCATCTATTGATCAAAAAGGACACAACGAAAGGTTTGATCTTTTCATTTGAAGGTTTAGTGGCTGCCACAATATTTTGAGTTTTCCCATCTTTGGCGCTTTTAGAATTCCTTTGGAGGAATGAATAAGAGAGTCACCTTTGATAAACTGGACAAATTTCTCAAGCTGATCCTTATTGGACTTCAATTACTCTACCCGTGACAAGGAAATTTTTATTTTATTGATATGATCAATGATATTGAATTTAGGAAAAGTAACCGTACTTGAAGTCTCATATATAAGTTCTTTCAAACTTGATTATGACACACTTTTGACCTTGGCCTCAGGCTTGGTTGACACTAGATGTGGAAGAAGAATCTTTCTTCATAGTTGATCTACCAACTGATTGATCTAACAAAGACCCTCCTTTCTTTAAGATAGTTTTGACCTTTGAAACCTCAAATCGGCTTTGATTATTTAGGAGCCTCATTTGTCTTAGATTCTTTGGGAGTTTCCTTAGAAACCTCTTTATCTCTCACCTTAGTGGTATCCTGCTCCTTTTTCTGAGAGCGTGTGAAGATGGCAAAGGATTGACTATTCATATCTTCTATCATTTCTTTGTATTCATCTTCCTCATCAGAACGGTACTCAAAGAAATGATTATTACTTTCCCCCTCAGGATCTTCAACTTCAGGTTCAAATGTCTTAGAATCTGGTTCTTCCTCATCAACCTCAATGACTTCAATCTCATCATCGCTTTCTTCAATGACATCACATTTTGAATTAGTTGCGAGAGTTGCTTCAATAGCAAGCCTCGTTGGAGCACCCGAAATATCGGGCTTTTTTGGGAACGATCCTTTTCTGGGATGTCTTTGTAAGGAGCAGGTTTACTACTTTGAGCAAATTACTTTTTCAAAGCCAAAGACATCATTAGCCAACTTAGTGAGGATAGTTTCGAAGGATTGGGGGTTTCGACTCTTTCCTTTGAGGGAATTTTTCTTGAATTTTCCTACCATGATTAATTCATCTTCAATTTCTATGGCCAAAGATTGAGAAAGTTCCAAAGTATCCACCCTAGCCCTTCTCAGCTGATAGCAGACTTCTGGTTGTGCATTAATAAAGAAACATTTTTGTCCATCAAGGTTTGGATGAATCCCATTCACCATTTTGTTGAATTTAGCCACAAAATTCCTCATGGGTTCTGTTGGCTCTTTCTTCACCTCAGATAGTTGGGCAAGAAGAGCATGTTCATCTTCTGCCGTCTTGAATCAATTTTCAAACTTAGTTTTCATATCATTCCAATTTATGATACATCCATTGGGCAGATGATGAAACCAATCAATAACAACGCCATGTAATGTTTCAACGAAGATAACAATAGCAACATCTTCATATTCCACCGACAAAACAACACATGCAGTGAAAAAGGTAGAAATATGGTCATCTTGTGACGTCTTCCCATCTCCTTCAAACTTGGGAAGAATCTTTCTTGATCCTCATGGGAGTTCATGTCAAGTAGGTAAGGCCAATGGGCCTATGGCATTTCCCCATGGTACATTGGCTATCATTTAAGGAAAGGTGGTATGTGAAGGTAAAACAACATGAGCAAGGACAAGTGCTTGATTGGTACTGATTCCTTCCTTGCTTGCTCTTTCAGGACTTGATGCAAGGCTTGCAGATCTACGAGATGTGTTCTTCTTTGGAGGAGATAACTTGAAACCAAATTTTCCTTGAAAGTCAAAAGTGGGGTTAGATCGACCTTTAGCTTTTTCTCCTTGCGTAAACCTATTTCCTTCCAGTTTGGAATCTTTATTATGAAGGGATCACTGGCTTGTTTCAACCGGCTCTAGCCTTATCTCTTTACTCTCTTTCTTGAGCTATTTGTGCCTGAATAAATATAGCAACTCTCACGGCTTCCTCTTCTTCGTTATCTAGTATTGATGTAGTGAGATGAAAATGATGGTTACTTGTGCACTTTTCCCAAATAGCTTGCCTCAAATCTAATGATATGTCTTCTTGAGTATCTCGTAAAACAATATTTTGTTGCAAGATAGGTGGGTTACCCGTAATATTCATACAAATTTTTACCCTAGTGGAAGAGGACCGCATCGGTGAATAATAATCAACATGTGTCCAGGAGGTCTTCTCGCCACAACTACGGGTGCTCTTCTTCTAAGGTCTTCGATGTAGATTTATCTCATCAATGGATCTATCAAAAACCACAAATTGCTATAAAATTTCACGGTTTTCCTAAGCTAATATTTTGGAAATATTCATCGGGCACAAGGTATGGTTGAAGAACTGGAGCTTATGTAGAGGGGATAGTCATAAAGATTTAACCCAACACAAGTTAATGATTCTGAATCCTCAGCAGAGTTGCTAAAAAACTGTTAACATATAGATTTGCATGCATGCAAATGACGTACAAAAATGTGGGAATGAAGTCCCTCCTTAATGAAGGTGAGGTTGCCTTTATTGAAAACCAAAACTATATTTACATTTATCCATTCAAAATTGTATTTGGGGGTGTTTTGGAACATCAATGGAAAGAAAAGTGAATGAAGGAGATGGAATGGAATGAAGGAAAGGAGTGGAATGGAATGAATCGAAAGAACATGCAAGAGTTAGGTAAAAATAGAGCCTAATATTGCATGAAGAGGAAAGATGAATAACCAACACAAATAAAACGGAGTTTGAGTTAGCCAAACAAGAACGTGTAAAAGGGAACACACATGAGCAAGTAGATAATCAGAGCTTGATCACTGTGAACTAGAACAACCGATTAATAACATTGACAATAAGATCAAAGATAATTTTTTCATGCAAGATTCAAACACTTAACATCTAATGAACATAAGAACATCAAATATTAAAAGAGACAATGAATGAGACAAAAGTTCGTATTTCATTAACTCCAAAATGTTTTTCACAAAAGAACACAAAGTTTCTTCCTGAAACAAAGCTTGCACACAAAAGTATTTCTTCTCCTCTCTTAAAGTCACGCTTTACAAATGAGCCCCTCACTTCCTTTAATAACCCAAAAGTTGGTTACAAAGTAGTTAGGGTTTTACATGATCATTAAATAAGGCACTTAAGTGACCTTTGAATTTTTCAACAACTTTATTGAAGACAACACAAAAATATACATTACTTAAAATATCCATTGTTTCCCGAAAACAAATAACAACACCTTTTAAAATATACAATAATAACTAGTGCCTTATCCATTGAAATGGGGTCTGCCTATCTCAAGCGTATGAGAAATGGACTCTCCCACTTCATTAGATACCAAGAAAATCAACTCCCTGAACCGCCGGTGAAATTAGGATCTACTACTTTTTCCAGTTGAAAGGATCTAAACCTTCCTAAAGTTTCAAACATATTTTCTTCTTCTGAGGTTCACTTGGTCAAAGAATAGCCTCACAAAATACCTGCAATTCAAGAATTCTACTTGGCATATCATTTAAATTAACAATTTTGGATTGAGCATTCTCAAATAAGTTCTTTAATTTGATGCACCGCTCCATTGAAACTGATGAGAAATTGTTGGCGGGAGTGTACATGTCCTTAAACAATTGTGAAATTTTTCTTCCACCTGCTGCAATGAACACCTTTGATTATGCTCATTTGTGAGGTTACAAGGAATCTTAGCCATGAATTCCTGAATCAAGGAGAGTGAAGTGAAGGCTTCATTGCACATGCTTTCATAATGGATCATAGAATCCTTGAGAAGTGTTTTTCTTGATTTGAGATGTAGACACCAAAGAAAACGTGTCCCTCGATGTTCAAATTCAAGAATTCCTTCAATAGCTAAAACTGAAGATTCCATACTTGTCATCTATCAGAAATCGGGAAATATCTCATCCAAATTTGATATAGTAGAAATAAAAGTTTCTTTGAAAGAAAGAATTGGATCCAGATACGCACCGACATCTTCATGAAGCTTAATCAGTAGTTTTGATCGTCCCCTGCCTAAAACAAGAATCTCTCAAAGTTAAGTTTTAGTGACATGGCACAATGCGTTTATTTCCTTTGACAAATTGAGAGTATCTTCATCCGGGGCAGAAACCGCATTAGGTACTCGGGAAGGTGGATGATATGGGATTTATCAAATGTTGAACATATTCCACTAATTGCTTCTTTTTGGCCTTGACCTAAGAGTTTTGAGACTTGTATTTCTCAAGTCTCTTTAGGATGATATTAATTGAATCTCGAGCCATAGCCATGTCACTTCCTAATGTATATCTTCTAAGTCCTAGTCTGAAAACTTCATATTCGGCAGGCGTCATAGCAAAGCACACTCCTTATCCACTTGTGGAATGGCAAGGTCTACAAATTTGTTTCCATCATTATCCACCATTATTTGAGAAAGCACCTTAGGCTTCTTAGGAACGACGTCATTCAAAAGTTTGAAAAGGGAATCAAAATCAATGTCAATTGGCTTGACAACTCTCTTCCTTTTCTTTACTTTAGAATTAACCCAAGAAGGAGTATCATTCACTATTTCAGCATATAAAATCCTGGAGCTCGAATCAATATTCTCATTATTCTCGACATCATGAGATCCTGCTTGAATCCTATCTACACCTCGATTTGAGGAGAAATGACCTCAATATCCACTTCCTGATTATTCGAGAGATTTTGGGAAATCCCTTCATGAACTACATGCTCTGAAGTGTTTGATATTTGAATTACCTACACCTGAGTGGATGCTTGTTTGAAGCATGGCTGAGGATCATTTGCTACTAGCTTCTGAGCACTATTAATGATGTGGGTAGAAGAATCTCTACTTGAGGTAGAAAATCTGGACACATGCTCTCTTCCTTCTTCGGGTTAGGATCTTTATATCTTTCTCCTTGTGACACATTACTTGGTGAAGTGGATTTTGCAACCACTCCTTTCTCGCTTGTTGTGTATGATTGGATGGTAATGAGGTTGATCGAGAAGAGACTTTGGTCGAATGGAGACCCCCTCGTATTGGAAATTTTTGTGATCCTGAAACATGATCTGGAATTAGTTGCTTATTTGGCAAGTTCCTTGTCATACCAAGATATGTTTCTTTTAATAATTGGTTTGTTCTTGCCATCACAAGAAAATTCATCTCTTTTGGTCCTATTCGATTCAGGGAAATGGGGTAAAGGTAGTAGCATCATATGAGGGATCGACCAATTCCTCATCATCATATGTGAATGAATCGGGAGTACTCTTGATGTGGAAGGCCTTAATCGAGGAAGTGTTAGTAGAGTACTCCCGTCTTCTTACCTCATGTTCATCCAAATAAGCAGCCCGTAAATCTTCCATGGTAGGATTATATCGGGACTTCGCTCCCGTAATCCTTTGCATATATCCATTGATATAAACCTAGGATCTCTTCACATATTGATGAATGGTTATTAGAGTGAACTCTTTTTCCATGAGTTGTGCACTAAAAAGATTTAGACATTGGTATTCCCCGATTTGAATTGGGAAATGAATTCCTAAATGGTGTTTTTCACTAAGAAGGTAGTGAACTTGGAATAATTATCGCTCGCTCCATTAATGCCCATTTATCATCGACGTATTTAGGAATTTTCCACAGAGTACCGTAAAATCCACTCACACGAATGTAGGAAAAAGATGAAAATTGAATAAACCAGTTCCCCATTGAGAAATGACACTCATGGATTCTTTAGAAAACATTTCTTCGATATTCCAATTCAAGTTTCGATCACGCGGAAGGTGAATGCATCGTTGAATCTTCTAAAATGGTGAGAACTATTTTTGAAACTGAGTTGAGGGTAATAATGAAAAACACTTTTTGAAGGCCCCATGACTCCTCTCATTTCAAGTCCCAAAAATAGCTTTCTTCTTGTTATCATATAAGTCGATACGAAGTCATGTAGAAGCATCCAGTCATCTTAACTTCTATCAATTGTTTGTGAAGGGTGTTATTGATGATGATGGCCCAATCCACAAAATATTTCTTGGCTAGGATGATACAAATAAACTGTTACATCCATGGGTGGAAAATCCTAGCAGAAGGTAGACCGAAAACTCGACTTAGGAGAGTGATCATGTCCCCGATTTATTCTATGAACTCAATGCGGTACGCTTCTTTGGGAATCCTATCAATTTGAGGTCTCTTAGTTACTAACCAGCTTATTTTTAACCATCTTGCTCCATCTCGGGGTTCTTCATCCCAAAATTATTATGATGACTCGATGAGTGATATTCACATTCTCAGAAATTGAGTATGCCGAGCAATTCCTCAATGTGCTCTAGTGTGATTAAGAGGAAAGGCTCATGATTATCTTTAAAAATTCTTCATCTCTCAAGGTCATAATGCTTCGTGCAAGAAATAACCAATTCGACACTACACGGAGATAGGAAATGCTACGCTTGGGGTAGACCACTATGGTATAGTCTATATGAGAAAATGGTTTTGTCTTCGCCACTTTCACTCAAAAAAAAATTATTACCCGTTGATGTGACCTAGATTTGTATCGGTGATGTTTTAATATGTTTACTTAATGGAACTAGGAGGGATAATTCCTTGGAATTCATACTTTGGGCAGATTTGTTAGATTTCTCCACTAGCTTCCTCAATCTCCCCGCAGATTTGGATTTTTCGCCATTATGAATTTAACAGAAAAGTGACTCAGGCATGCAAAACAACGCAAATGGGGCCGGTCTTAGTCTCTAAAACCCCGTCGATGCAAGAAAAATATTTTCTGTTATAATATTATTATTATTATTATTTTAAAAATAATAATAATAATTGTCCCGAATTACAATTTTTTAAAAATGTCAATACAAACACATCGAGACTAAGCTCAAGTTCCAAATCTGGTGATAACAATGATATTTATTTTTTAATTAAAATCTCCCAATTTTAATATTTTGTGCAGATCAATTTTAATCTTTTGCTATGGCGTTTAAATCCTTCTCTTCTCTCACTGCGTTGGAAATTGTTTTCAAACCAGGCTCGGAGATTCTTATTTTCCTGAGCATGGATATTCTCCTACTTGTTATTTTCTTCTCTTTGACCAATGCGTGGCATGTGTGGGCTTTGAACCAGCTTCTTCCTTGTCTTTTATGTGGGCTCTTAATAAAACAAAACAAATGCCTCTCTTTTGGACTATTTTCTTTCTTCCTCCCTGCGTGGCTTTTGGTGTGAAAGCAAACAACAAAACAAATTTTTTGAGGACATTTTTCTCTTCCACGTGGACCTGTCTTTGAGACTCGTGTGGCTTTTTTTATTTTTTATCTTGATCAGCGTATGATGGATCTCATTTACCCTGCGTGAGCAATTGCTTGGTTTTGGGTATTCTTTCCTCCTTCAACAACTTTCCTAGTGGAAGGAATGCATGGAAACTTGTAAAGAAAACAAATTTATTTTAACTATTCTCGATTTCCTTTTTCCCACATGTGGACTCTACTTTACCGGTTGCATGGCCTCGCTTTTAATTTTTTTTTTTAAATTGTTCTCTAAAAAAACATAATGAATGTTTTGATTGTTCCTTTGCATGCGTGGGAAGATGTCTACCTATCCCGGCCTCCTCCAATGCGTGAAAAGGAATTTTTGTCTTCTTGTTGTCTAAATTTCTAAACCTTTGTTAGTTTCAATTTTTTGGACTGTTTCAAAGATGGAGATCTCCTTTTCTTGTGCGCCCGCTACGTGGTCTATTCTTTTTCTTTTTTAATATTTCTCAACTATTCTCTTTCCTCCCGCCAATGCGTGGAAAGGGATTTTTTTGTATTCTATTTCTTTCCAAAATCGTGGATTCCTCCTCGTCACCTCCTCCAAAAAGAATGAGTGGAAAGCTTCTTGTGGCTTGGGTGATGATCTCCTTTCTATGCATGGAAAGCTATTTTTTTAATTTCTTGAGCATTCTTGTATTTATGCATGGATTCTCCTTTGCTAGGCACATGGCTACTGTCCTTCTCTCTACGCGGCGGTCTCCTTTGAACTGGCAATAAAAATGTATAAAATTTAAACCATGTGTGGGGAGCTGCCTTGGAAAATGCGTGGAAAAAATGCTCTAAAATTTCTTTGGACTGTTGTTTCAAAATAGCAAGCTTTCTGTTTTCCCAATGCGTGTTATTTTTAAAACTGTTCTTATTTCCCTTTGCATGTGTGGAAAGCTTCTGGTGTTCTCCTCCTTCAGACTGTGTAGACAGATGATGGATATTCCTCCTTCTTGTGTGAGTTTCTCTTATATTATGGGATGTGACAAAATATTATGTCCTTCAGAAGAAATAAGAAGCAATCGAAAGCTTCGCATGAATTTTTCCAATGAGTTTGATGGAGGAAGTTATGAGGATTAATCCAACTTCCTCTCTTCCTAGGTAGTGGACTTAAGTGCTAGGGGAAATGGGGAAAGCAACGGCCAATTGCCAACGGGAATGGAAAAGTGGGTGACAATCCCCGTTCAATTTCCCCATGTGGGAAATTGGGAGATTTCTACTCGTTAGCCAATCCATGATTTGGCAATTGGTGGAGAAAATCCTACAAGTGGGGAATTAAAAGAAAATTGCCAGAAAAGGGGAAATCTGGGTTCGGGAAGCCAAATTGGCATTCCCGGCAATTGGAAGCATAAGCTTACTTCCTCGGCAATAAAAATTTGTCGAATGAAATTTTAATTAATATTTATTTAATTAAATACTCCCAAGTTATTTAAAAGTTAATTTTATCAAACAAGGAGCGATTAATTAATTAATTTTAATGTATTTTAATGCGATTTAAAGTTCAAGTGGAAGAGTTCTTTGCTCAAAAAGGATGAAACAAAGACCAAAACCATCACAAAAATGAGACGGTCATCATGAGGGTAATGAACCATGCAAAGTAATAAAATTAAAAATTTCAAAATTTTCATTTTCATTTTTATTTAAAAAAAAAATAGTTTGCAAAGTCAAAATTAGCTAATAACAATCTTGCTCTTAAAGATGATTGTTTGGGATTTTTGATTAAAACTTGCAAACTATCCCAAGGAAGGAGCACGAGGAACTCGAACTCGAACTAATCTTGGGTATAAATTAAAAATCATCTAAAAACTACACCATATCTAGTTTTCCTTGTAAAACCTACTTTGAAACTGGACTAGATCATATAAACAACAACAATGGGCACAAAAACTATATACAAACATGAAAAATCATACATGTCCCAATTAGAAACATGCAGAGTGTGCATAAACACTTATTTTGTAAAATGTAAACCTACCTACACTAGTCTAAATAAACGAAAGGGAAGATAAACAAAATATACATGTTGGGAGAAGTAGCTTTCTCTCTGTATAAAATGTTGCCATGTCTTGAAATGGTTTTCCATCTCCATTCTAAAAATTATCAACAAAAATTAGATTAATACCTCCTCAAGGTTTTCTTCATTTGTTTGAAGGTGTGGTAGCTAGCATTTGGTGCTTTGATGATCATCCTCATGCTCTGAAGTAAGCATGCCTCGGTAGAAACTTGATCTTTTCTCTAGGATAGCCAAATATCTAATTAGGCATGGGCTGATCCTTGTGATTTACCCATTTTCTTGGTATGTAACCCCACCAAATGAGCTAGAATGAACACTTTCCTTGTTTCCTTCATGGGGCATTCTTGAAATCTGATTTGAAATCTATTTTTCTTCTCTAAAAACTATGTTTCTCCTATGATGACTAATTTGGCAATGGTGTCATCATCCTATTCCTTATCCTCAAGAATAAAGTTTGAAAGATAAAACTCATATTTTTGTTCTTCATGAATATTTTCATCAACAAGCTCTTTTTTCATGTTCTCCTCTATGGCAAGCTCATCAAATCAGAAATCTCCTCTTTTTGCTCTTCAATACAAGCCTCTCCTATGCTATAAGTTTAACTAGTCAGATCATTTGATTGGATTCAAATTTTGAACTCCAATCCTTTAAGTTATACAACAATTCTTCCCCGCCATGTTCTTGAATTTGTTGTTGTAGACACTAAATCTAGCTACGCAGCTTTAATATTAAAATTGCATTTGTTATCCTATTTTATATCATTTGGTTATAGTTATTATCTTTCTTGATAATTATCTAACACTCCTCTTTATTTCCGTCAATTAACTACATTTCATTAATTAACTAGTCTCGCATTTAATTCTTGATGTAAATTAACATTGATTTGTTATTTATAATCCTATTCTAATTAATTAATTGACCAATATTGATTAATTAATCCTCTAAACAAGAATTCACCCTCTTATTAGGTCACTCCCCCTCTCTAATCCTTCAAAATCCATCAAATTATCTCCCATTGGCTTTTACAAGCCTAACTTGGTCTATTAATCAATCTAATTGATTAATGTTAGTCACACCCAACTCACTTAATTTATAAATTCTAATTACCCTCCCTAATCACACCTAACCCTTTATAAATCTATTTAGCTCTTGTTAATCCATAAAGTTCTTTTATCCCACATTCATGAGGATGATAGTTTCTCCCATTTGGAAAAATATATAAGGAACCATACCCCCTCCCTTCTAATTTTAAACCTTTACACCTTCACCCCCATGTCCTTGGTAAGACATTAGCATAAGATAAGAGCATTCCTCAATTACAATACTTATTAATCTAAAAACTGTTTTTCCATTGTATACTTAGTAAGAGTAGTAAGAGGAGAACCAAAAATGGAAATTAAGAGATATTGGTGATACCTCTTCCTCTTCCTTGGATAATTCCTTTGATTACATGTGGCTATGTATGGCTTGCAAAAAGGAAGTCTCTACAATCGAAAGCCTATTAAAAACATCGAGGATGGCTTGTATTTCATGTTTTTAATGTTAGATGTATTAGTTAAGATTTCCTTTTAATGTATTTATATTGATGTTTATGTTGAATTAGCTTAGTTATTGAATCTACTTGGTGTTATTGAATCTACTTAGCTTCTTTATCATGCATACAATTGTAAAGAAGGGGAAAGTGTAATTTTTTTCTTATGGGGGAGGAAATGGAAGGAGAAGCCTTGATAAAGTTAGGAACTTTGACATTGGGATGATATGGTCCAGGTTGATAAAAATGGGCATCATACACTCGAGGTGGTAGGAATGGAGAAACAATCCATCGACAAAGCTCCTAAACCTTATATTCATTATCTTCTAATGATTTTAATGATGTGATAAAATTAAGCATTTGAGTGAAAGATTCAATTGTTACCTCAAGCCTCTATTGTGGACTAAACCAACTAAGTAGAGGACCTCCCCATGGATATGGATTCCTCAAATAAGGTTTTCTAGCTTGAAATATTTGTAGTTGTTCCTTAAAAAATTGTAAGATTCACTCCATCTTCTAAACTTTTCCTTCAAAATCATCTTTAGGTGTAAGATGACCTCCAAAATCTGCATATTCTCTCTCGATTTTGTTCATAAAATTGGTTTTGAGGTATTTTATAACAACTTGAAGATGGATTTTGGAAGGGTAGAGGTAGATTTGAATGGTATTATTGTTCAAACTGAGGAATCCTTTGAGGAAATAAAGTTATAATTGCACAACTTCATGGAAGGGACAAATGAAATGATTAAAGGAAAGGGAATGGTCTGTTGAATGAAATAATGGGTCTGTTTGGATTAGTGGAGTCACCCGAGCTATTGAAAACATGCCTCTAAAGTATGAATATCACCAAGACACATTAAACATGGAAATATGAAGTTGTAAAGATCTTCAAAATTTATTGCCTGTGCATGCCAAAAATGATATCACAAAAAATAACACCCTTTGATTTATCATAAATGAGAAATCAATGTATTTGGCTAACATGATATGATCTCACAAGTGTGGGACTTCCAAGAAGAGATCAACCTACAAATAATGTCGGTTCCTCTACCTACCTTTAATGATAACACTACTCCTAACATAAAAATTATAAGGGACCAGGGAGAGAGAAGGGTTAGAATGATACATAAAGGGAAATCATAAGCTAAAAGTGGTTATATCACCAAAAGAAAGGGGTTGATCACTCTCCATGAAAAGAACGAAAGGGAAAAAAACACATGAGGAGAGAGTAGAAAAATGTACCACAAAGTAGAACCGTGAGAATTCACCTCTCCTCCATTGGCAACACTTGAAGAAGGAAATATGGAATTAGGAAATGCACACAAAATGCCAAAGAAGAAAACAAATAGGAAATAACATATAAAAATGAGAATAGGGAATAGAAAATCCACAAACATTGGATTTTATCGCTTAGAACATGCATAGTTATTTAAATTCATGGAAGAAGGAAAAATACATTACATAGACCAACTTCAAGGTCTAAAACTCATGGAAAGTTTTCTACCATTTTGACATGGTATCATTCAATGAGAGGTATCCTTCTTACAATGGATGAGTTCCAGTTTTATAGAGAAATAGAAGAAGAAGAGAGAAGGAGAGAGATGAAAGGACCATGGAGCTGGAACCAATTTCTTCTTAAATTTGCATTGAATGAGTATGACCGCCATATATATAGTACAAGTATCGACACCTCTAACTTTATCCACCAATTCCAACACCTCCTCAATATATTGTATGTCACCGAACTCAGTACAAAGTGATGTCATTAAATTCTAGTGGTTGAACCACGTGGAATTACATTTATTGATGATACTATATTTCTATTTTTCACCCACTAAATTCCCTTGATTTCTAAATCCCTGAATGTCAAGGTGAAGTGCTCAATGAGACCAATTTAGCTTGATTTGGAGTAGAAAAAAATATATATGGCCATTTGATATTATATATCTCGGACAATCGTGAGAATGACACGTGGCATCTTGTGATTTCTCACTAAGATTTACTTTTATTTATGTGCTTGTGATTTTTTTTATCGGGAAGAATTCAAACCTTGTTGAATTCTATTAATTTCGTGGACTTGATGTTTGTGGAACCTAATCATTTTGAGAGATGTCAAAATCAAGACACATGTCCTCACTTTTAATGCTCAATATTGCACCACATGCTAGATTATGATTGGTCATAGGGTTTAGAACTTTAATTGCAGCATCGCATGATCTCAAACTTCATCCTCTTTCATTAATTTCATGGAATTGGTGTCTACAAGATGCCTTGGCTTGAGAGACCCACGAAATGCCGATGTGTGTCCTTACCTTTCACATTTGATCTTGTACCATGCGTCGGCCTAATATTAATTTTCAAGCATCAAGGCTCACTTTTCATTCCTTTCCACTAAAGTGCCTGGAATGGGTGACACTTGGACACTCCTCATTTGCTGCGAGTTTTTCAAATGGTTTAGACACCTTCTTAATCAAAAGAATGGATAATTCTATTTTAAAATAAGTTATCCAAATTAATCTAGGAGTTAATTTAGGATAACATATACTTGTTATTAGTCATTCATTGCTATATATAAGAGTAGATATATGTTTACTTTAATCTATTTGATTTAATTTAATTTGAATTAAATCTAATTACAAAGTAACTATTGTAATATATGATGTAAAAATGCTAATATACAATAAGATGCAAGCAATAAATAATGTAAAATGTAAAACCCTAAGCAAGAAGGAGAGATAGATGGACTTGGCTAATTTAGAAGTGAACTGGAGGTGATCTAGGAAGGTAAAAGTGGTGAACAGGATGGAAATAGCGTTGTTAATGCTCATTATAAATTTTGGAACTCGGGAAAGTGTAGGACATAAGCACCCACAAGAGGATATAGGTGCATGGATGCCGGGTGAATGGACCTAGGCACCGGTGGCCATGAAATTTCTCAAGAACTGATTTCTTATGTGTCACAAGGTCTTCATTGTTAATTCTTATATATCACTTGCTATTCACTCCTTGATCGCCAAGGGTACCAATAACTCCGCAAAATAGAATAATCAACACATGTCCACAAACCACATCAAATATAATAAAAAATATGCCAAATGTGGAGATAGATTGACCTCGACTGTCCGCTCGAAGAGTGAACTTATTGTCAATCATTGCAATACATCTCGATCCCATGTAGTTCTTGTGTGTGTTTGTAGAAATGGTTCCTAGGATGCCCTTTTTGTAAGTTACTCAAAGATAACATGATAGATCTAGAATATAGCAATGTATGGTATGTGTGAATGGAATAGAATCAACTTCCCCTCTTATACATTGTATGTAAAAGTGATGTAACCCTTGTCTCTTTTATGGATGTTATATGGATGAATTTGAAGTGCTTTATTGTCTTTGGATGCAATTTTAGGTAGTAATAGTAATGCTTAGTGTTTGGTCCTTGTTTTTGGGAAGTCACTAAGTATATATACTATTCCCTTGTTTGAATTTCATAATTAACAATTGGAAGGAAAACCCATAAGTGAAAAAGATGCCCAAAAGATAAAAGAGACCCAAAAAGAGTAAGGTAAGAAAGGATCAAGAGCACCTAGTATGGAAAGGAGTGATCGTGCATTGATGTCCTTATTGGACACCGTGTCTCTCGCCATAAAAAAATCAGTCATGTTTCATAAGGGTTGTAGGGTGTGTAAGACTAAAGAAAAACAAGAAGTAAGGAATGATAAGAAATATAATATAAAAACACCAAATAATAAAATATAGAAAATTAAATTCATTCGGGATACATTTACATAGATGGAGTTTACATTATATAGGAGGATGTTATCCTTAATACAAGGAGTCAACATCAATCACCAATCCCCTATATCTCTCAACCACTGCTAGAATCTCTCACCTATCCCACATATCTCTCTATCATCTCATATCCCTATTCTAATGGTGAGATTAACTCACGTACATACAAATATGATATTAATATCACAATATTAATATCTCACACTCACCTAACTATATTATTAATATGAGTTCTATAAACTCATTATTAATAATATTACAATTTATTAATAATGTCACAATATATTTGTAACATTCACTCCCCTATTGTTAACATTATTAATTCCCAATATACACTCCCCTAATGTTGACAAGGTAGAAAAAATAATCACACTTCCTTCTTCAGCTTATCGCCCATGCATGCTCATGATCTGGATGGTTTAGTAGGTCAACCAACAACCTGAAAAAAGGATGGTTTTACAAGACAACCAACAACCTAAAAAAGGATGGTTTTATAGACAACCAACAACCCGATTAGAAAGGGTGGTTTTACAGATAACTAACAACCTAAAACAAAGGATGGTTTTATAGGACAACCAACAACCCAAATATCATGCTCCTATTTTTCCTTTATGCTTTCATCTGTTTATTATGTCTTTCCTTCAGGGAATCATGTAGGAACCCCTATTTACTGAATACAAACTGAATAGAGGGAAAATTGAACATTGAGACCATGTTCTAGTTCCCCCCCTCAATGTGAAAATTTAACTTATTCAAACACGAACTCTGAAATCATACTGCAAATCTGAAATAAAAGAAAACACAAATACACACACTACCACCATATCTTTATGTGGACCCATTGTTGGTGACTGATGAGAGGTCACTGATTGACCTCTAGCTTCCATTGCCTCCATCCTCCATTAATCACCCTGCTTACTAAACAAATTGGACGTTGAAGCTCAAATTTGCACCACCTTTGTCGATGAATCTTCCCCACAAATATTTTCTTTGGTTATGAAATTTCAAAGCAGGGTCAAGGGGCAATACCCTTTCAGGTTCCAGGAAGTTTCCTAGGCATGCTCCCCGTCATGCATGGTATAGGGTGGGGTCGAGGGGTGGATCCCCCAAGCCAAACACATTTTCCTTCTTTGAAATCATTAAAAATATCATCAGAAATACAATATTATTCACCTGATTCTCCAAAAACATTGACGTCGAGTAACACCGAAAATGCGTCCATGAGGTATTTTAATTTTTTTACAATATTTTGATAACTTAAAATTTTCTAACTAAAAAGACAATAAACAAATATCCTAAAATCACCTATTTGACAACAACAAAATTTTTGCTAATTCACTTGACATTACAATGACACTTTTTGATGGACTATGGCATAAAAATGACAACATGAACAATGACTCAATTTTTTTCGACTTTTTACAATTATACGACTTTTGATGACAATTTACAAATTTAAAAAACAACATACTACATGATTTAATCACATAGACTATGTGATAAAATCAAACAAAATAATAACTCTTAAGTGACACTTGTAAACAATATTTGTGAATCAACCAGAAGACCCTTTTACCAAACAACATTAAATATTAAATTTCCTAAACTCAACCACCTACACAAGGAAATTTAAAAAGACCATTATATCGAACTAAAACTATAAGATTCTAACAATCCTAACAAATATTTTGACATGTTACTTTGAATGGATATAACTTTTTGACATATGTGAATAGTTAGTCATGGCTATACCAAAATTCCAACCACTCTTGAATGCTTCTCTAAAAAAAGATACTATTATAATTTACAAATAGATACTGCTCCATGTGTATAGAGTAATAAAAACCCAAGATTGCACATATTTGGCGATTATCATAGGGAGCCAATGGAAGTAAAAATGCATGCCTGAATGTGAGAATACATGCAACAATACAACACTCAGTAGTTGTTTTTTTACGTTGTCTGTGAGATGATCTTTAACGATACATGGAGACACCATAAGATAAGACCAAATATTGCACAAATATTAACTCTATATTTGTGGAGTATGAAATGTGTCAGAGGCGTGATGAATTTGATTTATGTGCTCTACAAATATGATCACAACAGCTTGTTGGAACCATTTTCTTCAAGCCGAATACCACTCAAAATGGATAGATGTGATAAAGTACATGATAACTAGTTGAACACCATTGATCATCTGTGCATCAAATGTCTCTCTTCAAAAATATTATCAATGAAACTTCCTCCAACACCATCGAGCTTCAACAGCTTAGACGTAAAATTAGTGATGATCACAAATAAACTTAAAATTTATTCCTTTGTCTCCATTCTGTCTTGTATGTGAAAGACCACGAGAAGAAAACATGTTCTCATCTACATATTAATATCTTCTTCATAAATAATTTCCATTCACATGGACATTTCTAATTTCCCCTAAAAACAATTCAAAAACTCATCACAAGCATAGAACTAGTACCCACTCTAATGCCACTTATAAGAAATATAATATAAAAACATTGAATAATAAAATATAGAAAATTTAATTCATTCGGGATACATTTACATAGATGGAGTTTACATTATATAGGAGGATGTTATCCTTACTACGAGGAGTCAACATTAATCACCAATCCTCTTTATCTCTCAACCACTACTAGAATCTCTCACCTATCCCACATATCTCTCTATCATCTCATATCCCTATTCTAATGGTGAGATTAACTCATGTACATAAAAATATGATATTAATATCTCACACTCACCTTACTATATTATTAATATGAGTTCTATAAACTCATTATTGATAATATTACAATTTATTAATAATATCACAATATATTTGTAACAAGGAAAAGAGGCCAAAGATAGTTATCAACCACTAGTGTTCTTGCTTATGAATCATATATACATTGGTATGCTTTTGGACCTAGAAATGTACACAAGTGCATGATTTTGTGTCTAAATTTTCCCACACTTTATGTTGTTAAGTGAATAATTGATAACGTAGTAGATAGATAAGAGATGCATACCTTATGATCATATAGAAAAGAGCAATGGTGATAGCATGCCGAGTAGACAAGTGAAGTGTGGAGTGATTACAAAGTGAAATGCAGAGATTAAAGAAGGAAGTAGACCCTGGGGGTGAAGTGTGTGTATTTTAGCGTGTTGTTATAGCTTGTATGAGTTTCTTCTTATAAGGATGTAATTACAAAAGAAGAGAAAGAAAGTAGTTAAAGTTATATATATGATAGATCATAGAAACATGTATATAAGTATGTAAAGAGTGTAAAAGTGTGTAAAAAGGATAGCGTGCACCTAATATATAAGAGAGTAAAATATATAAAAGTGTCATGTTACTTGAAGATTGCTAATTTAAATGTTTAAGGTGAGGTTTTTGGGCAATTTAACGCCAAGAGTGAGTTTTTTGGGTGATCTCATGCCAAGTGTGAGATTTTTTAGTGATCTCATGCCAAGTGCAAGTTCTTTTGGTGATCTTATGCCAAAGAGAAAGTTTTGGGAAGAGAGGTATGGTTTTTCTCTCATTCCATGACTCGCCCAATAAGCACCACTACAGATGGCTCGTCCCAATTTTTTTCTATTTGTCCCGATTTGTTCTAAATTATTCTTATTGTCCTGATTATAGGAGATATAATTCATTTTGTGGATCGAAGGCTTGTGCATGTTACTATATAACTACTCTATAAACTGTTATAAACTATGTTGTACCGAGAAAATGAATTTTTCTACCCCTAGGACATTAGCACCCATGGAGGACATGAGCACCCGATGTTAGTCTCTGCTACATCGGGCACTAATGTTTTCTCCGTGTGAGGTCCAAGTATGTTTCTAGATAGTTATGTGACTGTTTTATTGTTCCTTTTGTATTGTGTTGATCTAATTGTAGCTCGGGATGTTGTATGGGTGATTTATTCACCTAATATATACCCCACTTGTTTGGGGTACATGTGATGACCGTTGAGAGTGCGGTCCAAAGGAGAAGACCCCGATCTGATATGCATATCTGAAATGGAGATACTTTCAAGGGATAGGGGTGTGTATGGTAGATACCAAGGTACATGAAAACAAAAGAGGATAGTACAAGTGTTAGTAGTAAAAATAGTTATCATACAATAGAAGACAATGTGAAAATCAAGTAAGAAGACAAGGTAGACCACGAGTAGTGGGTTTCATACAATACATAACTCACATTGTCACAAGAAAATCAAGGCCAAAGTAGCCAAAAGCATATAATGATCAAACAAGACATAAAGCATATCCCACAAAAAATAACATATATTAGCAAACAATATCAACCAAAATATATCACATAACCATGGTGGCATATATTCCTGCAAAGAAAATGTTACACATGAAACACTGTTAGCATGTTAGAAAGATAAATAGTATGTCAAAGCATGTATATATCAGTGAAAATTAAGTGCTAGTAAGAAGTAGTAAATGATGAAACAATAGAACCTATAGTGTGTCAGAGTAGTCAAGGTAGATTCCCCCATGAGTTTTAGTGGGATTGGTAAAAGTTACAGATTTCAAGCATCATTGCATCATTTAAACAACTATAAGAGATCTAGATTCACCTAAAAATAATAAGTAAACATGCATGTGTGTGTGTGTATATATATAAAGATGATGAAATACTAAGAATTCATCTAGCATGGAAAAAAGTGTAACATGTAAATAGAATAAGCTAACAAAAGTAAATGCAACCAAGATATGAAAATGTTGTGTATGACTATGATAGTGTGGTATGAAAGATGTGAATATGAGAGAAGTAGTGTGCCCCTAGTGAATTTGTATGAGATGAGGTTCATTTATAAGGACCCTCAATAGTCAAGAATGAACTGTAAAACAAGAGTGTGTCATTGGGTAATGTGTTGTGTGAGAGTAAATGCTAGAAAGATGTATCATGAAGCACAGAGCATGAATTTTAGTGGATGTGAGGTCCATTTCAAAATTAGACCCTCAACAGTCAAGAATGAACTATGGAACTAGAGTGTTTCATAGGGTAATGACGATATAATGTGTATATCAAAGGGTACAAGAGTACGTAGGAAGATTAGTTATGATACACAGAGTGCAAATCATAGTAGTAGACAAAGAAAGAAAATTGATAGTGATGGGAGGGGGGAGAAAGTGTGATGCCCCCTAGGTATATAAGGGATAAAATAATATCCAACGATAGTGAAGGGATAGGGCCCTCCACCCAATATTTGAGGAGAGAAATACATGTGATAATGATTTTAGATCAGTGGTGTAGGAGAGTAATAATGTGCATGTGAAGGAGATATATGTGGTGAAGGAGGTGGTGAACACTTGTGTGAAGGGGTTTCCCAAGTAGGGGACTTAGGATGATAATGTAGGATAATGGAATGATGATTACAATAAGGTTGTGATCCGGTAATGTGTCAATAAGAGATCTAGGTGTAGACATAAAATCATGCACATATTACTATTTTACTATATTGTCAAGTATGTTATTATATTCACGGATCTTAATTAATAAAAGTATTCACTGGTGACACAATCCTTTGTCAATCCACTTGTTTTGATTATTTCTATTGTATTTCTCTCACACATGTAATTTATGTACCCAGTTCTAGTTAGGTCACAGCAATCCATGTCTATCTGTCTTTTCACATCTATCATCATTTATCCCAAGACACCATCGCTCATTCTAGAAACTATCACCCAGGCACTCCTTTCCATTATGGGTGTTCCTGACCTCTTTGTTCTTTTCACTTATTTTTAAATTTGTGGTCAGGATTTCTAGTTTTTAATCCCTATCCCAAGCTCATAGTCATCATTTTGGGTCACTAGTGCTGAAATTCAAATAAGAGATCCATATATATACACAACATACACTTTATTATTCTAGCTGGCAATTCTAAGGGGTAATCTCATCTACATACTATCACTACCATTACAAGGGATTGCATTTTTAGGTTGCATACACTACATAGGAAGGGGAAGTGCTAAATTCCATATCACACATTTGCATTTTATCTAGCCATATCCCGCTATCTTGGTGTCATTGGCACGAGGGAAACCTAAGGACACTATTACACACACAAGAACAAAGAACTACATGGATTATGGAATGTAGTGTAACACTTGGTCATAAGTTCACTCATCAAGTGACCATTGGGGTCAGTCTAACTTCACATATTACATTTTCATTCCAATTTGATGTGTTTGTGAGCTTTTGCAAGTAGCTAGGGTTTGTGTTATAGGTTACATGTACCCTTGGAAATCCAAGTGTGAATATCAGGTGATCAACAAGAAGTGATAGAGAAACCCTAACAATATAGGAAAAATTATATTCCAATCTTCTTCACACCACTGACACCCAGTAATAGTCATCAATTCCTAGGTTCCCTATATAGCCCAGGGAACTGTGTCTAGAATTACTCTCGGAATCCATATTTTACAGGGAGTAGTTGCGAAACAATTCTAGCCTTGTTTAGCACTTTACACCACCCAAATTGGTTCCAAATTATGCAGGATTCAACTAAGTCATATTTCTCTCTCATTTTCTTATAGTATTACAATGTTTGAGTGCTTAGCCTTTGTATATCTATTATATTTTATCGTATATGTTACTATGCAATTAGATTTAATTTAGATTTTAACTAAATCATTTTTTGAACCTAATTTTCTTCAAAATTATTTCCATATGATCCCCAAAACCCTCATGGCTAAAAATATTTCATCATCTCCTAAGAACCATACCTATCTTTTATGATGCTATCATGCACAAGAGGAATTTTATGACCTCTACTAAAACCCTCGATGTGATGTTTCATTCCTCCAAAACTTCTTATTTTCCAAAAAAAAACCCATCCTTCTAACTTTCACAACTCTAGCATTTGCATAGTCTCTCCTAACCAAAACTTTACTTCATGTTTTCCTTGCTCTCCCATAGTCACCCATGTTGCTACACCTTCTTCCACTCCTCTTATAACACATGATAGTATTACTGAAATTCTTTGCTTGATTATGTTATTGGTTTTATTGTCCATTTTTGCACCCCTATAAAAATTGAGCCACTTGGAAGTTGGTATTTAGGCCTTTATGAAGCTTTAATGGAGAATATGTAGGTGTCAAGTATTTTCATGATTTATTGGGCACTTGGAATCATTCTAGTGCATTTCCCTTATTCCAAGATTTGAAGCTTCACACTTAGTAAAAATGTGAGGAAAATTGATAAAAATGGGTAAATTATATTTTGGGGCATTCTATCATATTCTCCTAACTCCCCTACCTAAGAAAAATCCAAAACAACTAGCCAAATTTTCGTATAATTTGAGAAAATGTGAAAATGGCCTATTTTTTTGTATTGCGGGTCAAAGGGGTATAGGAGGAGCAAGTTTGGGTGGAACATAGGTTCCCTACCTTTAATTGTTGTCCTTGGTGTGAAGGAACCAAATCTATGCAAACATTTTGGCCTTTGAAGGCCCTCGAGGTACAGCCTCTAGGTCTTTAGTTCCCGAAAACCCAATTTTACCAAAATATAATGGATTTTGGAAAGGCCCAATGTTATGCGGGTAAATCAGAAAAATTTATCCCATACGTTATGAGTTACATCAGCCTTGGTGTTCTCTCGTAGTGGTCTTCGTGTCGAAAAGCAAAGGATTGAGTTCATTGTGGAGAATGCAAAGTTTCGGGCCTTGACGGTACATGTTCTACGAGGACGTGAGTTCCCCATGGGACTGATTTTGTTGAAATAAAAATGAGGTTTGGATTTTTTTATTTTGTGGGTGAGGAGGGAATTGCAATCCCACAATACCAAAGAGGAACAAGTACCACAGGACGCGAGTTCCTCGGAGCCGATATACCCGCAAAGCAAAGGAAAAGGGAGCAAGGCTAATATATTGTGGAAGATGTAGATCTTGAAAGCCCATGCAACAATTTACCATCTATGCCCTAAGTACTGATATATCTGATCCATTCGTGGATAAGGAAAAGAATAAAAAGTGAATAGTTAATTGTGGAATGTGAGAGCTCGTATGGAACTTTGACTCCTTGATTGTAAAATGGCCATAATTTTTTAACGAGAGCTCGATTTTCACAAAATTGGACTTTTTAGAAAGGTATTAACATCGTATATGCCAAAAAAACTAGATTCCTTAAATTTATTGAGGTTATTTATGTGAAAAGTGGAAAACATCCCAGAATTTAAAACTAACAATTCCAGGTAGCTAAACAACTAGAATTTATGAAGTATAGCGACAATTCTTCTTCCAAAAGTAATGTACGATGAAGGAATGGGTTTGTAAGGCTAGGAATGTTGTTTTTCAGGAATTTGTTGAACCTTTTTGGTGGCTAAATGGGGAATTTCAAGTTTCCTTTCTTTCCCTCTTCTTCTTCTCCCATTTCTATATATTGTTAGACATGTCTAATATGTTAGGTTGGATACTTCAGAATAAAATGACATCATTATAATCATTACACAAGTGTTCTAGAGTTTAAGGCCTTAGATTATATTTTTGTAATGAATTTACACCTTCTCCCTCCATTGTAATGATATGTGCATGATCTTTAAGCAATAAAATCAATGCTTTTGTGGCTCTATTCTTTAGCTAATATTTTATTGTGTTTCCTTTCCTTTTCATTTTCTTGTAGGTATGTTGTGTGTGTTTCTATAGAATTTATATCTATTTTACATCATGAAAATGGGAATGTAGACATTTGTAGACACCTAAAATTTACATCTTTCATACCATTTATCATTTATTTATCCAATTCATCATTTACACCTACAAAAACCCTTATCCTAAGTCATAATCCCTTTTTCATATTTACCTTGCATAAATATCATTCTTATAGCTATCAAAATCCTATCCTAACTATCTAAAAACACCTTAAAATTAAAATTAAATAAAAAAAAACACATATTAACCATTTCATAACTCCCTTGACCATTACACCTTGTCCCCAACAAACTAATAAGTTATCTAGCCGAACACAAACCATAACAAAATCATTTGAAAGTGGTTTTAACCAATTTTTCACCCTAAAGCCAAAAACTAGGATTGTTTGAGATTCAGTAATCACCAACTATTATAAATACAAGTTTTCCAGTCTCCCTTTGGGATCCTCAATTGTGAGTCTAAAGATCTTGGTTTCAATATTGTTTTCAGCATCCTACACATCACCATTTAGCACCTGGACATCAATATTATCATCAAGCATCATTGTGAAAATCATCAAGCATTTCCAAGGCATCTAAAATCCTCTGTAGATCATCTTTTAAACCATTAAGCTTGGCAGACCGCATCAATCATCATCATATCATCCTCAAGAAAACTATGAGGTATCTTTTAGCTTCATCTCGCCTAAGGTACTTTCACAATCTTCATTTGTCTCTTATCAATCATATCTAGTCATTAATTAGTCTAAAACATTAATCTGAAACATCAAACATTCATTTTTAACCAAACTTTCAAAGTTCTCTCAAATTTCCAGCGATTAGCTTAATCACTAGAGATTCTGTAAAATTTACTTTTTATTAATTCTTACCAGCTTTTCATCAAATTTACATATCTATCTTTGTCATATATGTTTCTTCTAACATGTCTTTAAGCATGGCTCTCTATTAGATGCAAATTTTTGGTCCCCCACATGAAATCACATGCATCTAATCTCTTCCAGTAGTTCAACATCCCTCTATTTGGGAGCAATACAACATCCTACACAAGCTTACAATCAGTGCAATTAAATTCTCTATCACCGACCAAGACATCAAATATTAGATTGAATTCCTTCATGAAATTGAACAAGAAGTAGAGGAGTTTTGGTACGATTACTTTGAACATGTCTTGATCACATCTACCCTTGCTTGGGCCACTTTTGCATCCACACAAGACTTTCTCTTTGATCTTTTGATCTTGAATTCTAGTCATCCTTATCTACTATTCTTGCATCTATCTATCTTGTATCAGTTTATCATTTATCACTTATCCATTACAATTCACTTGATTATTTACACAATGAGATGACATCCTTCGAGGAATCCCTTTGGATTCCTAGAATCATCCTTTGTTGAGTAGCTCACTTAATTATATATCTAATCTATTGTGTTTAGTGTCTTTGAACATAGGTTTCTTTACAGACAAAATCTTGTACACTTTTCTTGACGATGTGTAACTTCTATCAATATCAAACATCATCATCCATCATCTACGGGTATCATTAAACCCCACGTCTTCTAAGGTCAGTTTTGTTTTTATTATTTCACTTTGTTAATTTAAGTAGAAAGGTAAAAACATCTATGAACATTTTGGTACGCACAATGGTACCTATTGGTTGTTTAAACTTGCACCCGTGTCTCAAATTCGAAAACTGAGTCATTTTAATCAACAATGGGACTATCTCCAAGTGTGGGACCTTGTGCACTTGAGACAAACCTCTAGAGAAGGCCGGTTCCTCTTCCTATTTCTATTTCTAGTACTAATCCTAATGTTAAAAAGAAAATTTATTCTAACAATGCCAAGGGACCAAGGATAGAAGGATATACAAAAAGGAAAACTAAACTAAGGAGGCGATAGCACAAGAAAATATGTGATGAACACTATCTATTCTGAGTGAAAATAAGGGAGAAGGCATAAAGAGAGGCTAGGCATGTATAGCATAGACCAAGATGCATTCACACAATCAATTTCATGAGACACAACAAGAAAATGGAGCTACAAGGAACTTAAAATGACACAACAAGCACATAATGCAAAGGAAAGGAAAGAAAGAAGAACACAAACACATTAAGGTAGATAATAGCCACAAAACAATGATTTTATTACTTCCATGAATGTACACTCAATTACAATGGTGTATGAAGGTCAATATACACATGTAAGAACCAGATGTATAGGTCTCTAACTTACAATACAAAGATATTGAATCCTTAGCAGACACTAAAGGATCCAAAATGTTCAACCCTTTACAATGAGAAAATCTCTTACATTTATAGATGAATGGATGAGAGAAGGAGAAGAGAAAGAGGGAAAAATCATATTTGAATCATAACCAACAACAAAAATCATTCAATTCTTGCAAATCTACCTACAAATCTGCTAAATGCACTTCTCCAAGTTTGTTTAGCATGTTAGAGAAGAAAAAGGGTGAGATTTGAATCAAATCGGGTGGTTTGAGCAATCAAATTCTGAATTAATGGTGTGATAGATGTTTTCTATCTTCTCATTTACCAAATCCTACTAAAATTTGAATTTGAATGGTCTAGAGTGTAGCTCATGTCAGCAGCTTTCAAACAAGACCAAAAAGTGCGGGGATCGAGCACCTTTGGAGTGTAAGTTATGACTGTCATAAGATCTCGCAATGTAAATTAGACATGCAAGAAACCTGGTGTACACTAACTAGTGAAGAATTGGCCAAAATTTTAATGGTTTTATCATTTCTTGCACGTGTCATGTACTAGTTTGTTGTCTACATTTGGCACCCTATTAGCGTGCTTTGATAGGTTGCATGTGATTCACTCAATGTATGATAGTCCACGTAGCACATGTAATTGGTGCGAAGAAGGTGCAAGAGATGCGTGCGCAGAAGTGGAACAAAGGGAAGATGTGTCAAGGTAGCACACATGGGAGGAATGGGAGAAATAGTTTTTGTAAGAATGTATGGTAAAGGTGTAACTATTACAAGGCAATGTTTAGTAGTAAGGAGGAAGGGCACACAAGAATGTCGGGACTTGGTTAATTTGGGAAGAAATTCTAAGGCACGCATGCAATATGCATGAACTACTGGGAGAAAGGTGAGTGCGTAGATATTGGGCATGAGGTAAAATAGAATAAATAGAAGAAACGACAAAGACATGAAGCAAATGCGGGGAGTACGCAAGGGTGCACATGAAATGTGCAGCCAAGGAAATGTGCCAAAGGAACAATTGAATTGCATGAAACCTTAAATATAAAGCCTTATAACCAGATAAAATACAAGTTATCCAAATAAATAGGGGAGTTATTGTGGATAAAATTTTTGTGACTTTTGGGGCTATCTTCCTACTAGATGAATGAGATCATTAGCTTGGAGCATCCATTGGGCATGGAGTTTTCTATGTGATCATGAAATTCTGATCGGTAACCTTGAAGAACTACCCCTTGAATTCATTTGATGAAACATTTCTGAACTCTATTCTAAACCCCGCAGCTACCTGAAAACTACTTGGAAGATGACTGACATCTTGGAAGTAACAAAAAGAGTGCACACGAGGATTGTGCAAGAAGAAAATTATATACAAATAGAACAATGTGTGTGTAATGCGCTTGAAGGAATAGAAACTACTTTAATATATATATATATATATATATATATATATATATGATGCAACAATCTTAATGGAAGGGTTTAAGATAGATCCCATTGACTAGGATTGATAGTATGCCTCCATCAAGATGAGTCAACTCAAAAGAGTTAGCCTCATTGCAAGAACTGATAGTGTATGGGCCACTCCAAAGTGCATCAAAATTTAAATGGCACCTTGGTTTAGCTCTGTCAACATCCCATTTTAAAACTAAGTCCCCAACTTTGAAAGCTTGAGGTCTAGCCTTCCTCTTAAACCACTTATTTATTATTTGCTGATGTTGTTCAAGATTTATCATGACAAAGTTTCATTATTCTTCAAGTTCAACCAAATTTGTCATTCGATTTATCTTTGATCTGTACCCTCAAACTCTAAATGTTGGGTAAGTTCGAATGAAGGAAACTCAAGAGATAATGGGAGTCTATCTTCCTTACCATAAACCATATTTTTTGGTGATGTACATATTTCCTTCTTCATCATGATTTTGTGTGCCAATAGTGCACACGATACCTTTTATGCTATTGTCTTTGGTTGATATTCATTGCCCACTTCATAATTTTGGCGTTTCTTATTTGTATATTTTTTCAAACCTTTTCCCTAAGGGTAGTAGTTGGAAGAAGTCTTCAATTATATACCAAGAGGAAGATCCCAATCAGTGATTTCGGTACCAAGGAAGGATTTCACATTATCAAAGATAATGGTTTTAGGAACACCAAACCTTATTACAATGCCTTTGATAAAGTCAAGGACGACTTACTCGATTGCTTCCTTGAGTGTGACAACTTCTGTCCATCCGGGAAGTAAGATGTGGCTATCAACGCTCATTTGTGCCCCGTGCTTGAAGGAATATTAATCATGCCTATGAAGTTGAGACCCCATTGTGTAAAAGGTTGATCTTCTTGGATTGGTCAGAGGGGAAGTGCTGCCAATTTCTTCTTTCCCACAAAGAAAATGCATTCTTTGCATTTCACAACCCACTTATGCACATCCGCGAACAAGGTAGGCCAAAAGAATCTTTCCATTATGATCTTCACTACGGTAGAATTGGTAGATAAGTGTCCACCATAGATTCCACTATGAAATTCTACCAACACTTTGAAAATATGTATGCCATTGATACACCTTAACAACAATCCATCAAGACTCCTTTTGAAGAGAAGACCATCGATCATAACATATGGAATAGACTACAACCTCATATGTATTCTCTTTACTTTTTTAAACTAGGAGTGTACATGACCTCATAAAGGAATGTAATCATGTCCTCTAGCTAGCTGTGCATGCTAGGGGATTCACTCTATTTAGGTTCTATGTGCAAAGTGGCTCTTCATCCAAGAATAATGAAGTATTGGGTTCATTCTGCATCCTCGGCAAGTTGTTTACTGAGATCTCATTGTATCTCTAACCAGATTTTTGGATTTGATATTCACATCATACTCCATGATTTTGGTTACCCATTGCACTCTCTTCTCATTGATTTATGTTCCCATGATGAAGTATCTCACACTTGCGTGTGAGACTAACACCTTATGTATTTTGTGGCAAGCATACTCTTGAATTTCTTGAGCACACACATGATGGCATAGACTTTATTTTCTATGTGACTGTATTTCAGTTCATAATCCTTCATTATCTAACTAAAGAAATCCACTGGCTGCTCCAGTCCTTGTTCATTTTCTTTCATCGGAAGAACAACAACACTTATGTCAGCACCATAAGCATAAAGGATGAAATCCTTACAATAATCTGGGTTGATGAGTGTTGGTGTGCAAGAAATTTATTTGTTAATATTATTGAAGATTTCATTTCCTTCATTGTCCACCTAAATGTTGTATCTTTCTTTAGTATGAGGGTGATGGGCCTCACCAAGACTACAAAATTAGGGATGAATATCCTAACAAAGTTGATTTTTTTGAGGAAAGATTGAAAGGATTTCTTGTGCTATGGTAGGGAAAGAGCTAGGATGGTTAAAACTCACTCGGGATTAATTACAATGCCATCCTTTGAGAAAATGTGTCCCAAAATCTTACCTTGTGCCACAACAAAATTGCACTTCTTTGGGTTAAGAGATACCCCATAATTTTTGCATCTCTCAAAGACTTTATCCAAGTGTGTCATATGATCCACACTCTACTTTGAGAAGACAATTATATCATCCACGTAAACT
The DNA here is from genome assembly GCA_018340775.1 of Taxus wallichiana var. yunnanensis. Taxonomy (NCBI): domain Eukaryota; kingdom Viridiplantae; phylum Streptophyta; class Pinopsida; order Cupressales; family Taxaceae; genus Taxus; species Taxus wallichiana. The sequence continues at coordinate 665,408,704 of CM031235.1, forward strand.
AGGATGAATTCATTAATGTATCATTTGAAATAAATATACATGATGTGTTGAAAATTTGTGCCTCGCATTCGAAAAACCAAATGGCATCTTATGATATGCATATCTTTCCCACTTGGTTGTAAACATCATTTTGTATTGATCCTCTTCCTTTACCAAGATCTAATTGAAGCTAGAAAATCCATCCAAAGATTAAGAACCTCTCGCACGCCACCACAATCAGTAAAATATGTTCTATAGAAGGAAAATTATAGTGATCCTTCAATGATGCCTTATTTAAATCCTTGAAATTGATGCGAGTCTGATTTCACCATTTTTCTTACGTCTTAGAACTAGATTTGCGACACATGTAGAGTATTTGATAGGAAAAATTATCTTCACCTCAGTGAGTTTAGAAAACTCTTTCCTCATGAAGGGCTCTATCTTTGGATTGACTGGCCACTACTTTTTTTTGATGGGCTTGATACTAGGATCAAGATCAATAGAGTGTTGAGAAAAAATTGGATCAAATCCCTTTAGGTATTCATACTCCTATGAGAATATGTCACTATATTTTTGACAAATATATATAAAGGATTGTTTTTCATCAAGCACACAAACTTTACCAAGAAACAACTCCTTTCGGTGCGCGATAACGACCGTGGTGTAGTCTTCTTGCACCACGCACATATTCCTTTATTAACCCTTGAACTCATCATCAAGGCTAATTATTTTCTCTAAGGTGACCTACCCTTTAGCAAAATTATTTGTCTTCATATTAATCACTTGGTCACCATAGCCGTCATGCAAATCAACTTGCATGTTGGATGAGAACTTAGCTTCATTCTAAATAAACTAGACGGTTTGCACATCACTATCAAACACTTGTTAGCTGGTGTTTGTTTCTAGAATGGATGGTCTAATCACCATTTTTATGTGTTGCACGTTTCCTTTAACAAACTCCTCAACCGGGAGAACTGCAAACCAAGCACGATCATCCGATTAACTTCCTATTCAAATTTCTTGGCACCACCTACGATTTCGAGCATGAAATCTCTCAAGAAGTCTTAAAATATATTTTTATAAGCTTTGAGAATCTTATTCTTTTCAACGCACTTGTTTGTGACCTGGTGGATAACCAATTATGTGTTTCCAAAAATCTACAACACCTTAATCTTTTTCTTTTCAGCAATAAGCAAACCATGCACCAACCCTTCATACTTTGCTACATTGTTGGAGCATGTGAACTGAAACCTATGCGCAAAGAATAATTTATCATCCCTAGGATAAATGAGAACAACTCTTGCTCTTGCACCATTTCTAATTTTGTATCCATCAAAGTATAACTTCCATAGGCCCATGCATTCTTCATTTTGATTTATCATGCGCGAAGCACAACTTCTTCTTCAAGAATGCAATATATACCAAGCCCTTTTTGAAAGCTTCAAGATCATTAACATATGCATAAAATTTTTGGTTCCTTTTTTTGCATTCATCCAACACTAAGAAAAGCACCGGGGTGGAAGAGGCTTCTCTTTAGGAACCAAAACTTGTTCTTCTTGGATTAGGCAATTGGCTTAGGGAGGGGAGGGGTCATATGACTCAACATGATAGGAAAATATTGGCTCATATTGTATGGTAAACTAGGTACCATACCTTGTCTTGAGTAACATATGGGTCCAATCAGAAGACAAATAACCACCCACTTTAATAGTAAAATTTCTAGAAAAACATAAGGAAAACAAAGGGTGTAGGTCAATAGTTGACACATCTTGAGTTATTGTGAGGCTTACACATACATGGAGGGTTAACTCAAGATTCTTGATGATTCCTATGGTAGTGACAATTGAACCATCAAGTTGTAGAAATCCTTTAGACAAAATTTTGTACTTAAGACCTAAGACATCAATAATTTTACTAGGCATGACAAAAGTTCTAATGCCCGAGTCAATCATACAATTGTACACAAGATGTTTTCCTATAATTAAGGACATAGAAAAGTGTTGGGTTTTGACAACCTTACTTACTCATTTATCATCTTCTTGCTATATATTGACAACAACGCATGGTTTGTGAATAGATGAGTCGAGAGATTGATGCAACAAGTCACGCCGAGATGGAATAGCCAGGGCATCCCAAATTGTGATATTCATATTTTTTTATTCATCTTGAACACAACATTGAATGGAAGGTCCAGAGACTTTTCATTTGGGGTAAAACAACATCTTTCCTTGTCCGTTCAGAGTAGAGGCTTGTCCTACCAAAGGAGGGATGTGCACACTTCGACAAGAGTATTACGCATAACATCATGCATAATAACTTGTGTTCCTTTACTACTAGATGCCTTAGATGCATCATTTTTATTTTGGGGATCGACTAATGTTGCAGGAATTAAGACTTACACACCAAACTTGAGCATTCTCCTTCTTATACCTTGTGTTGTCAACAACTTGGGCATGTGGTCCTGCTTTGTATCATTTACAGCTTGATTGATTGCACAAAATTCCTCATCACCAAAGAATATCAAGTTTACCTCTAAAGGGGCTTCTATATTTTCTTGATTAGTAGCCTTGTTTGCACTTGTGGAAGGCTCACATCTAGAAGAAACATGAATCATGTAGTCCTGGGTGCACAAAATTGGCATAGTGATATTAACTATGAGACATGTTGCAAGGAAATCACCATTTTGACTCTTATGTCATGTTGTTCTGAAATGGAGCAAGTGTTTGAATTGTGCTGGGCACTAGAAGAGGATGTGCATGAGGAAAAACTTACAAGGGTAAGTATGCATTGGCATGCCATCTATCATTATGTTGGTTTTGACCATACCTTTAGTTTCCATACTGATTCCTCCAGGACTGATTATTTAGGTCACACACCTAATTAGAATTATTTTTGAAGGCTTATACCTACTATTTTTCTAAAGATATGAATTTATTAGGCACATTCCTAATCAAATATTTCATCTCCTCATATTCCTTCACATTGCATAGGAGAATAATATGTAGATGCAACAAGTTGCATGCTCTATACTAGAATAGGGGAATAAAAGGATGGGGCACGGAGACATCTCTAGGAATAAGGGCACGGGTGGTCTAGAGCCAACTTTTCCACTTGGATAAGACTATTATTATTTTTATTACAATGTTATATGTAGCAGATAAATTTCTTACTCCCAAGGATTGAATCATGATTGAGATGTCACTATTCAAATCCTTTAGATAATAAAAGAAATCATGTTGGGTTGTAGGCATTACCACTTAAAGTAATCTTGTCCCAAGTCTTCTCGAATTTGATGTTGAAGTCACCATCTGTCATTGAGTGCCCTCTTTTCTATAGTTATTTGTTCCACTAAAGACAGGTGATCTAACTTATCTTCAAACTAATCGCAATCTGTATTCCAAGCTCATCACATGTGGCAATAGATGCAGTCTTAGGTTGTGGTACCACTAGAGTGGTTTACCTTTGAATGAGGTCATGTGAGCAGCCTGAATGCTACATTGTCATGCATGATCAAATAGATAGGGAAAAAATTTGTAACATCCTGGATATGCTCAATAGGGGTGACTTGATTTTCAATAGTGAAGTATATGATACTCTTGAGTACAATCACGCATATCATGATGTGCATTGAGATTAAGAGGGCTTCCACAAGTGAAACTAGAAATTTTCCTTGGAGGAGGAGGTTGTAAACCATGATAGGGATCATAGATCTGTTATGAGGAGTGATATGTGCACGGTGTGCTAGGGATGGGGATATATGCATGGGAGATCTACTTCATGTGCTTCTTGGAGAAATCTAAAGGTACATGAAGGATCCTAAATCTGCAACACTCTTTTGGTATGAACTCTTGTCATAAAAGGTGCTCTAGTTGCTAAGAAAGTAAAGTGTTGAGAGTCTCCATTTGTGTTTAAATGAGCCTCCAAAGGCTAGAAATTGCTAAGTAACACACCAAACTTGGCGATGTTGAAATATAATATTTCAATGTTGGTCGCACTCAAGAGTGCCGAAACTATTATTTGTTCAAACTTACACTGTGTCTCAAATTCAAAAGATCTAAGTTGTTTGAGTCAACGATGGGACTATCTCCAAGTGTGGGACCTTGCATGCTTAAGAAATAACTCTAGAGAAGGCCATTTCCTCTACCTATTTCTACTTCTACTACTACTCTTAATGCTTAAAATAAAATCTATGCTAGAAATTCCAAGGGAATAGGGATAGAAGGATATAAATAAATGGAAATTAAACTAAGGAGATGATAGCACAAGAAAAAGTGGGACGAGCACTTCTGCATTCTAAGTGAAAATGAGGGAGAAGGCATAAAGGAGGCTAGGAACATGTAACATAGAATAGAATGAATTTAAATAGTCAATCTCATGAGACACAACAAGAAAAAGGAGGTGCAAGGAACTTAAAATGACACACAAACCACATAATGCAAAGTGAAGGAAAGAAAGAAGAACACAAACATGTTGAGGAAAAGAATAGCCACAAATCAATGCTTCTATTACTTCCAGAATGCACAATGAACTAAAATGAAGTATAAAGGTCAATATCCACATGTAAGGACTAGATCTAGAGGTCTACAATTCAAAATACAAAGATATTGAATCCTTAGAAAACACTAAAGGATCCAAAATTTCCAACCCTTTACAATGAGCAAATCTCTTACATTTATAGATGAATCGATGAGAGAAGGAGAAGAGAAAGAGGGAAAACTCGGATTTGAATCACAACCACCAATAAAAGTATTAAATTCTTGAAAATCCACCTATAGATATGAAAAATGCACTTCTCCAGGTCTATTTGGCATGTTGGAGAAGAAAAGGGGTGAGTTCTAAATCAAATCGGGTAGTCAGAGAAATCAAATCATGTATTAATGGCAAGATATATGTTTGCTAGCTTATCACCTACAAAATCCTATTGAAATTTGAATTTGAATGGTCTAGAGTGTAGCCCACATCAAGGTATCTTTCAAACAAGGTTGGGTGTGCAAGGATCTGAGAACTGGAGTAGAAGTTATGAATGTCAGAAGATCCATAGTGCAAAATGGACAAGTAAGACATGTGGCACACACTAACTAGTTGAATAATTGGTCACCGTTGATTAATGTTGTCATTTCTACCATGTGTCATGTAATCTTGTTCATTGTCTAAATTTGGTGCCCCATTAACATGCTTTGATAGCTTTTGTGGCATTTACTCAATGTCCGATAGTCAATCTAGCACTAGAACTTGGCGTAGAAGAAGGCATGAGAGAAGTGCATGGAAAAGAGCAAGTTGCGAGAGGGGAATAGAGGAAAGATGCATTAAGGTAGCACGCGTGGGAGGAATGGGAGAAATAATTTCTAGAGGAATGTATGGTAAAGGTGACACTATTACAAAGTAATGTGTGGAAGTAAGGAGGAAGGGTGCACAAGAATGCTTTGGGGACTTGGTTAATATGGGAAGCAAGTATAACGCATACATGCAAGATGCATTAACTGTTGGTAGAAAGGTGAGTGTACAAAGATTGGGAATGAGGTAAAATGGAACAAATAAAGGAAATGAGAGAGATGAGAAACATATGAAGGGAGCACGAGAAATCCACATTAAGGAAATGTGCCAAAGGAACAACCGAATTGCACACAACCTTCAATATAAAGCCTTAGAGCGAAATAAAATACAAGTTATCCAAATAATCGTAATGCTCCCTCCCCGGGACATCGAAAAACACATCAATCGTGACTAGAATTTTAGGGTAAATTTTTTTTTTGAAGTGTTTAAATAATACTATTTCATCCCTTAACCCATCCTTGACAATTACTGATTTTATTCTATTTTAATTTACCTAATTTAACCGATTACTACCCTAAACCCGTCCTTAATTATTTATTTAATTGTTAAATTTGCACACATCTAATCTCTCTCTCTCTTTTAGTTTAAAAATGCCACATGAATAATAACTACTCATTTTTAAATAGAAACAATTTCCCTTTAGGTAGCTTTACCCACAACCTCTTCTTAAAATATTTAATCCATTTCACCCTTCCTCCTTGCTAAACTTTCCATTAAAAACCCATGACTAATAAAATAAATATGATTTAATAATGCCCCTATGATTAAAGCCATCTGAGCCCTTGGTTTTAGAAAAGCCCTAAAGTTTGCCTTATTGCTCTAATGGCCTATTCTTTTCTTTCTCTTATTTCATTCTCTCATTTTGCTATTCTTTTCTCTTGTGCAGGTGTTTGGAGAGATCTATGGAAACTGGTTTTGTTATTATTATTATTATTATTTTTGTAATCTTCTTGTTTGGAGAGATCTATACAAATATATATATATATATATTTTCTTTTGTTAAAACATATACACGGGTGGATTTATTTATTTCTTTGATACAAAGAAAGAGGGGTAGGAGGCTATGTGGAAGGGGCGGTGGCGGCATGTGTGGGAGAGGCGGCGGGGAGGCGCGCGGGGGAGGGCGAGCGGACGGGCGGCGGGCGGGAAGAGGGACAGGGAGGGCGCGCAGCGGCGCAGGACGGGCGAGGAGGTGGCAGGCTGCTGTTGGGGTAGTGGGCGGGGCGGTTGTTGGGATAGTGGGCGGGGTGTCCGTGGGGCGCGCCCCACGCGGTTCTGATGGTGTGGGGGGTTCGCCCCCCACCATGTTTTTTTATTTTTATTTTTCAAAGGATGCGCAGGGGGTGGGGGCCGAACCCCCCCCCACCCCCACCATTTAGATTTTTTTTTTTTTAATATATAAAATAAAATTCATTTTATTAATATACAAAGTATTAAATATATATACAATATATACAATGTATTATATATATATATATATATATATATATATATATATATATATATATATATTCATTGTGTCTTCTTTGAACAATAAAAGTGCAAACCCAAAGCAAAGCATATACAATATAAAATAAACTTATAAAAATTACTTGTAACAATTTGTATATGTAGATATATATATATTATCTTTTTTGACAAGAGCATACGATTGAAGCAAACCTATTTTCATTTATTTACTAAAATACATTGATTAATAAGTGTTTCTTTGCATTTAGTGTGAAAAGGAAGGTAAGCAAGTATTACCTAATATAAATGAGACTTGTTTCTAAAGGAAAATCCTTCAAAGGGAAATTTAACAAACCAAATGAGGTTGCTTCCTAAGAACACAACATTAAAACTTCTCTATATATATTATTTCCAAGAAACTATAGTAAAAGAAACAATGCAAGAGGAAACTACTACTTTTTCAAAAACCATGCTACAAGATCATTTCAGATTTTAAAAACAAGTAAAAACCTTCAACAAGTAATACTATTTCCTTTGTAATAACACATTCTCAATAAACAACCTTTATTTATCAAAATGAGATTCAAGACAAAGCATGTGGAAGGAATGTAAATATTTTACAAGATCTCTATTGCAAACACCCACAATATTTCATGCATACATATTAACAAGAAAGTATACTTTCAAATATATATTCTTTCATTTCAAAGGAGATTACCTACCATGTTTCATGCTTAAGAAAACAACCATTACAATACTTTATTTTATTTTCTTGTTCAAGTTCACATATACCACAATACATATCCACCCAAAAAGGGTTTAATACAATATCTTTACAAGACAATGAAGGCTCACACAAGCCATTCTTTTCAAGATACAATGAAAGAAAAAGTCCATGAAATGGTGAAGGAGACAAGAAGGATTTCCAAATTGACAAGTGTCTTCATGTGTCTTCCAATGGCTTTCCAACTCCAAAATCTTTCAAGGCCAACACAATGAGAAAGGGCTTGTTTATCCACCCAACCTTTAGGCATCATCACATGCCTATCCCAAGGTTGGGATGCATGCTAGCCTCCCCCAAGCCCATGGGAAAGAGGATAGCTAACCAACACTTGCACAAGGTGAAGGGTAAAACAACAATGAAACAAGCACACAAACATAAAATTCACAACAACACAAGACTCCAACTTACAAGGAGGAGAACCCATGTTCATCCTCCAAAAATGGGGAAGAGAGGAGAAAATTCTCCAAAGTTATACAACAAAAATTTCTTGCACATACAAACATCTCCAAATCCTCCTTATTGCTCCTAATCAAATCAAGCCCTCCTTATTCCTCCCCCTTTCTCCAAATCCTTCTTGGAAGGATTTTCAAACCCCAAAGGGGTTTCCTTACCAAGAATGGGGAAGGAGATTCAAGCCAAATGAATCAACTTCCCCACCTCAACCATTGAGGGGAAAAATAATAAGACTCCTCAAGGCTTGTCCATCAAGCCTTGAGGATTGAGAGGGAAAATTCCCTCTCTCTTCCCCCACACTCCAAAACTCCATCATGCCATATGATGGAGGGAGTAACAACAAGCAAATAACCAAAATCAACATATATAAATTACAATCTCAAGCAACCAATCCAATAACTAAAAGGAAAAGCAACAAAAAAAAAAAAAAAAACAAGAGAACCTACCTCAAGGAAAGCTCTCCAAAAAGCTTTCCAACTTCAAGTTTCTTTACACCTTGACTCAAGCAAATCCCAAGCTCCAAATCACCCAAGCATCCAAAAGCAAGAAGTTCAAAAAAAAGTCCCTTTTCTTTCCCATGAATGAGAATTTGAAGAGGAGACAACAAGCATCCTCACAAATGAGGGGGTGACATGTGTCACCCTTCTCCCTCCTCATGGTCAAAGATGCCAAAACAAAAGAGAGAAAGGGTAAAATTAACTTTTTTCCCTCTTCTCCCAAATTCCCTTAAATGTTAGCAAGACAAAACTAGTGGAACTTTTGATAAACACACAAATCCACATCCCTTACATGGATGTGACAAAGAAAGGGTAGAAAGGGAGGGAAAACTCCCTCTAGCCTTGAAAACAAGCCCCCCTACCCATTAGGTAGGGTCCAAGGGCTCATTTTTGTGATAGGGGGACTCCCAAGCTACAAAGGGGTCCCCAAAAATGCCCAAAATACCCTAATTTCGGGTTTTACAGTTTTGGCACAAGGGTAGAGGGTGTGGGGACCACCCAAGGGTCTCGCATGTGACCATAAACCCTTGTGATTAAGAGACACATTAACAAAATCTAAAATTTAAATGAAAGAGGAGTTATTAACTCCCAAAACAAGTTTACAACTTTACTAGCAACCCTAAACAAAAATTAATAATTCAAAGCAAAATACTTTACATACATTGGGGTCACTCATAGTGCCCAAAATTAATAATCATCTATCCTAAGGCTTCACACAGTGAACATGGCTAGGACTCAGCCCGTGGGCTGCTTGTGCAAGATTGAGTAGCTGGCCTGAATCCCACGTTCTCCTGTGAACCTGTCACCTGCACACTCATTGCACACATTAACTGCACCTGTCCAATACAATATAATTAAATGACATAGTAAGATATCAATGCATGCTAAACTAACCTAACATCCTACTGAAATCAAGGTGCGGAAACGTGCACAATCATATCCCAAAAGTTAGACAAGATGATAAAGTGACATATAATCCCACCATGCAACAACTATCCATCAATATAATTAGGTTCCAAGCACATCATATTCATTAGTTTCCATGTCATAACAAGAAAATGCGACAATAAAGAAATTAGGCTAAATTGGCGTTATACGCCTGAATGTCACACATGTCTAATAAAATCAAATATCTAAATATAATGTCCAAGATATCACCAATCACTGTCAAAACATGTCTATGAGCAAATAAACTACAAGCTACTGAGCTATAAAAGCGTGGGCACTACAATAACTAGGGGAGTTATTGTGGATAATGAGACCAAGTTCCTTCTTTCATTAATTCAAATTTCAATTTTTTCACATTTAGGTTTTCTTCTCTGTAATCTCTAGCAATTCAGGTCAATCACCGATGATTCCTCTAAGTTCTTTTTGTTAGATTGTAGTTATCCTGCTAACCCCTATTTTTTGGTTGTTTTCTCTTCTTGATAACCCTTTTTTGTAGGTGTTATGTTTCGGGAAGCTTTATCTTGCTGGATTGTTATATTTCTTGCAAATTAAAAAGGAATCATTATTAAGGTGAGTCATTTTCCTTCTTTTTTTCTTTTCTGCATTGCATCTTTGTTGTTTGTTCTCATTGAAATCAACTATTTCTTTTGGATTAAAATGAACATTACATACTGCTTGATCATATAGCTTTAATTAGGAAGGTTAATTGATTGCATTCACTTAATTCTTCCCCGCACACAACCAAATCACATTAAATATCAAAACTACATTGAACACTCCTACCCAGTTATAACTATTGGGATTTCATCACCCAATAGGGAAACCGACTTAGTGTTTTGGTCGAGTATAAACAACTAGTTATCGGTATATTTTCTAAGAAATTGAATCCCTTATCACTATGAGACCATGAAGTGAGGGTGTAGGCCCTTATACTAGGTATCGTACTGAACCATTAAAAATTTGGCACTCATTTACCTTTGGGTATATTGAGGATGTCGACTTTAAATAATATAGAAACCTACCATAGACAACCATTTCCTAGGATCTTATCAACCATTTTACACATTTCATCTTTTCTTAATTAAAACAAGAAAATATACAAAATTCATTTTACTTTGATTTGTTTACTATTTATAATCCACCCATAGGATGACAGAAGATATTGAGGAACTCAAGGGTGATATGTGGCTCACTAAGAGCTCAGTCCAGTTTTTATTCAATGACTGGCATAAGATGAAAGAGTAGGTGGAGGTAGCGGTCAACTTTGGGTAGGGTAGATAGCTTGAGGTTTTAAAGGCCAAATTTGGTGCCATAACCAAAGAAATGGATCAAGTTAAGGCAATTCTCCATAGTTATATGGAATGGAGCATTGTGATAGTGAAATCAACCTTGCAACACCTTCAGACTCTAGGGAAGCTCGCCAATACCTATTGTGTCATCGATAGTCAAGGCAGGAAGGGAAAGGCTACCCCGAATGGTTTCGACCTGGGATCCTTGGCTGTTAATATTAAAGCTTTAGTGAAAGAATGGGCTAAGGTGTTGGAGGGGATTAAAAAATCCTACAAATTACAGGTTGGGTTGTTTTATTTTTTCACTGTCTCTTTGTTAGTGGTTGTTACTTTCATCTATGTTGTTAGTTTATCTGTGTTTTTTGATGGTGTTAGTTTCAATTTATGGGCTCTACAGAGCTTTTATTAATATGAACAATTATATTATAGTTTTTATGTTATTATAATGTTGTTTTCTACTCTCATGGAGAGTGTTCGATGTATGGGGTAGGGTCCCCTCAACCCTTTTTTTTTTACCTCTAATTAAAAAAATCCCATTTGTAGGTGATTGTGTGGTTATTAATCATGGTACTTAAAATACATTAATCCCATATCCAAACATAAGAAAACATGTCTACACTGTTACATCATCAAATCCCATAATATCAACCTCTTATGGATCCGAATCAAAACATATCCACACCTCAATATGAAAATCAATGAATTTGGGAGGAATAAAATGAGTGTTATAATGAAAGTATCCAAAAATGCCTTTTAGATTCTACATGCCATCTCCACTGTCAAGGCTCTCACATATCTCAGACAGAAGAGTTAGAGAAACCACATTCTCCTAGCTCTCAATTTGCATCATCTAAAATCCTTGATCCTCCTAGTCCTCACTTATTTGATGGTGGGGATCCCATATTTTGGAGATTTTATATTCAAACTCGTGGCCCTTAATACTTACCTTATAGCTAGGGGTGTCCAAATTCATCCATCAATACCTAAGCCACCTCCGTATGTTCCTAATCCATCATGTGGTTTTTCCCATCTTATTGACCCAACTCAAGAACCTGTCATTCAAAAATTACATCCATATCCACCTCGCACTCAACTTGAAACATCTAATATCATGTCTTCCATTCCTATTTTTGATCTTCATATGATTTCTTCTCAAGACACTTCCACTCAACAACCTACATCTTCACCTGATCCTTCTACTAGTTCCACACCTCTTCAAAACAATCCTAATGCTTCTTCATCTACCCCTCCAACATTCTCACCATTCGAGATACCTATAGTTAGTTATTTTGTTATTTCTATCACTATATCTCAGCCACCACCTTCTCAACAAAACACCAACCTCATTCAGAACATCACTATGTCCATCCACGCATCCATTCCTTTAATCAAAACTAGTTTCATTTCTCACACCCACCCCATTTCTTTATCATCTTCTACTCTTGTTATCTCACAACACATACCTCAACCATCACATATGTTCATTTCTATACCCCAATCTATTCCTCTTCAGAATATCCTACGAAAGAATGATCCTCTACATATTTACATCAACCACTCACTTATTCACAACCCCTTACCTATACATTTGTTCCCTTCCAACATATCCCCCAACCATCACATCCTCTTATCAATAAATCTATTCCCATCCCCTATCAATATGTCCAACCTTTAGCATCTCAAGATAATTATGATATCCCCGTAAACATTCCTTATTAGCAAAACCCCCTTATCAACAAAACATTCCTTATCAACAAAATATCCCTTATCAACAGAATATCCCTTAGCAATATCAATTATACCCACAACCTAGCTAGTTTTCATTCAATCAACTTGGCCCATCCTCGTAAAAACCTTCATAATTAGATACCCTTTAGGATCTCATGAAAATAATATCCAACCTTGAAGCCACCTCTTTGGGTCCTAAGAATGTGCTCTCATATGAACAAATCTGCAATGAGCCCATCCACCCTTCAATACCTTACAAAACATATCCTCTTCACTCGAAGCTTCCAAATTTTATTAAATTCTATAGCGAAGAAGATCCCTAGTAACACATTCATGCTTTCCACCATGCTTGTTATCTCATACCCCATGATCAAAATTTAATGCTAAGGACTTTCCCCATGTCTCTATCTGGTCCTTCTCTTGATTAGTACAATAGTATCCCTCAAGTATTCCCTTTTATCATTCGCATAAATCACATAGATCTTCCCGGAACACTTCTCCATAAACATCATGTGCAAAGTCACCATGATTGATATTTACACCATAAAACAATTTGAAGATGAATCCATTACTGATTTTGTTTCCCGCTAGAGGGGTATAATCAATCAATTATCCTTTTCATTACCAAAAACTGAATTAATTGAATTATTTTGTCGTTCATGTGATAAACACATTTCATCAACACTTCAAATCCAATCATTCCAGACATTTGACAAATCTTTCATCATGACCCGTAAATTAGAATTACAAGCCCTCAAAGAAGGTAAAGTTAAACTATGAGCTAAAATGCCAAAAATTTGACTTTCCATCTAAATCATCCTCACATCTTGAAAAATACAAATCATCGAGAAAATTTTGTATTCATCAAACCTTCCTCTAAGCAAAAATATACTATGGAGAATTCCCATCCACAATGTAGTTATACACCTATTGGATAGACTTATAACACAATCTTTAATAAACTCCTTACTACCAATATGATCTCTCTTCCACCTTTCCACCCTATCGACACGCTCCTCGTATCTAATCCCTCTTGGTAAAAGGATAATGATTATTGGAAATGTTATAGGGTTAATGGACACAACATCAAAACGTGTCACTCATTCTCGAAACATTCCTTCAATATTTGATCTATAAGGGTGAACTTCATTTAGATAATCTAAACACACCCCAAAATCAAAATCTTGACATGTTTAAACAACCTTTCCCAAATCACTCTCCACCCATGAAAAAACCACAAGAAAACAATGTTCACACTCACCATACTATCAATGATTTCAATCAGGTGTACCTACCCCCGAACTCTTATCCACGGTTGATGAATCAATATCCATGTTTGTCAAATCTCGATCCATGACCACTAAATCTACACCCTCATTTTCTGAATCTACATCCACATCATCTACACCTTCTCAAGATGCTTCTAAACACACATCTGGTAAAGAATTAGAAACATCGCCTAAGCCTATCATTAAAAATCAACCCTCCACATCTACTACCTTAACATCCACACCTAGCTCACCTAAGAAACTACAAAAGGAAATAAAAAACAAAGGTGTTTCCCAAGTATTTAAAATCCCTTACTACACCTCTCTAGATCAATACCAATCACATAACCCTCGAACCATCATCCCACCCCCTTCTTAAAAGGTCCCTTCCACCTCAACTCCAAAAACAATCTATCAAGATTCTATATTGGATACTTTTCCTTCATCCATCACACCATCTAAGAATCCCCCTCGAAAAACAAATAAGCACACTAGTTCCAAACATACCTCAACCGAACATCAAATAAAAATAAATCCCTTCACTATCAACATCTACACCTAAGGGAAGCTATGCAACTATCTAGATGACCTTCTTCAACAATCTCTCATAACATTACCATCTCCTAAACTATCTGATCCTCGAGGATGGAAACCCTCTTGGTATGATTTCAATGTCTCTTGCGACTATCATAGGACACAAGGACATTCTATAGAGGATTTCAAGGCCTTTCATTTAATCACCAAGAAATTTTAAAACATGGCCTTAATCCCTTCGGAACCACACACAAAACCAACACCTTTATTATCAATATAAAAAGTTCTCCCCACCAATTTTATTTTGTTCACATAACTACTTTCTTGTGAAATTACAACAATGATCCCTCATAACCAAAGAAATCCAAAACCTTTGTAGATATACCCCCACCTCTTAAGATATCTGCTTCATCCGATAAGTCTAAAGTATCTATTTATGTAACTCCCGAATCATCTAATCAAACAACATCATCAAAAGATAAGGTTTTAATAATCCCCACACTATATCCATCCACCATAGTACAAATATTTGTTATCAAATAACTACACCAATCTCCCATCTCTTTTTCACTTTATGAGTTGGTTCAAACATCACCTCCCATAAACAAACCATGATTGAAGCCCTTTAGTCAATATCGAGTACCGACAAATGACCCCCTTCATTTCACAAACTTTTTAAGGGCTCTTAGGGTGTACACTTCCATATAATTTCAGTCATTTGAAATACCATCACTTAAATTGGAAGATCATGACTTACCTCTCTTTATCACTGCTCAAATAAATGATGTCCTTCTTAAAAGGGTCATGATTGATGGAGGTTATGTTATCAATATCATATCATCCATCTCCTTTAATTAGCTCAAATTTCTAAACATTTTTTTCACTAAGACACTTGCCCTACTCCGAGCCTTCAATGAAACTATTGCACCTATGCTTAGCACCATCATCTTGCCACTCAAGGTGGGTGTCAAAACCCTTCCATAACTCTTCTATATCATAGAGGGAGAGTTCCAGTACAACATGTTGTTAGGAAGACCTTGGATACACACCATGTGTTGTGTCCCCTCAACCCTCCATCACTACATTAAATTTGAACATGAGGGCCAAACATTCACCATTCTTGCAGATCCCAATCCTTTCACCGACTATAACATGACATACCATCCCAATGAGGTCCTTATGCCAAAATCAGAATAATTTGACGAAGCATATACTTGTAAATATATCTCATCATCCAAACTACCATATGATTCTTCCCTTACATTATCAAACATATTTTGTTGGGGGAGTATTGCCTTTGTATGCTCAACTCCATACCGATTCCTAAGATGTATGGTCACCTTGAAAAAAAACCCTTGTATGAACCTTATGTAAGGGATGTTATTTCCTATGGACCCATATATTTAAAAACCAACCTTGTCTACGGGAATTGATTGTCCCTCTTCACAATACAATGATACACATAATGCCATGCCCTTTACATCTGACTTCAATTATTTATATAATCCTTCCTTCACTCAAATGTATCTTCACTTTTGTGCCCGGAAGGTTTTGACTTAGGAAGTTTTGAATAGGGGATAAACTACTTAATTTTCCAACACTCTCTTAAACCGTATGAAAATTATGGACTTGGATACAAAACACTTGTTATCAACTCACCCAAACAAACCTCGTCCATCCATCAATCGGATGATCTCATGGACACTAACGACACCATATCCATCCCACATTACATTTTTTTAGTCAATAATATTTCCTTTGGTCCTTTAACTTATCAATATAATCATGTCACCAAAAAACTTCCTCTCATCTAGACCATAAATGATTAAAGAGTATTCAACCACAATTGATATCCTTTAATTTCACGATGATCAAGACATCCTTTCTCATATGGGAGCTGAAGATCAATTTATTCATAAATCCCTACCACCATACATGTCAAATCCTCTCAATGAATCCACCTTCAACATTAAATTAGGAACCCGTTAGGAACCTCGTATAGTTAAGGTTGGTCAATTATTAAATCCATAAGAACTCTAAGACTTCACTTTATTCTTATCAAAATATAGTCATTCTTTTTCTGGTCATACAATGATATGCCTGGTATTGACCCTAATATCATCACATATCTTGATGTCAAGCCTGTTAAGCTAAAGATTCATAGGATGCACTCCCACATGGCTCTCCTTATTAAAGAAGAGTTACAACATATTTTATCTACCAATTTCATTATACCTATTGATTATCCACAATGGGTTTCTAACATCGTTCCCATAACCAAATCCATAGGAAAGTTACACATATGCATTGACTTTAGGGATATCAATCTTGTGTGTCCTTAGGATGATTTTCCTCTTCCGAACATTGATCAGCTCATCAACTTAACATCTAGTCACCGGATGTTTTCCCTCATGGATGACTTCTTTGGTTATAATAAAATCCTCATTTCCACCGATGACCAACACAAAACATCTTTCATCACATCTTGGGAACCTTTTGCTACCATTTTATGCCTTTCAGTCTTAAAAATGTAGGAGCCACTTATCAATATGCCATGACCTATTTTTTTAATGATCTCATTCATAAAATTGTCGAAGTCTATGTCGATCATATTTTAGGAAAACCCAAACAGAAAAAATATCATCTTTTCATGCTTGAATTAATATTTATATTCTCCTTATTCAAGTACTTCCTTCATCTTAATCCCATAAAGTGTGTCTTTTAGTGTTCGACCAAAAAAATTTTAGGATTCATCATATCTACCCGAGGTATTGAAGTGGACCCATATAAATTTAAATAAACCATTTAAATACCTCATCCATCTAATATTAAAACAAATTAGTAGCCTTTAGGGTAAATTAAAATCCATTTGGTGCTTTATATCACAAATTTCTGATCATTTTCAACCATTTCACCATATTCTTCGTAAATATGTAGAGTTCAATTGGGATTTTAGTTTTGAAAGCCTTTGAAAAACTTAAACACTATATTTTACTACCACATGTGCTCACACATCCTCGTGAGGGGGAGCCCTTCTATTTATACATATCTACTTCAGAACATGCCTTAGCTTATATGTTTTCACGCCGTGATGACCAAGTTCATGAACAAGTCATATATTATATCAGTCACACACTCCATGATTATGAAACTCGTTACTCTGAGGCTGAAAAACTATGTTGTTATTTATACTTCACCACTTCTAAATTATGTCACTATCTCCTTAATCACAAAACCTATGTCATCACTAGCTTCAATCCACTTAAAACCATGCACTCTAAACCATATCATAGTGACCATATAACTTGATGGATTATGATTATGACTAAATTTTACCTCTATTTTATATCACAAAAATATATCAAGGGCAAGGCTATTGCAAACAGACTCATTGAAGCTCCCTTCCGACAACCAACTTCCCCACGAATACTTTCTTGATGAATTAATTAATAACGTCGATGAATATGAATTCATCCCTATCAAAATGACCTTCTTCTAAATGATGGATCAAAGTTCCAGATGGGGAAGGTTCAATGTTGTTCTTATTCCCCACAGGGTATTCCTATTCCTTTATCATTTAAACTTAACTTCAAATGCACTAATAATATGGTGGAGTACCAATCTTTGATCATGTTCCTTATGACTGTTATTTTCCTAGGTGTCCACAACTTAGAGATCTATGTAGATTCATAACTTGTCATCAATCAATTCAAAAGATAATACCATTTTAAAAATGAAATCTTACAAAAATATAAATTTAACATTAATTTTCTCCTCGTCGCCTTTGATCATTACAACATCCAAACCATCCCATGATCTTCCAATAGATTTGTAGATACAATGACCTCTTTAGGAGCCCTCGTCCCATTAGGATCTGAAGAATCAAAGATAACAATAAAGTATCTATAGCCATTCAATGGTTGGACTATCCCTCACATCAAAATTATCTCCCTCATATTGACGTTATTGAAAACAATCCAACTGATCTATGGTATTTGCAAATATATGACTATATTTCTGAATCTAAAATCCAATCTAATTCATCACACAACATTAAACTATCATTTCTTCAACATTCCACCTACTTTTTCATCATAAGTGGTATCCTCTATAATCATAGTTTAGATGGCATCTTGTTGTAGTGCCTTAAATCACATGAATCAATAAAAGCAATCGAATAATTACATGATGGTATTTATGGAGGTCACTTTCACAAAAATTCCATCGCTAAACGTGCCATACGGTTAGGGTAATACTTGACCAAATATCACTAAATATTGTTGTGCATATGTTAAGAAATGATTCAAATGCCAACTACATTCAGATCTCATCCATGTCCCTAGTCAAGAGTTCTAACCCGCTCATGACTTATGGCCCTTCTCTCAATAGGGATTAGAACTCATCGGTGCTATCAATCCTAAGTCCTCTCAATAACATCATTCCATTATCATAGCTACTAAATATTTCACTAAATGGGTTGAATTTATCCCTTTAACCTCAAATAAATCTAGACCCATCGTTAACTTCATATATCAGTACATCATATGTCATTTTGGAATTCCACATAAACTTGTCATAGACAATGGAAAAAATAACTTAAGAAACTATGTGACACATTCAACATCAAACTCAACTTTTCATCACCCTATTATCCTCAAGCAAATGGACAGTGAAGCCTCTAATAAAACACTTAATAAAATCCTTATGAAAATAGTAGATGATGTAGGAAGGAATTGACATCTCCAAATACCATTTGATCTCTGGGATTATCAAACTAGCATCCGTAATCCTATAGGTACTACGCCCTTTTCACTTGTATACAAATCTAAATTTGTATTTCCTCTCAAAGTTAAAATTCCATCACTTCACATATCACTTACAAACTTTATCCTTGACAAACAATATCAATAAGACCTCTTAGAAAAACTCAATTTATTAGATGAAAAAAACCTAATGGCCCTTGAACATCATCAAATTTATCAAGAATGCATCAAACAAGATTATAGTAAACATGTCAAAGAACGTGACTTCAAAATTGGTGATCTTGTCCTCAAAGAAAATTAAAATGTCACTACCTTAGAATGGATTAAACGTGGAAAGTTCACCCCTAATTGGATCAATCCATACATCATCACTCATAAGTATTGGTAAGAGTATATCATCTAAAATCCCTTGATGGTGAACACGGAAAGGAACCTTTGAATGCCTTGAACTTGTAACCTTTCTCTGTTAACCCTTGATCATCATGACAATTGTTATATCAAATATCCCTCACCTCATCAACCAGTCACTCTTTCATCATAATGATTTGAAATCATGTGGTCCTCCATTACTATCCTAATATACCTTAAATATGATCACCACTTTGCTCTATTCATCGTATCTTTCACATGGCCAAGTTCATCCTTGACAAGTACTAACCAAAAGCACGACTCGGGGCAAGTATGTAGTTCATGTACTCATCTTCCTCTCCTTGAAATAGTTTATTAGGGACTTGCCCTCAGCTCAAGATAAAGTCAAAAATATCTATGGATGCTCTTTATCAAAAATTAAAAATATAATATACTATTCCTTGAAATACATCTATCCAAAATGTATCAAAAATGATCAAAAATAGTAGTAGAATGATCCCCCGAAGGGCATATATAAGTTGAAATCATAGACTGATCCCTCAAAGGATGGCTATCTAGTAAATGTAAAAATTTTAGACCATACACTTGAAGGATAGATACCTATGTAAAAGTATTCCCACATAGATCAACTTTCCCATCAAAGAAAAATTCCCACATCGATTAGTTGGCATCAAAATTAAAAAAATGTATAGCTAGGGCATTTATTTATGAAATTATTGAAAAGGATAACCCTTTATCCCGTGTGACCTATCCTTATTAAACCCTTTTTGTGTTCTAGGAAGGTACATCTTAATCACTTCATCCCTATATCGAGGTCCTACATATCACTACCCACCGATAATCTCGTGTTAATATTATTGAAGGCTAAAATTGAACATGCTTTCACTTTTTAATACCCATCATGTATGTACCAAATCCATATCAAAAGCAATCATGCCATTTTTACTCTTTCAAAAGATAGAGAACATTTTGATACACATTTTGTCACCACATTAAGTCACATCACATTATCATTTAAACTACACTTAAATATTTAAAAATCAATCATGAACTCACATTTTCCATATTTCTAAAAGTAACCCATCAACATCAATTTTAAAACAAACTCATACAAATGTATATCAACAACACACATCATAACTCATATAAAACAAAGTAAACCATAACACAACAACGTCATCATCATATATAATCAAAATATAGAATACATCAAGATAGAGAGTCTTAGTACATCATAGGCTTCACAAAGAGTCATATACATATCAAATCCACAATATACATATCATCTCTATCTAGTAAAATTATTATCAACTATGAATTCACTAACTTGGATGGCACACCCAATACCACCTTGAGCACCTGTATCACCACCCCTAACTCGTTGATCGAGCATCGGATCCTCCGTTTGGTATCCTAGGAGGCTAACCAACACTACCTACACTCGCACTTGGTATTTCTCCTCTTTGCGCTAAATGATCTACATAAAAAGTGGAATTTAGAAGACTATGTATCACCATGTCCTCATAATATGCCAACTCTACACGTAAAGATTCATAATATCCCATTGCATACATTTGGCTACTAGCCTATGCCCTAGCTATTAACTCTACACCAAATATAGAAAACCTCGTGATACTTAGGGCCTTCTTCAAGGCATCCAGGTTGTTAAAGGTACCTATCCCTATCTGCTATAGCCTAAGTCAACTGAATCTGAGCCCATCCTACTCAATCACCACATTATCTCACTCCACAATAAATGCATCTAAAACTCCCAGCAAGTCATCTCTCTCTCTCTCTAGCACTATCTCTCTTTGCCTTTGTTGTGGCCTTCTCAATTTTCAACTCTACCACTACAGCTACAAAGTCCCCATCTACAAACCTCCTCCTCACCATCATCATCACTAATATAAATAGCATCCTATTTTCTCTCATCTTGAACATGCACTATCCTCACCGGTTTTACCACTCGAGTCCTCTCAAATAATTTGAATGCTTGAGTCCACCAAGTTCCATACTCGGTTGTGATCCATGCATCATCATTTGTCACTATATCCCCATCTATTAGGGTGATAATGTCAAGTGGGATCAGCCACTACAATACGCCCCAACATTAAATTAAAATTTTGTTCATCAAACTTTATTGTGAAGGTCTTTCACATTTAAGAGTGAAGTGGCCTGACCGATTCACCCACCCACATTGATTTGGGTGATCCCTCTCGGGATTGGTTATCAGCAACATTTACATTTGTACAATCCAATATTAAAGACTGAGAGCATAATGTAAGACATGTTAGAAAACTATATACATGATCATTATATTGAATGATCAAGAGATATCTCTACGATACTAAAAAAAAAGACCGCAAACTAGAAGTGGAAGTGCTGGGTTAAAACTTGTGTGAATTCTTTACTAGTGGATTTTTTTCCTTCAGTTTCTCCAATTAAATCGGGTGTTATCTATCTTTGATATTGTTCATTATTTTCTTTAAGATCTAGCTCATTAAGCTCTGTTATTCTCTATCTATTTCAAGCTATGTCTTTGTCTAAATTAACTACATACCATAATCTATAATCTTTGGCTTTAATGGTGGATCTATAATCTAGTGGATTATTTATCCCTTGCTAAATCTAACATGGTATTAGAGCTTGGTGATTGTGCATATGCAGGATCAATCTAGAAGTGTTTAACTTGAAGAGGTGAAGAATCTTGAATTTTTACTATGGATCTATGAAACCTTAAAAGTTTCACAGTCGTTTTCAAGAAAACCAAGTTTAAACTTCCAGTTCCCACCTAAATACTATTTTAAATATTGGTTAAATATGGGCTAAATAGTTGTTTAGATTGTGTTTGAAGCTATTTTATGCTTAGATCTTTTCTTCTGCATCTAGTTTCAGTCATTTACGGTTTAAATCCATCATCTGTGAGCTTATTTTAAGTTATTACATCGTTTATATCTCATAGAGTCATTTTTTGAATTTGGATCTAAAATATTTATTTAGATCCAGCTTGTGTGGGGTTTTTAGTCCATTCTAGCTGTAAAAATCTTTATTTTTTGCTGGTTTTCCTTTACAAATCTTGGACCAATCATTTGGTGCCATCTATCTTTACATTTTCCATCTTTTATTAAATTTTTCTCTATATCTGCTTTTGCAAAGCTTTGATGTAATAATTTTGTGCCACACGCTTCACATTTTCAGCTTTTCTATTGTTTTTGGTTTTGCAAAGTTTAGACCAATAGTATTGCTCCACGTAGCTTCATTGTTTTTCTTTTCGTGCTTATGAAGTTGTACCCTCTTAGAGTGCCAAGTGGTTTCAATCGACATATTTCTATCTTTAAGAAGCCCAATATTGGCTAAGTACAAGAAGGAAAGTGGGCACGTGGAACCTATTTGAAGAAGGGTGCACGGTTGAAGGCACTGCATGGTAGGGTTCTAACAGGGTTTATTGGAACACACACAAATGGAATATTCCATGCATGCGATGGAAGGATCCAGAAGAACATCATTGTAAAGAGTGGAGAGCTCAGATCAAAGGAGGCATGCTCCATTGGAGGACCACTTGGACACTTGGAAACCAATCTGTTACCTCAAAAGGCATGGCGGTGAAGGAAAAAATCTATATATAGAGATGTGTGTAGTAGAAGGATAGATAGAGAGAGATAGAGGAGTGATGGTGGAAGCTGAAGCTCTATATTGGAGGATTCTATGGGTTGGGATTAGAGAAAATATAGGAGTGATGGCATATTTAGAGGGATGGGTCTATGTTTATCCTTGTAATATGAAGGACATAGTTTAGTTTTGATGCATGACCTTGCTCTACATTATTATATGGGTCTGTTATGGCCTCAATGAATGTAATGTGGTTATTGAACTCATTAATATGAATATAAGGTTCTTTTCTAAAGAATATATGTGTTCATGAGCATAATCCTAGCATTTTTCCTTTGTGTTATGAATCATTTCTATATGTTTTTTGATATTTCTCTTTTATGGATGGATGCATTGATATGATAACTCATCCTAGGTTCTCAGAATGAATGCATGGTTCTTTTCCATTCTTTTGCACTTAAGTATCTATCATAGATGATGTATTCTCACAAGACTCACATAAAGGAGGGGCTCGACACCCATGCCTCGGGTGAGTGCCCAATGCCCACCCATTGGGTGATAGGCCAATGCATGCATGGGATTAGACTATTGTTATAAGGGTATAAAAATGACTACATCTTGGTTCCATTTTGGGACCTCTTTTCAAAGTTGTTGTGAGAAATGGCATACATCTTGGTCCCTATGATGCATGATGACAAAATGTCTGACCTTGGAAAGTGTTGAAGCATGGTTCAAGAGCATGGAGGATGAGTTTTCTCAAAGATTCAACACTTGGACCTAAGTTTGATGCACATAGATGGGTAGAAGAGAACCTATACCATGAGTTGTATGAGACATTCTTTTGTTGTTTTCTAGTAGAACTATATGAATGGATTTTAGCATATGCATCTAGATCAAGATCTGGTACTATAGATCATGTGTATGGACCCAAGATGATTACTAGAGGCTGCAGGATGTAGATCTGACTTGGACGTGTGTTGTTGATCACTTGGTGGAAAGGAGTGTTGACCAGTTATACTCTAGAATACACCATTTCTATGTATTCTTTCCCAGAAGTTTGTTGAGTTTGAGTTTCTGAGGGATCCCAGAGGATCATTTTTGCATGTTATTCCTTTGGCTATGAAGATCTTGGTCATTACCCTAAGTTTAGAGGCATTTCCCATGGCCGGCTAAGCTTCTCTAGCACTTGGGTGAGGAAGCTAGGGTGGAGGAAGATGGAGACATTGTGGCTGAAAAGGAAAGGGAGGAGAGATGACTCAAGTATAGTGAAGCTCATGAAAGGGAGATGACTAGACAACATGAGGTTGCAAGTGTGATGGATCTATGGAGGTAGATGTTGTGGGAAGGAGTTGAGGTTCACGTAGAGGACATGGAACTGAGAGCGTATCTATGTCTACCCCATCTTGGAAAGCATGGGAGAGAAACCCCTTCAGCTTTTGATGAGAGTTTCATCACATGGAGAAAGGAGAGATTGGCGTGCATCTAACCCACCTAGTGACCCAACCCCTGGCACTTGGTTTTCCAAATCAAGGGAGAAGTATTGTTAACCTAGTTGGTATCGGTGGGAGTAACCGATCTATGCACCCAGGAGATATAATTTCTCATTTGGAACATCCATGGCTATGCACAAACCATTCCAGGTATTTGGAGGAATTTTTGGACAAGGTGCAAAATATGCAAGGTTTGGGTATCACATCTAGGAGTGGTGCAGGACACACAAGTGTGGGGGACAATATCACAAACCATCGGTGCACGTAGTTCAGTGGGACATTGGGAACACTAGGCACAACCACTTCAGGCCATTTTCTACTGTAGGAGGTGGATCTAGTGGTATAGGGGCTGGAGGACCTAGTGGACCTAGTGGATCTAGAGGATCTAGGTGGGTCAGGAGGAACAGACCTAGGTGGATCTAGTGGATCTGGTGGAGGAGGAAACACTAGAGGGAACCAAGGCTCTGGATCAGGAGGACAAGGGCCTCAACCACCTCCACAAATATTTTTTGAGATGTCTTTGCACTTACTAGACTATATGGGTATTGAAGATGTTGTAGAGCATGTGCACAAGTGTGAATTACTATGGCATGTGAAAGGGATCACTACCCCAGAGTGGAAGGCAAGTCAGTTTGCAATGAATTTTGCAAGGGTGCACATGCATAGTTGGTATCAAAATATGACCCCCATCAAATGGTGGTAGACTACACTTGCATTGAAGAACACCTTCCTAGTAAAATTCCATATCCTAAAATTTGAATAGAAGAGCATCAACACTCTAAAGGAGATCCAACAAGGAATGGTAGAGAGTGTGTGGGAGTATGATGCATGTGTTTAAAACTCTCTTGTCAAAACTATCCTATGACATTCACCCTTCTCAACATGCTCAATGGTTTTTGGAGGATTGATAACACCATTTAGAAGGGCTCTATCACACAAGACTTTCACAGACCCACACGTGAGGCCTTGGAAGCTTCCTTGCACTGAGGCTGTTGGGAGCATTGATACTAGTGTTAGCCCTTTTAGAGGCTCAAATTGTTGTAATGGCCAAGTAGTTGGAGAAGTTGTCTGCAAACTCAGCATGAGGTTCATAGTGGGATTTGGTGTATAGAATGTGAAGTGGAAGGGCATGCAAAGGATAGTTTCCCTCGAAATTTGGTATGTGCCATGGTGGTAGACTGTGAGATTTTCCATGGGGATCATGATGCAAATAGGTGTCCTCTACTACAACATGTAATCCATAAGAAATGTTTCTTGCTATTGCAAGATTTGTACCTCTACGACCCATGATACCAAGGATTGTAGACTGATTGATCAGATTCATGATGTTATTGATCTTGGTGTGTGCAAAGACTAGTCTTGCAAGTAGTTCCAAGGATGATGATCATCATATGAAGAAGGGCATAGATGGAGGAGCACATGGAAGAGGTTTTCATGGAGGATTTTCATGGTCACAATAACCATGGTGAGGAGGATGAAGTGAATTCCCATGAGGAACCTATTATAACTTGTGGATCTATAGAGCATTACAAGCATGAGTGTCTTGATCTATTATAATGCTCATGGTGTGGGAAGAAACATAAGTATGAAGAGTGTCCAGAGATTTATGAGCATATGAACCAAAACACATTGAAAAGAAAAAGGCATTGGGATGGTAAGCATCAAGAAGGCCAATTCACAGTGGATGCCAAGAGTGGCACGTGAGTCAGGACTAGAACTTGTATTGGTGATGACGTGAGTAGAGGCCATGCATGCCAGGAGATGCCAAGACAAAGGACACTAGTTTTTAAGAGAGGAAGTGGTACATGGGAAGTATCCAGATCCTACTCATCAGAAGGAGGTGTATCAAGAGACTATGGATGTGATTCAAGTTTTCAAGGGGAGATCCAATGTCTAAAGGAGAATCAAAGTAGTTGGAGCAAAGGAAGAATGTCGAGGCTCCAAGGAGGACTGGATGAGGTCAAGGAAGTATGTAGGATGTTAAGGCAAGAGAATATTATTCCCTTGCTAGGAGAATGGATGAGGAGAAGGTACCACATGCACTGGAGAGAGAGCAGTGAAAGGAAGGTTTTGCATGCAAACCTTCCTCCTCACAACCTTGACTATGATAAGGAGATTACATTGAATGCAGTTGTTGATGGGTGGCTTCTAAGTAATATCCTCATCGACATGGGAGTGGAGGTCAATGTTCTTACCTTGGATGCATGGCATCAAATGGGAAGACCCACCCGCATACAACCATCTTCAATGTGTGTTGTATATGGAAAAAAAAAAAAAGGAATGCCCATTGGAGTCTTGAAGGATGTGGTTATCACTATTCAAGGGCCAAGTTCACTAGGGATTTGAAGTCTTGGCACTCACTTGAGGTGAATAATTTCCCAGCATTACTTGGGTGCCCTTGGTGTTATAAGAACAATGTCGACCTATGGTTTAACAAGGGGTATATCAGTTTGAGAACAAGGAAGAAAGGGTGATTATCCCTTTAACAGATGGGAAGTCAACACCTATACTTGAGCCCTTAGGAGAGGAAGTCCTCAATAGAATCTATGTGTGCTCCATCAGAGATCCTGAGATAATTCATCCCATGGAGGGAGTTATCTAGTTTGAAGATGCTCAGTCCTTGAGTGATACCACTAGCATGGCATGTGACAATTGGGTGCATGGGACTTATGAGTTGATTGGGTGATAGTTGAGAGGATCTGTAACAAGGGTAATGAAGGTGCACACTCATTCAAGTGCCTAGGAGGAAAGAAGTTTTCCAAGTTACTCTGGAGGAGCATACCTAAAATTTTCTTGTGAGAAATGGAGGCTCAGTGGAAGAATGAGGATGAGAGAAGGGGAATGCTCAGTTATAACCTACTCAAAACTACTAGCATGCTGGTGGGCTACACATCGGGAGAGCCTCCTAGAATGGCATGAGGTAAGAATCACATTTTCTATAAGGTTCTCTAGAGCAACACACCCACTGTCATCCAAGACTACCATGGTAAAGAGACCACCTCATTTCATGTCCAAGCATGTGAGAAGGCCTAGATGGGAAGCACAGAAGCATTACCACCTTTGTTATGGGTGCATAAGTTGTATTCCACCTTACAAGGTTGTGCATGCATGCATGGTATATTCATTCGGAGATGCATCATCAAACAGTAATTGGAGGAGTTGGTGGCTGATCTCATTCAAGCTTTCAGTATAGGAGTACAAGCCATCGGTGGATAAGGCATTACAAGTAATCAAGCACCTTACGATGGGAGATAGTGCTATGGTAGAAGATAGGCTACTGGAGATTTTTGGGTGAGCCTTATTTGGAGATGTGCCTCAATGAAGAAGAATCAGAGGAAGTACAACTTGAGCATGCATGTATGCATGGAAAAAGGAAAAAGGAAAAATGGTCTATGTAGTAGATGGTGAAGAGATGGAAAGTTTGGATGTTAACCATTTTGAAGGTACATGTGAAAGTCATAGATAGTGCTTGATGAGTGAGCACACACCTACCATGAGCCCTTGAAAAAAATAAGGTTAACATTGGGATAAAGATAAACCTAAGGAAGCTATCATTGGGGACTATTGGTTGAAAAAAAAGTTTCAAAGGTCATTGATCTTGTTGCATGAGTTCTAGGATTTGTTCCCTCATGGGTACCATGAACTCAAAGGCATCCACCATTCCTTGGGGAGATGAAGATCAAGTTGAAGGAAGGTGTGCACCCATTCAGAAGAGGCCTTATCAGATGAATCCAAATTTACGTGTATGGGTCAAGGAAGAAATAGAAAGATGATAGCATCTGGTATCATTGAGGTAGTGGAAGAATCAAAATGGATAAGCCCAATGGTCATCAATATCAAGAAGGATGGAAGAATAAGGATCTGTGTGGACTACGGGACTAAATGAATGTAGTATGTGTCATCGATCCTTTTCCCAACCCCCTTTACTGAAGAAATTTTGGAGGGAGTAGCCGGGCGCGAAGAAGTCTACTCTTTCACGGATGGGTTCTCGGGTATCACCAAGTCAGGATTGCAAAGGAAGACCAAAGAAAGACAACTTTTCCACTGAATGGGGAAGTTTTCCTACATGGTTATGCCTTTTGGATTGAAGAATGTGCACTTTTGTGTTCTCACACATCATGGTATAAGCATTTTAGGACTTCATCCATAAATTTCTTCAAGTTTACCTAGATGACTGGACTATATATGGGTTGGTAAAAGACCATTGTGACAATTTGAGGCTGATGTTTGAGAGATGTCGGCAATTGAGGATATCCCTCAACATTAAGAAATGTGTCTTTTTACTCCATTTGGAACCTGTTAGGACATATTATATGTAAAGAAGGCTTACTAGTGGATACCAAAGTTGTAGTTATTGTGGGATTAGGGGAGCCTACTAGTCAAAGCACAGTGTGTGGATTCCTTGGGCATATGGGTACTACAAGAAATTCATCAAGGGGTATGCCAAGATCATCCATGCCCCTTTGGAGGAATTGCTAAAACACAAGAGTGCCTTTCATTGGGGAGAGGCGCAATAGAAAGGCATTTGACACTTTGAAGGATAGGCTTGTCACTGTGCCCATACTACATTTTCCTTCTTGGGATAAGCCTTTCCATGTGCATGTTGATGCCTCAGGGACAACTATGGGAGTAGTACTAGCACAACCTAGGTGAGGGGATTGTTGATCATCCCTTGTGTTTTTCAAGTAGAAATTTGACACCAGAAAAAAAAATTACACAACTACTACTAAGCACGAGGCAGCTTTCAATGATCTATGCATGTTGCATAAGTTTAGAAAGTATCTATTGGAAACACCATTTATATTCTACACGGACCACATGGCATTGAAGTACTTGGTGAACAAGCCCATTTTGCAAGGGCACATATGTCATTGGGTCCTATTATTCCAAGAGTTTGAGTTCACGGTGGTTGTAAAACCAGGAAAAAGAGTAATTCAGGACCTTGACCACTTATCAAGGATTAACTCAGGGGAGGATGTACAAAAATTGAGGATACCATGTTGGATGCACACTATTTAGGTTGTGGTGTGTGCACCCTCAGACTTGGAAGATATCATAGTATTCTTGAAAATAGGTGTGGCATGGAAGGGATGAAGGCTCTGGAGAGGAAGCAGTTAGCAATATGTGCACACCCTACATGTTGATTAGTGGAGATCTATATAAGTTAGGATGTGATGAGGTTCTACATGCCGATGCATATTAGAACATGAGCACATGTGGAATTATGGAGGAAGCACATGGTGGGATTGCAGGAGGACACTATGTAGGAAATGCTACCACAAAGATTCTTACTAGCGGGGGATTTGGTGGGAAACCATCTACCAGATTGTATTGAGTTTTGCAAGGCCTGTGACCATTTCCAGCACCTTGGAAAAAACCTAGGAAAGAGGATGAAATTCCCTTGTGACCAATAATAGCCAGCAGTGAACCATTTGAAAAATGGGTAATCAACTTTGTAGGGCCAATTTCACCAGCCACCGTGAAGGACTGGTTCATGGTATATCATTACTTGCACTGATTACTTGACATGATGGGTAGAGGCAAAGCACCTACGAAGGATTGCACTACAATGAAACAACTATATTTTTATGGGAGAACATAATCAATAGGTATGGTTGTCCTTTAAGCTTAACAAGTGATAGAGGGTACACATTTTCTCAATGAAATGGTCAGGATTATGTTAGCAAAATTTATGGTGGCCCATCACAAGACTACCCCTTATCACCCTCAAGTGAATGGAACTACTTGAGGCATTTAACAAAATACTAAGTCACACATTGACTAAGATCTATGACATTGGAAGACAAGATTGGGATGACAAAGTATCAATTCTATGGGCATACAAGACAACCTACAAGAGGTTGAACAAGGCCACACCATTTTCAATTGGTGTTTGGCATGGAGGTTATTTTTCTAGTTGAATTCATGTTACCATCATTATATATATAGCATGCATAGGGAGGGTTGGATGATGAACAAGCAATTGGAAGAGAGAGATTGATAAGTTGATGTAGTTAGATGAAAGAGGATGATCACTTGCTAGATGGAGTCGAGAAGACAAAAAAAAAAAGAAAAAAAAAGGCATGGCATGATCTTCATATCAAAAAAAGTAGTTTGAGGTTGGGCAGATGGATGGTTTTTGTATGATTCCAAGTATCTACGCCATCCTGGGAAGTTGAAATTCCATTGGTTGGGACCTTACATCATCTCGTACATCCTTGATTCAGGCACTTTCTAGTTCAAGTGCTAGATGGGATGAGATTACTAGGTCATTTCAATGGGAGTAGGTTGAAGCCCTACTATAAATAAGTCTTCTTGGTGTTTGTAAATAAGGTAGTATTTCTAGTTAGCTTAGAATTTCCCTTTATTGCTTTTTCTTTTCTTGTGTTTCCCTTTCTCATTGCTTGTTCCTTTCTTTTTTTTTTGTTTTTGTACCTTGTGCACTGGTAACCACATTATTTTCTAAAGTTTGTGTATGTATAGAGGACCACACATCTATTTTAGTGTGGGGTGGAGTAATGCAAAGTAAAGTATAAGCCAATAGTAAAAAGTTGAGTGGCCCAGTAGAAGGAAGCACGTAAGATTGAGAAAGCACATGGGGAAATGGTGGATAATGAATTATGGTGTCAAGAAGGTTGTAACAAAGACCACGTACAAAGGATGAAGAGCAAAACAACATGAGGTAGGTGAGGGAAAAAAATCAGGTAAAGGATAGAAGAAGTGCCTTCGGCATTGTGTAGACACATGCGTAAGAGTCTTTGGTCAGATTGGATTTTTGCATGCACCAGAAGGTTGTAGAAGGTTTTTCACATAGGATTGGGTGCACATGGGTAAGGGCTTAAAGTTGGCTAGTGGAAAAATCCACATTTAATGTTAAGTACATTGGTAGGTGGTATAGCATTTATTGTTGGAGAGGAGAAAAAAATATAAATATGAGGTCGGAAAGTCATTATTTTACCTTGCTATTACGAAGTTGAAGCACTCTTGTGAACTAGGGCATCCAGAGAGATTTGTGTGAAGGAAGAAGAATCCTAGAAATCTAAGTGTGTGACTAGAGTAGATCTATGCAGGAGAGAAGGAGTACATGGGTGTGGAAAATTAGTTTTTGTGTCCATCTTGTGGAAGGTTTTCCTAGTTAGGGTTTGGTAGCTAGGGCACAGAGATAGAAGGATTTCTTCCAGGAGTTGAGTTTTGAGATTGAGCAGAGTAGTAGAGAGAGAGAAGGAGTTTTAAATTTTAAACCATGAAAAAAATGGCACCAAAGAAGGTGACCATTTCACCAAAGAAACAAAAGGGAAAGGAAAAGAAAAAAAACCACTACCATTCATGAGCTCCATGAGGAATGGTATGTAGAAATGTAGTACCCAGATGGAGTGTTGTTGGGAAATGAGTGGGTGTCACACTTGAGACAAATGATGACCATGAGTGATTATAACCATCACATGAGCACTACAGAGAAAGAAATGGCATTGGAGCTGGTTCATCCAACTAACAAAAGGACACTAGATGGAATGCCAATATATAATGATGAGGTGAAAGTAAAGTTGGAAAAGGTAGGGCTATTGCAACTATATGAGTTTCCTTACTTTGGAAAGCCCAAGTGGCTATATCAATGGTTGATGTCACATGCATGCATGAAGACCATTTCTACTTTGTAGGCCACAAGATGCACATAACACCACAGTTGATATCCAAGTTCACTGGCCTAAATTGTGAAGGAGAATCCATAGATGATGATTTGAGTGATAAGGAGGCTATCAAGGAAAAATAGTAGCTTATGACTACAAAAAGGGTTCATGGTACTTTGACATCACAAAAATTCTAGACCTATTATGAGGATGGCCACACGTGCTTGGTCACCAAGCTTAATGATCAAGAAAGATGGATGCAAGTGAACAAGGCATGGTTGAATGTATGCCAAAAAATATCAGAAGGGACCATCTATAACTTGTCCCTTTATTGTGGATGAAATCATAAGCAGCACACATGCAGGAAGGAGAAAAGATATTATTTGGAAACATCCTCCTCACCATCATCTTCTTAGAGATTGGAGTACCAGATGGGCTAGAAAATTTTGTTTGGGAGTATCCAGAAGAGAACTCCTCACCCACAAAAAGGTTTGAAAAGTATACTTGTGAAACCATGATGGTCACTCACAAGGCGCACCTAGAGAAGTGGTATAAATGAATGTGTGATGCATTTGGGGTAGAGTGGAGGATCCCAGAGTAGTTTCCCATGCTCATGGATGGAGAGGAAGAGTTTTAGTTTATCAACATTTCTGCATTGGTAGGTTTACTTTGACAAATGGGACTAAGAGCCCATGGTGCAAGCTACCCTTCTCCTTCACCACATAATACTTCCAAGCGGGGTCAACCAGGTTCAAGGAGGCCAAAAGGCTAAGGTTTGACCTTAGTGAGGTGGACCAAGACCACCATGAGCTGCTGCTGAAAATCTCATGTACCCTAAAAGTGCATACATGTGGAGAAGTATGTCTCCCATGAAGTACAAATGATGAAGCCAATAATGTTGCCCGATCACTGGAAGGGCTGCAACAGGGTATATCTTCACATAAGGCCTAAGTTTGAAAAAGGTGCCTATCTAGAGAGTGATGTCTCCATTCCAAAAGACCCCACAGGTTGGAAAAAAAAATGCCACACCAAAGAAGAGGGAAAGAGAAGAGGTGCAGGAGAAAAAGGCACCAAGTGTGTAAACCACACAATCGGTGGGCACACAAAAGCAGTCATGAAACCTAGCACTTACACTGCATGCAGAAAAAGTCCCAGTCAAGGAAAGACCCCAAAGAAAAGAAAGGCACTAGAGCATGAAGAGCCCCTCACACATGAAGAATCACCAAAAGAAGAGTCACCTATTAAGGAGAAGGAGAAAGAAGAATCTCCTATATTGGAATCACCAGTTAGGAAGAAGCAGAAGGTGGCAGAAGAGGCAGACTCGGAGGAGACAAAAAAAGCTTAGATGCCTACATTGGTGACAAGGATGATGATGAGCCTAAAGGAGGTGAAGACCATCCGGTATATGATATACATGACTCAGAGGAGGAGGAAGGTGAAGAGAAGTATAACAAGGAAGATGAAGAGAAGAGAATGAATGAGGAGGAAGCAGAGGATCAAGGCAAGGGGGTGAGTGAAGAGGTAAGCACCAAAAACAAGGAACCCCAAGCCTCACCAAGGAAAAGTGGAGAAAATCCATGGAGAGAGAAGTGGTGGGCATCATTAAGGATTTGGTGGAGTAGGAGTTGGAGTGAGCATGGATGAAATTTTGAAGGAGATGGAAGAAGAAAGCATTGGGAAAGAATATGGCAGCATGGGTGGGAATCCCAATTTGGTGGTAAGCTTCCCAAAAGCTACACAAATAGGTGGGAAGGGTGTAGTGGTGGCACAAGAGAAAGGAATGGGATACATTAATGATCCTAGCAAGGTGTTACACACATGCTTCCAAAGCACCATACCAATGGAAAAACTCTGGCTATGTCTTCATTTGATGAAGAAGGCACATATCCCCAAACCAGAAGATGTTATCTTGGGCATTTGAGTCCCACATGGATGAACTTGAGTTTGAAGTAAGTCAGAGAGTGCTGATGAAGGTGCTAAAAAAAAGGAGTAAATCCCTTGGTGAATGCTCAACAATTATCAAGATGAGCAGGTCTATGTAATGCTCAACAAAAAGTTTTAGTTGAGATTGAGGCCAGACTATTTTGGAAGGAATGATAGAGTGAGATTCTTGGAGGAGGAATTGGAGAAGGAAAAGAAGGAGCTCATTGAGAAGAGAAAGGACTTGAAGTAGGAAGAGCTTATCAGTGCATAGTTAAGGCATGAACTGAAAGAGGAGAAAGAAAGGGTGTGTGAGCTACACAAGAAGATTGAAATGATTACGGGTGCTATTGTTTTTTAAAGCATCCTGACCTAGCACCGACCCAGAAAAAAATATGAATCAACCTTGCAGTGTCTGGAGGATTTGACCTGCATCCTCATGATGGAAAGGTGACCACTTTCCTTAGAGTCTATAGAAGAAGCATTGGCATGCACAAGAGAAAGAAGAGAAAGATGAAGGTTGTTGAGATTGTTTCTCGATATACTAAACTCCTTATAGAGGTAAAGGCCACCACCGTAAGTCACAAAGTTGCATATGACAAACTGCTACTGATGATAGAGATAGAGTGGAAAGCATCTTGGTCACCACACATGAAATGGAACTCAAGGAGTTTCAAGAAAATAATAAGGGGAATAGGGAAAAAAGAGATAAAATCCTAGCCAGGTAGAAAAAGAAGTCAGAAGCTATCGAGACCTTGCGAGGCTCGATCAAAATCCAGCTAAAGGAATTATACCCCCAGATCACCCACATAGGATGGATGCACTTGAGGACTTGGGAAAAAAATTGGAAAGTATTGTTGAGACAATGAGTGCCAAAGGGGAGGAATTAAGTTTTGAGGAGGTGAGCACCTTAGTCGAGACCTCTGTCAAAAGCAAAGCGAAAATGAGGTTGATGCTTGGGAAAAGCTAGAGGTAGAAATAGGGAAGGATTTCCCTCTCCTCCTTCAAAAAATAAGCATTTTTCTCATTCATTCTCCCCATTCTTTCATTTCTTTCTCCCAATTCTTCATTCCTTCATTCTTTTTTCCCCTATTCTGAGACCACCATTCTTTATTCTTTTGAAGAGAAGTTTTCGAGGATGGAGAACAGTGTAGTGTGGGGTGATGTTGGGCCCCAAAATATTGGCTAAGTACAAGAAGGTGCATGGGCATGCGGGACCTATTTGAAGAAGGGTGTGTGGGTTGAAGGCACATAGGGCAGGGTTCTAGTAGGGTTTAGCAGAACACACACATGTGCACATAAGACAAGATGGTTTTGGGACTTAGCCATATTCGGAGTTCTAGATAGCACACATGAGAAAAGCATGACCCATCTAGCATGTGCGGAGTGGATAAGGTGCCAGCTTGCAGAGTTGTAGGATCAAGAATGGAATATTCCATGCATGTGATGGAAGGATCTAGAAAGACATCATTGCAAAGAGTGGAGAGCTCGGATCAAAGGAGGCATGCTCCATTGGAGGACCACTTGGACACTTGGCAACCAATCTATTACCTCAGAAGGCATGGCGGTGAAGGAAAAAAAATCTATATATAGAGATGCAGGGTAGTAGAAGAGAGTGATGAGAGAGAGATAGAGAGAGAGAGAGTAGTGGTGGAAAAGAGGTGAAGCTCTACTAGAAATATCATGGAGGATTCTATGGGTTGGGATTAGAGAAAATATAGGAGTGATGGCATATTTAGAGGGATGGGTCTATGTTTATCCTTGTAATATGAAGGACATAGTTTAGTTTTGATGCATGACCTTGCTCTGCATTATTATATATGGGTTTTTATGGCCTCAATGAATGTAATGTGGTTACTGAACTCATTAATATGAATATAAGGTTATTTAAAAAAGCATATATGTGTTCATGAGCATAAGCCTAATATCATTTCCATTTCCTTTTATGTTATCATTTTATATTATATGTTTTGATTTTTTTTTTATGGATGGATGCATTGATATATGATAACTCACTTTATCGATTTTTGAAGCGTGAATCTATTGCTTTTTGACATGTATTTTTAATTGTGTTAGCCTTCACAAGTGTCAGGGTGTGAGTATTTTCTTTGGCTTGGCCACTTAAATTGTGACACTTGTCTTATACCTTTTTGGGACCTAAAATTTATTTTATGTTTAGTTTATTTTGGGGACTTTAAGCCTGCTAAAAGCTATCTATTTAAACTTTAGTGGAAATCAACCAAGTGTCTTTTCTTTAGCCATTAAACTTTCAAAAAGTGGCCTTGTTTGACTAAGACTTTGATTTCACATTGTGTCAGAGTGTGAAAAGTAATCCAATTAATTTAAGACATGTGTATACAGTTTTTTTTTTAATTAATTATCTTGTGTCTTATTAGTTTCATTGTAAAATGTGAGCTAATTAAAAAGTGACACGAATTTTTAGTTCACTTATTGTCGTGAACCCCAAAAGGCCTTAAATTTAATATTTAAAGATTTCACATCCACCTATAAAAACCAACTTTAGGTCACACTCTCATTGGTCCCCTTCAATTAATTAATGTAACACATTTAACTAATCATGACCCCTTCATCCCATATTAATATTCATCCTTGCATTATTAATTAATTTAATTATTTTAAGTTAATTTAATCCTCACACCTCCACCTCATCCTGACACCTCACCCTAGACCCATTACAAGGGATCTACTTGACCTAACTAACTAATAATTTTTCCTAAACCTAATTGGACTTCTTCTAAGATCATCTTGCCTTCCCTCACAAGAAATCTACTTCCCTAAGTAGACCCAACAAGGAAAACATGCCAAATCTGGGAAGATCTACCTATTTTTGGTAAATAAGACTATTTCACCCTAACCGACACCGGTTTATCCTCGATCAACATTGGTCACCTAAACCGCCATCGGTTCCTTTATATAGAATTTTACAACCCTTTACCCGGGTTGGTCATTTTGAGTTTTGAGAGTGTTATTGCAATCAAGCAAAGATCTCAGAGCCATTACTTCATCCAAATGATGTCTACACACTACCGAGAGTAGACATCCAAAGTATTCCCTTCCAGGTCATTGGAGCATTCACAGGAATACACAGGTCATACTTCCGCAACACTGAACCAACTGCCACCTCACCAATCAATCACCAACCTTCATCCAGCCACGAGATCTTCATAGCAACAAGTAACGTGATCTTAATCATTTTTGCTTCCTTTATTGCAGTTATATTTTCCTCTTTTAGTATTTTATTTATTTTGTTACTGTACATCATCTTCTTCCCAACAACCCAATATTCAACAACCCCAAGCCTTTCCACCCTTTTAAACATCTTTCTTAGTCTTCCCGAGTCCTCCTAGCCATATTATGACCCAAACCACGTTACCCTCACTCTCTATGCAATCACAAAGAGCATAAAACCTATTTTTTAATATTTCATTACCTAATGCCCCTACTGATGTCAATTCCCCGACAACCATTGGTTTAATCCCCATACCAAAGATCGGTCATCGGACCGATATCGGTCTCTATGTCATTTCATATTCTCATACTAGCAAGCTTCCCACTCACCCAAAACAAACATAGATCTCAACCAATCAGCCCTAGACCCTTACCAAACCTTTGAAATAACTTTCGGACCTAAACAAAACCTCGATTCTAATTAGATTTAGTGTTATTTTGATATCTAGCATAAAATCTAGTGTATTGTGTGTATGAGAAACCTAAATCATTAAATTGCAATAGGACCTATTTATTTCAGTTTCTTATTCACATTGAATTGGTATTAAATAGTTAATTGATAGCCTCTCTATGAAGCACTACACTTCCCGGATATAGTATACGCTAGGTAGTCCACTTTGTCATATGCTATTTATTACTTTTTTTTTTCTTGTTTTGCATCTACAAATATTCCTTCCTTCACAAAAAGGATTTCTCTACAACTAGCTTGGATAATGTCAACAAAAGACACATTATTTCTTTCACCTTCACATCTCGTATTCATCCTTAACCATTTACCTTCTATATATGTTTTCCTAGAAATCTTAAAGATTATTGGTGAAACATTTTTGTATTCTAGTACAACCTGTTGTTTGGTGACCTTGGATTTGCGCTATGGGTTGTGTTCCTTTAACCTTATAGCATAGCTTAAAATTCAAACATGAAGGGCACAACTATACCATTCCAGTTGACCCTTCACCTTTCAAGACCTGTAACATGTTGTATCGACCCAATGATGTCCTTATACCAATTAAGGCATCTACCACCGCTACCACTTCTTCAGTGCCGCCTCATCCACCACTTCTACCACTACATCTTCCACAACTAACTCCTTTATTCCCACTACTTCCATAACTTTTGTAGCTGACCCATCAACCAATCCATCTACTCCTATAACATCAAATGCTTCTTCTTCCTATTTTTCTAGTGATTCATCCATTCCTACCCACATACCAACTACTGATCCCTTAGAAGGTGTTTTTCAAAGTCTCACTGGGAGAGTACTACCTTTATAACATTGACACATTACTTACTCCTCAAGAGTATGGTAACCTTCATAAACACCCCCACTATGATCACAAAATAGGAAATGTTTTCCCCTACATTCCCCACCTTCCCACCAACTTAATGTATGGGGGACTCGATGCTTCTACCTACTCACTCGAGCCACCCTCCCAAACTTACCCATTTTCCTTCGACCTTCAATCTCTCACCAACCACCACTTCACCCTCACCTTCCTCTATCATTTTTATTAGAAGGGATGTATCTTTGGTTTTTATGAACAAGACCGGCATACTATCATTCCTTACACCACTCGTAAGCATAAAGACCGCAGATTGGTATTGGATTTTTCAAACCACCTCCCAAGAAGGATCGAGTCAAACTCATTGGGAAAATAAAATTCTCCACCCCATTCACCACCTCTATTCTACCAATAAGTTGTGTATGTATGAGAAAAATAGATAGGATAAGGGTGAGGAGGAATATCTATGAATGAAGGTGGAAGGTAGAGTGTGCGTGTTCTCGATTTCCCGATCCAAAGTGTTGATTGTGAGAACTTCCTTTTTCTAGGAGTAACTTCCTGTGAAAGTAAAACAAGACCACAAGAGTAATATTCAACAACATATGTCAATGGATTACCTAGTGTGTGCTAGATCTAAGAAGTGTGATACTTCCTAGATGGTTGTCAATCCACTGTTTAATACAATTCAATGCAAGAAATAATGTAAATAAACAACATCCTACTATAGTTGATATAATTTAGGTATATCATTCAAATACAATAAGTAAATTTAATGTAATGATAAGGTTATTATCACATCTAGATGTGAGGTAGGTAGCCAAGGTGACTAGGATAAGTCGATCAAGTTTTCATGGTTTGGTTTGTTTGGGTGAGTGTTATGAGGTTGTTGTTACAGAAGAATTACTAGATACATGGTGACTCGGCATCGATCTGATATGACCAATGTCGGTTGAGGTGAAACCGACGACGGTTTAGGTAAACTGGCATCGATAGGGTCGACCTGATATAAAATCAATAAATTTTGGTTTTGGTGATTCTTTATGATTGCACAGAGAATGGAAGAATGAGGATTAGGTGCCAAAGAAGTAGATAATTCTTAGATACATCTAGAGTCGTGTATGGGGATTTGGGAGGTTCTAGGTGGTTAGGTTGATGGATTGACATGAAGGTGGGAAAGGATGGGATACAAAGGAGACTAGGATTCTCAAAATAGATATAAATAAACTGATCTAAATAAGAATGGAAATATGTAGATCCAAATGCACTTACTTGTATTTACACATTGGTGGTTAGATGAGAGTGATGGTTCATATGTGAAACTGGTGGTCGTGTCACGAAAGTGCTTCCCAAAATGTTGTCGTGAATGCCTATCCTTTATATCAGTCTTTGTGTTGGTTCAATATTTCTAGATGTGAAAGAGGGCTTTGTTTCGTGATTGCAAGAAAATCTCTCTTCTCTAAAACTTGAATAATTCTTGAAGCTCGGAAAAAGGTTACCAAAGTTAATATATGGTAACCAACGATAGTTACATATGGTAATCATCTTCTATCATTTGGTTGAGAATGATGTTTTAAATTGGTTTGGGTGAAAAGGGGGGTTTAGGGGAAAATGAATTTGCATTTCTAGGTGAAAACGAACGAAATGAGGGAGGGGGTTCAGATAGTGTAAATAGGGGTATAAATGAAATAGTAGGAAAGTAGGTTTGGGTAGGGTAGATTAGGTAATTTAGGGGTTTTTGAGAAAATGTGATATGAAGGAGGGTTTTCAATTTTTTATTACATGAAAGAGACCGACATCGATCGGGGTTGGCCAACATCGGTTGGCCTTGGCCAACATCGGTCAAGTCTGAGATGATCGACACTAGTGAAATTGAACCGAAGCGTCGATCAAGGAAAACTGGTGACGGTTAAGGTGCCCAAAGCTGGTTAGGGATGATAGGAATGGGGGAATAGGGGAAGGAAATTAGTCAAGGGAGGTTAAGGGAAGGTGTATATAGGGAAAGATGGGAAAAGGGGTGTTTGGGTGATGGTGGGGGTGGTAAGTAGAATAAGGGAGAATAGGTGTAACAATACACTAGGAAAAAGGGGGTAGTCGGTAGGGTTGTGGTTTGGGTAGGGTGTGGTGGGAAATAGTTATGTCATGTAATAGGTGTGTTGGGTAAAAGGTATGTTGGGTATGGTCAAGGCTGAATAATGTTGTGGTTTGTTGGATGCAGGCTAGGGACCAACTACAGATGAGGGATAGAGTACCGCCTCTGTTGCTAGCGATATGGTTAAGCATGACCATAGATGAGTGGAGGCATGTGATGGACATTGGCCTGATTGGGATCCAACATTATAGACATATAGTTTGAGATCTAAGTTTGATGGTCGCACTCATCGATAGATGGGATTCAACAACCAATACATTCTACCTACCGACGGGTGAGATCACTATCACCCTGGAGGATGTATACAGGATCCTACAACTACCTATAGTGGGAGAG
Source organism: Taxus wallichiana var. yunnanensis (assembly GCA_018340775.1). Classification (NCBI taxonomy): domain Eukaryota; kingdom Viridiplantae; phylum Streptophyta; class Pinopsida; order Cupressales; family Taxaceae; genus Taxus; species Taxus wallichiana. The sequence goes on from CM031235.1 coordinate 665,449,763, forward strand.
AAGGTTTATTCTATTTCATCAGAGGCATCAAAGGATTGATAGTGGTGGTGTTTGGAGAGGCGATAGCATATTTGAGATACCATACATGAGCCTTGAGCTATGGGGACATGTACACATGACCATCCTCAGGAGATGAGGTTATTTTTCCTGATCATGGAGGTAGTGTGTTGCTTTTTGCATTTGCTAGATGTGGAGGGTGGGAGATTCCCACAAGCACTGATGGGGTTCTCCATGACATGATGGAGGATAGGACTATTTTTACTTGGGCACCAACATTCTTGGTGTAGTTATACAGAGAGTTGTGGGCCTATGGGAGGCTACAGAGGTTTAGTTTGTGTTGTACCTTTCTTCTTCACTATTGGGCATATGAGCACATCGTATGTGTGCATCCAGTTGGTTTTCCTCGACCTAATGCATTTGATGCGGGCTTGGTCCAAGTTGGTTACAGGCATTGGGTACCTATTAGGGAGAGCACAGGGATGCTAGGGCTACACATGATGTAGCATATTACAAGCACATGTTAGAGGGATTGTCAAGGGTTGACATCATTTGGAGGCCATATGTTGGCTTCCCTTCCTATAGACACATGGCAGTGGAGTTGGATGAGCTACAACTACTTATATGGATAGAGGGACGTCATGCCGGTGAGCATGAGATGATACCCATTGATAGGGTTAGATGATAGTTTGGGCTACCCCAGGATGTGCCTCCGCCATTCCCACAATACAGAGAGATGATGTGGAGAGGCCTATGCCTCTACCACACCACAATGCGATGTGTGCCAACATGGCAGGAGGAGGAGTGGTGGTAGACCGATGGAATGATGATGCCAAAGTTACTTGATAGATATAGGCATTGGTGGTGGGTGGCACAAAATATAGGGGAAACACCACCAGGCCAGGGGCAGCCCGACCTAGCCATTATTAGGTTTAAAGGGACACATTACAAGGGAGTGTGGCCACACTTTTGACACATAGCCGGAGTATTTTAGGGGAAGCTTACATGATTAGAGGCACAACTTTCCACGTTACATGCATATGTGGTAGCCCTGTGCAGCCTAGGTTACACATGGGACAAGGTACCCACACATGGTGGGGATGGTGATGAGGGATAGTAGCTACCTTACAGGCATAGTAGTAGCAGGTCTTGCAGGGGTCAGTTGGCTACACACATGCTCAAATTGTGGCCCTACAGCCTAGGTCACAACACATGCACCCTCATAGGCCCAGGGATAGGGTCCCATATTACAGGAGCAGTAGTGGGACAGGGTCCCATGGTATAGGGAGGAGGGCAAGGTTCACAGGGATACAGGGGGTCGAGGCCATCATTAGTAGGACAAAGACAACTCAGCAGTTGTTGAGAGACCTATGGCACCACCAAAGATAGTACCGATGGCGAGATTCAAGGATGCCCTGAATGAGGTGAGATATTACCGGGATCACTTTACGACCATCAGATAGATGTCCCCTCTTATGTAGTATAGAGCACAATAGGCCTCGAGTGAGAGGATGAGATCTCACACACATAGTGTAGAGAGTACAGGGGGCCGGCGAGCCCAGAGATAGGGTCAGGGTGAGGCCACTAGTTCACGGAGGCCTAACCCACCTGTAAGCCAAGAGGAGGCTAGACCGAGACCCATGGAGAGGGTGGAGAGATGTTGGCAGGGTGCGGGATGGAGGAGAGAGGAGGAGATAGATGAGACCGGCATGGACATTAGATGGGATGATGATTGATGTCTCTGTATATCATCATTTTGATTATTTTTTTATATATATATGGCCTACGTGTCGATGATAGTGAGGTTGTACATGAGAGTTTTTGTGATGATTTGATTATTATACCAACTTGGCCTACGTGCCAAAGATTTTGAGGTTGTACCTGAGAGATACTTGTATTATTTTGTATCAATGTATATTTGATGGATACATATAATTTCATTTATAGATGGTGAGATCGATGGTATGGATGATGTACTTGTGTTTTGAAATTTCTATTGTTATTTGTATATGGATGGAAATTAGGTGGATTAGGCATGGTGGAGTCAGGTCGGTTTAGGCATGATGGAGTTAGGTCGGTTTAGGCATGATGGAGTCGGTCATTTAGGCATGGTGGAGTTAGGTCATTTAGGCATGGTTGAGTTAGTTTGTTAGGCATGGTGGAGTTAGGTCAGTTTAGGCATGGTGGAGTTAGGTTAGTTTAGGCATGATGGAGTTAGGTTAGTTTAGGCATGGTTGGTTTAGGCATGGTGGAGTTGAGTTAGGTCATTTAGGCATGGTTGAGTCTTGTTTTTAGTTTTGATTTAATTTCCAAGTTATTGGTAACATGGGAAATAAATGATGAGTTATATGTATGTTATGGTGTAAATTTCCAAAATATTTGATATCATGGAAATGTGAAATGATTGATTGGATGTTTTTATGATGTGATAACATGGTAGATATGTATGTGTGGTAATTTTCCAAGTGTTATATAAAAATGGAAATTAATTACGGTAGAATGTTAATAGAAAAACATGTGGGAGAAAATGGGTTAGGGTAAAGAGTGGTCGAGCTAACCTCCAAGGGCCCCATGCCCTCGAAGTGTTGCCTACATAGCCCCGATGAAAAGGGGCCTCATATGATGTAGTTCTCCCATAAGCTAGGGAAGAATATGATGAGGTAGAGGAATGGGTTGGTAGGTTTCAGGCATGATTTTCTAGGTCATAGGCATGGTTGATTGGTCAGTCTAGGTCATAGGCATGGTTGAGTCTAGGTCATAGGCATGGTTGAGTCTTAGGTGAAAGTGGAAATCTTTAAAATGTAGATATCGATGGTCTAGTCTTGTATAGGGTAATCAATAAGTAATGGAGAAGGTGAATGGTAAGAGGTGACAAAAAGAGCCACCTAATTGATAAGAACCATAATGATTCTTCCATACCAGAGATTGGCTTATGAACATAAGACCCTAAAGGCATTGCATGTTTGACTATGCTAAGGTGAAGAAAGTCACATGATCATGAAATGTCATGTTTGTGGAAAGTCCCTTGAGAAGATAGAAAATTAGGGTGAAAAGGAAATGAGGTGAAAATGGGTGGTTTAGCGTAACTTAGTGTACGATGACATGTTTACTTGGAAAGAAACCCATGATCAAAATAGGGCAAGTCCATGACAAAAAAGTTATCATTTTCTTCTTTTTTTGTTTTTGTTTTTGATAGACTGATCGATGCGGAAGTCTATGTGGGATGAGTATATTATCTCCTTGAGGTCTTCATGAAGTTGATCAATGCGGGAAGCTTCTTGAATATTTTATTTTTTTTTTGCAAGGATAGTCCTTTTTATGATAGACTATGTGCAGTATGGATAGCTTTGTATAGTTGTCCTTCAAGGGAGAAGTCTATTTATAGTGGCGAGATAGAGAGAAGAGATGTCCCTTTTGAGGATTCATCTTTTTGCTAGAAGTTTGACTCAAGGAGTTGAATCCCATTTTGCTTTTGGACATTTAAGTCATGGACAAGACTATAGAGGAAGATTAGGTTCTTGTTTAGAAGACAAAACCATAACACACAGAAGGTTAACTATGAAAGAGATGGTTTCAAGTGATGAATGACCATGGGATTCCATCTTTGAAAAAGATGAAAAGTATCCATGAGAATCATGCCATGAGTAGAGCCATGGTACTCATATTGAAGATAAGGCTGAAAGGTGATGGGTAATCACATGATTCTTGTTTAGTCATTGATCCTCAAAATAGGTAACATGGAAGGTGAATGGTGCTCAAGGGATGAGCGAGTCAATAGATAGAAGGTGATATAGGACTTGATTTCAACAATAAAATGGTCAAAGATGTAAGGCATTGAGGGGCTCAGGTTTGGGTTTACCTTCAGTGAAGACAAATGATAAGCACCTTGATCCATAGGTATGAGTAACGATATAGGGTCCAAGCCAATTAGGAGAAAATTTTCCCCATTTACTTTTTTCTTCTTTGGTTACATGTTGATTTTCCTTCAGATGAGGTCACCACCTAGAAGGTTTGTCATGGACATGTTTATCATAGGCATTTTGATACATTTTTGGTAGATTTGGAGATGATCAAGAGCATTGAGATGATGTTCATCTAACAACTCAAGTTGTGCTTAAATGGTCTGGTGAAAGTCATCATCATTGAGCATGTCTTGTAGTGAGATGTGGAGAGATGGAATCTGGACTTCAGAGGCAAGACAACCTCGTACCATAGACCGAGAGAAAAGGTGTAGCAGTCAAAGTGTGAATACTAGTGTGGTAAGCCCACAAGGTGAAAGGAATGTGTGTATGCCAATCCTTCCCAATATCATCAACTACTTTCATAAGAATTTTGTTCAAGGTTTTATTGGTTGATTCTTCTTGGCCATTTGTTTGTGGGTAGTAAGGTGAAGAGAAAATTGAGTTGAATGCCAAAAGCATCACAAAATTTCATAGGGTTTTTTTTTGAATTTCTTTCCATTATCAGTGATGAGGCGGTGAGGGACACCAAAGTGAAAAATGATGTGATGGTTGATGAATTCACAAATTTTCTCATATTTTGTAGAAATGAGGGGAATGGATTCTACCCATTTAGTGTAGTATTTAGTAGTGGTTATAATCCATTGATGGATTGTGAAGAATGAGGATTGATCTCTCCAACAAGATCCAAACCCCATTGAGAGAAAGGCCAAAGGTCTCATGTGACTTGTAAGGCATGACTAGGTGTGTGATGAAGATTAGCATGTTGCTGGATTTCACACAACATTTTGACATAGTCACAACAGTCACAATCATGGTTTAGGGTTGGCCAATAATAGCCTAGGTGAAGAATGCATTTAGTGATAGCTAAGCCACTAAAGTGACCTCCACAAATTCCATCATGAACTTCCTTGATGGTGTAGGAATTTCAGAACTTGTAAGGCATCGTAAGAGAATACCATCAAAGCCACATTTATAAAGAAGACCACCCATGATGACATAGTGAGAGACACCTTTAAGAAAGGTGTGTTGTCCATTACGAGTGAGATCGGGAGGTAGAATGGAAAGGGAAAGGTAGTCTACAAACTTCTTATACCAAAGGTCATGGGTCAAGTGCAACAGTTCTGATGAGTTGACATCTCGAGATAAATAAGAAGGTGATTGCAACCTTTGTATTGTGACAAATATTTTGGAGTCAAAGACATGAAGTGGGTATCTGAGAAGCCAGAAGGCCATGGTATGGTATCCACAAATTTATTAGTAGAATGTGGGGTGGTTTGAAGTTCATAATGGTCAAAGGTAGTCAAAAGTATGTCGACATGATGTTTGTACTTTTGGAGTATTTTGTTACGACATTGGTATATACCATTGACTTGGTTTACAACTAGTTGGGAATCACCAAAGATATTAATTGATTTAACATCTAGGGTGATGGTGGTTTGAAGGCCTAATATGAGTGCTTCATATTCGGTGATGTTGTTAGTACAATCAAAATCTAGTTTGAAAGATAAAGGCATAGGTTCACCATCAAGAGGAATGAGGATAACACCTGCACCACCTCCATGCTGACATTTGGAACCATCAAAGAATAAGGTCATCTAGTAAGTGGTATCATCCAAAGAGAGGGTAGTAATGGATTCATCTAAAATCAAAGTTAGAGGGTTGATCTCTAAAAGAGGTGTGTCTACTAGTTGTCAGTGATGGTTTGGCCCTTGATAGATTTTTGGTGGATGAATTCAAGGTCAAGGTCTACAAGAAGCATGAGCCAACATGCAACACATTGATGTTGGTAGGGTTTGGCATACATGTAATGTAAGGGGATCAATGTTAGTGACTGAAAAAGGTTTTGTGGTTGAGTAGGTAATGACAAAGTTTAGTGGCAACAAAAACTAAGGCTAAGAAAAGTTTTTTTCAGCATGGGTGTACCTAGTTTCATAGTCCAAAAGGGTACATGAACTTATGTAATAAACCACTTTCTCCTGTGTTTCTCATCATGATGAGCGAGCATGGCACCTAAGGAATGATCAATGTAGTAAAATGTATAGGTAAAAGGGTTGGTCATCTTTAGGGGGAATGAGCACCGGTGGTTGAAGAAGGTATTGTTTTAAGGCATCAAAGGATTTGTGGCATTCATCATCCCATTTGAAGGAGATGTCCTTTTTTAGGAGATGATGAAATGGTTGATAGTGGTCGAAAGTTGTGAAATAAACCGATGAATAGATTACAACTTACCTTGCAAACTTCAAAGTTGATGAGAGATTAGTAGGTGGAGGCATTTTGAGAATAGCCTTTACTTTAGTAGGATCAACTTCTATGCCACACAAAGAAATGATGAAACCAAGGAGCTTTCCTAAAAGCACCATGAAGACACACTTCTTAGGTTGAAGGTGAACACAATACTTGATGAGGTGGTCAAAGATGACCTTAAGGACTATCAGGTGTTCGGCCCGATGTTTGGATTTGGCAAGAAGGTCATCTACGTAATCTTCCAATATGTGATGCATTATGTCATGAAGATATAAGTCATGGCTCGCTGATATGTAGCACCAATATTTTTTAAGGCCAAAAGGCATGACTCGATAGCAGAAAGGTCCCCAAGGAGTGATGAAGGTAGTTTTGTGTTGATCTTCTAGAGTGAGTAATATTTGATTATAACCCAAGAAACCATCCATGAGTGATAGCATCTCATGGCCGGTGGTGAGATCAACTAGTTGGTCAATGCCTGGTAGAGGAAAATCATCTTTGGGGCAAGCTAAGTTGAGGTCATGGAAATCCATGCAAATGCGAGTCCCCTATATCACTTTTGTGATAGAATGATATTAGAAATCCATTGGGGATAGTCAATGGGTAGGATGAAGGAAACCGAGAGAAGGCATTGAAGTTCTTCTTTGACAAGAAGGGAATGCAGGATGCATTTTCCACAGCTTTTATTTTATGGGTTTGGCATCAGGAATGGTTACTGATATTGTGGACCACAATGTTTGGGTCAATACTGGGCATATCATCATAGGACCAAGAAAAAAAAGTGTTGCTATGGTCCCAGAGGAAAGAAGTAAAAGCTTCTTGTTCAACAACATCTAAAGATTGGCCTATCTTTAGAATGTGTGGGTCATCCTAAGTGTTAATGTTGATTTTGATAGTCGATTCATTCAACATGGTTTGTGTCTCAAAAGGTAATGACCGATGAATATAAGAATCTTCCACACCAAGGTAGGTGAGGATAGACTCATCATCTTGACATTGAATGACATTAATAGAAGGTGTATCATCATCAATCATGTCAGATACAGAAGGGAAAAGAAGAAGGAGCCTCACCATCACATTGATAAGTCAGAGGTCCCAGGAAATCATGTGTTCAAAAAAAAAATTAGGAGGAATAGATTCGGGATCTATGGACTCATGGGTGAAGGTGGTGACATTGGTGAATGGGGTGGAGAAGGTTTTCATCCTCAATGAGGTCGATGTGGGCCTTCTTGGAAGATGGTGTGGAAAATCCAATGCCACTACGATCTTTGTGTTTATGGGTGGTACATGGATGATGGTATGATGACCTTGTTCATAAAAATAAAGCCAAAGCCTTTCCATGCACAATGGTGAAGGAAAGTGTGGGTGAAGTGGTGGTTAGTGAGAGATTGGAGGTCAGATGAAAATGGTCATGTTTGGGATGGAGGTTTGGGTGAATAGGTGGTAGTATCAAGTCCCCATACATTAAGTTAGTGCTGAAGGTGGGGAGGACCATAAGGGAAAACCTCTCCTATGTGATAGTCATAACGAGGGTGATGTTGGCATAGGTTTCCATACTCTTGTGGAGTGAGGAATGTGTTGATATTGTAGAGGTGGTACTCCCCCAGAGTGAGGCATTGAAAAACCTTCTAAGGGATCGGTAGTAGATATGTGGGTAGTGGGGATAGATGAATCACTAGATGATTGGGTAGGAGGGGTATCGATTGGTTGGGAAGTAGATGGGCTAGCTGCAGAGGTTGTGGTAAAAGTAGTAGGAATAGAAGAGTTAGGTGTGGGAGAGGTGGTAGAAGTATTGGTGGATGGGGTTGTGGGTGAAGGAGAAGTGGGGGTAGTGGTAGATGCCTTAACTAGTACAAGGACATCATTAGGTCTTATATAACATGTTACAAGTTTTTTGAATGGTGATGGGTCACCGGGATGGTATAGTTATGCCCTTCATGTTTGAATTTTACACAATGGTGTAAAGTTGAAGGAACACAACCCATGATGTAAATCCAAGGTCAGCCAAGAAACTAGGTTATACTAGAACTCCCCTCTAAGATATAGAATAATTCCGGGGATAGTGAGGGGCCTACACGAACATGAAGAATAATGGTGCCAAGGGTGGAGGTGATGGCATCATTGAAGGAGCACAACATAATTGGGTTATTATGCATATAATTTGAAGGGATGCACATTTGATTATATGTGTGGGAGGAGATGATGTTGATGCTAGCACCACCATCGATCATAATATGTGTGTCATACATATATATTATCGATATAGATGGAGATGAAAAGGGTGGGATCAGGGTCATCTGACTAGAGAGGTACAATCTCCTCATTAGAGAAACCCAAGGGTGACTGACTTGATGAGTGAGGGACATGGTAGAAGAAGGAGATGATTTGGTAAGAGGCCACATGGTGAGGGGGGGTGATAATGGAGGCCACTAGTGTGGGGTCATTAGGTAAAACTTTGATGGATTGTAAAACCTCCATAAGGGCTTGTCTATGAGATTTAGAAGTTTGGATGAGATCATACAAAGACATTTTTAGAGGGGATTGATGTAATTGTTTTATCATTATACGATGGGTGACCCCATCAGAATAGGGTATGTGGGTCCTCGAATGGTGATTTTGGGTGCAGGTGTAGATGGTATATTGGGCACGGGGTTGGTTGATGGGCTAGTTGCTTTTTCTTTTCCTTTTTCCTTCTGGCATGGGTGGTAACTTGGACCATGTTAATATGAGGGAGGTGGTAGATGGAGAAGGTGTGTCATGAGTAGTGTAATGACATGATGGGAAAAAACCTAATGGGGGAAGAGCCTTGTGAAATGAGTAGGGCACACTGGCATTTGGGTGGTGGTTTGGCCAACTCTCTGATATGGACCATGTTGATCTCAAATTTTGGAGGTGGAAAAAGGGTTGTGGGGGTGGAGATGTAGGTCATTGAAGAAGCAAGGGATGATGATGTGTGGTGATAGGTGAAGGTGGAACATGGTCCTCATCAAGAAGATCATCATCATCAAAATTTTCTTCAGAGGACATAGTTGTAGAAGAGAATGGTTTTGAGAGCCTTATAACCTTCTACATCATGTCCTGACACACGATGATAGGCAAAAATTTTAGTTTCATCAAACCCTTTTGGTTTGGGTTTGAGGGGGTCATAAGGTCAAGTGGTGTAATGTGATGATGGAAGTCTCTAAGAGGTTGGTTAGAATGTTGGCATAGGACCCTACCAATGGATCACAATGGGAAGTGAGTGTGGGTTTGGGTAAAGGTGTGATGATCGTGAGGGAAGAGGCATTATAGGAGAGAGGAATGGGTTGACCACTAGTTTGGTAAGTGGTATTGTCTTAGGTTTTGATGGCATCTTCTTGGTAAAGGTGTGGTAGAAGAGCTAGCAATGGAAGGTTTTGTTGGTTTAACTACCTTATTGGAGGGTAGTGGGTTCTTGTCTTTGGGTTGCACCTTCTTGGGTAAAGGTGACATGGGAGTATGTGATGCAGAAGGGAAAGAAGAGATGGTGGAAGAGGATGGGTTACCCATGGGGACAATAGAGTTATGGTGGAAGTGGTTGGTAGAGGCTGGGTGGATGGTATGGGTTGAAGTTGTATAGGAAAAGTTGGGGTTATAGTAATTGTGGAGGTATAGGTGGTAAGAAATGTATGGGTGAGGGTGAGGGTGTTTTTGTGTGGGTAAATGAGGTGTAACAAAGGATCATGATGAAGTAGTAGGTTTCTTAGCTTTTGACTAGCCTTGGGTAGGAGACTGTTTGGCCAGGTTGATGGGTGAGGCCCTAGGATGGATGGAAGGGGTGAAGGTGACAAAGGTGTGGTAGGTGAGACTGGTGTATGTGGCCTAGAAGGTTGGGTCTTCCTTTTAGGTGGAGGAATAATTTTGGTGGGGTTTGGGAAGATGTGGCTAAATCCAATTTGATAGGTGGATGGGTAAGGCTTGACATCGGCATGACACCCAAGGTAGTGATGGGTCTAGATATGGATGAAAGATATAGGTGTGGGTAGGTTCTTAGGCATTGGAATGGTTTTAGTCATGGGTAAAGGTTCGGATGTAGGTAGAGGTGATGAAGAAGAAGCAGCATTTTGATAGGCATGGTTAGGGTTGATCTGGTTTCTGAAATACCTTTGGATAGATCATGGAGGTATCTTCAGAAACATTTGCATTTGAGTTAAAAAGGGGAGCCGAAGATGTCCCCAAAGCATGGAATTATCAACATAATCCAAGTGATCAACCATCTGTGAAAATGGGACTATTATAAGAGGAGATGTATTTGGTTTGGTGGAAATCCCTGTAAAATATGTCTATGTGAGACAGGAATCGATTAGCCTCGAATTTGGGTAAAAGAGTCAAGATCATGTCAACGGGATCCTGGGATGCTTTGAGGGAGAATTTCCCCAATAGGTAGTGGCATGTCTAATAATCTCCCATGGGTAGGAGAGATGGTAGGTGGGGTGAGGTAGACTTCTCCTTTGGTGGAGGAGAAAGTGATGACGATTCTCATGGATGGGAGAGTTAATATTGTTGACTATTTAGTAGGTTGCGAGGTAGATGGTGAAATGAAATCAAAAAATCATGGATTCCTCCATGGGTGAAGGAGGAGATGAAGGGGACTCCTCTGAGGGTGAAGGAGTGGAAGAGGTATGCTCCTCTGTGGGTAGAGGAGCTCATGCCATAATTTCCTCAATAGATGAAATAGGTGGAATTTGAGGAACAACCAATATGATATCAAAAACTACGATGGACTTCATGGACATTGTTTGTCATTTGGTTGAAGGTTCACTATTTTGATTAGATGATGGTTTATGGTTAGGGAATGACTTCTTAAATATGTGTAAATTTTGATTTTTTTCGCATTTTGGTTGTCCACAATGAGGTCTCCATTATCTATCATCTCTTGGAAAATGTTCTTAAAAGTTATGCAATTACCATCACTATGGCCTTTAACATGATGATAATTACAATAGTCATGTTCCTTATACCATGCAAGCATAGGGAGTGGGATCAAAACTAGTATGAGGTTTTATGGGGGAAGTGTAATGGCTCTAGCTTTAAGAAGCTTTTCCAAGACTGAAGAATAGGGCTCTCCAATTGAAGTGTACTTCCATTGTTCCCACCGAACTAAAAATTCTGAACAGGGAAAGATTGAAGAAGGTTTGGCTTGATTAGAGGGATGAGATGGACCAGATTTGAGAACTACCACATTGGTAGATCCTTTGGCTTTTGAATAATTATTTTGGGGTTTTGAAGATGAAGAAGAATCATTTGATTTGAATGGGGTTCTTGTTTCGTAATTGGATTTTCTTTTCTTCAATGGCATGAATTTCTAGCTTTCATGCCATGGTGAATGCTTCATCAAAGGTACTGGAAGGTTTATACCTATAGAGTTGGTGAGATGTGTCTAGCACAAGCTCTAGTGAACAACTCAATAAGTTCATCTTGAGGTAACTAGAACGTTAATTGGTTGATAAGACTTTGCCAATGAGAAATGAAATCTATGATAGATTCATCATCATATTGTCATGTCGAATATAGGTCGGTCATGGTGACTTTTTTGACTACATTGATTGAGAAGTGGTCAAGAATGCTTGAGCCACTTGGTTAAAGGAGTAGATGGAATGTCTAGGTAAATTGTTGTACCAATCTAAGGATGGGTCCTGTTAGGGACATGGGGAATGTTCGTAAGAGAAAAGCATCATCATGGGAAATTAGGTAGCACCCATGTTTGAATGACCATAAGTGTTGTTGCATGGGTCCTCTTTACTATTGAAATCAATTGAACTTGGGAATTTCCCAATGCATAGGGTATGGGTGAATAGGAATGGATGGATGAATAGGCTCATTATAGATTTCATCATAGGTTAAGGAGTTACGAGAGCTGAAAACTGATGCTTCTAATGTCTACATATTTTCCATCATCATCCTAATGAGGTCATTGGTGGGTTGTGAGGAATGGGTGCCTCCTCTAGAATAAAGGGAGGTTGATGATGGGTGTATGATGTGGATGGCATCCCAATACATGGGGGTGCAAATATGAAAATTGTGAAGGGGGATAGATACAAGTGGAATGTACCCCGAATAAGTGATAGACGAGATTGGGGTTGTTGGTGATGCATGTAAATAGGTGGGGTGGTTGTAAAACTCTCATGGTAATGGGTGGTAGAGATTGATGGATGGAAAGAAATAGGCTTTTGAACCATGAGTGGGTTGCCAACACTAGAGGTGGTTATGATGTAATTGGTATATACGGAAAAGGGGGCAGATGGGGCCATGTTCAAGGCGGTTGGTGAAGGAACATGATTGACACCATGGGTGCAATAGACGTCATTGGGGCAACAGTTATGGCAGAGGTGGACCTAATTGAGAGACCACATGGGGTAATGTGGATGAGGGAAGTATCGAGCTAGTGGTAGATGATGCAAAAGTGGGGGTGACAAGGGTAGGAGAATAGATATATGCATGTCGTATATTAGTTATCATGAGGAGTCTCGAGTAGATGAGTGGGCAAGATAGTATTGTAAGGCCATGGGATTCTAATCAAGGAGTCTTGTGAACTCCTTATCACCGGTAGAAATAGGGATAGGTTGAGTTGGATCCATAGGTGACAGGATGGAAGGTGGTGATGGGCTAGGTGGGAGTGGCTGAAGACTAGCGTGAAATATAAGGGTGTTGGCTTGGTTGTGAGTCAACACCATGTGAATTAGTGTTGACCTAGTGAAACTGTATTCTGAGATGACACAAAAAACAATAGGAATGGGAAAGAATAGATACTGGTAGGTAGACTTGGTCAATGTTTCAATTAAGAATTAAAACAGGGAAACCAACACCGGTTAAGATGACCAATGATGGTTGAGGGGGACCGATGACGGTTATAGTAATTGATACCAATTATTATGGGAAAACACCAGTTTGAGAAAATGAAGTAGAACTGATGAAAAATGAAATGGGGAAACTGTACTTGACAGTGATATCAAAATGTTGGGAATATGATGATGTCCAAATGACTTCAAATAGAAAAGAAGGTGATGAAATCATTTTTGGGTAAAATAACCAAAAGAGAGCTAGTACCTAACACCAATGTAAATAAAAATAGTCGATGAGAACCGATGATGGTCACCGGACCGACACTGTTTCTTGTGAAATCTAAAGAAGTGAATAAAAATGGATTATAAGAATTAAATCGATGAAGAAATAACTCAAAATACCTATGGATGATAATATGAGGCCCTAACACAATCAAAACAAACATAATACTCTAACTCAATGAAACCATCGAAATAGTCGAAAATGAAGAAACACAATCCTCGCAACTCAAAATGCAATTCAGAAGAAAGCTAAAAACACGTAATCCTAAGAGTGGATTTTATGTTACTTTATCTTATCCTATTTTAGACTGACTTGTGAACTTACAATAAAGTTTTTGGTTAGGAAGGCATCCTATGAAGAGGTAATATAAAGGTGAGCTTGAAATCGTAAAGCTTATTGGTGAAACATTTTGGTATTCGGTATTCCAAAGACAACATGCTACTTGGCCAACCTTGGATTTGTGCTATGGGTTGTGTTCCTTCAACCTTACACCATTGTTTAAAATTCAAACATGAAGGGAAAAAATATACCATTCCAGCTGACCCTTCACCTTTCAATACCTGTAACATGTTGTATCGACCCAATGATGTCCTTATACTAGTTAAGGCATCTACCACCACTACCACTTCTTCTTCACCATTGTCTCATCCACCACTTCTTCCACTACATATTCCACAACTAACTCCTCTATTCCCACTACTTCAGTAGCTTCTACAGCTGACCCTTGAACAAATCCATCTACTCCTCAAACATCAACTTATTCTTCTTCCTAGTTGTCTAGTGATTCATCCATTCCTACCCACATACCAGCTATTGATCCCTTAGAAGGTGTTTTTCAATGTCTCACTCTGGGGGAGTACCACCTTTATAAAATTGATACATTCCTTACTCCTCGAGAGTATGTTAATGTTCACCAACCCCACTATGATATCCAGATATGAAAGGTTTTCCCTTATAGTCCCCAAATTTCGCACGAACATAATGTATGGGGGACTTGATGCTTCTACCTACTCACCCGAGCTACCTTCCCAAACATGACCATTTTCCTCTAACCTTTAATATCTCACCAGCCGACACTTCACCCACACCCTCCTCCATCATTTTTCTTATAAGGGCTTTAGATTTGGTTTCTATGAACAAGACCATCATATTTTCATTCCTTGCACCACTCATAAGCATAAAGACCACAAAGTGTTATTGGATTTTTTGAACCACCTCCCAAGAAGGCTAGAGTCAAACTCATTGGGGATGATCAACATTCCCACCCCATTCACCTCATTCACCACCTTCTATTTTACCAATAATTTGTTAGAATTTGAGGATTCTAATAAATACGAATTTAATCAACTTACATATTATATAATGTTACAATAAATATTTGAATAAAGATTACATCATAACATAAGTAAATAAAGAAATAATTACATGAAATAAATAACACAAATGACACAAAGATTTATAGTGGAAAACCCCAATAGGGTAAAAACTACTTTAAAAATAACCTTTTACTTCATAGAACTTATTTTACATCTAGTAAGATCACCTCCTCCTTTAAAACCCTATTTACCAATGGTAAAATCAAATCACTTGATTTGCACACCTTTGATATATTTCCCGAATATATCAAATGAGGACCTAAAGTCCTTTTTATATAAGGTGATCGGTATGTCTCCCGACCCACCTTTTCAACCTAAAATGGTTGACACATATACTTAGGTTTATAATATTTAATATTATAAATATAATCATTTCATGATATTAAATATTTAACCTAAAGTATATACCTAGGTTAGCATATTTAATAATAGAAATATAAATATTTCATATTAGTAAATATTAACCTATATATTAGTGATTTTGTGATGGACTGTTGTAAATATCTCCCCTCGGGTCGATATAGACAAACAGAGAATATAGAAATCAAAAAAGCTCAAATCCCTGACATTCAAAAGGCGCAGCTAAAGGGCGCATGAAAATGGGTGTCAACACGAGAATGTATGCGCCAAGGCGTAGGAAAGTGGCGCACAAAAATGGGTGTCGATAGGGTAAAGGATGCGCCCTTGGCGCACGGAAATGCGCATGACAATGAGTGTCGACAGGGTAAAGGATGCACCCTTAGCACACAGAAATGGCACATGACAATGAGTGTTGACACTAAAATGTATGCGCCAAGGTGCAGAAAGTGGCGCATGACAATGAGTGTCAACAATGAAAGGTTGCGCCCTTGGCGCACGGAATGGCACATGACACAAAGTGTCAACAGGGAAAAAGTTGTGCCTTGGCACATGTAAATGGATGTCGATACACACATGGATGCGCCAAGGCTTACCTTCGAGGCGCAATATTTTGAGCGCCGACAGAAGCGGACCTAAGCGCAGAGATATTTAAATGGCCATAACTTTTGACTGGGAGCTCAGATTCATGCAAGGTTGGACTTCTCAGAAATCTTACAAGGTCCTCTACCCAACTACACTTAGATATCTTTAATTGGGTGAGAAAAAATTCTTAAAAATGTGAAATACAGTTCACCACTTTCTGGTTTGCTAGGGTTCTCTCCTACCACCATAATGAGATAAGTAAATGCAGTCTGGAGGTGGTTGGGGTAGATTTCAAATTCCTCTCTTCTCCCTCTCTCATTCTTCCTATAAATGGTAAGGAGAGGCTTCTTTCAAGTGGTGGTTCATCTTTTCAGCTCTTCCGTCCCTCCTTTTTCTTCTCCAGGGTTGAAAAATGGAGTTCGAACCTCCTCCCCGCTCTCGTAATGGCATTTTTTTGCCTTTTACTATTGAAATGACGTTTTGTGCAAACTTCCGAGTAACAAAAACATGTTTTGTGATGCATCTGTCCATCCTTGCTCATTTTATTTCTTGTTTTCTTCTTGCCTCTCTTCATTGCAAGTATTTGTGCATGTTCCGATGTCCATTACAGCCCGGAGTTGTGTTCATGGAGTTTTGGGACATTTTCTGTGTGAAATCTATCCTTGGGCCTGTGATGCGTCTGTCCATCCTTCCCATCACTCACCTCTCCTTGTTCCATGGTAGTTTTGATAGATGTTCAACATTCTCCTTCTCTGGTGTATCACCGTTTTAGTGTAGGCTTTTGTTGTTTTTCCCTTTTCTCTCTCTCTCTCTCTCCTCCTTGGCATGGTTAGATTAGGTTTAGATTAGCTTGTCTACACTAGAATAGCTTGTGGTAGGTAGTTTTGGAGTAGGAACCAGCCTTCTCTGGAGATTCCTCTCTCAGTTTCACAAGTCCCACACTTGGAGAGAGGTTTCCATGTTGTGCAATCACACTGGATGCTAGAGTGATCACCCTAGAAGCCTGATCTGCATCCAGGGGTGCAGTGATTTTGCAACAACAACAGACCCATATACATTAAGGGTTGGCCAAATCACTTAATCATTATGTTCCAACATAAGTTATGTATGTATGAAAAAAATAGAGAGGGTAAGGGTGAGGAGGAATACCTGTGAATGATGGTGGAAGGTAGAGTGTGTGCATTCTTATTTCCCGATCCAATGTTGATTGCGAACACTTCCTTTTTTCTAGGAGGAACTACCTATGAATTCAAAACAAGACCATAAGAGGAATATTAAATAATATATTTCATTGGACTTCCTAGCGTGTAGATCTTGGAAGTTTGATACTTCCTTGATGGTTGTCAATCCATTGTTTAACACAATTCAATGAAAGAACTAACATAAATAAACCACACCATATTGTATTTGATATGATTTAGGTATATCATTCAAATACAATAAGAAAATTTAATCTAATGATAATTCTATGGTCAAATATGGATGTGGGACTGGTAGCCAAGGTGACTAGGACAGGTCAGGATCAGGTTTTGGGTGGTTTGGTTTGTTTGGGTGAGTGTTATGAGGTTGTTGTTACATGTAGAATTACCAAATACAGAGACTCACATCACCTAATATGACCGATGTCGATTGAGGAGAAACCAAGGATAGTTTAAGTTAACCGACGTCGGTAGGGTTGGGCTAATATAAACTTAATAAAGGTTGGTTTTGGTGATTCTCTATGATTATACAGAGAATGGGAGAATGAGGGTTAGGTGTCATAGAAGTGAGAATTCTCGAGATGTCTAGATTTAGGTTTAGGGTACTGGGAGGTTGTAGGTGGTTAGGTGGATGGATTGACAGGAAGGTGGGAAATGATGGGATACAAAGGAGCCTAGGAGTCTCAAAACAAAGATAAAAAACTAATCCAAATAATTATGGAAAGATGCATATCCAAATGCACTTACTTGTATTTGTAAACTGGTGGTTGGATGAGAGTGATGGTTGATCTCTAAAACTAGTGTTCAAAGACACAAAAGTGCTTCCTAGAGTATATTTTCGTGAATGCCTATCCTTCATATCAATCTTGGTGTTGGTTCGAGATGTCTGGATGTGTAAGAGGGATCTATTTCATTCTTACATGTAGATCTCTCTTCTCCAAAACTCAAATAATTCTTCCAACCTCTAGAAAAAGGTTACCAAAGTGTATATATGGTAACCGACAATGGTTTAGGTTAACCGGAATCGGTTTAGGGTTAACTCGACATCGGTTACAGAGGTTAATCCTAGGTTTCCAAAACAAAAATCTTGGCTATCTTTTGTACCAGCTTTTCCCGTTGGTTAGGGTCTAAAATTGTATCTTCTACGTAAGTGAATAGGCATATTGTTAAAGAAAGAATAGGCATCTAATGTTAGGGTTAGACTAAGTCTCGATTAGTTATAGTAAGTAGAGATTGAATCCTAGTTAAAAGGAAACATGCTAAGATGATGTGGTGGGGTGAGGTGTCTAAGTGAGGTGGAAATTAATTTAAATTAATAGATATTGTCGAGAATGGACATTAATTTAATTGTAGGTAATTAAATTAATATACATGTGGGATAAAGGGGGAGTGTGACCCAAATTTGGTGTCTACACCTTCACCTAAAAATTCTATGGATCTAGAATCCATTCCTCCTACCTTTCTTTTTCATGAACATCGTTTCCTAGGACATCTAAATTATCAAAGCATGATAGTGAGGTTCCCTCTTCTCTTCCCTTCATATATCCTAACATGATCAATGACTATACACCTATTAACATTGTTCAATGTTAGGACGATGAGTCTATTCTCATCTACCTTGGTGCAAAAGATTATTATATACAAAGATTCGTCGTTACCTTCTCGAGATGTAAACCATGTTAAATGAATTGACAATTGAAACCAAAATTCACACTCGTGATGACCCGCACATTATAAGAATAGGCCAATCTTTAGATACTTCGAATGGGAAACTTTCATTTCTTTCCTCCGGGAGCATAGTAACACTTTTACTTGGTCCTAAGCTAATATGCCCGGTATTGACCCAAACATTATGCTCCACAATATCGTAACCATTCCTTAATCCAAACCCGTGAAACAAAAGTCATGAAAATGCATCCTCGCATTTCCCTTCACAAAGAAGAACTCCATCGCCTCCTTTTGGTAACCTTCATTTTACCCATAGATTATCCCTAATGGATCTCTAACATTGTTCATGTCAAAAACGACAGGGGGACTCCACATTTTCACATATTTCCATGACCTTAACTTATATTGCCCCAAAGATGACTTTACTCTACCTAGTATTGAATAACTAGTTAATCTCACCATCGGCCATGAGATGCTCTCACTTATGGATGGTTTTTTGGGTTATAACCAAATATTACTCACCCTAGAAGATCAACAAAAACTACCTTCATCACTCCTTGGGGGACCTTCTGCTATCATGTCATGCCCTTTGGCCTTAAAAATGCTGGTGCTACATATCAGCGAGATATGAATTATATCTTTCATGACATCATACATAGCATATTGGAAGATTACGTTGATGATCTTCTTTCCAAATCTAAACATCGGGCCAAGCACCTTGCTGTCCTTAAGTTTTTCTTTAACTACCTCATCAAATATTGCATTTGCCTTCAACCTAAGAAGTGTGTTTTTACTGTTCTCTCCAAAAAGATCCATGGTTTTATCATTTCTTTGCGTGGCATTGAATTTTATCCCACTAAAATCAAGGCTATTCTCGAGATTCCTCTACCTACTAACCTTTTTCAACTTCGAATTTTGCAAGGCAAGTTGTAATCTATTCATCGCTTTATTTCTCAAATTTCTAGCCACTTCCACCCATTTCACCATCTTTTCAAAAAGGATGTCTCCTTCAAATGGGATGATGAATGTCAAAAACCTTCGATACCTTAAAATAATTCTTCCTCCAACCACTAGTTCTCATTCCACCTAAGTATTACCAACCATTTTACCCTTACAATTCTACTACTTATCATTACCTGGGTGCCATGCTCACTCATCGTGACGAGCAACATAGGGAGAAAGTGGTTTATTATATAAGTCATACACTTTTAGACTACAAAACTAGATATACTCATGCCAAAAAACTTTGCCTAGCCTTATATTTTGTTGCCACTAAACTTTGCCATTACCTACTTAACCACAAAACCTTAATTTTCACCAATACTGAGCCCTTACATTACATGTACACTAAGCCCTATCAATATCAATGTGTTACGCATTGGCTCATGCTTATTTCATATTTAGATCTCGAATTCACCCATCAAAAATTTTCAAAGGACAAACCATTATTGACCAACTCAAAATGCACCTCTCTCCGGAAACCAATCTTCTAATTTTGAATTCCCGATAAATCCATCCCTATCCTCTCCTAGATGATATTGTTTACTAAATGACCTTATTCTTTGATGGTTACAAATTTCAGCATGGGGGTGGTGTCAGAGTTATCCTCATTCCTCTTGATAGTGATCCTATGCCATTATCTTTCAAACTATATTTTTATTGTACTAAAAATATCACCGAATATGAAGCACTCGTGTTAGGCCTTCAAACCGCCATAGCCTTAGATGTTAAATAAATTAATATCTTTGGTGACTCTCAACTTGTTGTGAACCAAGTTAATGGTATATACCAATGTCGTAATGAGATACTTAAAAATTATAAACATCATTTGACATACTTTTGACTACCTTTTACCATTATGAACTTCAAACCACTCCACATTCCACTAATAAATTTATGGACACCATGGTCCGTCTCGCATCTCAAATACATGTTTCACCCTCCGAATCAAAAATATTTTTCATAGTACAAAGGTTTCAATCACCTTCTTATCTATTCTCGAGACATTAACTTTGTAGGAAACATTGAAACTAACCCACGTGACCTTTGGTATAAGAAGTTTGGTTACTACCTTTCCCTTTCAATTTTTCCTCCAGATCTTCCTCGTAATGGACAATGAGCCTTCCTCAAAAGTGTCTCTCGATATTTCATCATGGGCGGTATTCTCTATAAACATGGATTTGACAATATTCTCTTATGATGCCTTACAATTTCTACAATTCCATACACCATCAAGGAAGTTCACGATAGGATTTACTGAGGTCATTTCAAAGGGCTTCATTTTCATTAAGTGCATCCTTCACCTCAACTATTACTATCCAACACTAAACCAAGACTTTTATGACTATTTGAAACATTGTGTGAAATGTCAAATAACATGTTAATCTTCATCACATCCCTAGTCACAAATTATAGGTCGCATGATACCTTTGGACTTTCTCTCAATTGGGTTTGTATTTTGTAGGAGAGAATAACCCTCATTCTTCCCAATGTCATCAATGGATTATTATTACTACTTAGTATTACTTAAAATGGGTCGAATTCGAACCTCTCATTTCTATAAAGGCCAAGAAAATATATGAATTCATCAATAATCACATCATTTTTTGCTTTGGTGTTCCTCACACGCTCATCATTGATAATGGAAAAAAATTCAAAATCAAAACCCTAAACAAAATTCTTATGAAAGTGGTTTATGATATTGGTAAGGAATGGCACACGCACATTCCTTTTTCCTTATGGGATTATCACACTAGTATTCACACCTCAACTGCTGCCACACCTTTCTCTTTGGTCTACAAAGACAAAGATTGTCTTTCCTCTTGAATTCCAAATTCCATCTCCTCATATCTCACTCAAAGATATGCTCAATGATGAAATTTTTTTCCATGATCATTTCACGCAACTTGAGTTATTAGATGAGCATCATCTAACCGCTCTTGATCACCTCCAAATCTACAAAAATATATCAAATGTGCCTATGATAAACTTGTGCAAGAATGAACCTTCCAGGTTGGTGACTCATCTGAAAAAGCGACAAAGTAGTGTGAGAATCTACAAGTAACTCTTCCATGCATACCCGACCTCTCAAGGTCGTGTCGAGATAGCCAGGTGGGGGTAGAATATGCGTGGGATGCAGACAAACTAGTTAGGTAGTCTAATGTCTTCGACACGCACTAGTGGAATTTACGAATCTAAGGCAAAGAAGGCCCTTCTAACTTGGACTGGTGTGATAGATCGATCGGCAAGGATGACTGCTCGAAGGATCCAATCAATATCGAGCTCTGGCGTGATTCGATCTATGGGTTGTGGAATACGTAGAAAATGACCTGAGATAGTTTCATGTATGTCTCCTGATAAGGTCATATAGTGGATGGTGAATATAATTGACTCTACGGATGATTCTCTGGCCTAGTCCATAATTCTCTAGCTTCGTTAGCTGCTATATCCAGTAAGGACAATTGTTCGATGATGATGGGTGGAAGTGGAGTGGATCTGAATACCAAGGTGTGTAGGCTAGTGTCTATATCCGATTGACTTGTGGACTCGTTGGGCTATGGGATCTGTGGATCACAACCATAGACTCTTGGTTGTTGTGGTCCTGTTATGGTCATACGCGAAATCAAATCCTAATCCCTAGTATCTAGTAGTCGTATGCTTTCTCAGCTTCTATGTTTAGGACCAATAACTGTGTGATTTTCTCAGAATATCTCACAGGCGTTCGCGCAACTTGGATCCTTAAACCGGTGTCTATGTCTGTGAGAGTGTCTCCTGCACCCGGCTGTGGGACCAAAGGATCACAACCAAAGGTTTGTTCTCTTTCGAACCCTTCTACAGTCATGTGAGTGCTTTACCTAGGGTAATCTGTAGTTTGGTTGGTTCGACCAAAACGTGTGTGCTTGGTCGTCTTCTATGTTTAACCCTCTTAATTGAGAACTGATCAGTTGTAAATCTGTGGTTGTTCGGAATACTTGTATTCTGAGATTTTGGTCTATGTCAACTATTGCTGTGACGAGGTTTGGTTGAGGCACGATTGGCTCAAATATATATTCCCTGGGCTCCTGAGGTCCCGTGATTGTCATACGAAACGAAATGTAAATCTAACTGTAATGAAGCAAATTTTAACTACGTGGACTAAATCTAACATATATATAACTTTTATTCTTCTAAGAAATCTTTTAACAATTTTAAGGAAAGCAAACTATTTTAAGCGTATCTAGGAATAATAACCAAACAATAATTTAAAACAGACAAGATAACCGAGTGTAGTTATTTTCCTGTGCGATTTGTAGAATTATTCTAAATAAATAAAATAGCTCGTCTAATTTATCTGCAAGATTCTCGATCCTACCTCAGAAGTGAGGAGTGAATCATAGTTTCTCAGAAACTATCAATCCTCACAGCTTCCCTGGCAATACCGAGAATAGAATTTACTGAAATGAAGCAATTTATCTACTCTATTTGATATGATTTTAACTAGAACTTTGAAACTTAAAACCTGGATTCCGTAGAAACAAAGCTGGCGAATCTGATGGTGTGTGTGATCTCGTCCCCTCAGTATGGTCTCCTTGTTCTTTCGTGTTCACGTGGATCCAGAAAAGTGTGTAATGCTAGCACCGATAGGAGTAGATTTTAGGACAAGGATAGCTCGAATGCAGACTGAAAATGTGAGTAGGAGAGGGAC
Organism: Taxus wallichiana var. yunnanensis; assembly: GCA_018340775.1. Taxonomy (NCBI): domain Eukaryota; kingdom Viridiplantae; phylum Streptophyta; class Pinopsida; order Cupressales; family Taxaceae; genus Taxus; species Taxus wallichiana. The sequence continues at coordinate 665,472,915 of CM031235.1, forward strand.
AAAGGCAAGAGTACGAGCTTGGCTTATGCGAATTCCTAGCGGGATTTTACCATGCGAGTCATGCAACATGAAGTGACCGTAACTCAGTAACTATCTTACTCAAAGAGAAAACCTGCAACTTTAATGGCTTCCTAAGCTATTCTTGCTCCAATGGATTGGATAAAATAATGACATCTGCTTTGCACAAAGTCGGATAAGTGGCTTACCAACAAATTGAATAAAGCTAACTGCATATATAATGAACTGAACTAAGAACTCTAAGCAACAATGAAAATTAAATCTACAAAGAAAGAGAAATTCAGAGGCAAGCTTCGACCCGATTGGGTGAAATGACAAAGACTTGCCCGCACAAGATGGGTATGTGGCTTACCAACAAAAGCAATCTAACTAAAGATGCAAGTGAATTAAAACTATGGCTTTTAAACAAGATAACAAACTAAAATACTAAAATGAGGAGATGAGAGCAAAGATCCGTCTTTCAAAATCCAGTGCTATTTGTTTGAGCACAAGCCATGCATTTATAGGAATTCAATCACCAAAAATCAAAACCAAATTGAACTCCTAAACAATAAACAAAGCAAAAACACTATTCTAGGGGACCAAAAACATAAATGCATGCTCAAGTCGGCAAGTAAAAGCTGGTGAATCATGATATTTCATGCGATTCAGCGTCAAAAGAACGCTCTGAAAATGTACGCAGGACCGCCGCTCTGAGCAGGGTGGTGGTTACAGGATCGCGCCCGATCGGGCGGCGGTCACGAGACCGCCGCCCTGCTACGGTGGTGGCGGTTTCCATCAAGATCAAGAGGCCAAGGAAAGAGGGAAAAAGGGGAAAACAAAGGGCGTGGGGGCTAAGCAGGGCATGCGGGATGTTAACACATACTCCGAGGGCTTTTCCGGATCTCAAACACCTCATGAGGAGACTCAGATCATCATTGGGGAACTTGTTACACTGTTCCGGTAGTCAAGACCTTACAATTTTGGGTACGTACATATTGCCCCCTCGGAGAAGCGTTTTAGCCATGAAGAGGCATAAAACGGTGGGTCCGAGTATGGCAGTCCCGAAATGGGGAGTTAGAAGCTATACCTTACTCGTCCGTGTGTTGAAACGACGCCATCCGAAATTCCCGCTACCTACAAAATGAAAAGAGAACTCAAGTGCAGATAGATACAATAACTTGGAAAATAAACGCTAAAATAATAGGGAATGAGAACGTACCATTCGTGCGGGGATAGGAACTTACCTCCATCAGCGCTCCAAACCTGCGAAAAAGTCTTTTAAAATGAAACAGGGTGCTATATATATGAAAGTGGGCCCATTTTCCTATTCATTTGCGCGAGTTGATTTGATTGATTTTGAGCTCTGGGACCCACGGTGACGGTTTCTTGCGTGAGTAGAGTCAAAACGTCCGCAGCGAGATCGTGATCATGCCTCCACGCGTGCGAACACCGCCCGCTAGATCACACTTGGTTTTCTTTAATTTTACGTTTTTCCCCCTTTAAATTTGAAATGTTAAATTTGTCGTAATGGGGGGGTTATTTTTGAAAATGTTAGGTTCAAAAGGTCCACCTAGGGGGGGCGCCTACTGGGTAGGCTCCATTTTTAGGTCAAATGGTCACTTTTTGTTAGTTTTAGGCTTTTTAGGATTAAAAACCGCGTGGGTTTTCAGACCATGACCACCACCCTGGCCAGGGCGGCGGTTACACGACCGCCGCCCTTAAGGCGGCAGTTACAAAACCGCCTCCCTGCTCAGGGCGGTGGTTCTGAACAGAATGCAAAAGAACTTAATTTTTGAGATTGCACTTGTATTTTCTTGCACTTCTATACGTTTTTATGACCTTCTTGGTATTGTTCAGATATTAACTTGCTCTGTTTTGTGTGTTTTTGGGTGTATGCAGGCGAGAGCGGAGTACATTAGATGGAGCAGGGAGAGAGAGTGTGATTGGCTCTCAGGGGTACTGGATGCCCTTTCACAGGATGAGGAGGACACACTACAGAGGGCCGGCATACTGCGTATATCGCGCGTGCCCCATGTTGCACCATCGAGTCACATCCTTTGTGACTTATTTTCTTATTGGGATGCAGATCGGAACACCTTCCGACTGCCAGGGGTCCGTGGTGAGTGGACCATTACACTCGAGGATGTCTACCGCATTCTGGGAGTCCCGATCATTGGGCGGAGACTTACATTAGAGACAGCAGGCTCACAGGCACAGATTGCACAGTGGGCAGCATATATGGGAGATGTAGTTATCTCCACGGGGTCAAAGAAGGGGGTGAGAGTTCGATCCATTCCTTCTTTGCCTATCCCCGTACTTTGACAGACCGTCATGGGGATCCTTGCCTCGAGACTGATCTGGGACAAGGGATGGGATACATTGTTATACTGTTGGGCCCCCATCATTGCAGATAGAGGGGCGCAGATGATATATATGCCTGGGTGCAAATATTCTGGGGACCACCTACCATGATTTATACAGGGTGGTCCGTTTACAGGGACAGTCATTGAGCCACCCGACTTTAGTTATGAGTTGGGTGTATGAGCGCTTTATCCCTTATGGCAGAGGCATGGAGGTAGCAGATCCTGGGGCTGTGAGGGCAGCCATATGGACAGATATGTCGGTGCTCAGAGCACCTCATCAGCCAGTTGCCTCCCTCACTACTGAAGACATGGAGGTGACACCGTACCGGCTTATGGCCGGCATATGGGGCGAGGAGACTCTTACCCTGATCTCCTGCTCCACCACAGGGCAGCTCATTGATCGAGTGGGGTGAGTAGAGGTACATCCTTTCGGCCGGGTTCCTCAAAGAACCAGCTTCACCTATCATATTTGGGCATGCTTCCCCTAGTGGCGCCGGTTCATGATCGATCCGCGCGAGGCTAGGGGGCCTAGAGGCCGTGGTTGGGCAGCGATCACTCCCGGCATTCCTATCAGTAGCTAGGGGATAGTTCGCGCCGCAGGGAGAGCCGGTGTGCCTCGGGCACCTTTACTTCATATTGTCAGTGGGTCCTGCTCATAGCAGCGATGACCCTATAGATATTGATTCTGACTCTGAGGAGCTCACGGAGGGAGGGACAGAGGAGAAGACCGAGGACAGCGATCCTGAGTGGCATGACACTCAGGATATTATGCAGGCAGAGAGGGCTAAGCAGAGCACAGAGAAGGACACTCTAGCTTCAGAGGAGCCACTCTCTCGTGGGCCATGGCGAGAGAGGATGAGTCGATTGAAGGGCGACATGTTGCCCCCGCCACAGAGCATCCCCTTAGTCGGCAAGCGGCATCCGCGGCAGTGCCGACCTGCGACCCATCTTGGATGCTTGGGGATCCAAGTGAGTTACCCTTCTCCCTTTTAATGTTTTTTAGGATTTGTCATCTCCTTTTGTTTTTATCTTGTATCTTTCAGCCTCTTGCTTGGTTTCTAATTCATTTTTCTCCTTTGTTTGCAGAGACTGTTGACGAGTGGCGGGATTTGATCCGCAGGGTATGTACCGATTCCCTGATGATCCCTATGGATAGGACCCGCGCGGAGCTATCCGTAGATGCCGGGGAGCCCTCGCCGCCGGTAGGCATACCAATGTCTTCACTCCCGCTTGGCACGTGGCCAGGATGGTGTCGACCCTCCGCACAGAGTTAGCGGGCTACAAGACGGCTGAGCACCTTATGAGGAGCCATTCTCATGGTGAGACCGCGGCTGCCCCTCGGGACCCCGAGCCTTCCGTACATTCAGAGCGCCGGCGCAGCCGGAGTCCTAGGCGTGGGCGTGCACCTTCGGAGGGGTCGCATAGGGATTGAGAGGCCTCTTGGCCCTCGTGTACCTTGTATTATATATTTTTTGTATATCACGGGCTCTTTGAGCGTTTTGACCATGCTTAGAGCATGATGGCATTGTATATAAACATTGATTATTTATATATATACATTCGTCTTTGGATCAAACGCTTGTCACTCATGTTTTCCTTTCTATTTCCAGTTTCCTTGTGTATATTACGATGTATGGTTTATATGCTTTCTAGAATGTATGCAATGGAAAACAGATGATGCAAATGTTTGCTTTCTTTTTGTGTTTCATGATGCTGATACATGATATTGTAGATATATTGTGATCTTGAATTTTAGCTTCTGTGAGCAATTTGGATACCTCATGTTTGTTTTGGCAAAGTGATGAAAATAACCAGTATGATGAACAGATTAACTTGCCCCACTCCTAACTCCACGCAACTAGTAAGATGTGAGGGCTTATCACCAAGAGCCAAGAAGGGCGCAAGTTATGAAATATGGTGAAATGATAGTGATGAAAGATGATGAAGCTTTGCGAGAACCAAATTGAAAACTACAAGCTTACTCTACCCGAATGACTTCATAGTTTTGGATGCAACTTGCTTTGGGGTTTATCTAGACTTAGACCCGTAGATGGCCACATAGTAGACAAAATCTGGGTTTTTAGGATTTTAACTCTCTTGGGATTTTGAACATCTGATTCATTCGTTTTTGACTCAAAGTTTGAATTGTTTGTTTATGACCTTTTAATGTTTGCTTTGTCAAGAGGACCCCCTACACTTTGCCCCATGCTACTAGTAAGAAGTGTGGGTTTATCACCGTGGGAAAGGCATAGGCGAGTAAGGGCATTTCCATCCTTTCCCAACCCTATGTCACTAGTAAGAGACGCAAGCTCATCACCGAAGGTTGGTGGGGCAAGGAAATGTGTAAAAATAAAATTTTCTGTTTAATCACTTTTTGACTTGCTTATTTGAGTAAAATGTTAGTATATGCTTATTTCCAAAGAGATGTATATATGGGATAGATGTGACACCATGAAGCTTCTAGAACAGACCATAGGCAAGACACCTATCCTAAGAAGAAATCAAAGTGAGAACAAACTTGCAGATCTTGGTATGGTTACCGTTAGGACTTTGTCATGTCTGATTTTATTTGATAAAAGATTCCGAGATGATTCGATGATACATGAAGATGGAGAGGTATGATTAAAGAACTTTATGCCAAAAACATCACGAGTTTGTAATGAATTGCTTTGAGAATAGATTCCTTGATCACAATTTATGTAAAAAAACAAGTGGACAAAATGATCTTAATCTATATGAAGATGTAATGTAGATAATTGTACAAGCAATGCTAGTTACTTATGCGTAGAATCGCTTGAGGTGCAGGGAATTGACTGTTTCACCAAATTCCTCACCTTCTAGCGTACATAAGAGGTAAGCACCATTTCCGTAGTCCTTCATGACTTGGTACGGGCCCAACCATTTGGGCCAGAATTTCCTTCCTTCGCCGGTCTTCTTGTCGATCCGGCTGTCTAGTCTTAGAACTAGATCACCTTCGTATATATCGCGTTCATAGACCTTCTTATTATACTGCCGGCACATTCGGTCAGCATAAGCTCTGTGCCGTTGTTCAGCATCTAACCTAGTTTCATCTAGGCTTTCTAGTTGGGAAAGACGTGCTTCTCTGTAAGCGTCTTCATCCAGAATCCCTTGTAGTGAAATGCAGAGACTGGGTATTTCGACCTCAAGCGGGAGAACTGCTTCTGCCCCAAATACTAGCGAGAAAGGAGTTGCTCCCATTGGTGTTCTTATTGAGGTTCGGTGGGCCCACAAGGCCGGATATAACTTCAAATGCCAATCTCGCTTGTTTTCTTTCACCGTTTTAAGGAGAATGGCTTTCAGTGTTTTGTTTGTTGCTTCAGCCTATCCGTTGGCTTGGGGATAATACAAGGAAGCCATATGATGGCTTATCTTAAATTTACTACATAGCTCGCGATTTTCTTCATTTTTAAAAGAAGTTCCATTATCGAGATAATTATTTGTGGGATACCGTACTGCAAATGATTTGGTTCAAAATGAACTTGGCAATCACGCAACTGTGCATACGAGTAGTAGAGGCATGGCCTCCACCCATTTGGTAAAATATTCAAAGGGCCGTGATTATAAAATTATGACCGTCAGTGGATGAGGGAGAGAATTTTTCGAGCGGTGGCATGGCCACCAAAGTGGTCTCCACATATACCGCGGGATTCATGGAGAATCTGTTGGACTATTCTGTGTCGACACACCTTAGGAGCATTCCATCGAATGATTTTCGATAGAGCACCCGCTCTATAATGACGTATTTAGCTATGATTATATGTAACCGCCTTCTTTGTTGCAGTAGCAAACTACCTCCGGCATGTATGGTCCATGATATAATTAATGATATCGGTGTACCAAGGACACTCGAGATAGTGGGTTGAGTTTCGATGTAGTATACGCATTCATCCGGAAAGTCTAAATCTACTAAATCACCTCCGTCTAATGGGTTGTCATTACCTAACTAATCCGCGATGATTTGCCCTTTAGCCAAATTCGATTTACAAATGTTAATTTGAACTCTCCCATTAAGGTTATAAAACATCCAAATTTTTAGATAATGACCCTTGTGTGAGAAAAGTCCGTAAATGGTCCATTTTTACCATGACCTTCGTTTCTTGATTCAAAGCATATAATGTCTTAGGCGTTTAGAAGAAAGACTATGGCAAGGCATTCTTGTTCTCGCCTGTATAGCGTGTTTCATAGTCGAGCAATGTTCACTAATGAAATAAATCACACGTTCTCTCTTGTTATAATCTTATTGGGCCAACATACAGCCAATGAGACATTGGTAGCTCGTGAATATAGAATTAACAGGCGATCTAGCTTAGGTGGCATTAGTGTAGGTGGCGATAAAAGGAAACACTCAACTGCATCAAAACTTCATTGCAATCTTCGGTCCAATCAAGGCTATAGTCTTTCTTGAGTAAATTATTGATTGGATGAACGGTGAAGCTTAAGTCTAGGATAAATCTCTGGATTGCACCCAGCTTTCCAAGAAATGATCTGATTCCAGATTCACTCGAAGGTGGGACCATTTCGAGGACAGCCTGAATTTTGGTTGGATCAACATCAATTCCTCGTGACGATATGATGTAACCTAGGAGCTTTCCTCCTGTTACACCAAAGACGCATTTCTCTGGATTTAGCGTGACTCCGTATTCTATTAGACATGAAAGAATGATGCGGAGTACTTCAGGATGGTCACAACGCTTCTTGGCTTTAGCCAATAAGTCATCTACGTAAGATTCCATGATTTTATGAATTAGATCATGAAATATGTATGTCATGGCCCGCTGGTACGTAGCACCGGCGTTCTTGAGACCGAATGGCATAACAAAGAAAGCAATAGGTTCCCCAGGAGTTATAAACGTGGTTTTAGCTTGATCTTGCTCAAATATTCTAATTTGATTGTATCCCGAGAATCCATCCATGAGAGACAAGAGTTCAAAACCAGCTGTTGCATCAACAATAACATCTATGGATGGTAATGGGAAGTCGTCCTTAGGACACACTTTGTTGATATCTCGAAAATCTATGCAGATGCGTATCTTTCCATTCTTCTTGAGAACGGGAACAATGTTAGATACCCATTGGGAGTAGTCAACTGGCTTGATGAATCCTACCTGAAGGAGTTTTATTACCTCCTCTTTTACCATGAGAGCTACTTTGGGCTTCATGGGTCTTGATTTTTGTTTAATTGGCTTTGCATCTGATCTAGTGACGAGGTTGTGCACCGCAATGTGGGGTGCGACTCCTGTCATCTCCTTGTAATTAAATGCAAACACCTTCTGATGTTCTTTGAGAATCTGAGTATGTATTTCCACCTCTTCTGGGGTTAACGAAGAGCCTAGTTTCAATATTCTTGGTTCATCTTCTGTCCCGATGTTGACATCGATTGTTTCTTTGATCAAAGAGGCATTACCCTCTTCGAACTCAGGTGGTGCTGGAGGTAAATCTAAATCATCCCCATTTTCTATTGCGTATATGCTAGGTTCCATTTGTGAGGGAAGATCCGTTACGGGATTTCCGAAGTAGGAAGACGAATGTGGAATCAAGGATAAATCTAGCATGTGATAGGAGAGATGTAGTGTTGCATAGGCATTTAAATAATCCAAAGTAGCCGCATCACTATCAACATGGTCTAGGACGGTAGATTCACTTCCACTTGAAAGAGGATTTGTCATTATTTTTATCAATGGTTCATCACGAATGGACACCGTGAACTGGGTATCTTCTAACTCATTGCTTGGAGTAAAACATGATGCTGAGGTTGCTATTGAATTGGCGAGAAGATTTTTCTCTCGTGGGATTGCTTCAATGGATATGAAGTTGAACGCCTTGCTTAAATCTAATACATCGTTTTTGTAGAGTTGCAAATGTTCGGCTTTAGTTTCATATACTTCAGAAACTTGATTTGTCACTAATTGCGAGTCTCCCAAGACTCTGATGTTATCAATACCAATTCTTTTGGCTAAGGTAAGGCCAAGGAGGAGGGCTTTGTACTCGCGCCATTGTTTCACTTTGTATGAAGTAAAAATTTCTGATACGATCGATGAAAGTAGTGACTTCTTGGATAGGTACCCGTTGTTACAAAATTTTAGTGATGTGTTTCTAGAAGAGTTACCCGATCTTCCACCCAAAAGGGAGTTTGATTTCATGATTGAAATCAAGCCAAGGATGGAACCTATTTCCAAGGCACCATATCAAATGACTACCATTGAAATGGTAGCGCTTAAGGCACAGTTACAAAAATTGTTGTCTAAAGGATTAATAAGGTAGGAGCAAAAATTGAAAGTGATCTCTCTTGCCATAAGGATGAAATCGGAAAGAAAGTTCCAAATTCTTCTTTGTCCCTTATACCCAAAAAGGGGACACAAAAAAATTAGTATGAAAAACAATTTTTTTTAATAATAATAAGAAAACTATAGCAAATAAACATGTTGCTAATGTAGGAAACAACTTTGTTAAGAACAATAATAACTCGCCATAAGTCCTATGGGGGTCGAATGATAAATTTAAGGATGAAAATAAATTTGAGTCTAGGAAATGACCTATAGGAGGGTTCTACAATTGTGGCAAGGATCATTATGCAAATCGGTGTCCTCTAAGGATGGATGACCATGATTAACAACATAAGATACATGTTGTAGTAGCTGACAAACAAGTTGAAAAGCAAGTTATGCCTATAGAAGTGTTAGGTAATTTATTTGGTATACCTGTTTCTATACTTTTTCATATTGGAGCTATTAAATGCTTTATTTCTACCAATTCAACTTGAAAATTAAAAGAAAAGATGAAAAAATGGATAAATCATGGGTTGTACATTATGGAAATAATGTTGTCCACACACTTAGTATGTGTTTTTTTGGAACAGTCCTTGACTTGCCTAGTTTTTCCACTGAAGTTGATATTTATGTTGCTCCTTTGGGGTCTTATGATGTAATCATAGGTGTTAACTGGCTAGCTAAACATAAGGAAAAGGTTGATTGTTTTGAAAAACATATTAGTTGTCTAGATGACTGTAGAAAACAATAGACATTCAAGGGATAAAACATGAGATTTTAGTTAGGAAATTGTCAGCTATGCAACTTAAAAAGGCTAAAAACAAAGGTTGCACTTTGTATGTAGTAAAAATTTCTGATACGACCGATGAAAGTAGTGACTTCTTGGATAGGTACCCGTTGTTACAAAATTTTAGTGATGTGTTTCTAGAAGAGTTACCCGGTCTTCCACCCAAAAGGGAGTTTGATTTCATGATTGAAATCAAGCCAAGAATGGAACCTATTTCCAAGGCACCATATCAAATGACTACCATTGAACTGGTAGAGCTTAAGGCACACGATTACAAAATTTTTGTCTAAAGGATTAATAAGGTAGGAGCAAAATTAAAGTGATCTCTGCCCATAAGGATGAAATCGGAAAGAAAGTTCCAAATTCTTCTTTGTCCCTTATACCCAAAAAGGGGACACAAAAAAAAATTGGTATGAAAAACAATTTTTTTGCTAATAATAATAAGAAAACTATAACAAATAAACATGTTGCTAATGTAGGAAACAACTTTGTTAAGAACAATAATAACTGCCATAAGTCCTATGGGGGTCAGAATGATAAATTTAAGGATGAAAATAAATTTGAGTCTAGGAAATGACCTATAGGAGGGTTCTACAATTGTGGCAAGGATCATTATGCAAATCAGTGTCCTCTAAGGATGGATGACCATGATTAACAACATAAGATACATGTTGTAGTAGCTGACAAACAAGTTGAAAAGCAAGTTATGCCTATAGAAGTGTTAGGTAATTTATTTGGTATACCTATTTCTATACTTTTCATATTGGAGCTATTAAATGCTTTATTTCTACCAATTTAGCTTGAAAATTAAAAGAAAAGATGAAAAAATGGATAAATCATGGGTTGTACATTATGGAAATAATGTTGTCCACACACTTAGTATGTGTTTTTTGGAACAGTCCTTGACTTGCCTAGTTTTTCCACCGAATTGATCTTTATGTTGCTTCTTTGGGGTCTTATGATGTAATCATAGGTGTTAATCAAGCTAGCTGAACATAAGGAAAAGGTTGATTGTTTCAAAAACATATTATTTTTCTAGATGACCAGAGAAAACAATAGACATTCAGGAATAAAACATGAGATTTCGTTAGGAAATTATCAGCTATGCAACTTAAAAAGGATAAAAAAGGTTGCGCTTTGTATGCGGTAAAATTTCTGATACGATGATGAAATTACTCGACTTTTGGATAGGTACTCGCTTATTACGAAATTTTAGTGATTTGTTTCCGAAAGAGTTACCCGGTATTCCACCCAAAAGGGAGTTTGATTTCACAATTGAAATCAAGCCGGGAATGGAACCTATTTCCAAGGCACCATATCGAATGACTACCATTGAATCTGGTAGAGCTTAAGGAACAGTTACAAGAACTATTGTCTAAAGGATTAATAAGGCCAAGTATCTCACCTTGGGAGCACCGTAATTTTGTGAAAAAAAGATGCAACACTTAGATTGTGCATTGATTATAGGATATTAAACAAAGAAACAATCAAAAATAGATATCCACTTCCTATATTTGATGATATTTTTATCATTTGCATGGTGCATTAGTGTATTCTAAGATAGATCATTAATCTCGATATCATCAATTAAGAATCAAGGATGAATATATTCATAAAATAGATTTTAGAACAAGGTACGAGCGTTATGAATTTATAATTTTACCTTTTGGTTTGACAAATGCACCTACCGCTTTTATGAATTTAATGAATAATATTTTTCAAGAATACTTGGAAAAATTTGTGCTTGTATTCTTGGACGATATTCTCATATATTCTAAAAGAATTGATGAGCATCATGAGCATTTGAAAATAGTTCGGAAATATTAAGAAAGAGAAGGTTGTATGGTAAGTTGTCCAAATGTTCCTTCTACAAGATGGAAGTGCACTATTTGGGACATGTCATAAGTAAGGATGGAATAGCTGTAGATCCCTCAAAAATTGTTGCAATAACTGAGTGGCTTGCACCTAAGAATGTACATGAAGTTAGAAGCTTCATGGGTCTTGTTGGTTACTATAGAAAGTTTGTTAAAGAATTTTTGAAGGTTGTTGCACCAATAAATTCATTGTAGAAGAAAGATAAGAAATTTGTGTGGAATGAAAAATGTGAATCTGCATTTAAGACTCTAAAGGATCAGTTAACATCTGCACCTATTTTGGTTGTACCTAATCCTAATGGAGACTTTACTATAGTAATAGATGCATCTGGGAAGGTCTTGGAGGTATTTTGTTGCAAAATGAGCACGTTATAGCTTATGAGAGTAGAAAACTCAAGTTACATGAACTGAAATATGCTCCACATGACCTAGAGCTTGCTACCATTGTTCATGCACTTCAAGTATGGAGGCATTATCTTCTTGATAGAACTTTTGAATTAAAGACTGGCCATCTTAGGCTGAAGTATATTTTCACTCAGCCAAATCTGAATACAAGACAGTACGAAGATGGTTATAATTTCTATCTCGATATGATTTCGACATAAGTTATATTAAAGACAAGGAAAACAGTGGCGAGATGCACTAATTCGTAGAAACCTATTTCTTCTCTTATAACATTGAGAACTCAATTTAAGGATGAAGTAAAAATTGTTATGAAATTAGATTCTTATTTTCAGCAAGTAAAAATAGCACTTGCTGCAGATCCAAATGATGTGAGATATAAATGTTTTCACTTTAATGATGAAGGAATATTAAGGTTTTAAAATAGAGTATATATACCTTCGTTAAATGAATTTTATAATTCACCTTTTTCGACATCTCGCATTACAAAAATTCTTGCTGACATATAACAACAATATTTTTGGAAAGGGATGAAAAAGGACATGATTGATTTTGTGACACACTGCTTAGAATGTCAGCGTGTTAAAGTTAAACATATGCATCCAGTTGGTTTCTATCAGTACCCTCACAACATATCGCAATATAAATGGCAAGTAATTAGCATGGAATTTGTTTAAGGATTATCAATGTCAATAAATAAACATGATGTTATTCTAGTTGTTGTTGATAAACTAACAAAGGTAGCACATTTCATTGTTGGTAATCTTAAATATTATTCACCCATTTTAGCAAAACGATGTGTGCATGAAACTTTTAGATTGCATGGAGTACTTGAATTGATCATATCGATAGATATCCAAGAATGACATCTAGATTTTGGCAAACACTCAATGCAGCCTTAGGGACTAAACTAAATTTTAGTTCCGCATACCATCCAGAAATGGATGGGCAGACTGAAAGAGTTAACCTAGTTTTAGAAGATATGTTATGAATGTATTGCATGGATCAATAGTACAAATGGGAAGAGTACCTCCCATTAGTGGAATTTTCTTATAACATGTATCACACCTCTCTGAAAATGGCACCTTTCGAAGCATTATACGGAAGGAAATGCAGAACTCCAGTTAGCTGGGATAGCATAGAGGACAGAGAGGTAATTGGACCTAAAATCCTTACTAAAATGAAACAACAAGTTAAAATGATTTGTGAACATTTGAAGGAAGCAACAGATAGGAAAAATAGTTATGTAGACTTAAAACGAGTTAACAAGAAATTTGAACTTGGTGAGAAGGTCTTTTGCATGGGTTAAACAAAAAAAGAGTTCTATAACTTTTGGCAAGGCTGCCAGTTATCATCTAGTTATGTTGGACCCTTTGAAATGGTTGAAATAATCAACCTTGTAGCTTATTGTTTTGCTTTACCTCCCGATTTATCACAAATGCATGATGTTTTCCATATTTCTTTACTTAAGAAATATTTTTTAGATTTATCACGTGTGTTAAATTGGAATTCGTTGCAGGTCCAATACCTAGGAATAATCGTGGTTAAAACCATCCGAGTGATAGAAACTCACCAAAGTGACACTTAAGAAATCACCATATAAGTCAATGTAAGGTCCAAAGTGGGACCAATTTAATGAAGAAAGTGCAACCTAGGAAAACCTCAAAGAAATGAAAATATATTTTCCATATTTATTTAAATAGAACTAATTTTGTTGATTGATAAATCTTGAAGATTTAATTCTTAGTATATCAATAAACCTTTTAGTTTTGGGAAGACATTAAATTCTTTAGTATTAAAACAACTATTTTATTGCTGAATAATTATTAAAAATTGAACTTTTCAAAATTGGTTCTTTTATGAACTTATGAATGAAGAAATTATGAATTGGTTATATTCTTTATGAAAGTTATTGATTAATTTAATCATCAGGATGATGATGCTTTTTAGGAGGGAGGTATGCAACACCTCTAGCATGACAGGTACTTAAGATGACTTCTAATTTAGAAGATACAAACTTTTACATGTGATTTTGTCTTAAGAGGATGTACTCTTGTGACTATAGAAATCATGTTTGCAATAGAAAAAAATTCATCCTTTTACAGGTTCATTATGTCATGTTTTTATGCATTTAATCAGAGCAACCCACTTCCTTATGCAGAATTAGTTCGCTGCTTGAATTGAGAAATTTGGTTTTAGTTTTTATAAAACTCTTCCTTCAAAACAACATTACCTTGGATCAATTCCATTTATCCAAGGTATGATTTTAATTCATAATTTTGTGATCATAACAACCAATTCTGTTAGATCAGTTGATTGTTGGGTTCAGATTGTGCTAGAGAATTAATAAAGTCTTCAGACCCTACAAGGTATGTTGATTACGATGTCATGGTTTGTTCTTCGTTTAATTAATTGCAATGCTTTCTTTAAACGGTAACCTATTTTAAATATATGTTTAATGATGAGTGGCTATTTCCTAGATCTAAGTCTAACTGTGTCTCTTCAATCTTTTGAGATTAAGATGTTGTGACTTAAACTCGAGACCTACCTATGGACCTATGTTGATTTCTGAAACTAATGTTAACCTAACTAAAAATGTGGCTAACCTTGAGGGGTCCTAAGGAACACATGAAATTTTGTGTTCAGTGGCATCAGTTTCAAGGTAATTAAATGAGATTTAATTCATTCTTATCTTTTCCTACTACCAACTTTGGCATGGGCATTGGAAAATTTAGGGAAAGATGAGTTGGCATCTCCACCGAATTTGGTTGCATGCAAATTTGAATTTAGTCTTCACCAAAAGTGGAGATGGCGGTGGCATGGAAGATGGAGGGAACTGACAGTCCTTTTCATTTAATGTTTTTGAATTTGGTGAAAACCACCTAGGAAGGTGCATGAGGGGTTTTGGTTGTTTTTTATATTTTGGTTCATTTGTGAACTCGAGCTCTGCATGAGATTCTTCCTGCTCTTCACTAGACACGTGCATAAAGTTCCATCTTATTGCAAAGAATTAGAGATGAATTATTGATGCATATAGGTCATATGGACTCACCTACGAGATGCATGGAAGCAATTACAAACAATGCATGGAGGCGAGAGGATGTCTAAGATAATTAAATTGGTTTTAGATGTGTTCACAACTCCCATGAAACAAATGGCTACTAGTTCTCTTACAGGTGTTCGATGTTATCCTTACTATTCTCTTGAGTGATGAAAGGTAATGATTGTTGTGGGTCATCATTTCTTCCCTTCTTCAGGACTATAGTCATTCAATTCGATCTCTGATTGTTCTCTATTTGGGGAATTTTGGTAAAGGATAGTAGGGAATGGACTTACCTATTTATGTTCTTGTTTATAGTGTGCTCTTTTTCTAATCATGCTTAGAATGTTGAATATATAATCTCTCTCTCCTTTTATTTTCCTTCTATTTCAATCTTGATGAGGGAGCTGTCCAGTTGGTCTATTTCATAGTACCTTCACTAGGACTGGCTTGAAGAATTAAGTCCAGTTGTGATAGGATAGTTTAGCTAAAGTAGAGGTTACTTAGGAGGATTGTTGTGTTGGTTGAAAATATTTTGAGTAAGTCTTTTTATTTGGTGAAAATTATTTGAATGGTTGAAGGAGCTGAAGCTGATTGTTAGATCCCTCCATTCTACTATTTTTCCTTAGCATAGAAATTGATGTATCTCTGAGGGATTGTGTGCTTAGTTCCAATTACATGCTAAGTTGATCTCATTCTTTATTGAAAATTGTTTAGTGTTGAACTTGAACTTAGATTGGTTTCTAATTCTGAATTTGAGTTATAGGATTCTTAAATTAGAAACTCTTTACTAAATATGTTGTTTGGTTCATCCTAAACCTATTCCTATGTTTGATTTGATCTTGGCATCTCATATTCTAGGATGGAATTAGGTGAAATAAATGCTGAGATGAAAGTACTATTGTTCTATCTAATGTTGATCTATTCCTAAGAGATAGTAGGGATAGTTATCTTCTCATGTTAGATAGGATTAACTGAGAAGTGAATAATGTATAATGATATATGAAAGGAAAATTGTGATTTTGATGGAATAGTACTTACCTAGATTAATGTTTTAATTATTTTTATGTAAACAATAGTATGAAAGTTGAAGTTGTTTATATCATGATCTATTCTTAATTATGATATGGTTTATCACCTTATCTCTCTCTCTCTCTTATTTGTGACTAGTAATTCCCTTTGGTATGTCTCTCTATAATGCTTAAACTGTTTCATAACAAAGACAGCTTCATCTAAGAATATAAACATGAACAATATGTTTAAAATCTTTGGCCAAAGTATCGCAAGTTGTTGGTTATGTTGTCCTATGTCACCTCGTTTAAGAAGTGGGATTTCAAATGAATATCGGTAATAGATATTCAGATAGGCCTCTTAAATAAAACACTTATGACCCCAGAAAGGGTAAAGGAACCAATTATATGTAGTATACAAAAACTCAAGTTAACATGGGAGATTGGTATGATACCAAGTCATGAAATGAGAGATCGGTAGTTCATCGAGTCATTTATAGCTACATATGATTTATGTTATGAGATTGATTAGATTTGGAATCTGTGTTCTAAATTATGATTATTTAGAACATAGAACATTATTCATAAAAAAAATTCCCTTGTTTCTAAAGTCTTAAAATGGGAATGTTACATCTTGGTATCAGATCTGAAGGTTGTAGCTCTTGGACCTATTGTGTCCATAATCGATAAAACTTAAATTTCATTTTTAACAAAAATGGTTTAAACAAGAGGAAGTGTTGTAAACAACCCACCACCACATAAAGAAGTAGATACTTCCCAAAAACATGATGAGATCCTTGCTACTTTTGTTGGACACAGAGATCATTTGGTTGTACTCGAATAACAAGTGATGGGCAATGAGAAGGAGGAAGAAGATGCTAGTAATGACAATAAGCCACCTCCCGTGAACAATGCCAATATTGAGAATTCATGCGTTAATAACAATAATGTAGCTAATGCTAATGTGAATGCACCTAATCGGTATGAGAATAAAAAGGCAAGATTGGTAGTTGAACTTGCTAATGACATAAAAAGGATGATTCCACCCAAGTTTGATGGCACTACACTAGGATATAGAGATGAGAACCAACTCGGTGAAATGGAGAAGTACTTTGTAATATGAAATTCTTTGAGGAAACAAAAGCAAAATGGGGAGCTTATTAGTTTTCCCATAAAACATCTTCTTGGTGGGACAACCGCAAGGCTAAGTTAAACATTGATGAAACAAACATCACTTGGGATCAATTTAAAAATTATTTTAGGCAATGATGGCTGCCACAACTTTACTATGATAAGAAAATGACTAAATTTCAGAACTTAGCTCAAGGAAAGTTAATTGTATCAGAGTACAGGGAGAAATTTACTAATCTCTTTAAGTACATACCTCAGTATCAAACTGACGAGAATTTCAGGATACGAAAATTCATTATGGGATTAAATCCCATTATAGATGGTGAAGTGGATGTTCATAGCCCAACCACTATGGAAGGGGTTGTTGAAAAATCCATAAGGTAGGAGCAGAAATTGAAAGTGATATCTGCCCATAAGGAAGAAATTGGTAAGAAAGTTCCAAATTATTCTTTGTCCCTTGCACCCAAAAAGGGGCCATGGAAAAGTTTCGTATGAAACAAATTTATTTCTTATAATAACAAGAAAACTACATAAACTAAACCTGTTGCTAATGTATGAAACAAATTTGTTAAGAATAATAATAACGGAAAAAAATTCCTATGGGGTTAGAATGATAATTTAAGGTTGGAAATAAATTTGAGCCTAGGAAAGGACCTATAAGAGGCTGCTACAATTGTGGCAAGGATCATTATGCAAATCAAGTAACATAAAATACATGTTCCAAAGAGCTGAAAAACAAGTTAAAAAGTAAGTTACGCCTATTGAAGTGTTGGATAATTTATTTGGTATTCCTGTTTCTATACGTTTTAATACTAGAACTACTGAATGCTTTATATCTACTAATTTAGATTTAAAATTAAAAAGAAAAGATGGAAAATTGGATAATTCATGGGTTGTACACTATGGAAATAATGTTGTCCACACAATTAGTATGTGTTTTTTTAGAGCAGTCTTTGAGCTGCCTAATTTTTCACCAAGTTGATCTTTATGTTGCTCTTTTGGGGTCTTATGATGTAATCATAGGTGTTAACTGGCTAGTTAAACACAAGGAAAAGGTTGATTGTTTTGAAAAACATATTAGTTGTCTTGATGACCTGTAGAAAAAAATATACATTCAGGGAATAAAACGTGAGATTTTAGTTAGGAAATTGTAAGCTATGCGAACTTAAAAAGGATAAAAATAGGTTACACTTTGTATGCATAAAAAATTTTAATACGACCATGAAAGTAGTGACCTCTTGGATAGGTACCCATTATTATGAAATTTTAGTGATGTGTTTCCGTAAGAGATACCTAGTATTCTTCCTAAAGGGAGTTTGATTTCACAATTGAAATCAAGCCGGAATGAAACCTATTTCCACAAAGACACCATATCGAATGACTACCGTTGAACCGGTAGAGCTTAAGGCATAGTTACAAGAACTATTTTCTAAAGGATTAATAAGTCCAAATGTATTTCCTTGGGAGCACTTGGTAATTTTTGTGAAAAAGAAACATGGAACAATTAGATTGTGCATTAATTATAGGATGTTAAACAAAACAACAATAAAAAATATATATCCACTTCCTAGAATTTATGATTTGTTTGATCATATGTGTGGTGCATCAAAGTTATTCTAAGATAGATCTTTTATCTAGGTATCATCGCTTAAGAATCAAGGATGAATATATTCAAAAACAACTTTTAGAACAAGGTACATGTATTATGAATTCATAGTTTTACCATTTGGTTTGATAAATGTACCTACATATTTTATAAATTTAATGAATAATATTTTTCTCGGAATATTTGGAAAAAGTTGTGCTTTTATTCTTAGATGATATTCTCATCTGTTCTAAAAGAATTGATTAGCATCATGAGCATTTGAAAATAGTTTTGGAAATATTAAGAAAGAGAAGGTCGTATGGTAAGTTGTCCAAATGTTCCTTCTACGAGAGGGAAGTGCATTATTTGGGACATGTCATGAGTAAGGATGGAATAGTTGTAGATCCCTTCAAAAATTTTGCAATAACTGAGTGGCTTACACCTAAGAATGTACATGAAGTTAGAGTCTTCATGGGTCTTGCTGGTTACTATAGAAAGTTTGTTAAAGACTTTTTGAAGGTCGTTGCACCAATAACTCCGTTACAGAAGAAAGATAAGAAATTTGTGTGGAATGAAAAATGTGAATCTACATTTAAGGCTCTAAAGGATTAGTTAACATCTACACCTATTTTTGTTGTGCCTTGTCCTAATGGAGACTTTACTGTAGTAACAGATGCATCCAGGGAAGGTCTCGGAGGTATTTTTTTGCAAAAGGAGCTTACTATAGCTTATGAGAGTAGAAAAATGAAGTTACATAAATTGAAGTATGCTCCACATGACCTAGAGCTTGCTACCATTGTTCATGCACTTCAAGTATGGAGGCATTATCTTCTTGGTAGACCTTTTGAATTAAAGATTGACCATCTTGGGCTGAAGTATATTTTCACTCATCCAAATTTGAATGCAAGACAATGAAGATGGTTAGAATTTCTATCTCAGTATGATTTCAACATAAGTTATATTAAAGGAAAGGAAAATAGAGTGGCAGATGCACTAAGTCGTAGGAAACATATTTATTCTCTTATAACGTTGAGAACTCAGTTTAAGGATGAAGTAAAAAGTGTTATGGAATTGGATTCTTATTTTCAGCAAGTAAAAACAACACTTGCTGCAGATCCAAATGATGTGAGATATAAAGGTTTTCACTTTGATGACGAAGGAATATTGAGGTTTGAAAATAGAGTATATATACCTTTGTTAAATGAATTAAGAAATAAATTGTTAACTGAATTTCATAATTCACCTTTTTTTGGACATCCCGGCATTACAAAAATGTTTGCTTGACATAAAACAACAATATTTCTGGAAAGGGATGAAAAAGGATGTGATTGATTTTGTGACACACTGCTTAGAATGTCAGCATGTTAAAGCTGAACATATGCATCCAACTAGTTTATTGTACCCTCACAACATACCACAATATAAATGGCAAGTAATTAGCATGGATTTTGTTCAAGGGTTGCCAATGTCAAGAAATAAACATGATGTTATTCTAGTTGTTGTTGATAAACTAACAAAGGTAGCACATTTTATTGTTGGTAATCTTAAAGATGATTCACCTATTTTAGCAAAAATATTTGTGCATGAAATTTTTAGATTGTATGGAGTACCTGAATTGATCATATCGAATAGAGATCCAAGAATGACATCTAGATTTTGGAAAACACTCAATGTAGCCTTAGGGACTAAACTAAATTTTAGTTCCGCATACCATCTGGAAATAGATGGGTAGACTGAAAGAGTTAACCAAGTTTTGGAAGATATGTTACAAATGTATTGCATGGATCAGTAGTACAAATGGGAAGAGTACCTCCCACTAGTTGAATTTTATTTTAATAACACGTATCACGCTTATCTGAAAATTGTAGCTTTCGAAGCATTATACGGAAGGAAATGCATAACTCCAGGTTAGTTGGGATAGCAAAGAGGACAGAGAGAGGTAATTGACCTAAAATCCTTACTGAAATGAAACAAGTTAAAATGATTCGTGAACGTTTGAAGGAAGAAGCAAATAGGTCAAAGAGGTATGTAGACTTAAAATGGGTTGACAAGAAATTCAAACTTAGTGAGAAGGTTTTTTTATGGGTTAAACCAAAAAAGTGTTCTATAACTTTTGGCAAGGCTGTTAAGTAATCACCTCATTATGTGGGACCCTTTAAAATTATTAAAAGAATCAACCCTATAGCTTATTGTTTAACTTTACCTCTGTTTTATCACAAATGTGTGATGTTTTCTCGTATTTATTTACTTAAGAAATGCATTTTAGATTTATCACATGTGTTAAATTAGAATTCCTTGTATGTCCAACACCTAGGAATAATCATGATTAAACCCATTCGGTGCTGAAACTTGCCGATTGCACTTAAGAAATCGCCATATAAGTCGGTGTAAGGTCAAGTGGGACCAGTTTAATGAAGAAAGTGCAACTGGCAAAACCTTGAAGAAATAAAAATTGCTTTTCCATATTTATTTTAATAGAAATGATTTTTTTGATTGATAAAACTTGAAGATTTAATTTTTAGTATATCAATAAACCTTCTAGTTTTTGGCCGATACTAAATTATTTAGGTATTGAAAAAACTATTTTAATCTTTGAATAATTATGAAAATTTGAACTTTTCAAAACTGGTTCTGTTATGAACTTATGAATGAAGAAATTATGAATTGATTATGTTCTTTATGGAAATTATTGACTAATTTAATCATTGGGATGATGATGCTTTTTAGGAGGGAGGTATGTAACGCCTCTAGCATGACAGGTACCTAAGATGACTTCTACTTTAGAAGATACAAATGTTGACATGTGATTTGGTCTTAAGACGATGTACTCTTGTGACTATGGAAATCATGTTTGTAGTAGAAAATAATTCATCCTTTGTACAGGTTCATTATGTTGTGTTTTACTGTATTTAATCAGAGCAACCCACCTCCTTATGCAGAATTAGTTCATTGCTTGAATTCGAAATTCAGTTTTAGTTTTTATAAAACTCTTCCTTCATAAAAACATTACCTTGGATCAATTCCATTGATCCAAGGTATGATTTTAATTCATAATTTTGTGATCATAACGACCAAGTCTGTTAGATCAGTTGATTGTTGGATTCAGATCTTTAGAGAATTAATAAAGTCTTCAGACCCTGCAGTATGTTGAATATTGATGTCATGGTTGGTTCTTCATTTAATTGATTGCAATGCTTTCTTTAAACAGTAACCTATTTTAACTATATGTTTAATGCTAAGTGACTATGTCCTAGAGCTAAGTCTAACCTATGTCTCTTTGATATTTTGAAATTAAGATGTTGTGACTTAAACTAGAGACCTACCTATGGACCTATGTTGATTTCCTAAACTAATGTTAACCTAACTTAAAATGTGGCTAACCTAGAGGGGGCCTATGGAACACATGGACATTGGGTGGTCGGTGGCATCGGTTTCAAGGTAATTAAATGAGATTTAATTCATTCTTATCTTTTCCTACCACCAACTTTGGCATGGGCATTGGAAAAGTTGGGGAAAGATGAGTTGGCATCTCCACCGAATTTGGTTGCATGCAAATTTGAATTTAGTCTTCACCAAAAGTGGAGATGGCGGTGGCATGGAAAATGGAGGGAACTGATAGTCCTTTGCATTTAATGTTTTTGAATTTGGTGAAAACCACCTAGGAAGGTGCATGAGGGGTTTTGGTTTTTTTGATCTTTTGGTTCATTTATGAATCGAGCTCTGCATGAGATTGTTTCTTCTCTTCATCTTCACACTTGCATAAAGGTCCATCCTATTGCAAAGAATTAGATATGAATTCTTGATGCATATAAGTCATATGGAATTTCCTACATATGCATGGAAGCAATTAGAAACAATGCATGAAGGCGAAGGATGTCTAAGATAATTAAATTTGTTTTAGATCTGTTCACAACTCCCATGAAGGGGGATGAGAAAATTGTCAATTATTTAGCTAAAATTAAGAACATTAAAGCTCAATTAGATGGATGTAACTATGAATTGTTTCAAGATAATCTCCTATATTTCATTATACAAATCAATATACATGAAAATTTTAGAAATTTTATCTCCATTATTGACTCTAAGTATCAGAATTAGAATGATCTGCCTGATTTAGACAATCTATCTTCTTTTTTAATTCAATAAGAGCATGTTAGGGAAAATTTTGATTCAAAATAGAATGCTACTCAAGCACTTCTCACTCAAGAATCAAAAATTAAACCTTCTAGATTCATAAATCAAAAACCATCCCTTAAACCCCTTGTAAAGACAAGAAAATAGGAAACTTAAGAGTAAGTTTTGATGGTAGATGTCACAACCGTGGAAACATTGGCCATAAGAAAGAGGATTGTAAATCTAAAAAAGTAAAATTTTAGAAATAGGAAATGGAATAAATCAGATCAAAATCAAGATGAAATTTATGAGAACAATCATAGAGCTAATGTAATAACTCTATAAACTATATAAAAAGCATAATTATAATCTGAAAACATGCACAAAATGTTGTTTTTAAGATTTTCTTCAGTTTTCTCTGGTAATGACATGTCTAGACTTCAAAAGTGTGCTTATATGGTCATTTTTTCAATTAAAATTCACATAAATCCATGAATGTGTCCACTAGTTAATGGATCATGTTTTTAGTGAATGCTTGATTATTCTTGAATAATCGATTATGTGTTTAGATGTGTTATCTATCAAGTCTTATCTCATTATGTAAAGACTTAGCATATGAAGATATACATATTTTGTTAAATCATTTTATGTTATTAGTGAAATATTATTATATGCATATCAAATGACACTTGGGCGCCTTTGTGTTTGTATTGAGACATTCAATACGATTGCATCTAATATATATTTTACAAAGTGTAATATGTTGGAAGTCTTTCAACATATTTGGTAATTGTTAAGCATAGTGATATGTTAGTTATTATAAAACTGGTGTTTAACCTTTATACTTGGTTAAAAGTGAATTTTTTTATGATTTCTATTATGTTTATTATGATATTTGTTGATGTTGTGATTGGATATACAACTAGATTTATGTTCAAGTATTAATGCAAGTGCCATCACTTGAAGCAGAAAAAGAGCCATGTGGCTAAAGAGCCTACTAGTAGTGATACACATAGGAGATAAAGGAAGTATCCCTCCTCTATGTGACGGTCAGATTCCTCTTTATTAAGAAAATAGTTCAACATCAAATATTATGTTGCAAATACCTTCCCCAATCCATTGTGTGTTGGGAAGTCTTGTGCCTTGTTGGGCCTATCGAGTTGCCCTTAAGGGGGATTTTGTATGAAAATGCCACCTCTTGATGGCATATTCTAAAATACCTCGATCAACTTTTAAGAGTGGATCATGACCACCCACTTTGTATGTAACAAAGTGATTCTTTAGGGATTGGTTACACACGGTTATAACATTGTATGTAAACTATAAGTCTCATAAGAAAATGCATAAGGAAGTTCATTGTAAACTTCCAATACTTCCTCCATCTTGTAATAAGTAAATGTGTCACTCTATGTGAAGTTACTTGTAAATCCCAATGAAGCTTTAGTTATGGGTATGCCTTAGTTTATAAAAGGATCCATAGTCTAATGTAATTCTTCATATATAAAGCACTGGTCTTAAGAATTTCTATATGGAAAGATCTTTGGATTTCCCTTGTTTGCATGTTAGCCTAAATCATTGTTGCTAATTCAAGGATCTATAAATCCTTTTGTAGAAAAAGGAAAATTTGGCATGTCTGATTTTTCTTCCCACTTAACACTAAGGGGTAGTGTTAGGGTGATAATGTCAAGTGGGATCAGCCACTGCAGTACACCCCAACATTAAATTAAACATTTAGTCATAAAACTTTATTGTGAAGGTCTTTTATATTTAAGAGTGAAGCGGCCTGACTAATTCACCCACCCACATTTATTTGAGTGATCCTATCGGTATTTACTATCAGCAACATTTACATTTTTACGGTCCATTATTTAAGACCGAGAGTAGAATGTAAGACACACTAGAAAATTTTAATAATGTATACATTATCATTGTATTGAATGATCAAGAGATAGCTCTGCTGACAACGAAAAAGACTCAAACTAGAAGTGGAAGTGTTGGGTTAAAACTTGTATGAATTATTAATAAACACAATGCTTTACCAAAGTGGATTTGTTTCCTTCGAGTTTCGCCACTTAAATTTGGTGTTATATGTATATGTTCTTGTTTGTTAATTTCTTTATGCTCTAGCTTGTTACGCTCTATTATTCTCTATCTATTTTAAGTTATGTATTTGTCTAAATCAACTACATACCATAATTTATAATCTCCATCTTTAATGGTAAATCCATAATACATGGATTATTTATCCCCTACTAATTCTAACACCATCATTAGTTCGACCCATGGTCCAACAATCCTCAACAATAATGAAAACTCTACCCACAACTACCTTCTAAGTTTGTGTATCTCCCTCCTCCCGTATTTACTATATGGGCTCACAAAACATTTTTTGTTAATCCAAATTTTTGTTTGACATGGTTGAATCAAACCATCTCATACTCACCTCATCCCCTTTTATGCACCCATGTGTCTTTTTGTTTACCAAGAAAATCATGCTCACATTTGGGCTAGTTAGGAAAGTATAAATACACTCTCCATATAATATATCCAATCTATAGTCCACTCAACATATCTCTGTAATAACTCACCTTCATCTTCCTCTTCAATCTAACCATATCCTGCCTCCATCTCATGTATCATCTATACCCATCTCCTATCCCCCATGAAAATCCCTTTGGGTGAGAAATGGATATGTGCTCATATTCCTAGCATTGTAATAAGAAAGAAATATCAACTTTGTACCTCTTATGATCCTTCCAGGCCCACAAATCTCTATATGTCTAAGCAAGTAAAGTGGGTGCCCACTCAAACATTGTTCGATGCTCCATCATCTCTACTACAACCCTTGTCATCATCCAAGGAAACCTACCTCCTCTAGAATCAGGTAGGGAAAAACATGAAATGGCCATCATCATCATATTCATCCTCGTGCATCCATCTCTCGATAGAAAATATAACTTTTATATGTAAATCCTCCCAAACATACTTCACATCATCTCGCTTCATCCCCATATAACCTCCTCATAACATCTAGTCTCTCAGAATCCTCAATAGTATATATACCCTCTCCTCGGACTAGTAGTCTCATGATCTGGTGTACATCCTCCAACATAATAGTCATCTCCCCATGGGTAACCAAAAAGTACAAGTGGAAGGATTCCACCTCTCCATCAATGCTAACATCAAACCCCGACACCTATGAACCCTCTTGTAGTGTCTCATCCCTCCAAAACCCACTTCCTCCACATGCTCCCAATCCTCATCTGACATATTAGCTCCTACTTCATCTAAAATGATAGGGATCCTATCGAGTAATTTCAACTTCGCATCCACTTACATACAAAAACACACAAACAAACATTAGCAAAAACATTAACAACAAAACATCCTCAAAACTTCACAAAAACTACAACTACCATTCAAAATTTAAACTACAATTTTAATAGTTGAATCATTGGTGATTCATCTCAATCATTGGGGATCATGTGAATCAGCGGCGATTCCCGCGATTCCCACACCAAGAATCGTACACCCCATACAGACCAAAAATCCTAAATACTACTTCAAATAATCAAAATTCAAGCAAAATAGAACAAAAATAAACACAATTGAACTTACTTTTGTGTGGGTTTTTAATGCCCTCTTGTAGGATGTCATTGCACTTAAATCACACTTTTTCACTCCTTCTTCACCTTCACAATCATCCAAGTTCATTTACAAAATGAAGCTGCTTCACCATGTAATCCACCTTTTATACTCCCGAATCATTTTTACCCTAATCGCCGATAATTCATGGAATCACCGATGATTCATTCAAAATCACCTGTGATCGGTGCAATCACTAGTGATTCATCTTGTTTCACTTACCCATCACTATTTTTTATAATCAAAACCCCTATCACTTTTTAAAAGCATGTTAGCTCCAATATGCGTTAACATCCCGCATACCCCGCTTAGCCCCCGCGTGCTTTGTTTTCCCCTTTTTCCCTCTTTTCTTGCCCCTTTTCTCTTTAGTAACGAAACCACCGCCACCGGACGGCGGTCCTATAACCCCGCCACAGGCGGCGGCGGTCTGTAACCGCCACCACGAGCAGGGGGTCCCTTTACGTGTTTTCCGAACATTCTTTTGACGTGACTCATGTGATGTGAAATATCATCAGCGTTTCACCAGCTTTCCTTGCCGACTTAAGCTTGCATTTATGTTTTTGGTCCCCTGGAATAGTGTTTTTCCTTTGTTTATTGTTTAGGAGTTCAGTTTGATTTTGATCTTTGGGTGATTGAATTCCTATAAATGAGTTACTTGTGCTCAAGCAAATGGCCCTGAAGTTTGCCTCTGAATTTCTCTTTGCTGTAGATTTAATTTTCATTGTTGCTTAGAGTTCTTAGTTCAGTTCTTTGCATGCTTAGTTAGCATTGTCCAACTGTTGGTAAGCCACATATCCAGCTTGTGCAAATAGTGTTGCTGTTCTATCTAATCCATTAGAAGTAGAATAGCTTAGGAAGCCATTAAAGTTGCAGGTTTTGCTCTTCAAACAGGATAGTTTCAGGTTCTGGACGCATTATGTTGCATGATTCGTAAAATCCCGCTAGGAATTGCATAAGCCAAGCTCTGTACTCTTGCGCTATCCCTCTCCTACTCGCATTTTCAGTCTGCATTCTGAGTCGTCCTTGTCCCAATATCTATTTCTATCGATGCTGGCATTACACGCTTTTCTGGATCCACGTGAACACGAAAGAACGAGGAGATCATACTGAGGGGACAAGATCACACACACCATCGGATTCGCCACTGTTTTGCGGAATCCAGGTTCTAAGCTTTCAAAGTTCTAGTTAGAATCATATCAAATAGAGTAGTTAATCACTTTATTTCAGTAAATTCTATTCTCGATATTGCCAGGGAAGCTATGGGGATTGATAGTTTCTGAGAAACTATGATTCACTCCTCACTTCTGAGGTAGGATCGAGAATCCTGCAAATAGATTAGTTATTTCATTGTTTAGAATAGATATACAAATTACACAGACAAATAGCTACACTCGGCTATTTTGTTTGTTTTAAATTATTAGTTTAGTTGTCAATTCTAAATATTTTAAATAGCTACTTTCTTAAATTCTTATAAATCATCAAAAAAATACAAAAAAGAAGTCATATATGCTTAAATATATTTCGTATACTTAGAGTTCACTTTATTACAGTTTGTTTATATTATTGCGTTTGTATGACAATTACGGGACCTAGGGAGCCCAGAGAATACGTTTTCGAGCCAATCGTGCCTCAGCCCAATCTCATAACAGCAATAACTGATATTGATCAGAATCTTAGAATCCAAGTCTTCCAAACAACAACAGACTTCCAGCAGATCAGATCTCAGTTAGAAGGATTAAACATAGAAGACGACCAAGCACATACGTTTTGGTCAAATCAGCCAAACTACAGACTACCCTAGAAAAACATCTATATGACTATAGAAGGGTTTGAAAGAGAACAAACATTCGGGTGTGACCCTTTAGTTCCACAACCAGACGCAGGAGACACCCTCACAGACATAGATACCGGCCTAAGAATCCAGGTTGCAAGAACACCTGTGAGGTATTCTGAGAAGATCACACAACTGTTGATTCTAAACATAGAAGCTGAGAAAGCGTATGATTATTGGATACTAGGGATCAGGACTTGACTCCACGCATGACCATAGCTGGCCCACAACAACCACGAACCTATGGTTGTGACCCACAGGTCCCACAGCCTAACGAATCCATAAGTCAATCAGATATAAACACTGGCCTACGCACACTAGTATTCCAATCCACTCCACTTCCACCTATTATCATCGAACAATTGTCCTTACTAGATATAGCGGCTAACGAAGCTAGAGAATTCTGGACTAGGCCAGAGAATCATCCATAGAGTCAATTGTTTCCACCATCCACCATATGACCTTATCTGGAGACATACACGAAACTATCCCAGGTCATTTCCCACGTATTCCACAACCCATAGATCGAATCACGCCAGAGCTCGATATTGATTGGAGCCTTCGAGCGGTCATCCTTGCCGATCGATCTATCACACCAGTCCAGGTTAGAAGGGCCTTCTTTGCCTTAGATTCACAAATTCCACTAGTGCGTGTCGAAGACATCAGATTGCCTAACTAGTCTGTCTATATACCACGCATATTCCATCCCCACCGGCTGTCTCGGCATGACCTCGGGAGGTCGGGTACGCGGAAGAGTTACCTGTAGATTCCCACGCTCACTTGTCACTTTTCGGCGTACAAAATTGGTGAACCCGACGTGAAACTAACAACTGTTTCACCTTCTCTTTGAGAAGTTTCATCTCATCTCAATCACCTTCGCTCCTTCCCATTATTCTACGGGTATTCATATACCCCCCGAATATGTCGGGATTCGATGAATATGGCAGACCCCTCTTGGGTCTCGAGGCATACTACGCCCAATAGAATAGGCAATCATCACCCTCGCTCTCAGTATGGGGTGACAATTATTCAACTAATCAGTTGTCAACACAAACCCCAAGACTCAGATATAATTCATCTTTTCAAACGGGGGAGTTAGATCAACCTCCTCGAACGCAACAAACAGAGCCTTCGGGCTCGAACAATATGACGTTTACCGAATCTGGTTCGTCTCCTCAGATGCTACTTAGACCACAAATTAGTAGACAATCAGACCCATATCTGGTCTTAGATGATGAATGGTCAATACGTTATCCTAGGAGTGAACAACATTCTCGGGGTATGTACCCACCTATAGGAGGTTTACAAATACAACCCGAGGTCTCTTTTCAAGAAAATACCTCTATGCCACTGCATATAGGAAATACTCTCGGAGAAACTTGGCAAGATAGCGATCAGTTCATGACAGGATATCACATGCCTATACAACACCAGGGTATACAACAAACGCCGCTCAGGAAAAGCACCGTGACTTCACCAAATGAAGTCATTTCAACGTTAGTAGAAAAAGTGAGAGGGTTAGAACTTGCTCAAGCAAGTCAAAATTCTCCGTTCATTCAAGCAGGAGTTCCAACCCGCCATACCACCCTGGCCAGGTAGATCTCCTCACAGGAGTAGGCACGTTGGGCATGCCGCCTCACTATCCACAACAAACGCCAACAAGGCCTGTCATCTCTAACACTATTCCTCCCGGTCTAGTATCAAGTAACCCATTACTAGACAATACCCCGTCATACTTAAACATGTACTCCAAATCACCGCAAGGAGATATGTTCTCCTCTCCCGGCATGTTTGCTCAAACACAGGGACTTCCCTATGCCCCTACCAATGCATACGTTGCACCGTATCAACAACCCATCCCACCACCACTCCCTCAGCAACCACCATCAATGGTTGAAACATATGCGATAGGGACTTACTCAGAATATTTAAAAGAGCCCTTAGATTTCGCCATACGAAGCGTCATGCTTCCAAGACCCCTTCCCGATTTACCCAAGTTCAAAGGCGAGGGAGATCCAAACGCACATATCAAAGCTTACGCTACAGCCATTCGAGAGCTACTCCCATGGGATGGGGTTGTTGCTAAAATATTCCCCAAAACTTTGGAAGGCATCGCTCTCGACTGGTATTATAGAATACCTGAAGCCTCCATCCATTCATTTAAACAACTCGTATCAGAGTTCATTAAGGCCTTCGACATGAACAAACTATTAAGAACAGGAATCAGGGAGTTCTTACACATCAAACAAGAACATAACGAATCTGTCACCCATTTCATCCAAAGGTGGCGCACAGTTCTTTATTCTTCAGCAAGTGCTCCAAACATGGATCAAATGGAACTATGTGATTTATTCCTTCATTCTCTCAGTAGAGAGGTGAAAGAAGAAGTCCAGAAGTTCCCATTAAGAACTTACGATGAAGTACTTGAGAGCGCTCTTCGAATAGACCAAGCAGCGATAGATAGTGGTCGTAAGACATATGGAGCAAACGGGAGGTTAATCACCCCCAATCAGAATGCTACAAATTATCCCACTACCACAAACGTTAATCAAGGACCCAAAATCCTTAACAAAAATCGGGGTGTAACAACGGATGGAGTAACCGACCAGCCCAAGAAGGTAAATGTTGTCAATACTCCATCACAAACAAACAACCAACGAAACAACAACTTTACCCCGACAATCAATACAGTGGATTTTAACCATCCAACAACAACAACAACAACGGTGAAATCCCATGCAAGGGCCAAGTCAAAACTCATTTGGTTATCAAAACCAAAGCCAGAAACAACAAATGCAAAATTTTAATCCTAATAGGCAACAGTTTGATCAGAATTTTAGGCCACAATATACACCAAACCAACAAAACAGGAATTACAATCCCAATTCTTATTGTGGTTTCCACAAAATTTGGGGTCATGATACTAGAACGTGTCGTGACTACAATAAATTCATGCAACGTTTACCAGAAGAACAAAGATAGTTCTTCACAGATTTGTTTTTGGCAGATCCCGTATCATCACCACCAAACACGCTAGCAGGGGCAGTTTCCCCTCAGAATGCTCCTCTCAAGATCTTTAACGATCCACTCCCAAATCATGATAGCAATAGGCTGAATCCAACTGGAACAAACAAAAGTGCAATGACAGGAAACAATGATCACGAAGCCTCGACTTCATTAAATCCATCAGTTGCACCACAGTTAGGAAGTCAACCGAGACCCAAGATAGTCAGTTTGGTAGAATTAGACGTTGAACTACCTATCGAAGCTATAACAAGAACACGAGAATATTTCTCTCAACCGAGCCCAAGTCATCTGCCAGAAACAGATAAGAGTCAGCAAATAGTAGAAAAACCTGTGGGTGCTTACGATTTAATTAATGATCTAACAAAGACCTTCTCACACATCTCATTTTTAGATTTACTAAAGAACTCTCCTCCTCACAGAGCTGCTCTTTTAGAAGCATTAGGTCTAGGTCATCTAATTAACATCACTCCACCTCCTGAAACACAAGTAAATCACGTAGATTTTGATATCCACCCTCCGGGGCAGCCGGACAAGGATGTCGAATTCATATTCAAAATAAGTAAAATGCCCACAGATGCTGAGATCGCACGCCGAGGTGATCCAGCCTTACACTTACAAGTATGGGTTTATAATAACTATGTAAAATGGGTAATGGTTGACGATGGGGCCGCAGTTAACATAGTCCCTTTCTCTTTCCTCCAAAAACTAGGATATGGGGAAACAAACTGTTCCACCACTCGAAATACATTGAGAGGCTATGATAGCCTTAAAGCCACTTCGATAGGAACTATAATATTGCCGGTCACCTTAGGGCCCAAAACAATCCTGACTGAGTTTTATATTATAGATCGGAAACTAATTATAATATGATACTCGGCCGACCATGGATACACCGAATGAAGGCAATCCCTTCTACTTTATTTCAAGAAGTAAGATTCTTGCATCTAGGAAAGGTATTTGTAGCCAAAGGTGATCCAAAACCTTTCGATTTGCACCTAGCTGATTTAAAGAAAAGACCAGGTGTACACTCAGAATTTGAACTTCCAACAAACCAACTTAATAAACCCACTGACCCAAAACCAGAGGAAAAGTTGGTACCTACAACGGATCTTGAAACTATCAGCATAGCCAAAACAATCCCAACCCCCAAAGATAAAACTAAAGAAACAGTATCATTAGGGACTACTGCAAAAATCGTTGAGTTAATAGAACAAGATTCACCAATGTTCTTACCATTTGATTCAGTAGGTATAGGATATTCCCTAGGTGTTGGTTCCCTTCCAGCAGAGGACCTCTGTATGGTAGAAGTAGAGTGCGCAAACACAACAGATGCCCCAACATCTATACTCCCGACTAAGTATTGGACTCTCCATTTCGATGGAGCTAAATGCCGTTATGGAGCGGGGGCAGGTATAATTCTTACTTCGCCCGAAGAGAAAGTCCTCCCATTTGCCTTTAAGTTAAACTTTGAATGCACAAACAACGGCGTTGAGTACGAAGCCCTCCTCCTTGGCCTCACCTTAGCCAAAGAATTGGTGTTAATAACATCAGAGTCTTAGGAGACTCGCAATTAGTGGCAAACCAAGTTTCTGAAGTATACGAAACCAAAGCCGAACACTTGCAGCTTTACAAAGAAGCCGTATTAAATTTAAGCAAGGCATTTAACTTCATATCCATTGAAGCAATCCCGCGAGAGAAAAATCTTCTCGCCGATTCAATAGCAACTTCAGCATCACGTTTTACTCCAAGTAATGAGTTAGAAGATACCCATTTCACGGTGTCCATTCGTGATGAACCATTGATAAAAATAACGACAAATCCCCTTTCAAGCGGAAGTGAATCTACCACCCTAGACCATGGCGATAATAATATGGCCACTTTGGAATACTTAAACGCCTATGCGGCATTACATCTCTCCTATCATATGCTAGATTTGTCCTTAATTCCACATTCATCTTCCTACTTCGGGAATCCCATGATGGATCTCCCCTCACAAATAGAACCTAGCATATACGCAGTAGAAAATGGGGAGGATTTGGATTTACCTCCAGCACCACCTGAGTTCGAAGAGGGTAACGCCTCTTTGATCGAGGAGACAATCGATGTCAACATCGGGACAGAAGATGAACCGAGAATATTGAAACTAGGTTCTTCGTTAACCCCAGAAGAAGTGGAAATACATACTCAGATCCTCAAAGAACATCAGAAGGCATTTGCATTTAATTATAAGGAGATGACAGGAGTCGCACCCCACATTGCGGTGCACAACCTCGTCACTAAATCAGATGCAAAGCCAATTAAACAAAAATCAAGACCCATGAAGCCCAAAGTAGCTCTCATGGTAAAAGAGGAGGTAATAAAACTTCTTCAGGTAGGATTCATCAAGCCAGTCGACTACTCCCAATGGGTATCTAATATCGTCCCCATTCTCAAGAAGAATGGGAAGATACGCATCTGCATAGATTTTCGAGATATCAACAAAGCATGTCCTAAGGATGACTTCCCGTTACCATCCATCGATGTTATTGTTGATGCAACAACTGGTTTTGAACTTTTGTCTCTCATGGATGGATTCTCGGGATACAATCAAATCAGAATATCTGAGCAAGATCAAGCTAAAACCACGTTTATAACTCCTTGGGGAACCTATTGCTATGTTGTTATGCCATTCGGTCTCAAAAATGCTGGTGCTACGTACCAGCGGGCCATGACATATATATTTCACGATCTAATTCATAAAATCATGGAATCCTACGTAGATGACTTATTGGCTAAAGCCAAGAAGCGTTGTGACCATCCCGAAGTACTCCGCGTCATTCTTTCACGTCTAATAGAATACGAGTCACACTAAACCCAGAGAAATGCGTCTTTGGTGTAACGGGAGGGAAGCTCCTAGGTTATATCATATCGTCACGAGGGATAGATGTTGACCCAACCAAAATTGGGCTGTCCTCGAAATGGTTCCACCTTCGGATGAATCTGGAATCAGATCATTTCTCGGAAAAGCTAGGTGCAATCCGAAGATTCATCCCGGACTTAAGCTTTGCCATTCATCCAATCAACAATTTACTCAAGAAAGACTATAGCATTGATTGGACCGAAGACTGCAATGAAGCTTTTAACGCAGTTAAGCGTTTCTTGCTGTCACCACCTACACTAATGCCACCTAAGCTAGACCGCCCGTTGATTCTATATTCACGAGCTACTAATGTCTCGTTAGCTTGCATGTTGGCCCAAGAAGATGATGACAAAAGAGAACGCGTGATTTATTTCATCAGCCGAACGCTGCTCGACTATGAAACACGCTATACACAGGCAGAACGAGAATGTCTCGCCATAGTCTTTGCAACCAAACGCCTAAGACACTATATGCTAAATCAAGAAACAAGGGTCATGGTAAAAACGGACCACTTACGAACCTTCCTCACACAAGGGTCCTTGTCTAAAAAGGCTGGACGTTTTATAACCTTAATGGGAGAATTCGAATTAACATTTGTAAATCAGAAGTCGGTTAAAGGACAAATCATTGCGGATTGGTTAGCTGACAACCCATTAGATGGAGGTGATCTAGTAGATTTAGACTTTCCAGATGAGTGCGTATACTACATCGAAACCCGACCCGCTATCTCTGAGTGTCCCTGGTACGCTGACATCATTAACTATATCATGGACCATACATATCCAGAAGGAGCTACACCACAACAAAGAAGACGGTTACGCATAATCGTAGCTAAATACGTCATTATAGAGCAGGTGCTCTATCGAAAAGCATTCGATGGAATGCTCCTAAGATGTGTCGACACGGAGGAATCCAAGAAGATTCTCCATGAATCTCACAGCGGAATATGTGGAGGCCACTTCGGTGGCCACGCCACTGCTCGAAAAATACATCGAATGGGCTATTTCTGGCCCACTCTAGAACATGACGCAATAGAGTTTGTACGCAGGTGTCGTAAGTGCCAAGAATTCTCCCATGAGATCCACATGCCGGCACAAGTCCTGCAACCAATCGCTACTCCATGGCCCTTTTCTACATGGGGCCTAGACTTAATAGGGAAATTCTCTCCCTCATCCACAGACGGCCATAATTTTATAATCACGGCCACTGAATATTTCACCAAATGGGTAGAGGCTATGCCTCTTACCACTGTACCTAGTTCTGTAATCGCCAAGTTCATTTTGAATCAAATCATTTGCAGGTACGGTATCCCGCAAATCATTATCTCTGATAATGGAACCTCTTTTAAGAATGAAGAGGTTCGTGAGCTATGCAATAAATTTAAAATAAGCCATCATACGGCTTCCTTGTATTATCCCCAAGCCAACGGGCAGGCTGAAGCAACAAACAAGACACTGAAAGCCATTCTCCTTAAAACGGTAAAAGAAAACAAATGAGATTGGCATTTGAAGTTATATCCGGCCTTGTGGGCCCACCGAACCTCAATAAGAACACCAACGGGAGCAACTCCTTTCTCGCTAGTATTCGGGGCAGAAGCAGTTCTCCCACTTGAGGTCGAAATACCCAGTCTCCGCATTTCATTACAAGGGATTCTGGATGAAGACGCTTACAGAGAAGCACGTCTTTCTCAACTAGAAAGCCTAGATGAAACTAGGTTAGATGCTGAGCAGCGACATAGAGCTTATGCTGACCGAATGTGCCGGCAGTACAACAAGAAAGTCTATGAACGCGATATATACGAAGGTGATCTAGTTCTAAGACTAGACAGCCGGATCGACAAGAAGACCGGCGAAGGAAGGAAATTCCGGCCCAAATGGTTGGGCCCATACCGAGTCATGAAGGACTACGGAAATGGTGCTTACCTCTTATGTATGCTAGAAGGTGAGGAATTTGGTGAAACAGTCAATTCCCTGCACCTCAAGCGGTTCTACGCATGAGCAACTAGCACTACTTGTATAATTATCTACATTGCATCTTCATACAGATTAAGATCATTTTGTCCACTTGTTTCTTACATAAATTGTGATCAAGGAATCTATTCTCAAAAGCAATTCACTACAAACTCATGATGTTGTTGGCATAAAGCTCTTCAATCATACCTCTCCATCTTCATATATCATCGAATCATCTCGGAATCTTTTATCAAATAAAGATAGACATGACAAAGTCTTAACGGTAACCATACCAAGATCTGCAAGTTTATTCTCACTTTGATTTCTTCTTAGGATAGGTGTCTTGCCTATGGTCTGTTCTAGAAGCTTCATGGTGTCACATCTATCCCATATGCATATCTCTTTGGGAATAAGCACATACTGACATTTTACTCAAGAAAACAAGTCAACAAGTAATTAAACAGAAAATTTTAATTTTACACATTTCCTTGCCCCACCAACCTTCGGTGATGAGCTTGCGTCTCTTACTAGTGACGTAGGGTTGGGAAAGGATGGAAATGCCCTTACTCGCCTATACCTTGCCCACGGTGATAAACCCACGCTTCTTACTAGTAGCATGGGGCAAAGTGTAGGGGGTCTTCTTGACAAATAAGTACAAATGGTCATACGCAAACAATTCAAATTTTCAAACTTTGAGTCAAAAACAAATGAAACAGATGTTCAAAATCCCAAAAGAGTTAAAATCCTAAAAACCCAGATTTTGTCTACTATGTGGCCATCTACGGGTCTAAGTCTGGATAAACCACAAAGCAAGTTGCATCCAAAACTATGAAGTCACTCGAGTGGAGTTGGCTTGTAGCTTCCAATTTGGTTCCGCCAAAGCTTTGTCTATCTTTCATCACTATCATTTCACCACATTTCATAACTTGCGCCCTTCTTGGCTCTTGGTGATGAGCCCTCGCATCTTACTAGTTGCGTGGAGTTAGGAGTGGGGCAAGTTAATCATTCATCATCTTGGTTATTTTCATCACTTTGCCAAAACAAACATGAGGTATCCATATTGCTCACAGAAGCTAAAGATTCAAAATCACAATATATCTACATTATCATGTATCAGCATCATGAAATACAAAAAGAAAGCAAGCATTTACATCATTTGTTCACCATTGCATACATTCTAAAAAGCATACAAACATACATCGTAGTATACATAAAGAAGCTGGAAATAGAAAAGAAAACATGAGTGACAAGCTTTTGATCCAAAACGAATGCATATATATAAATAATCAATGTTTATATACAATGCCATCATGCACTAGGCATGGTCAAAACGCTCAAAGAGCCCGTGATACACAATAGTACAAAATACACAAGGGCCAAATGGCCTCTCAACCCCTACGCGACCCCTCCGAAGGTGCACGCCCTCGCCTAGGACTCCGGCTACGCCGGCGCTCTGAATGTACGGAGGGCTCAGGGTCCCGAGGGGCAGCCGCGGTCTCACCACGAGAATGGCTCCTCATAAGGCGCTCAGCCATCCTGTAGCCCGCTAACTCTGTGCGCAGGGTCGACACCATCCTGGCCACGTGCCAAATGGGAGCGAAGACATCGGTATGTCTACCAGCTGCTGAGGGCTCCCCGGCGTCTACGGACAGCTCCGCGCGAGTCCTATCCATGGGGATCATCAGGGAATCGGTACATACCCTGCGGATCAGATCCCGCCACTCGTCAACAGTCTCTGCAAACAAAGAAGAAAAAAAAATCAGAAACCAAGCAAGAGGCTAAAAGATACAAGATAAAAACACAAGGAGAGATAGCAATTAAAACAAATCCTAAATTAAACAAGCGTTAAAGAAGGAAGAAAGGATAACTTACTCGGATCACCGGGCCTCCAAGATGGGTCACTGGGACCGGCACCTGCCGCGGATGCCGCTGCCGACTGAGGGGCTGCTCTGTGGCGGGGGGCAACATGTCACTACTGGCCCGACTCATCCTCTCCACCATGGCCACGAGAGAGTGGCTCTCTCGAAACTAGAGTGTCCTTCTCTGCGCTCTGCTCAGCCCTCTCTGCCTGCATAATGTCCTGAGTGTCATGCCACTCAGGATCACTGTCATCAGTCTGCTCCTCCGACCCTCCCTCTGTAAGCTCCTCAGAGTCGAGTCAATATCTATGGGGTCATCGCTACTATGAGCAGGACCCGCAGCAATCTGAAGTAAAGGTGCCCGAGGTGCACCAGCTCTCCCTCTAGCACGAACTATCCTCCTGGCTGCAATGGGAATGCCAGGAGTGATCACTGTCCAACCACGGCCTCTAGGCCCCCCTCTGGCCTCGCGAACTGATCTGTAAACTGGCGCCACTGGGGGAAGCATGCCCATATATGGTAGGCCAAACTGCTGAGGAACTCTGCCAAAAGGATGCACCTCCACTCGTCCCACTCGATCAATGAGCTGCCCTGTGGTGGAGCAAGAGATCAAGGTAAGAGTCTCCTCTCCCCATATGCCGGCCATAAGCCGGTACGGTGTCGCCTCCATGTCTGCAGTAGTAAGGGAGGCAACTGGCTGGTGAGGTGCTCTAAGCACCGACATATCTGTCCATCTGGCTGCCCTCACAGCCCCAGGATCTGCCACCTCCACGCCTCTGCCATAAGGGATAAAACGCTCATACACCCAACTCATGACTAAAGTCGGGTGGCTCAATGACTGTCCCTGTAAACGGACCACCCTGTATAAATCATGGTAGGTGGTCCCCAGAATATCTGCACCCCAGGCGTATATCCGGCCATGCCCCTCTATCTGCGCAATGATGGGGGCCCAGCAGTATAACAATGTATCCCCTCCCTTGTCCCCGATCAGTCTCGAGGCAAGGATCCCCATGATGGCCTGTCGAAGTACGGGGATAGGCAAAGAAGGAATGGATCGAACTCTCACTCCCTTCTTCGACCCCGTGGAGATAACTACATCTCCCATATATGCTGCCCACTGTGCAATCTATGCCTGTGAGCCTGCTTGTCTCTAATGTAAGTCTCCTCCCGATGATCGGGACCCCCAAAATACGGTAGACATCCTCGAGTGTGATGGTCCACTCACCACGGACCCCTGGCAGTCGGAAGGTGTTCCGATCTGCATCCCAGTAAGAGAATAAGTCACAAAGGATGTGACTAGATGGTGCAACATGAGGCACACGCGATATACACAGTATACCAGCCCTCTGAAGTGTGTCCTCCTCGTCCTGCGAGAGGGCATCCAGTACTCCTGAGAGCCAATCACACTCTCTCTCTCTCCATCTAATATACTCCTCTCTCACCTGCATACACCCAAAAACACACAAAACAGAGCAAGTTAATATCTGAACAATACCAAGAAGGTCATAAAAATGCGTAGAAGTGCAAAAAAAATACACAAACACAATCTCAAATATAAGTTCTTTTGCATTCTGTGCAGAACCGCCACCCTGAGCAGGGAGGCGGTTTTGTAACCGCCACCTTAAAGGTGGCGGTCGTGTAACCGCCACCCTGAGCAGGGCGGCGGTCGCGTAACCGCCGCCCTGTCCAGGGCGGTGGTCGTGTCCGAAAACCCACGCGGGTTTTTAATCTTAAAAAGCCTAAAACAAGCAAAAAATGACCATTTGACCTAAAAATGGAGCCTACCCAGTAGGCGCCCCCCCTAGGTGGACCTTTTGAACCTAATATTTTCAAAAATAACCCCCCCATTACAACAAATTTAACATTTCAAATTTAAAGGGGGAAAAACACAAAATTGAAGAAAACCAACTTGTGATCTAGCGGGGCGGTGTTCCGCGCGTGGAGGCATGATCACGATCTCGCTGCGGACGTTTTGACTATACTCACGCAAGAAACCATCGCCGTGGGTCCCAGAGCTCAAAAACAATCAAATCAACTCACGCAAATGAATAGGAAAATGGGCCCACTTTCATATATATAGCACCCTGATTCGTTTTAAAAGACTTTTTCACAAGTTTGGAGCGCATGGAGGTAAGTCCCTATCCCCGCTGAATGGTAATTCTCATTCCCAAATTTTAGCCATTTATTTTCCAAAAATGGAGCTATCTCCCATGAGTTCTCCCCTAAGCGGGACCTTTTGAACTAATATTTTCAAAAATAACATTACAACAAATTTAACATTTCAAATTTAAAGGGGAAAAACTTGAAGAAAACCAACTTCTAGCGGGGTTGTTCCGCAAAGGCATGATCACGACCCATTTTTTGACTATACTAAAAAACCGTGCCGTGGGTCCCGAGCTCAAAAACAATCAAATCAACTTCGCGTGAAATGAATAGGAAAATGGGCCCACTTTCATATATATAGCACCCGATTCGTTTAAAAGACTTTTCGCAGGTTTGGAGCGTTGATGGAGGTAAGTCCCTATCCCCACGCGAATGGTACGTTCTCATTCCCTATTATTTTAGCGTTTATTTTCCAAACTATTGTATCTATCTGCACTTGAGTTCTCCTTTCGTTTTGCGATAGCGGGAATTTTGGATGGCGTAATTTCACACGGACGTGTAAGGTATAACTTCTAACTTCCCATTTGGGACTGCCATACTCGGACCCACCGTTTTATGCCTCTTCATGGCTAAAACGCTTCTCAGAGGGGCATATGTACGTACCCAAAATTGTAAGGTCTTGTCTTTGCGGACGCAGCGTAATAAGTGCCCCAATGATGATACAGGTCTCTTCGCAAGGTGTTCGGGGTCCGAGAAAAGCTCTCCGAATATGCGTTAACATCCCATACATACCCCTTAGCTTAGCCCCACGTGCTTTGTTTTCCCCTTTCCCTCTTTTCTTGCCCCTTTTCTCTTTAATAACGAAACCACCCGCCACCGCTTTGGGCGGCGGTCTCTGTGAACCATACCCGAAATAGGGCGGCGGTCCTGTAACCGCCACCCTGAGCAGGGCGGCGGTCCTTTACGTGTTTTCCAGAACGTTCTTTTGACGTGACTCACGTGAAATATCAGCATTTCACCAGCTTTCCTTGCCGACTTAAGCTTGCATTTATGTTTTTGGTCCCCTGGAATAGTGTTTTTCCTTTGTTTATTGTTTAGGAGTTCAGTTTGATTTTGATCTTTGGGTGATTGAATTCCTATAAATGAGTTACTTGTGCTCAAGCAAATGGCCCTAAGTTTGCCTCTGAATTTCTCTTTGCTGTAGATTTAATTTTCATTGTTGCTTAGAGTTCTTAGTTCAGTTCTTTGCATGCTTAGTTAGCATTGTCCAGCTGTTGGTAAGCCACATATCCAGCTTGTGCAAACAGTGTTGCTGTTCTATCTAATCCATTAGAAGTAGAATAGCTTAGGAAGCCATTAAAGTTGTAGGTTTTGCTCTTCAAACAGGATAGTTTCAGGTTCTGGACGCATTATGTTGCATGATTCGTAAAATCCCGCTAGGAATTGCATAAGCCAAGCTCTGTACTCTTGCGCTATCCCTCTCCTACTCGCATTTTCAGTCTGCATTCTGAGTCGTCCTTGTCCCAATATCTATTTCTATCGATGCTGGCATTACACGCTTTTCTGGATCCACGTGAACACGAAAGAACGAGGAGATCATACTGAGGGGACAAGATCACACACACCATCGGATTCGCCACTGTTCTGCGGAATCCAGGTTCTAAGCTTTCAAAGTTCTAGTTAGAATCATATCAAATAGAGTAGTTAATCACTTTATTTCAGTAAATTCTATTCTCGATATTGCCAGGGAAGCTGTGGGGATTGATAGTTTCTGAGAAACTATGATTCACTCCTCACTTCTGAGGTAGGATCGAGAATCCTGCAAATAGATTAGTTATTTCATTGTTTAGAATAGATATACAAATTGCACAGACAAATAGCTACACTCGGCTATTTTGTTTGTTTTAAATTATTAGTTTAGTTGTCAATTCTAAATATTTTAAATAGTTGCTTTCTTAAATTCTTATAAATCATCAAAAAAATACAAAAAGAAGTCATATATGCTTAAATATATTTCGTATACTTAGAGTTCACTTTATTACAGTTTGTTTATATTATTGCATTTGTATGACAATTACGGGACCTAGGGAGCCCAGAGAATACGTTTTCGAGCCAATCGTGCCTCAGCCCAATCTCATAACAGCAATAACTGATATTGACCAGAATCTTAGAATCCAAGTCTTCCAAACAACAGCAGACTTCCAGCAGATCAGATCTCAGTTAGAAGGATTAAACATAGAAGACGACCAAGCACATACGTTTTGGTCAAATCAGCCAAACTACAGACTACCCTAGAAAAACATCTATATGACTGTAGAAGGGTTTGAAAGAGAACAAACATTCGGGTGTGACCCTTTAGTTCCACAACCAGACGCAGGAGACACCCTCACAGACATAGATACCGGCCTAAGAATCCAGGTTGCAAGAACGCCTGTGAGGTATTATGAGAAGATCACACAACTATTGATTCTAAACATAGAAGCTGAGAAAGCGTATGATTATTGGATACTAGGGATCAGGACTTGACTCCACGCATGACCATAGCTGGCCCACAACAACCACGAACCTATGGTTGTGACCCACAGATCCCACAGCCTAACGAATCCATAAGTCAATCAGATATAAACACTGGCCTACGCACACTAGTATTCCAATCCACTCCACTTCCACCTATTATCATCGAACAATTGTCCTTACTAGATATAGCGGCTAACGAAGCTAGAGAATTCTGACTAGGCCGGAGAATCGTCCATAGAGTCAATTGTTTCCACCATCCACCATATGACCTTATGACATACACAAAACTATCCCGGTCATTTCCCACGTATTCCACAACCCATAGATCGAATCACGCCGAGCTCGATATTGATTGGAGCCTTGAGCGGTCATCCTTGCCGATCGATCTATCACACCAGATCCGAGGTTAGAAGGGCCTTAGTTATCTACCCAAACACAAACAAAAACAAAATCATTTGAAAGTGGTTTTAACCACTTTTACACCCTAAATCCCAAAAACTGGATCACCGATTTATTCAAGTAATTGTCGCGATTATAAATACAAGTTTTCCAATCTCCCTTTGGGATCCTCAATTTTGAATCTCAAGCTCTTGCTTTAATCATTTTTTTCAAAGATCCTACACATCACCATTTAGCACATGGACATCAAGATTATCATCAAGCATTTATAAGGCATATCAAAGCCTCTCAGACCATCTTGCAGATCCGCATCAATCATCATCATATCATCCTCAAGAAATATTTGAGGCATCTTTTAGCTTCATATCATTCCAAGGTACTTTCACAGCCTTTGTTTGTCTTTTATCAATCTGTTATCTCAGTTTTGAGTTTACTCCAAACTATCAGATAACCCCTACGAAATTTTTAAAGCTGGTTTTGCAAAATTACCTTTATTAGAGAAAGTCGGGTTTTGGGTTTCACCAACAGGTCAACATGTGTTTTGAATGCTTTATGTCTTGTGTTTCCCGAAACCCGAAACCCACTTCAAGTGAGTCGAGTCGGGTTTTCGGACCTTCGGCGCATCGGGACATGCCTTATCCGAACATGTTTTGTGTCGCCTGTCTTCCGATACCCGAAGTCTGATTTAGTCCTTTGTGTCGGGTTTTCAGAACTTTGAAGCATCTAAACATCTCATGCTTTGTGTCAATTGTTTCCCGCGACCCGAAACCCGAATTACTCTACACACCTTTGTGTCGGGTTTTCGGACCTCCCGAGCATGCTGACATGGCATTAATGTCGAGTTGTTGGGTGAGTTGGCACGTGCCAGCCGAGGTGTATTAATTGCAAATTTTCTTATAAATATGCGGATTTACACGTCATTTTCACCGGACGTGTTTTTAACTCGTGGATTTTCGTACATGCTCTTCCAACCTCGAAACCCGAAAGCTCACTTGTGCCCGATTGAATCACCTGTTTTCGATCTTTCCTTTCTCTGGTTGAAGGTATTTCTCTCTCCATTCTTTGTTCCTAGTTTTTATGGATTGATTGCGCGTGGATTCTTCTCATTTTCTTACCGGGTTTTGTGGGATTTTTATTCTTCTTCTTTCTTGAGTTGTTTTCTAAACGGGGTTTAGGTTTTAGGGTCTATCTCTTCGAAATTACCACTTGGTGTTATTTCCTCAAAATTTTCTTATGTGCTTGGTACATGAAT
Organism: Taxus wallichiana var. yunnanensis; assembly: GCA_018340775.1. Taxonomy (NCBI): domain Eukaryota; kingdom Viridiplantae; phylum Streptophyta; class Pinopsida; order Cupressales; family Taxaceae; genus Taxus; species Taxus wallichiana. Next base: position 665,516,991 of record CM031235.1, read on the forward strand.
GGTAAAAAAGAGATTGCATGTTTGAAATTCAACAAAAAACCCTGTTTTTCTCTTCTCGGGTTTTGAAGGGTGTTGTGCAGTGTCAAAGACCCGAAGTATTTTGGAAGGTTTGGCGTGTCGACTTTCCAGAGTTTCTGACATCATCACAAGTGCCGGACTTTCCAGAGTTTCCGACATCATCACAAGTGCCGGACTTTCCAGAGTTTCCGACATTCTCAGCGCATCGGGTTTCCTGGATTTCCCGACATCCTCCTCAGTGTGTCGGACTCTTCCGTTCTTCCGGCATATCCAGTAGGTCGGGTTTTTCACAGTGTGTGACATCCCCTGATCTTTGAAACTTTCTTCCTTCGACATCCTTCATGTCGGACCCTGGTCCATCTCAAGAAAAGACTGAGAAGTCAGGAAGAATGAAATACAAGTTTAGAAAGGTGGAGTCTCCATCATATATTGATTGCAACTATGACATCCGAGATACAGAGCTCGGGAATATAGATATTGAAGATTTCTGGAGTAGGGTAAGGAGTTCCTCCCAAACTCCATGGATGAAATCTATAGCCGATAGTGGCTTACCTCTCGCAGCGGGTTTTCCCATGGCCGCTCAGTGCCCTGAATTCATTTTGGCCTGTGCCTCCAGTTATGACTCGGCTTCTCGTTCTGTGAGGAGTCAGGCAGGAGAAGTAGTGATCAAATTGGATGGAGGTTACTTTGATGACCTCCTCAAACTGCCCAATTTTGAAGAGTATGGAGAGTTGGACATCAAGTCAGCTCAGAAAGCCTGGGATAACGATCAGGAAAATTGTATCAAGCATGTAAATAAGAAGTTCCTGATCAAGGCCAAACCAGCTGTCTCCAAATTTCCAAGACTTATCCCCAGGAGTGATTTCATCCAAGAAATCAATGACATCATCACTCTGCTGAGTCGGGTTTTTGGTTTACCCGAATCAAATGTATTCCAAGGGTGGATGTATCAATTCATGATCACTATCAAGAAGAATCAACAAGGGATTGACTGGGGCACTCTCATTAGTAATGAGATAGATTCCCAACTGACAACAGTCTTGTCCACGGGGAAATTTTATATGTCTTCATATGTCACATATGCAGCGGCCGGGATGAGGAACTATCCCGGATTGGATACTAAGGGAAGCAGGATGGGGAGTCATGTGTATCAATACTTCCCTCAACTGACAAGGAAGGGATCCCAAGATCAATTCAGAAGGGTGAATGATGCCTTCTTCTATGAAAACATCTGCAGGCTAAACCCTGAATTGAGGAAGACAAGAGTCTCAGATGAGGCTTGGGCTGAAGTTTCCAAATGGGGATGTGTCTTCTTACAGTTCAAGAAGTTCACATATCTTCGGGTGGTCATGTACTCGGGAGATCCTTTTCACCTACCCCGATATCCGGGGATAAACTGATATTGATGGAATTGGTTAGGCAGCTGTTGGATTTCCATAAATTCCAACAAAGTAAACATAAGGCTGCTGTATCCTTCCCAATTTCTATTGGGAGATACACTTGCTCAACAGTGGTGAAGGCTAAAAATGTTGTCCATGAGCTTCAGGACAAATTGAAGAAGCATATGAAGCCTCGAGATGGTTTTGACATCCGAGGAGTGCTCAGGGCGTATGGAACCCTGCATCTGCACAGGCCAAACATAGAGGATATTTGGATTGATCTGCGTAATGAGGTTGCTGTTCGCAGAAAGGATAATAGCAGATTGACAATTGCTGAGATTCAAACACTTGAGCTTGCTGATTTACCCGAAGGTACCAGTGACAATGAAAGTGTTTTGGATCTTTCCTATGATGGACTAAATGAAGATCAATATGTTTTCCCACCTATTGATTGGTCAATCAGTGAAAAAGCCTCCATTACAGATAGGTCGGCTCCAATTCTTGCATGCACCAAAGCATGGCTCTCCTCTTGGGGAATGAATTTTAAAGATGATAAGTTTTCAAAGTTGGCTGCTTCAGAGGTGGGGCCCTCCAAAAAGGAAAAGGACAGAAAATCTTCTAGGGGGCCTATAAAGGTCAAGATTGTCAAAAAGAGGAAAGAAAGAGAAATCTCTTCAATTATTTCTCCAGTTGAAACGGTGAATGTGCCAGAATCACCAACACCACTAGAAATAGGAGAAATTACTTTGGAAGGAGAAGGAAGCCAGCCTCTGGTTTCACCATTTGCTGATTGCTCAACTGAAGAGACCTTATCTCTTGCATCCAAGGCTTTGGAGTCTGGAATCGTGCCTCTTTCCTCACAACCACTCCTACCTCCTTATTCTCCATCAACTTCTTCAGTAATGGCCAATATTTTCTCTGGACTTTCACCCCTCTCTGCTGGGACCCAAGTGATCACCAACACGCCCCCTCCTGTGCCTCTTTTTATTGGATCTACTACCACGTTGGTAACTATTCCTCCTCCACTAGTAGAATCTTCTCCCCTTGAGAGTATGATACCAGCTTCTACAACCATGGCAACTCCCTCTGATACGCCGCAATGGCTACTCGAGAAAACTCTGAGGAAGAGGAAGGTGATTGTGCCCCTACCAGCCTTTGATTTCAGCTCACTCAAGGCTCCTACTGCTAAATCAGGCAAGAAACCCAAAACAGTTTCAAGGGTTTTGGTGGACGCTTCAGGAGATAAGTTCGCAGAGATAGCCACTCCCACGACTGACAAAACTAAAGAGGACATAACAGCCTCTGATTATCAGATAACCAGGGTGGCTCTAGGAAGAGTGACAGCAGAAAGGGCGCAACAAGATGCGTGGGATGCCACAAACGTGTTGTGCTGTGCCAGAAGTTGAAAGAAACAAAAGACAAGCAGAGATGAGCTTAAAGGAAAAGTGGAGCAGTTGACTGAGGTTTTGCTTAAACTCTCAAAACCCCTTGAATCCATACCATCTTCTTCTGTCCCTGTCGGATTCAATTTCTCATCAGTACCTACAATTGAGAAGATTGCTAAAAAAGGAAGAGTGGTCGATGAATGGATCCAAAGGTTACTCCAACAGGGGAAGGAGGTGATACAAGACGTTGTGAAAGTTCATCAATCTGTGGGGGATATTCAGAAGGATGGAGAGAAGATGGATGATGAGTTTTCTCAAGAAATTAGACATCTTGATTTGACTTATGAAGCTCTCCAAGTATTAAAGCAAATACCAGCACATCTCTTGGTAGAAGAAGGCATTATCCCACATACGGATAAGCATTTTCAGCTGACTAAAGCCATCAGGTTCAGGGTGAGGATTCTCAACGAAGCCTGCGGTAAGTTGAGAGAATCAAGGGATAAATTGATTGATGGAAAAAGTGATTTGGAAGAAGAGTTGCTGAAGATTTGTCCAAAGGTGTCAGTTGGAAACTCAGGTGTCCTATCAGCAGATGATCTTTTCAAACAAGTCCAAGAGTCTGTTCAGCATGAACCAATGCACGGATTTGGTATTGAGATCATTGATCGATTTGTAAGAATTGAACATTCTTTTGAGGCCTTGAGAAAGCTCAGCAAAAGATTGAAAAAGCTTCCCGGTGGTGCTAGTGATATCCATGAAACCTACGAAATTTGGAATGATCATTCTACTGCACCTGACGAAAATGAAATGCAAGGCATAATTCAAAGGTTCCAAGAATTTCAGAACAAACAGGTGCAGCTGGAGGAAGAGAAAGATGAAGGAGTGAAAGATGATGATTCAGATTAATTCTTGATGTTTCATGTCATTTCAATCTTGAAATTGACATGTCTTTTTCATTTCTGTTTCGTCATATAGGAAGCAAATTTTGACTTGGTCTCCTGCGTGAGGATCAAGCAAAATAGAACACTGTTTAAAGAACACTATTTTCTGGGATTTATCCTATTTTCTCTCATTCCCTTTTATTATAAATAAGGGATGCTTATGCATTCCAAAGGGTCGAGATTTTTGTAATATTCGAGCTATTGGAAAGAAGAAAAACTTTGTGTTTTCGTTCAATCATTTCAAAGAATAGGAGTTGATATTATTTTACAAACTTTGTGTTGTGGGATATATCTGTCTTAAGACATTGTTCTTACATTCATGATCTTAAGCTATTCTTTGCATAGCATCTTATTGTTTCTAATCATCTCAGACATTATATTTATGATCTAAAGCTCGTATGATTATTTCGTGCTCTGCGTTTACTCGAAAGAAAATACGTTTCTCTCATTTCCTTTCCATTGTGCTTCTTTCATTGTAATAGTTTCTAACCCCATTCATTTACGAAAGCAATACCTTTGAATCGTGTGAATGCAGATTTCAGGATTCTATCCCAACCCCCAATGGTTAGATTAGTGTGAATACTGTATATATTGTTTTCGCTGTGTTTTAGATTAGTAGCAAGCAGGCAGCCTCACCTGTCTTTGAGGAGGGATTTAATCCCATATACTGTGGTTGAACCTCATATTTTGGGTTGACAAAATATCCAACCAACATAATCATATCTAACCATTAATTATTCTAAAACATCAAACATTCATTTTTAATCAAACTGTCAAATTTATCTGAAATCGCCAATGATTCCCTCAATCTCCCAAAGTGATTAGCTTAATCGCTAATGATTCCTGTCAAATTTAATTTTTTATCTATTTCTATCAATTTTCATCAAATTTTCATATCTATCTTTTTCATATATGTTGCTTCTAACATGTCTTTAAGCATGGCTCTTTGTTAGATGGAAACTTTTGGTCCCCCGAATGAAATCACAAGAATCTACTCTCTTCTAATAGTTCAACATCCCTCTGTCTGGGAGCAATACAACATCCTACATGAGATTACAATTTGTGCAATTAAATTCTCTATCACCGACCAAGACATCAAATGTCGATTAAATTCCTTCTTGACATTGAACAAAAAGTAGAATATTTCTTGTACAATTACTTTGAATGTGTCCATCGCATCTACCCTCACTTGGGCTAATTTTACAATCACACAATACTTTACCTTTTATCTTAAATTCTATTCATCCTTATCTATTATTCTTACATCTATCTACCTGGTATCAATTTATCATTTATCACTTATCCAAAGATAATTCACTTGATCTTTTACATAGCAAGTGACATCCTTCGAGGAATCCCTTTGGATTCTTGGAATCAACCTTTTCCGAGAAGCTCGCTTATCTATCTATCTAATCTATCTTGTTTATTTTCTTTGAACACAATTTTCTTTGTAGGAAAGAAGCTTGTACACTTTTCTCGGACAGAGAGCACAACTTCTATCAATATCGAACATCAACATCCATCATATATGGGTATTGTTAGACCTCGTGTATTTGATGTCGGTTTGTCTTTATTATTTCACTTTGTTAATTCAAGTAGAAAGGTAAAAACATCTCTCGAATAACATTGTTGTGGAGTGTGGTGTTATTTTCACCCTCTCCATCATTTTTTATCTCCATTTTATTTCTTTCAGAAGTATCTTTCCCCTTATTTTTGGTGTTATCACCTCCTGGAGTTTAGGATTTCATTCTCATGCACTCTCTCTTTCCCTAGTCCCTTAGAACTAATAAATTGGGATTATTTAGTTGCATTTCTCTTTCTAGGAGTAGTTTAGTGCTAGGAATAAGTAGAGGAATTTTGCCTTCTCCGGAGGACTATCTCAATACATAAGTCTCACAACCGAGATACAATCTCATGTTTCCTCAAATACCTAGATTTATTGTAATTTAAGATAGGTGCAAATTTAAGCTCCAACAGGTTTTGACACGCCCGATGGGACAATTTGGGATCTTTATTTCAATATTTTATTGATTTCTAGTGCGTGGCTTAGTGATTTATATCCTTTTAAGGATCATTTCTACACATCTGTTACTCCAAATTTTGATTCAACCGTAGTAATAATCAAATTTCCTCAAGTTCATGAGAAGGACCCAAACAAGGTCAAGGACTTAAGAGGAAGGGATATTTGAATATTTTCAGCTATCTCTAGACAGAGGAAGAAGAGGAAGACAATTTCAAATATCTCCACCAAAAAAACTCTTTCAACACGTCCACCTTGTAGGCCATTTTTGCAATCTACTAGGTTTCTTATACCAATCACAATGGCGGGACAACAAAATGCGAAATAAAAAATCAATTTTTCAATTTCACTGCAATAGTCCACTTGCTCTTAATACACAAAATCCAATTCCAATACTAGCCTTGAAAAATATTCCATTCTTTACTGGAGAGAATCATACCACTCTGGTTGATCACATCCAGGATATTACAAATGTATGTGTAATCCACAAAAATGTTCACATAGATAAAGCGGTAAAACTTCTAGCATCTTCATTCAAAGGGAAAGCTTTACAATGGTTTAGAAGCCTAAGAGTAGGATCAATTCAAAATTAGGATGCAATGTGGATATCTATTTGTGATTAGTTATGTGAATGGGGATATAATCTATCTTGGTTAGATAAATTGAATACCACCAAGACAACTCCTAATGAACAAATGGTGGAATTCAACTTCAAGTTCCAGAGATTGTGGGACAAAATTCTGATTCCTATAAGATCAACTAATGAAAGTGCATTTCTCTATTTCCTAAAAGCTTTAAATTTTGATATAGTTATTATGATTCAATCTATGGGATGGATAACATTTCTACGAGCCTATACACTAGAAATTAGAGTTGAGAATAGTTTGATATAGGATGGGAAGCTAGCCCCTATACCACCTATTCCCTTATATCTTGAATTGCCTCAAATTGCTCACCCTCTATTGCTCCCATACCTAAACAAAATACCCAACTGGTTGCCTCTACATTTGCTTTTTGCACAACAAAATAAATATAAGGATATGAACGCCTTGATTAGAATTTGACCAAAAATTTCTATCCCTAGAAAAACAACAAGCTCAATCCTTTAGGAATAACTTTAACCAGGGACAATCTTCAAATCAGAATTTAATCAAGGATATCAGCCATATAGGAATCGGATCCTAACTAAATATATAGATAGAATCAACAAAATAACAAATTACAAGGTGAGAGTGCACCTCTTCCTTTGGAAACAATTCATCCTCTTTAGTCACAACCTACTCTTAGTTTAATCCAAGCTTTGGTTCCAGTAAAAAATAATATGGCTCAGAAACTTCATGGTGTGCAATCGACCGCATAACCAACTTAGTTGTGAAAGATAAATGCATATTTAAGATTACATGGTTCAAGGTTCTTCCAATCAGCAAGAACCAATTCTAGAAGCACCCAATTCCAACATATAAGTAGTCCAAGAGGCCAATCCTAAAGTCAATCTCATGTTCTTTGGAGCTGAGGATTTTTGTGCACGTAATCAAATTGGAAGTTCTAGAAAACCAAAAGTAAGTGTTGCTAACAATAAAAGATATAAGAAAAGGATACTAGAATCTAAGCCTTCATATTCCTCTAATCAAAGAAATGATGTGAACAAGGAAAAGAAGTTAATGAGAGAATTAGTAAAGTGTTTCAAACTCTTATCAAGCATGTCGTAAAAAATAAAGTTACTCCCCAAGAAAATTCTTCTATTCCAATTATGCAACCTAGAATTTACCAGTAAAAACCCAGTGCACTAGCACATCACTCATCCTAGACTGAGTGCTCACCTGAAGTGCACAAAGGTACCAGGCCCCTCTTTAGGGTTGTTGTTGCAAGATGTTAGCATGATGAAGAATTAATACATTTAGATCCATAATTAACATAACATTCTACAGAGCATGTCCAAATCTAGTTCTAAATTTAAATGATGACCATAATGAAGTCAAGCATGCAAGAACCAATTATACTCTAGATTAATACTCGATTCAGCCAATACCCTCAATTATATTAAACATAATAAATACATAGAATATCATTACAATAGGTAATGCCATTATCTTATGCACACATTAGATCGATGAAGATACTTCATAGTAATTCGGTTCTCACAAAGTCCTGCTATTCTACGAGGATCATTACATATTTCTAAGGGTGGGGACTTTCCCTTCACCACTTTCATAATTCCAAAAATAGGTCGCATGCTAAAAATAACCATGTACCTTTATAATCATAGCCACACATGCAAGTGCGTTAACAATAGACCTCTTCTAGTTAACGCGTAGCAATTCTATTCTTATCCTATACCCATGCAAAGTGCTTAGTAGATGTTCTTCCAAAAATAGTTGATGTGTGTCACACAAGTCTTTACTTGGTTTGTGTGGTTGGCACGCTATCTCCAAAGATATCTCGTACATGTGAAAATGGATAAGTCCCAAATCTGCCCTTGTCTTTTGCATGCATGTCCCTCCCTATACTTCCCGCCTTTCAAAGCGCCATGTTCTCACGTGCAAAAATTTTGTGTGCCTTCTGCTAAGTATCCCACTTTTATCCACTCAACATTACCCCAAACTAAATTGCATTTCTGCCTCAACAATGGCTACTCCTCGAACAATAAAGAATAAAGAATGGAAAGAATGTAAAATAATTTCTACATAAATAATATTTATTTACTCTGCATCACCCTTTACTTCAACCTGGAAGAATTAGTTTTGGATATTCTTCTTTTATTTCTACCTCTAATGTTTGCCACTCATTCAGCGTGACCTCTACCTTTTCTAGAATATTTACTATGCAATAGACTCCAATTCATCCTTGGAAATTTATCCCTTTTCATTCTATAATACTAACATAATGTTAGACATTGCAGACATTATCCCTTCCAGAAGATCCATCTTCTGCGCTATAAGTTTCCCAAGTTCATCCAACCTGTTCTTATGGGGCTCCTAGGCCACTGCAAGGGCCTCGTGCTTTTGCTTTACCAGTGTCAATATCTCTATGCACCCCAAGGTTTCATCCTTCATTTCCTTCATGACCTCATTGTCCTCTACCATGGTCCTTATTCTTATGACTACCTCCGAGCTATACAAATATTTAATGCTTTATCATCTTTATTCAGCTCCTCCCGCAACGTTTGGAGCAATTCCTTATATGATGAAATCTTTCACACTAATGCATCCTTTTCCCTCTTTTCCTCCGGTTTAGGGTCCTTTGGTGCTGGCATCCAAACTGGTCCCTTCTCAAGCACCAAATTGACTAATGTATGCACATAGTGCATAACCAAAGGAAATTTTTGGGTACCTTGGGCTCTAAGTGTGGTCTTGCTTGGAGGACATGATCCCCAATCTCCTCTTTCATGCCGATAAGGACCCCATTCTTCTTCTACTCTAGGTCCTTCTCTCCTTTCAAGCATGTGATCTCTGCATCTTTGGCCTTGATCTCTTCTCTTAGCGCCTTGATAGTTGCATATTTTTCAATGCTCCTCTACACCACCTCTATAAATAATTTTACCAAGGCATTACTTACCTATTCATCAGACATAACAATGGGTTTTACAATTATATGTCTGGCCTAAGGTTCCTTCTTCAACCTTCTTGACACACAAGATTCTTCGCATACGTTGAAGTTTGGCTCGTCCATGTGTGTGTGAATAGACCAAGATATTTTATTCCTTGTAGTACGTGTGGTGGTAATGTATTCATCCATCAACTCCCATCCATATAACTCCTTAGGGATCACTTTGTGCTCTAAAAATGGGTGTGGATAATTTTACTTGTCCTCAAAGATAGCCCAAAGCCGAACAGTGAACTCTCCACTTGTTATTTTAGTTATTGTCCCCTTAGGAACTCGAGTGCTAATATTTGGAGTTGGATCTTCTATGTCTTGAGAATTCTCTCGGTTCTCGCTTCTTCTTCCTTTACCCCTTCTCCTTCATTCTTCACATATTCATCTTTCATTTCTTCATCTTTCGTCTCTTCCACATCCTCTAGTTGTGTAGGATATTTGGGTGCGCTCTCTTCAGAATCCTCCACCTCCTCATTTAGTTTCAATTTTCTCCTTCTCTTCTTAGTTGTCTCCTTTTGTGGAGAGAGTCGCGGTGATATTCGTGTTGATTAGGGAGTATCCCCTTGATTTCTTGTTCATCTGAACACCCTCTTAAAGAGGTGTTCTTCGTGTTCTTATCCTACCTCAAATTCTTTGTCTCCTTCTTCTTGTGTTTGGGGTTGAGTACTTACACACTCATATTCTACCTTGTCTGAGGGTTGCCTTCATCCTCTATGTACCAAGCCTCCACTATTTTCACGCTCTTCCTCCTCCTCATCTACCTCTATAGGTTCAGTGGGATATGGATCTGGTACATTCTCTACTATATGCTTTCCCTTAGGAGGCCCTAGGAGCACAAACTCGTTCTCCACATTTTTTTACCCTCCAACTTAGGCTTGAGTTGAAGGTAGATAAGTGCAGCCCCACTATCTCCAATCACCAAACTCACGGGCTTCATACTTATCACATCTGAAATTAGCCTCTCTATGTAGGTGGTCCGACTGGATATACATAAGTCTTACACAGCATGTGGTAGTCATAGTCTACCTTATCTACAATGAAATTCAGGCATTGCACATTTTTAAACCGATGGAATGATTCCTAGAAGTAGCACACTATGAAGGCATATAGAATCTTACACTAGGGGCTCTAATTCCCATCTTTCATCATAAATCACACAATACAAAAGTGTTGATATACCACAAACTGGATTACCTTGCCCACCACCGAAGGTAACTCTTTAGGGATGCACCACTCCTCTTCAAAATTCACATGGAGCCTATCATACCACATCTCTTCCCTCTTGCTTGAACATCCCACTCATTTACCCTTCACACAAGTAATTCTCAAATATTTCTGCAAGGGACTTATTCTACATGGGGTACTCCCAGACCTTGTTCTATGGCCCATCAGGCACTCTGATTTCCAAAAATACCAAGGATAAGAGGACAAAGGTCTGAAACTAGTTCTCTTACCTGTGCACACTTCCTCAATGATAGTTTTTGTAATGTAGCACGATATATTATAAATTGTTCCCTGTGACATTCTCCTTATAATGTGTAGCCACATTGTGTTCATCTAGGACCATCCTTCTTGATCATTCAATTTGGTGACTAGATGTGCAGCTTCCTGTACCACTGGGTACTTCTTCATTTTTTTGATATCCATTCCACATGGACCTTTGGTGTACCCTAACTCCTTACGCGTCTCCAAGATGGATGATTTATCTATCAAGTAATTGTTCATGTCCACTCTTATGCCCTCAATCATTTTGTAGTTGAAATCAAAGTGGCAAGAATCATTACTCAAAGATCTAGCGAAATAGAAGAAGTATTCATGTACCCTACTCATCAACCACTAGTACAAAGGTTCATACTTTCCAAAATATAGAAGCTCATACAACTAGTAAACTCCAATCTACTTTAGCATCTTCTCTCTAGTGTCATCATACACTGACATGTCCTCTGTTGTGCGCTTGTTTGTCTTCGTATTCAACAGCGCATCCAATTCCTTTTTGTTATTTGATGTGTGGTGGTTGTAGTCACTTATCTTGCACTTCCAAACATGAGAATCCCATTCTTGTCCCACTATCACACCTTCTAGGTATTACATTTCTGAAAAATTTCTCTCAAGAGCAATTTCAACCTCTCGCTTCCACTTTCTTTTCCCCTTAACACCTACGCCAAGTGCTTTCTTTGGTGTCATCTCTAAATTACAACTTTTTATCCTCAAATGCTCACCTTCTATCTTCTGCAACATGCAAAATCAAACCTTAGCTCGAATCCATGTGCCCTAGTTGAAATCATGTGCCCTAGCTCTTTTGAATGCTCTGCTTCACTCAAACCCTTCACCAATGGGGACATAGGCTTTTCCTCACGTCTAGTTTCACACTCTTTACACCTCAATACTCTTAGTTCAGCTCTTGTCGCACTTAGGTCTTTGAATTTTTGTGATTTACAATGGTAAAAATGAACTCATATAGCATGCCTCCTTACCTTCTAGCGAAATCTCTTTAGTGCACTTCCAACCTAAGCTCTCTACGAATTTTCTTAGGATGATGGCGGTTCCTATTCCTCTGTTTGAGACTGCACACATAAAAGCTTTTCCCAAGTGTGGGACCTCGCGAAATCGGAAGCTCTCCGGATGAAGGCCGGTTCCTATTCTCCTCTGCTCTAAAATGTAGAGGGTCTAAAAAACCTAATCTAATTTTCCAAGGAGACAGGGTAAGAAGATGCATAAAAATAAACCTAAACTAACAAAGGTGATGCACCGAGGAATGAAGAACAACTGTCTTGCCAATAAACACAAACTATTAAAATGCGATGCAAGATCATGCACAGATAACAGATTTGCAGTGAAAGATCAGGAAGATGCAAATAAACACAGAGAGGGTTGATAATCATCCACAGACATGCATTATTTGCTCCAAAGATTGATACAATACACCACAAAATGCCAAGAGACAAGGTTGCATTACAGTTTTAGATAGGAGGTTTGAACTCCACAGATTCACCTGCCAAAGAGAAGAAGGGAGGGGCAAAACAAGAATGTCCAACCTTTAGAAAGAAGCCCCTCCTTACAATTTATAGGAAGAATGAGAGAGGGAAGAGAGAGAAATTCCAAATCTACCCCAACCACCGCAGGTTGTATTTAATTCATCTCATTATGGTGGTAGGTGAGAACCCTAGCGACCCCCAAAAGTGGCTAACTGTATTTTTCATTTTTAAGAATTTTTTCTCACCCAATTAAAGATATCCAGTCATAGTTGGATAGAGGACCTCGTAAGCTTTCCAGAAAGTCCAACCTTGCATGAATCCGAGCTCCCAGTCAAAAGTTATGGCCATCTGAATATCTGCGCCAGGGTCTGCTTCCTGCCAGCACTCAGAATGTTGCGCCTCCTGAAGGTGCGCCTTGGCGCATTCATGTGTGTGTCGACATCCTCTTACATGCACCAAGGTGCAAATTTCTGTGTCGACACTCCGTGTCATGCGCCATTTCTGTGCGCCAAGGCGTAACTTTTTGTGTCGACACTCCGTGTCATGCCCATTTACGTGCGCGGCGCGTGTGTCGACACTCATGTCATGCGCCATTTCTGTGCGCATTTCTCTGTGTCGACACTCCGTCATGCCCATTTCTATGCCAAGGCGCATCTATTTTTTATGTCGACACTCCATGTCATGCGCCATTTACGTGCGCCAAGGCGCATCTTTCTGTGTCGACACTCCCGTGTCATTTACATGCGCCATTTTCTACTGCGCCTTTGCAACTTTTCTGTGCGAGGCATCTTTTCTGTGTCGACACTCCGTGTCATGCACCATTTCTATGTGCCAAGGCACAACTTTCTCTGTGTCGACACTCCGTGTCATGCGCCATTTCTGTGCGCCAAGGCACAACTTTCTCTGTGTCGACACTCCATGTCATGCGCCATTTCTGTGCGCCAAGGCGCATCTATCTTCATATTCTTCTGCTTGTCTATATCCTCCCAAGGGGGGATATATATACAACAATTGGCGACTCAACGGGATCACCTGCCTGCTAGGTAGAAGATCAGTGGCCTTTTAGTAATCCATTGGGCATGGAGTCATAAGCAATAACCTGAAACCAACCGATATCGATCCAGGCACGATACCATGACTTCTTCTCTGACGAACACTCTGAAGCTGTAGAAAACAACACGAGAGCAAAAAACTGTGCCAGAGCACTTAGGGAAAATGAAACCTAACTACAACAAGACAATGTGCATACGCACTTAGAGGAATTGAAAACTAAGCTAATATTTACAAGGGTAAACCTTTTCCTTTTAGTAGCAATGTTTAAGATAGATTCCGTTAACCGGAATCGGAAGTTCCTCTCCATCCAATGTAGACAATTGGAAGGCATTACTACTTTTACATCCCGTGACCATGTAGGGGCCACTCCAAATGGCATCAAACTTGGAATGCCTTCCTGGTTTTGCTCGATCTGCATCCCATTTTAGAACTAGGTCCCCTTCCTGGAAGGTCCTTGCTCTCGCTTTCTTATCAAACCATCTTTTTACTAAGGCCTGATCCTTTTCAATCACCTGAACTACATGTTCTCTTATTTCTTCCAATTCCATCAACTCTGCATACCTAGCCTCCATTGGTTCGAACTCAGACAACTCCAACTGCTTCATGAGCTCCAATGCTGGCAATTCTAATGATATAGGCAACACTGCCTCTTTCCCATATACCAACTTGTAGGGAGAATTACCTGTAGATCTCTTTGGCGTTATCCTGTCAGCCCATAATGCTGATTTTAGCTTGGTATGCCATGTCCTTTGGTTTTCATCTAGAGTCCTTCTGATGATTCTTAACAAATTCTTGTTCGTGGACTCTGCCTGTCCATTACCTTGCGGGTAATAATTTGAAGAGGTGCTCAAATAGATTCCATTCTTGACAGCCCATTCTGTAATCTTGGAACCTATGAATGCCATGCATTATCGATATGATAGTGGCGGCACACCACAGAACACAGGTCACTATTCCTTCATAAAAGTCTAGTATGTTAGACTCATTTGCTTCCTTGAGCGCTACTGCTTCGGTCCACTTGGTGAAATAGTCCGTTGCCGTGAGAATCCACTTGTGGCCTTGGCTTGAGTTTGGGTTGATGACCCCGACGAAGTCCAATCCCCATTGCATAAATGGTTGGTCAATCAAAATTGGGTGCAATGGAAGCGCTGCTAGTCTTTCTTTTCCCATGAAGAGTGCACATCTCTTGCACTTTCTTATCCATGTATAACAGTCACTGAACAATGTGGGCCAATAATACCCTGCCTTCATTATCTTGAGAGCTGTTACTCGTGGGGCAAAATGTCCTCCGGAATCTCCATCGTGAAAATCTCGTAACACCCTCTCAATTTGACCTGTCCCAATGCACCTCAGTAGAACTCCATTGATGTCTTTCTTAAACAAAACACCACCAACAAGCACATATGGAATGGCTTGTAATCTGAAGTATCTCCTCTTTGCTTTTCTCATTTACGGAGGGCATAGGCACATGCGTAGGAAGTGTATCACATTACGAGTCCAACAGGGAGTGGGCACATCATCATTTTCTTGTTCTTGGTTATCCTGTAGTACCAAGACAGCCTCTTTTTCATCACCTGCTTCAACTTGTTGACTCAAGGCTAGCTGCTCACATAGTCCCTTCCCACGTACTAGTTTGGTGACCTTGATCTCGATGTCATATTCCATGACACGAGTTATCCATCTGCACGTTTCTCATTCGGATCCTTGTTTAGAAGGAAGTCCGACTCCCGCATGAGAGACCAATAATTGGATCTTGTTGTTTGAGACTAGGTGCTTGAATTTCTTTAAGCTCCCGATTCTTTGCAAGGACATGCTTTTCATGAAAGAGTACCTAGTTTCGTATTCCTCCAAGCCTTGGTGAAGAAAGCAATGGTTGTTCTAATCCTCCTTTGTTTTGTTGTACGGGATTGCGAAATCGTGTCCCCACCACCAAAGGCATATAGCACGAAGTCCTGGAGAATCTGGATTGGAGAGTCGGAGCTTGAGATATAGCCTCTTTTATTGCCTCAAAACTTGCCTTGCCTTGAGATGTCCACTTAAATGCCATGCTCTTCTTTAACATCAGCGTTATTGGCTTCACAAGAGTTGCAAAAGTTTGGAACAAACTGCGGACAAAATTGATCCTTCCCAGAAGCTTTGAAGAGCCTTCTTGTGACTTGCAATGCAATGCTCGAATTGCTTCAACTCTTTACGGGTCATCGTCAACCCTTCCTTTGAAACAATATGGCCTAGAAGTTTTCCCTCGTGAGCCAAAATATGCATTTTTGGGATTGAATGATACCCCAAATCTTCTACACTCTGAAATACTTGCCTCAAATGACGAGAGGTGATCCATTTGCATTTTTTTGAGAATACAGTGATGTCGTCAAGATATATCAAAACTATTTTATTGATCAACCCCTTAAATGCCATATCCATTGCCCTTTGGAAAGTGGCTCCAGCATTTGATAGCCCAAATGGCATCTTTTTGTAGGCATAGGTCCCCCATTTGGTGGTGAAAGTCGTCTTGAATTGGTCATCTTCTTTCACCATCACCTGATTGTACCCTGAGTAGCCATCTAGGAGAGAGAATCTCTCTGAACCGGATACTACTTGCAATATTTGTTCCATTGAAGGAAGTGGGTAATGATCTTTGAGAGATGCCCTGTTTAGGTCTCGGAAATCCACGCACAACCTGATTTCTCCACTCTTCTTCCTGACCAGAACCAAGTTTGCAACCCAGCTTGAGTGCTTGATCGGGAATATAATGCTTGCCTCTATTAGCTTATTTAGTTCTTTCTTCATTAGAGGCTCAATGTGAGGGTTGACCGGTCTCTGTTTCTGCCTGACGGGCTTAGCATCTGGATCCAATTCTATGGTATGTTGTGCCAAATTTGGATCGAATCCTCTTAAGTCTTCATAGCTCCAAGCGAAGACATCTGGAAATTCTTGGCAAAGTTGTATGAAATCTGATTTCTCCTGTTCAGTGGCCACTTTGCCAATTTGAAGTGTTTTGCCTTCCCCAACCGGAATTGGCTCTGAATCTTCTCTCTTGACCTGTATGTTTGCCTTTTCCTTACGGAACTGGTCGTTAGGGTTGAAGATAGACTCCAATGTTACCAAACCCTTAGGAAGCTTGTTTGTCCGCAGCTGTACTACTTGATCCCCATATTGCTGCTCTAATCTGTCCTGATTCCTAGCTGAAAATTCAGCCTCTTCTTGTAAGAAATTGACGATCTGTTGATCGTTCTCAAACACCTGCCAGCTTGTGTTATTATCTGGAACTACTGGCCTCACAATCACATGGATATGTGGCTGTGTTTTTCCCCTTCTGATGTTGTCAACCACATCAAACGTTGCTCCAACTGCTGCGAGCCTATCTGCGACTTCATTTTTCTTCCTGGGTATGGACACAATGTTGAAAGCTTCGAAATCCTCAATGAGGTCCCATACCCTATTCTTGTAGCTCCTCAGCAAGTCGTTCTTTGTAGCATGTTGTCCCCTAACTTGGTTGACAATCAACTCACTATCTCCAAACACCTGCAAGTTCTTTATGCCCCTTTTCCTGGCCCAATGAATTCCATGAATCAATGCTTCGTATTCAGCCGTGTTGTTCGAACAGGAAAACTGGAAACGAAAAGCTGAAAAATATTTGATGTCTTGTGGTGAAATCAACATTGCACCACCTCCAGCACCTTGTCTGCTTCTCGAACCATCGAAAAATAATTTCCAAACTTTGTTTTCATCCTTTTGTTCAGGCTGAATGATGTCGGGAATGGGTGAATTTTCTTCGTGTATACAATACACGCCCAATTCAGATTCTTCAATTTCCTTGTATGGGTCAAATTCATGACTCTTGTTTGCCCATTCATCCAAAGTTAAATCAGGAATTCCCTCGACCTTAGTACCTGTTTCTAGATCACTTGAACACTCCTCTTGGTCAAAAGCCGAGCAATTTATATTGATAGGATTTGGTACATGAGGCTCAATATGGAAATTGGCAATTGGTTCTGACCTGATTGTTGCTTTGGCTCCATACCTTGTCCTAAAAATCATGTGTGACCAATCTGCAGATAAATATCCACCGATTTTTGCAGTGAAGTCTCTTGATAGACACAACGCAAAGAGTGGCGGAAGGTCAATCACAGACACATCTTGCAGAACTGTAACATTAGGACAGGAATGTAGTGTTAGGCTTAACCTCTTGATGACTCCAACAGTTCCTACTGCCGTTCCATCTAGTTGTACTACTCCTTTCAGCACTGGCTCATATTTCAAACCCAGCTGATCCGCTATTTGCTTCGGCATCACTGAACTACTTGCCCCAGAATCAATCATGCAATTGTGTACTAATTTATCCCCGATGATTAATGAAATATAGAATGGAGGGGGTTTCAGAACTTTACCTTGTTGTCCTCCATGATTCCCTTCAGGCTGAGCAGCATTCGTGAGGACCTTCTCTTGCATATGGGCCTGTTGGTTCGAAGTTGACCAATTCTTCATGGCAGCTTGTAGAAGATCTCTTTGTCCTGGGATGGATAAAGATTCCCACATTGATATATTCACGTTCGTCTTCTTCATTTGATCAATGATGCTGAAAGGGGATGAATTGTCCTTTTGTTGTCCCTTACTTGGTGTAAACTTTTCTGGAGCTTGAGCATGTGCGTGTGTTGCTACAACAGGTACCTTGGGTTGATTTTGCACATTTGGAGCTGCGTTTGGTCTACTGACCCCTTGTTGTGTAAGAGTGGGTTGAGAAACAACTGGATTACATGGTTGTCCCTCTCCTATATTTCTCTTCTTTGACCGTGTGTTGGCAGCCACGCCTTGAAAAGGCTGTTGGTTAACTCCACAGAAGTCTTCCATTTGCCAATTTGCCAATGTGGTTTCTGTTGGAGTCCTTCTTGCTGCGTTTTTGTTCTTTTGATTCTCCTCTGGCTTGGTTCTTGAGCAACACCAATGGTTTGCACCATCGAGGCCTGATTTAGTGCACCATTGAAACATCTTGGTGATTGTGAGGTAGATTGCAAGGGTAACACCAGTCGTACTCTGTGCCATGTTATTTTGTGTCGGGACCAAAGCTCTTGAGGACGTCGTTGCATTTGGATCATACGGTCGAAATGGCCTGGCAGCTTGAGGTTGTCCTTGGTTTTGGTTTTGATTTGCAGCCTGAGGTGGTGGTCTATTTTGTTGGTATGGGGGCCTAGCTTGGTACTGTGCTTGAGGCTGATACGGTCTAGCACTTTGAGCTTGTTGTCTTTTGATAGTCACAAGCTCATTTCCAAGGTTCTGTAATTGTTTCATGACCTCCTGCAATTCCTTTGAAGTATTTGAAGAAGTCGACGCCTCATTATTGCTTTGATTTCTAGGAGTTGGAATGGGATTCAACTCTGGTGCTTGGCTGGTTGTAGGATTTCCCATATCCGGATAGAGAGGCATTGGTGGCCTTGGTGCAAGCTTGCCAACTTGGATCAAATAGTTCTCTGCTCTGATAGCTATGTCGTAGGCCCCTGGCAGCGTTGTCCCTCCCATTGATTGGATCATCATGGCTATGTCTGAATTTATAGCCTTTAAGAAATAAAGGAATGCTCCTTCGGCGGTTGGTCTAACGGCTATTGGAATCCTGTCCCATGTCCATTGGAATCTAAAGTTGAAATCTGCCATTTGTTCGTTAGGAGCCCTTTTGATTGTTGTCATTGTTCCAATAAAGATAAATTGTCCCCTCTCCCTGAATTGGCTGCAAAGAGCGAACAAAGTTGGTTCCAATTAAGTAATAGACCTGTTTGTAAGGCTCTAAACCATTGTAAGGCCTTGCCTTTGAAAGATGAAGCCAACGACTTGACCTGACATCCATTTCATTTATTTCGTGAATTGCACATGCATTAGCAATATCTGGATGTGATCAATAGGAGTAGTGTGATTTTCTCTGTGAAATAGGGTATGTTCTTTAGTCTTTGCAAGCTGGAATTTGATTACGAGCATTTAGGGCAAGTGGACTACTACCCGTGAAATTGACAAAGGGATTCGGTGGTAGATGTGCCATTATGATTGGCCTAAGAACCCTGGTCGATGCGAGAAAAGGCCTACCAGGTGGAGGTGTAGACAAAGTCCTGTTAGGTGGAGATGGTGATCTTTGTGGTCTTCTTCCTCTCCTTCCTCTACCTGGTGAAAGTTGCAAGTGGAAAAATAGCCCCTCTTCTCGGGTATTGGACCTGGTTTGAATTCTTCTCATATGCCTGGGCAACCTTTGCTGCTACACCGCTGAATTCTATCCCTTTCGGAGTCGCCAGATGTGTTAGAAAGTGAGCCTCAAAAGGCTAGATCCTGCCAAGTTACACACCAAACCTGACAATCTTTAAAAATAGAAATTTGAAAGACCTGTATTTTTTGATATTTTAGAGTTTGGAATGGGATTTGGAATGACAGTCCAAAAATCCAAAAATGCCAGACTTCGAAAAACCGAAATCCGAAAATCAGAAAACCATGAAATTTTGAAAGTCAAAATCTCAAAAATCTAAGAATACCCTTTTGAAGATTATCCCCCGATCTATCAACTGGTGAAATTTTGACTTGTTTCAAGCAAGTTAAGTCCTTGAAAATTGATTTCAAAGTTCAGCCTGGAAGGTGAAAAAAACTGAAACTGTAAAACCTGCAATTTTTTAAGTCCGAATTTCTTGAAAGTTCCTTCAAATCTTGATGGAATGACCTCTTGGTCCCACCGGGCGTGCCAAAACTATTGATGTCGAATCACAGCACCCCTAAATGTCTGCAACTCGATGGGTTGAGACTCTCAGTGTGATTGCATAACATGGAGCTTTTCCCAAGTGTGGGACCTTGCGAAATCGGAAAAGCTCTCCGGATGAAGGCGGTTCCTATTCCTCTGTTCGAGATGCACACATAAAAATGCGAGAGGTCTACTCAAAACCTAATCTAATTTTCCAGGAGACAGGGTAAGAAGATGCATAAAAATAAACCTAAACTAACAAAGGTGATGCAGGGAATGAAGAACAATGTCTTGCCAATAAACACAAACTATTAAAATGCGATGCAAGATCATGCACAGATATAACTATGATTTGCGGTGAAAGATCGGAAGATGCAAATAAACACGAGAGAGGGTTGATAATCATCCACAGACATGCATTATTTGCTCCAAAGATTGATCTGATACACCACAAAATGCCAAGAGGCAAGGTTGCATTACGAGTTTTAAATGGGAGGTTTGAACTCCACAAATTCACTGCCAAAGAAAGAAGAAGGGAGGGGAAAACAAGAATGTCCAACCTTTAGAAAGAAGCCCCTCCTTACAATTTATAGGAAGAATGAGAGAGAAGAGAGAGAAATTCCAAATCTACCCCAACCACCGCGAGTTGTATTTAATTCATCTCATTATGGTGGTAGGTGAGAACCCTAGCGACCCCCAAAAGTGGCTAACTGTATTTTTTCATTTTAAGAATTTTTCTCACCCAATTAAAGATATCTAGTCATAGTTGGACAGAGGACCTCGTAGCTTTCCATAAAGTCCAACCTTGCATGAATCCGAGCTCCCAGTCAAAAGTTATGGCCATCTCGAATATCTGCGCCGAATGCTGCGCTTCTGCAAGCGCTCGAATGTTGCGCCTCCTGAAGGTGCGCCTTGGTGCATTCATGTGTGTGTCGACATCCTCTTACATGTGCCAAGGTGCAACTTTCTCTGTCGACACTCCATGTCATGCGCCATTTCTGTGCGCCATAGCGCATCTATCTTTGTGTCAACACTCCGTGTCATGCGCCATTTCGTGTGCAAGGCACCATTTCTCGTGTCGACACTCTGTCATGCGCCATTTCTATGCGCCAAGGTGCATCTATCTTTGTGTCGACACTCCGTGTCATGCGCCATTTCTTTCCTCTATCTTTGTGTCGACACTCCGTGTCATGCGCCATTTCTGTGCACCAAGGTGCAACTTTCTCTTCGACACTCGTGTCATGTGACCATTTATGCACCAAGGCGCATCTATTTTTGTGTCGACTCTCCGTGTCATGCGCCATTTCACGTGCGCCGCAATTTCTGCGTCGACACTCCATGTCATGCACCATTTCTGTGCGCCAAGGCGCATCTATCTTCATATTCTTCTACTTGTCTATATCCTCCCAAGGGGGGATATATATACAACAGTATCCACGGTCATGCGTTATATTGTTCTTTCATTTATCTCCATCTATGGTCCTTATTTGGAAGCAATATTCTATTCACCAACTCTTCAAACTTTGAATAGAACATGTAATAGTTTGTTCCTTTAAGTGTACCCATTTATTAATAACCACCCCACACAAATGGTATTTGTAATCCTCTATGTATAAAAATACTACAAATGGTAATTATCTTCTTGCACACAAACACGCTTATTTCAAAAAACCAACTAAATTGAGAAATCATAACAATGAATCAAGAAATACATTAAGGTAATACATAATTGAAAACTTATCTAAATGGCAACATTGTCTTATTATAAACACCAAGAAGACTTATTTATAGTATGGCTTCAACCTACTCCCATGTAACCATATTCCATCAAGTGTTTCTAACTATGACAAGCTCTTGTTTCAAGTATGTGAGTGATAACATATATTCCTAACCAATGTACTTTGAGTTTTCCTGGGTGGCAGTAAAAATTATAATCATAGAAGAA
The DNA here is from genome assembly GCA_018340775.1 of Taxus wallichiana var. yunnanensis. Lineage (NCBI taxonomy): Eukaryota > Viridiplantae > Streptophyta > Pinopsida > Cupressales > Taxaceae > Taxus > Taxus wallichiana. Next base: position 665,539,004 of record CM031235.1, read on the forward strand.
GTACCATCTATCCTATCTCAAGCTTTTTGTCCCTAATGTGCCTATCATGCCATGCTTTCTTCCTGGATTTTCTTATTCTACTCCAACGTGCTATTGCTCGTCGCTCATCCAACTTAATCAACTTGGAAATTTTTTCTTCTAATGCTTTCTCATCAGCTAGACCTCCAGCATGCATAATATGCAAATAAGGTAACATAAATTCCATAGAAAGAATGCTTCTACGTTAAACACCAATTGAAAGGTGTGGCCTTGTTCAACCACTTATATGTTGTTCTATATGCCCAAATTACTGCAAAAAAATTATCATCCCAATCCATTCTTCCAACATCACAAATTTTTGTCAATGTCTAGCTCAAAATCTTGTTGAAAGCCTCAGTAGTCCCATTTTCATGAGGATGATATGGTGTAGTCTTATGGTGTGCAATCATGAATTCATCCAATAAAATTATGATTGTCTCATTCAAAAATGTGTGCCCCATCACCGGTCAAACTCAACGGGCATCCATACCTTGTAATAATATTTTTTCATAGAAACCTAGGTTGTTGTAGTTATTATACAATACTTTGTAGGTGCTACTTCTACCCACCTTGTAAGATATTCTATGCTAGTAATGATATAGTGTGATCTAGTCTTGCGCACAGCTAGTGAAATAGGACCCACAAGATTTATAGCCCATTTTTCAAATGGTTTTGCACTAGTAATAGGTCTTTAAGGCATTTCATCTCTATGACCTGGTTTGCCAAGGTGCTTAAAGTGATCACAAGCCTTGCAATATGCCTTATAATTTTATACAAGCTCTCCCACCATAATCCGGTGAGTAGAATCTTATGTGCAGGTGGCATTACCTACATAGTGGCCACTTGTAATACCACTATGAGCTTCCTCCTTGATATCTATGTGCTCATGTTATAGTACATAACAACAATACTTCATCCCTTCCTAACTTGTACACGTTACCATTGATCAACATAAATGGTGTCGCGTGAATAGCAAGTTTTTTCTTCTCTAAGGATTTCATCATTCTAGGTGCCATACCTATTCGTAAAAAGATAACAATGTCCTCTAATTCCAATGGCACATGTTATAACTTTGTATAACTATACATCGAGTATGGTATCTTCAATTGTTTTTGCTTCTTCACCCAACCGTATTTTGGATAGATGATCTGGTCCAGAATTACTTTTCCCTTGTTTTACCACAACTATGTAAATCAAATTCTTGGAATAAGAGTACCCATCTTCATATGTGCCCCTGTAAAATGGGCTTGTTTACCAAGTACTTCAATGTCATGTGATCGGTATAAAATATAAATGGTGTTTCTAGTAGGTATTGTCTAAATTTATGTAGCGCATAGATCATTGACAAATCTTCACGCTTTGTAGTTGTATAATTTTTCTCTGCAAGAGTCAACTTTCTACTAGCAAAATAGATAAGATGATCTATAATACCTTCTCTAGGCTGAAGCAACGCCGCACACCAAGGGTTGTGCCCGAGGCATCCACATGTACATGAAATGGTTGGTCCCACGAAGGAAAGTGCAGAATAGGCGTTGTAGTAAGTTTCTCCTTTAATGTCTCAAATGCGCGTTGTTGTGGTTCTCCCCAGTAGAACGTCCCTTTTCCTTTTAGTAACTCCTCCAAAGGTGTGGCAACCTTAGCATACCCCTTTATAAATTTTCTATAATACCCAGTGTGACCCAAGAATCCACGCACCTCACTTTGACTGGTAGGCTCTTCCAGTCGATAATGACTACAATCTTAGCTGGATCAACCAAAAACCTTCTTTGCAGATGATGTCCCTAATATTATTCCAAATGGTGTAGCAAATACACATTTCTTGATGTTCAAAGATATTATTAACTAGTGACATCTCTCAAACATTAGGCACAAATTGTCACAATGATCCTTAAAAATCCATACACTTTGTCCCAATCATCTAAATAAACATGTAAGAAGTTGTGAATAAAATATTTGAACGCTTGAAAAACTATGCGTGAAATGCAGCAGGCACGTTTTTAGACCAAAAGGCATCACAGTATAGGAAAATTTTCCCCATTCAGTAGTAAAATAAGTTTTTTCTTGATCCTCCTGGGTAATCCTAACTCGAATGATAACTAGAGAATCCATCTGTAAACGAATAGATTCTACGCCTGTAACGCCTTCTAGTATTTCCTTAAAGAATGGCGTAGGAAATGGATCAATCATACATGGAGAATTCAACTCCTTGTATTCCACATAGATCCTAATCGACCATCCTTCTTGATACTATCACCATTAGGCTAACCCATTCTAACTCTTGTTAGGGGCTTGATGATTCCAGACTTCAACATTTTGTCAATTTCTTCTTTGACCTTTTTGTGTAAGTTGGGGTTCATCCTGTAGGGTCTCTTTCTGACTGGGTGCACACCTTCCTTAAGCTTTATATTCATCTCTCCTAATGATTCATGCATGCCTTTAATTTCATGGTATCCCCAGGAAATAATTCTTGATAATATTGTAGTAACTCAATGATTTTTTCCACTTCGAGTCGACCAATAGTCCCCAATTATGGCCTCCTTAGGCTTAGCATCTGATCCAATATTCAATTTCTTTTTTTCATAAGTTCATGATAGGCGTGTGTGGTCTTATCTACACTATTCAAAACACCTCACGCCTATCTATTAATGGTCTACATCCATATTTTCTACTTCATCACCATCCACTAAGTTAACCATCTTTCCTTTTTCCTTCTCAAGGCAAGCGTGCCTAAGTAGTGTGGCATCTGTCTCTATTTCTTCAAAAAAATGTGCTCCTGAGTCTTCTTCATCAAATAAATCTTGAATGAGTTCTTCCACCTTAGCACTATCTCCCATAGTTAAGCACTTTATAAACTTTAATGCCTCTTCTACTGGAGGTTTAGTAGAGAAAAATCAAATGTCTAGGTCATTCCTGTAATTAAATCCTATCAATTTCTAGTCTCTCTATGGAGTTCCACATATACATACCAAACATACGCCCATCCATGTAAAATGGAATAAAATTTGTGCACCCAAAATGAAGGTGGTAAAGCTTCCTACCCCTCATTCCAAAGTCTCTCACACTGGTGAATGTTGTGCTGAACAGGTTGATTACCATGATAAGTGCATATTTGAGTAGGTGCATTTCTCCAAAAGAACCTAGTAGTAAGATTAGTCCTAATTTCATTCCATCCTACAAGATTATTCTTGTGAACCACCCACCAGCACAGTTTTATCCCGCACAGGGTATATGCTAGCATATTTTATCTCTCTAACTGGTCTATCCATTGTTCCTCCATGGCATGCATAAATACCATAGGATCTCCTTCTCTAGTGTAATGAGGTACCGATTTGTTACTTATTCTCCTAATACAACAAGGTTTGTCGTCCCACATAAATGTTCTCTTTACTTCTCACCCTACCAACTCATAAGTAATATGAGCCCAATTATCACAAGCAACACTTGTAGTATCGCTAATAGATTGTGAATCCTCCCACTGAAGGATTCCTTCTTTAGATGGCTCAAGCACCTTTGGGTCCCGGACATCGCATATATAGATCCTATTTAGGTGTTCCTCAATCAAAGGCTCAACATAGGGCACATATTTTCCATTTGTTAAAGGGATGATAACTCTTTCCTCCTTGTTTTCAAAACTGATATAACCCTTGTTAAACCAAGATTGGCATTATTTACATAGCACCAAGGACCCCAAGTAGAGATGTGAAGCTATCTTCCTCTACCAAGCACTAAAACCTCAAAATATCCAATGAAATTGGCTCCATATGGTAATGGATGCATATTTTAAAACTCCGATGGGAGTATCCTTAGTTCGGTTAGCCATGAACAATAAATTTGAAGAGGGCTGCAATAGAGGTCTCCCCATTTGTACCCATGCATCTAAAGTAAGAACATTGACTTCCACACTTGTATCAATCAATATATTACTCAAAATCCACCCATCCATAACAACATTCAAATTTATTTCCTTGTCGAATCTAAGCTATGAGGGGAAGATTTTGCATGCAAGATTTTCCATCGGTCTCAATACTTGCACATGAAGTGTTTCCTTTTAACCAATTCCCTAACAATGGAATGATATTCTCTCGCTAACAACATCTTGCATACCTCTTTCAAGTCATCCATATCAAATTGGACCATCTTTGTTGTTTTCTTTTTCTCCATCTTTCATGATTGCTCCTTTAAATATTATATTTCACCCTAAATATTTTTGAGTACCTCCATGGTTTCCTAATAAACCTCCTTCTAATGGGCAGGATCTGGGTACCATGCATGTAGAACCTCTTCCTTAGTAATGGTATGATTCTACTGGTGCAATCTTCTTTGGTGCGTGCCACTTTAGCGTGGGTAGTGATCTTTACAGTAATGCCTCATATTCTGGTTCCAACTTGGGCATCCATTGATTTTCCACAACATGTTATATCCTAACCATCCATGTGCCTTTGTTTTCTTGTTTATGTTTCTTACTAAGATGCTCATACAAGTCCAGGAATTCCTCATAACTATGATTCTTTCCACATAAAGAACATGTAATATTTTGAGGACATTCACGCTTGTAGTGGTCAGGAGATCCACATGTATAACATGTTTCACAAGGAAACTCTCCTCATCCACCACCATGGCCTCATCCTCTGAATCCACCACGGTATCATCAACCTCTGCCATGAATTCCTTCAAAATGACTTTCATTCCGATAATAGCGCTTGATTGATTATGATCCCAATCTCGATATTCATTCTTTCCTTTAGAGTTATCTAAGACTCATGTCTGTCGCACACCAATATCTATAGCATCATCGATCTGACCAATCGGCTGGAAGTCTTTCATGTCGTGAGTCATGGACCTAAAAATTTTACAGTAACAAGAGATGTTCTTCCTTATTGTGCATTGTAATAATGGGTAGTGGCTAGCATCATGGTTTAAATGACATATCTCACAATCTAGCAGCAATGAGCATACTGATCTATGGGTACAACTATCCTTGGTGTGACCTTCCACCTCACAATTTGTATACCAAATCCTCGTGCACATCTCATGTGCTGAATTTGCTGATAACTTCTCCAATTGCTTCACCATGGCTATGATATGTGCTTCTAAAATTGGGCTCACCCCATTGTCTATACTTTTGAATGCCTCAATGTGTAAAGTTTCTTCAAGTGCTTCACACATATTAGTGTATGTATTATGTGATAGCGCTCTTCTAAAACATATAATCAAACCTCTAATGAACCATTACGCATGTTGGCTTGCATGAATATCATAAGAAAGCTTAGATAACAACATTTTGAAATGGGCATCATACTCTCTAACACTCTTAGTAGTTCCTTGGTTGATATCCTTGAGAGCACTTATACTCTTCTTCTTAAACTCAGGGATGTGAAACTCTTTTAGGAAAGCATCTTTTACAGGTGCATAGTCTATGCAAGTCTGATTAGGGTCAAACTTTTTATACTAGCTATGTGTCCACCCTTATAACGTAGTGGTGAATTGACTTTTCCTACATTCATAATTCATGATTCCTTTTGCACACCATAGGATTTCAACCATGTGCATGTGTTCAAGAAGATCTTCTATGTCATTATACTCTAGAAAATGAAGAGACATTTCCATGTAAATATTTTGGGGTTGGTGCGGACCTTGCCCACCTGATCCAAAACCACATGTGTTTCCTCTTCCTCTAGAACCACCTATACCATCTGATCCTCCACTTGTAGCCAGAGATGGACCGGAAGATGTACTTCCCTATGTCCCAACACTAGTATTGAACTATACCCATACAAATCTGCAAAGTGTTACCACTCCTAGAAGTGAGTCCAAAATTCTACACGCTTAAATTATGTGTGGATGATACACTGAAAAGGTACCTCCAAACAAAAATGAAGACGTTTGTGCTATAATTCATGTGCTTGTTATATGACTTATCCTGCTCTCCCACTATCGAAATTAGCTTGTTGATTGTTTGTCGTACTAGATGTTGGAAGACCAAGCACAAGGGCAAGGTTGTTAGGCAGATTCGGATGTGTGCCCATGGCCCGGTTCGTCTCTACCGATGCACTTCTACGTGAGTCCGAGGGGGTTCCTGTCATGCTTTCCCAAATGGGGAGTTCCTATAGTACCCAAAATTATATGTACTGTACTACCAAAAAGAGGTTATAGAAACCCCAATGATGATTCAGATCTCTTTGCAAGGTGTTCGAATCTAGAAAGCACGTGAGTATACATTTGCATCCTAAAATTCCTTATCCAGCCTTTGCATGCTTTGTTCGACCTGTTCCTCATTTTTCTTGCATTTCGGTCTATAGTTACGGGACCACCACCCCGACTAGGTAGTGGTCTCGTGACCACCACCCAAGATAAGGCAACGGTCCTATAACTGCTGCCCTACACATGATGGCGGTCCTATGCACATTTTCCAAAACTTTCCGACACTTTCGTCAATGTAAAAAATCAAGTGGCACTCGTAATTCTCAACCACTCTTGCTTGCATTTAAGTTTTAGCCACCTGGTAAATAGTAATTCCTCTTTTTATAATAGAAGAGTTCAATTCAATCTTACCCTCTAGTAAATCAAATTGCTATAAATACCAAGCTTGTTTACAAGAAAATGGCCCCTCTCCCTCTATGATTTATTATTCAGTGTGTTTTGAAATTTCTTCAATAAGTCTCAACAAGTTTAGATTTTGTAAAGCTCTCAGCCTCTCAGTTCAAGGCTCCATAGTTCTGGTTCTAGATTATGTTCATTTGAATCTTGATTCTGCTTAGAGTTATAGGTTTTTGTTTCATCACAGGAAGTATAGGTCCTAGAGATTTTGGTGTGCTTGTATTGTATCCTCAGTAATAATCCCGCTTAGGAATCGCATATTCAAGCTTTGTTCTCTTGCACTATCCCTCCCCTACTTGCATTTTGTTTATCTTACGTCCAATTTGCCACGCTGTTCAAACATATTCTCATATTGCCGATGTCGCATTCCCACTTTTTTGGATTCACAAGATAATAAAGGAACGAATAGATCACACTTGAGGGACAAGTCATGATACAACTAAATTTGTCAATGTTCTGTAAACTCTAGGTTTGAATTGTCAAAGTTGTAGTTACAATATATCAAATAGAATAGCAAATCATTTTATTTCAGTTAAGCTTGCTTTCAATATTACCAGGGAAGTTGTGGGGAATGATAGCTTCTAAGAAGATGTGATTTATTCCTCACTTCTGAGGTAAGATTGAAGGTCTTTCAATTAAATTAGTTAGTTATTTATATTTAGGATCAATTCACAAATGCATAGGAAAATAGCTACATCTGGCTACCTTGCTTGTTTTAATTCCGTTATTAGATTAATTGTTCGTTATCTGAATATATTAGAATAGTCACTCTTTAAATTTCGTTCAAATTCACATCTTTGAAAATAAAAAAAAAAAGATAAGCATAGTGTAGATTTATTTTCATAATTAGTTTACTTCTTTCAGTTAAGTTTGGTTATCTCTTGCATGACAATTATGGGACCCAGAGAGCCCAGGGATTACGTATTCGAACCGGTAATACCTCAGCCAAATCTCTTCACAACATTAACAGATATAGATCAAGGTCTTAGAATTCACGTCTTTTGAACAACAACAAACCCACAAGCAGTTAGTGAGCAATTGAGAGAATTGAATATTGAAGATGAAAAATCATACGCATTCGGAAAATCAACCCAACTATAGATTTCCTTGATAGGATATCTACATGACCATACAAGAACCCGAAAGAGAGAAAATATTTGGTTGTGATTCATTAGTTCCGCAGCCAAACACAAGAGACCTTCTCATTGACATAGACACATGATTACGTATACAAGTTGCTAGAACACCCGTAAGGTATTCTGAGAAGATCGCACAACTCCGGTATTAAACATAGAAGCTAAAAAAGCTTATGACTATTGGATAGTCAAAAGAAGAGATTGATTCTTCACATGACCATAATAGGTCCACAACAACCATGAGCTCATGGTTGTGATCCCCAGGTCCCACAACCCAACAGCCTACTAATTAGTTAAACATTGACACCAGTTTATGTACGTTGGTATTTAGATCCTCACCACTCCCATCGGATATCATAACACAATTTTTGTATTAAACATAGAAGCCAATCAAGCTAATATTTTCTAGGTTAGACCAGAAAACTGCCCATAGTTTCCTACAAATCCACTACACCTCTCACTACCACTTTCATGACCTTGTCTGAAATATACACGAAGCACCTACATGTCACTTTCCACGCATCCAATAGCCAATAAATAGGATCTTGGTAGAGCTCAACATTGATTGGAGCCTCTGAGAAGCTATTATATCTGAATGATCCATTACACCAATTCAGGTTAGGAGAGATTTCTTTGCCTTAGACTCGCAGATCCCATTATTACGTGTTGAGGATATAAGATTTCCCAACTAGTTTTTCTACATCCGCATATATTTCATTTCCACCGGCTGTCTCTGGCATGACCTCAGGAGGTTAGGTACAAAGAAAGGCTACTTGTCGATTCTCATGCTCACCTGTCACTTTTCTATCATACAAAATTGGTGAACCCGACGTGAAATCAACAACTACTCCCTTTTCATTTCCATTTCTTTCATCCATCTTCACTCCTTCCCATTATTCTGCGGGTATTTATATACCCCCGAATATGTTGGGATACAACGCATATGGCAGACCTCTCTCAGGTCTCGAAGCATATTATGGTCAAAAAAATAGACAACCATCACCCTTGCTTTCTACATGGGCTGACAACTACTCAAGTAACTACTTGTCATCACAAACTCCTCCTTAAAGAACTATCTCTAGTTCTTCATTCTGAATTGAGGAGTTGGACCAGCTCACACAAACACAACAACCAGATCCCTCAGGCTCTAACAATATGATGTTTAATGGAGAATCCATTTCATCTCCTCGGGTTTTGTTTAGACCAAAAATCGTGAGGCGCTTAGATCCACTCCCATTTTGGATGAGTACTTAGCACACTACACTAGAAGCAAACAATGCTTCAAAAACATATACCCACCTATAGAAAGTTTACAAACACAAACCGACACCCTACTCCAAGAAACATCCCCATCCCTCCACCTATGGAAAATACTCTTGGTGAAGCTTGCAAGAGTAATGATCAATTCATAGCAGGGTATCATACCCCTATGTAACCTTAAGGTGTATAACAGCCACCAAGGCAAAACACTTGTGTCATCACTAATCAAGTTCATCTCAACTTTAGTTGAGAAGGTTAGAGGACTAGAACTTGCTCAAGCAAGTCAAACTTAACATTTTGGGCAAGAAGGAACTTTCAATCCTCTGCGTCATCCCAGTCTGGTTGACCTCCTCACAGGAACAAGCATGTTAGGAATTCCTCCTTAACATTTGTATAACTACCCATAGTAAACACCAACTAGAACTGTGTTTTTAAATGTTTCTCCAGTTGAAAGTATGATGCTTCCCGGTTTAGTACCAAACAACCCATATCAGAGAAATGATCCTCCCTACTTAAACATTTATTCAAAATCACCACAAGGAGACATGTTCTCCTCTCCCAAGATGTTCACCCAACCACATGGGTTTCCTTATGTCCCTACAAATGCATATGTTATGCCATATCAACAACCCATTCCACCTCTACCCCCTCAGTAAACACCATCAATGGTTGAAACCTATGCGGTAGGAACTTACTCAAAATATTTAAAAGAACCTCTAGATTTAACCGTACGAAGCATCATGCTTCCAATACCTCTTCCCGATTTACCTAAATGCAAGGGGGAGGGATATCCAAATGCACATATCAAGGCATATGCCATAGCCATTCAAGAATTTCTCCTTGGGATGCGGTTGTTGCTTAAGATATTCCGTAAGACCCTATAGGGAATTACCCTTGATTGGTAATATAGAATACCCAAGCCTCGATACACTCATTCAAACAACTTGTGTCGAATTTATTAAAGCCTTTAACATGAAAAAATTGTTAAAAACAGGGATCAGGGAATTCTTACACATTAAACAAGAGCACAATGAATCTGTTGCTCATTTTATTCAAAGATGATGTATAGTCCTCTACTCATCGCAAGTGCTTGAACATGGATCGATGGAACTATGTGAGTTATTCCTTCATTCTCTCAATAGAGAGATAAAGGAAGAAGCCTAGAAGTTCCCACTAAGGACTCATGATGAAGTACTTGAGAGTGCCCTCTCGAATCGATCAAGCGGTAATAAATAGCGGTCTTAAGACATATGGAATGAACTGGAAATTAATCACTCCCAATCAAAACACTATGACTTATTCTAATGTCGGGAATACCAATCAAGGACCCAAGATTCTTAACAAAAACCATGGGGGTTATAACATATGGAGTCACAGATCGGTCAAAGGGCAAACATCGTAAACACTTCACCACTTGTTAACAATCAGTGAAATAATAAGTTTACTCCAACAATCAATGCAGTGGATTTTAATCATCCATCATGACAACAAAAACAACAACAACAGAAATCTAGACACAATATCCAATCCAAAACCCAACTGGATATTAGAACCAAAGCCAAAGGCAATAGCCTCAAAATTTTAACTCTAACAACCAGCAACCTAATCAGAATTTTAGACCACAACAGGTTTCAAACCAACAACCTCAAAACTATAATCCCAACTTATATTGTGGTTTCCACAAGATTCAAGGCCATGATACTAGGACTTTCCACGACTACAATAAATTCATGCAACATTTTCCAAAAGATCAAAGACAACTCTTTGTAGATATGTTTTTAACAAATTTTGCATTACCCATGCCAAACACCTATACGGGAGCAGTTTCCCCTCAAAATGCACCCTCAATATTTTTAACGATCCTCTCCCTGAATCACTCTAACAATAACATGTTAGATCCAAATGGGACAAATAAGGGTGTTATGGCAGGAAATAACGATCATGAAGCCTCAACTTCATCAAATCCATCGGTTGCACCCCAATTAGGAACTCGACCACAAACCAAGATAGTTGGTCTGGTAGAGTTAGATACCAAGCTACACGTAGAAACCATAACAAGAATGCGAGATTATTCTTCTCAACCAATTCCAACCTACCCATTAGTACCAGACAATGTTCAACAAACACTAGAAAAACCTATAGGCGCTTACGATCTAATTAATGACCTAACAAAGACCTTCTCTCACATTTCCTTCTTAGATTTGTTGAAAAACTCTCCCACTCACAGGGTTTCTCTCTTAGAAGCATTGGGTCTTGGTCATCTGATTAACATCACTCCTCCTCCTGAAACACAAGTAAACCATGTAGAATTTGATGTCTACCCTCTAGGGCAGCCAGATAGGGATACTGATTTTATATTTGACATAAGCAAAATGCCAATAGATGTTGAAATCACACGTAGAGACAACCCGACCTTACATTTATAGGTATGGGTTTATAATAATTATGTTAAGCATGCAATGATTGATGATAGGGCAGCAGTTAACATAGTCCCCTTCGCTTTTCTTCAAAAGTTAGGATATGGAGAAATAAATTGTTCCACAACACGAAATACGCTAAGGGTTTATGATAGCCTCAAGGCCACTTCAATTGGGGCTATAGTGTTACCAGTCACCTTAGGACCCAAGAAATTCCTCACCAAATTTTATATTATAGATCAGGAAACCAACTATAATATGATTCTCGGTCGACCATGGATACATCGCATGAAGGCAATCCCTTCCACGTTATTCCAAGAAATAAGATTTTTACACTTGGGAAAAATCTTTGTGGTGTAGGGTGACCCAAAACCCTTCAACATACACCTAGCAGATTTGAAAAAGAGACCAGGTGTTCACTCTGAGTTTGAGCTCCCAATGAATCAACTTAACAAACCAGTCAATTCAAAGCCAAAAGTAAAGTTGGTACCTACAACAGAATTAGAAGTCATGAATCTAGTCAAAGGCATTCTAGCACTCAAAAATGAGACTAACATCATAGAGACAGTATCATTAGGAACTACTGCAAAAAATTTCAAGTTACTAGAGAAATATTTACCTATTCTCCTACCATTTGATTCCATGGGTATAGGATGTACCCTAGGAATTGGCTCCCTTCCAGTGGACGAATTTTGTATGGTAGAAGTAACCGAGGCAAAAGAAGCAGACACGAAGAATGTTCCAATATCCATTTTTCTAAGAAAATATTGGACTCTCCACTTTGATGGAGCTAGATGTCATTTCGGCATTGGGGTAGGTGTGATCTTTACTTCTCCCAAGGGAAAGATCCTACCTTTTTCCTTTAAGTTAAACTTCGAATGTACAAACAACGGGGCTGAATATGAAGCCCTCCTCCTTGGCCTCATCATAGCCAAAAGGATGGGTGTTGATAACATTAGAGTACTAGGAGACTCGCAATTAGTTGTAAACCAAGTATCTGAGGTATATGAGACTAGAGCTAAACACTTACAACTCTATAAAATGGTGGTATTAGATCTAACCAAGGGATTCGACTTCATATCAATCAAAGCAATCCCATGAGAACAGAACCTTCTCACTAATTCAATAGCAACCTCAGCTTCCCGTTTCACTCCAAGCAGTGAGTTGGAAAATACAAATTTCATGGTATCACTTCATACTGAACCATTGGTGCGTAAAATACCAATAACCCCAATCTTGACACATATAGAAGCTGAGAATGAGTTTACCATCCTAGATCACTTTGACAATGATAGGGTCACTCTTGGATATCTAAATGCCTATGCGGAATTGCATCTCGCTCATCACATAGTAGATTTCTCCCTAATCCCATATTCCTCTTCCTATTTTGGAAATCCCATGATAGAATCTCCCCACAAAAGAATCTTGAAATCTACGAGGTAGAGAATGAAGAAGGTTTGGAACTACCTCCAGCCCCACCTGAATTTGAAGAAGGAAACACTTCCTTAATCGAAGGAACGATTGACATAAATATTGGAATGGAGGAAGAACCAAATATTTTGAAGTTGGGATCCTCGTTAACTCCAGAGGAGATAGAAATACATACCTATATCCTCAAGGAACATCAAAAGGCTTTCGCATTTAATTACAAAGAAATGACAGGAATTGCACCACATATTGCGGTACACAATCTTATCACCAAACTAGATGCAAAGCAAATTAAGCGAAGTCAAGACCAATGAAACCAAAAGTGTCTCTTATGGTGAAAGAAGTAATGAAACTTCTCCAAGTGGGATTCATCAAACCAGTCAACTATTCACAATGGGTATCTAATATCATCCCTGTTCTCAAAAATAATGGGAAGATATGCATTTGCATAGATTTATGGGACATTAACAAAGCTTGCCCCAAATATGAATTCCCATTACCATCCATCGATGTCATTTTTGACGCAACAACTGGATTTGAGCTTTTGTCTCTCATGGATGGGTTCTCGGGATATAATCAAATCAAAATATCTAAAGAGGATCAAGCCAAGACTACATTTATAACTCCTTGGGAACTTATTGTTATGTTGTCATGTCATTTGGTCTTAAGAATGCTTGGCACTACATACCAATGGGTAATGACATACATATTCCATGACCTTATTCATAAGATTGTGGAATCCTACATAGATGACTTACTAGCCAAGGCCAAGAAGTGTTGTGATCACCCAGAAGTGCTCTATATCATTCTCTCACAATTGATCAAATATGGCGTCACATTGAATCCAGAGATAATTATATTGTCATAAGGGATTGATGTCGACCCAGCCAAAATCTGGATGTTCTTGAAATGATTCCACCATCAAACGAGTCTGGTATTAGATCATTTCTTGGGAAACTCAGTGCAATTCAAAGGTTCATCCCTAACTTAAGTTTTGTTGTTCATCCAATCAAAAATTTATTAAAGAAGGATTATAGCATTGATTGGATAGAAGAATGCAACGAGGCCTTTGAAGTAGTTAAACTCTTCTTGTTATCTCCTCCCACACTAATGCCTCCTAGACTATATCATCCTTTGATCTTGTATTCACAAAGCTACGAGATGTCTCACTAGCCTACATGCTAGCTTAGGAAGATAATGATAAACATGAATGTACAGGTCTATTTCATTAGCCGAACATTGCTTGATTATGAAACATGTTACACACAAGTAGAAAGAGAATTCCTTGCCATAGTCTTCGCAACAAAACATTTAAGACATTACATGCTGAATCAAGAAACAAGGGTTATTGTAAAGACAGATCACTTACGGACATTCCTCATGTAAGGGTCTTTATCTAAAAAGGTTAGATGTTTCATAACCTTAATGGGTGAGTTTGAACTAACATTTGTAAACCAAAAATCTATTAAGGGACAAATCATTGCAGACTAGTTGGATGAAAATCCATTGGATGGGGGTGATCTGGTAGATCTAGACTTTCCCAATGAGTGCATATATTTTGTCAAAACTACACCCCCATCTCTATATGTCCTTGGTACACTAACATCATCAATTTCATCATGGACCACACATACCCAGAAGGTGCCACATCACAACAAAGAAGGTGGTTACACATTATCGCTACTAAATATGTTATTTTAGAACAGTGCTCTATTGTAGAGCCTTTGACAGAATGCTTTTAAGATGTGTTGACACGGAAGAATCCAAAAAGATTCTTTATGAATCCCACAAGTGGGATATGTGGAGGCCACTTCGGTGGCCATGCCACTACTCACAAAATACATCGATGGGCTATTTCTGGCCCACTTTGGAACATGACGCATTAGAGTTTTTGCGCAAGTGTCATAAATGCCAAGATTTGTCCAACGACATTCATATGCAAGCATAAGCTCTGCAACAAATCGCAACCCCTTTTCCCTTTTCCATGTGGGGCCTAGTTTTGATAGGAAATTATCTCCTCGATAATGGATGGCCATAACTTTATAATCATAGCCACAGAATATTTTACTAAATGGGTAAAGGTTATGCCTCTCACCACCATACCAGTTACTAGAATCACTAAGTTCATTTTGAATCAAATCATTTACAGTGCGGTTTTTCTACAAGTCATTATCTCATATAATGTCACATCCTTCAAGAATGATGAGGTCCATGATTTATGCAGCAAATTCAAGATAAACCTTCACATGACCTCTCTTTATTACCCTCAAGCCAATGGACAAGTGAAGTAACAAAAAAACATGAAAATACTTTCTCCTCAAAATAGTTAAGGAGAACAAACGGGATTGGCATTTAAAATTATACCCGGCCTTATGGGCCTATCAAACATCAATAAGAACACCAACAGGGACAACCCCTTTCTCATTGGTATTCGGGTAGAAGCAGTTCTCCCACTTGAGGTCAAAATACCCAGTCTCTGCATCTCATTACAAGGGATCTTGGGAGAAGAATCCTATAGAGAGGCACGCCTCTCTCAACTAGAAAGCCTTGATGAGGCCAGGTTAAATGCCAAACAACGGCACAAATCCTATGTTGACCGAATGTGTCAAAGAATATAACAAAAAGGTCTACGAATGAGAAATATATGAGGGAGATCTAGTTCTGAGACTAGACAGTTGGATTGATAAGAAAACTAGTGAAGGAAGGAAATTTCAGCCCAAGTGGTTGGGCCCATACCGAGTCATGAAAGACTATGGAAACGGTGTGTATCTCTTGTGTACACTAGAAGGTGAGGAATTCAATGAAACTTTCAATTCCTTGCATCTTAAACAGTTTTACGCATAAGTCATCAACATCACCATTTGTATATTATATCTACCTGCATTACATTAGTCACTCAATTGTTTCATTTTGTTCATTCATTTCATAAATATTGTGGTCAAGGAACTTATTCTAAAGAAATTTATTACAAGCCTCAAAATATTGGCAAAATCATTCAAATCATATCTCTTCAATTTTCATAATATCATCAAATGGTTTCAAATCATCTCATCAATTCGACAGACAAAGTCTTGACAAAAACCATACCAAGGCCTACATACTTGGTCATACTCATTTCTTCTACTAGGTTAAGTTGTTCTTACCTACGGTTTGTTCTAGAAGCTTCTTGGTGTCACATCTATCCCTCTTACGTCTCTTTGAAACAAGGATACTCCAAAATCACATATCAAAAATGTCAAAGCCAAATTAAATCAAAAACACTAAACAAAATAGAATATTTTATTTTACACACTTCTTTTCCCTACCAACCTTCGGTGATGAGCCCGCATCTCTTACTAGTGGTGCGAGGTTGAGAAAGGAAAGGAGTTCCCTTACTCGCCTATGTGTTGCCTTCGGTGATAATCTCATACGTCTTACCGGTAGCATGGGGTAGGGTTCGGGGTCCATTCACACAAATTAATGAATCTTAGTATTTTAAAAATTCAAAGCAAAGTGTATTAAGTGAAATTAAGCATCCAAATTCCAAAGAGATCAAATCCTCAAAACCATATTTTGTCAACCAAATTGCCATTCATGGATCTAAGTCTAGATAAACTAGAAAGTAAGTTACATTCTAAGCTATGTAGTAGTTTTTAAGTAAGAATAAGTATGTAGGCCTAAATTTGGTTTTTGTCAATACCTTGTCTTTCTCTCATCATTTCCGTTAATTCAAACTCATTTAATTTGCATCCGTCCCAACTCTCGGTGTTGAGCCCTCACATCTTACTAGCTGCGTGGAGTTGGGAGTGGGGCAAGTTCATCTCATCATCACTACATATTCATCACATTTTTCCAAAACAAGAAGAAGCAACGAACATTGCCCAAAGAATCCAAAAGTTCAGTACTACAGTATGTTTGCATCATCACATATCAGCATTACAAACAAAAAGAGAAACATTTTGTTCAACACTTGTTATCACCTGTCATCCATTGCATACATTCTAAAAAGCATATAAAAACAAAGATTCTAAAAACATCTAGTGTACACATGAGAAACAAATCACAAAACTCTAGATACAAAGAAGATCTAGATCCAAATATATATATATATATATCGTGTTTTACATACAATTCCATCATGCACTAGGCATGGTCAAAACGCTCAATGAGCCCGAAAAATACAAAAACAACTCATATAAACATCCAAAAAATCACTATAAAAAGACCAAATGGCCTCTCAATCCCTATGGGATCCCTCGGGGTGCACAACCGCATCTAGGGCTTCACATTGCGACAACACTCTGAATGCACTTTGAATGATGGGAGTGCTCATGATCATGACCACTAGTTGTGGTCTCACTATGAGAATGGCTCCACCTCATTAGGTACTCAAAGAATCTTATATCCAGCTATCTCAATATGAAGGGAGGACACTAACTCTTCCACCTTCCAGACAGGGGCAAACACATCAGTGTGTCGGCCGGCTGCTAAAGGATCTCCGATGTCCTCACTAAGATGAGCTCATTTCTTCCCTAAAGGGAGAAACAGGGTGTATGCACACAAGCAGTGAATCAAATCCCACCATCCCTAAGTAGTCCCCGAATAAAAAGGGAAATAACAAGTTAGAAAATCACCAAAAACAAACAAAACAACAAAAAGAAATATCAACCAAACATCTCTAACTAACAAGGTCGAGAAAAGAGTAGTAACTCACTTGGATCTCCAGGCATCTAGGTAGGGTCTCTAGGATCTGTGCCTACTACCGATGTTACTGCCGACTACAGAGCCTCCCCAAAATCTAAAAATAAATGATGTCCTACCAAGGATTCATCATCTCCCTCAAAGTCTTGAGAAGGTAACTCCTTTGAGACCAAGGTCTCCTTCTCCACACTCACCTCCACCCTCTCGACCTTAAAATATCCTGAGTGTCATGCCACTCAGAATCACTATCATCCTCCTCGATCATCCCACCGGCCTCACCTCTAACTCCCTCTCCCATCGTCTCCTCCTCAGTCTCCCCTCATATGAACTCCTCAGAGTCTGAGTCCACATCAACAGGCTCATCCTCCTCTCCACTGAAAGCAGGAGCATCTTTGATCTGAAGTAAGGGTGCTCGAGGAGCATTAGCCACCCCCCGAAGAACAAACCACCCACCTAACCATAATAGGAAATTCAGGAGTAATTTTGGTCCAACCTCAATCTCCTCTAGGACCTCCCCGACCTCACGAACAATCCTCGTATATTGGCCTACCATTTGGAAGCATACTAACATTGGGAGGCTAAACTACTGAGGGACTCAATCAAATGGGTGGACCTCCACCCTCTCTATCCTATCTACTAACTGACCTGTAGTAGAGTAGGCAATCAATGTATGCATCTCCTCTCCCCATACTCCCACCATGGCTTGATAAGGAGTGGCCTCCATATCTGCAGTAGTCAGTGAAGCCACTAGCTGATGTGGCATCCTAAGTACTATCATCCCCATCCACCTCGTTGCTCTAATAGCCCCCGATCCTCTGCTAGTACACCCCTCCCATAGGGGATGATACACTCATACACCCAACTCATAACTAGAGTAGGATGACTCAAAGTCTTCCTCTTGTAACTCCGACCACCCCCCGTATAAGTCATGGTATGTGGTCCCGAGAATGTCTACTCCCTAAGCATAAGTATAGCCATGGGCCTCAATCTATGTAATAATGGGAGCCCAAAGCAGTATAAGAGAGTATCTCCTCCCTTATCCCCAATCAATCATGAGGCTAAGATACCCATAATAGTCTTACGGGTGATGGGGATAGGAGAAGTAGTAATAGATTGGACCTTCACCCCTTCTTCGAGCTAAAGGAGACAATAACATCTCCCATATAAGTATCCCACTGAACCATCTGAGACCTAGATCCTACTATCTTAAGAGACAACCACCTCCTAAGAATCGTAACCTTCGATGCTACGATAAGCGTCCTCCAGGGTGATAGTCCACTCACCCCTAACACTTGGAAACTGGAAAGTATTCTGGTCTGTATCCCAGTATGAGAATAAGTCACACAATATGTGACTAGCAAGAGTAACATGAGGAACCTGTGAAATCCTCAAAATATCGGCCCTCTGCAGAGTGTCTCACTTTGTCTGGGTTAGCAAGTCTAACACTTCGAGATCCAATCACACTCCCTCTCTCTGCTCCACCGAATATACTCCTCCTTCTACATCCACCCAAAACATAGAAAAATAGAAATTTAGTGACATAATCCAATAGATAAGCTCATCAAAAACATAAAAAATGTAAAAAATGCAAAAACAATTAACTAAGGATTTTTTTACTTTCTGTCCGAACCACCGCCTTGTGCGAGTGGCGGTTCCGTGATCGCCGCCATCTAAGGGAGGCATTCTTCGACGACCGCTGCCATCACAGGCGGTAATCCCGCAACCGTCCACTGCATGCAGGCCACGGTCCCATGTCAATTCATCGTGCACCCGTAAAGCCCTCAAAATGCTAAAAAAATAAGCAAAATACACCATTTTGATCAAAATAAAATCCTACCCTATGGATGGCCCCCAAAGACTCATTTAACAATAAGATTTTCAAAATAAACCCCTAAGAAAAACATTTCAACATTTTTATATTTTAGTTTTAAAAATAATGAATTGAGAAAAACTAACATGAGACTTCACAGGTCGATGTCCTACTCTTGAAGGCATGATCACAATCTTGCAATGAACATTTTGACTACACTCTAATAAAAAAGGTTACCGTGGGTCACAGAGCTCAAAAATTGCCAAATCGACACATGCAAATGAATAGGAAAATAACATTCTATATATATATATTATATAGGAAAATATATATATATATATATATATATATATATATATATAACATTCTAACCTTGTTTTTAATGTTCTTTCGCAAAGTTAGAGCACCGATAGAGGTAAGTTTTTATCCCCGTGCAAATGGTAAGTCCTCATTTCATTTTAATTTAGTATTTATTTTTCGATTTATGTTGTCTATCTACACTTGAGTCCTCTTTTCATTTACAGATAGTAGGAATCTAGACGGTGACATTGCGACACACGGGTATGTCAGGTATAGCTTCTAACTTCCCATTTTAGGACCGCCATACTCGGACACATGGTTTTATTCCCATTCATGGCTAAAATTCTTCTCCGAGGGGGCAACATGTACGTACCCAAAATTGTATGTATTGTACTGCTGGAAAAAGGTTATAGAAACCCCAATGATGATTTAGATCTATTCACAAGCTGTTCGGAATCCAAAAAGCACACCGAGTATACATTTACATCCTAAAATTCCTTATCCAAATTTTTGCATGCTTTGTTCTAACCTCGTTCCTCTCTTTTCTTACATTTTGGTCTTTAGTTATAGGACCACCGCCCGACTAGGCGGTGGTCCTGTGACTGCCACCCAGGATAGGGTGGCGGTCCTGTAACCACCACCTTGCGAAGGCGGCGGTCCTGTGTGTGTTTTCCATAACTTTTCGATGATTTTTTCAACATAAAAAATCAAGTGGCACTCGTAATTCTCAACCACTCTTTCTTGCATTTAATTTTTAGTCGCATAGTAAATAGTAATTCCTCTTTTTTTATAATAGAAGAGTTCAATTCAATCTTACCCTCTAGTAAATCAAAGTGCTATAAATACCAAGCTTGTTTACAAGCAAATGGCCCCTCTCCCTCTATGATTTATTATTCAGTGTGTTTTGAAATTTCTTCAATAAGTCTCAACAAGTTTAGATTTTGTAAAGCTCTCAGCCTCTCAGTTCAAGGCTCCACAGTTCTGGTTCTAGATTATGTTCATTTGAATCTTGATTCTACTTAGAGTTATAGGTTGTTGTTTTGTCACAAGAAGTATAGGTCCTAGAGATTTTGGTGTGCTTTTATTGTATCCCTGTAAAAATCTTGCTAGGAATCATATATTCAAGCTCTACTCTCTTGCACTATCCCTCTCCTATTTGCATCATGTTCAAACTTATGTCCAAGCTGCCACTGTTCGAACATCTTCTCTTATGCCACTTTGTCACATTCCCACTTTTCTAGATTCATGAGAACATAAAGGAATGAAGAGATCACACTAAGGGGACAAGTCACAATACAACTGGATTTGTCGTTGTTTTGTAAACTCCAGGTTTGAATTGTCAAAGTTGTAGTTATAATATATCAAATAGAATAGCAAATCATTTTATTTCAGTTAAGCTTGCTTTCAATATTACCAAGGAAGTTGTGGGGAATGATAGCTTCTAAGAAGTTGTGATTTATTCCTCACTTCTGAGGTAAGATTGAAGGTATTTCAATTAAATTAGTTAGTTATTTATATTTAGGATCAATTCAAAATACATAGGTAAATAGCTACATCTGGCTACCTTGCTTGTTTTAATTCCATTATTAGATTAATTGTTCATTATTCGAATATATTAGAATAGTCACTCTTTAAATTTCATTCAAATTCACATCTTTGAAAATAAATAAAAAAGAATATAAGCATAGTGTAGATTTATTTTCATAATTAGTTTATTTCTTTCAGTTAAGTTTGGTTATCTCTTGCATGACAATTACAAGACCTATAGATCCCAGAGATTACGTATTCAAACCGGTAATACCTCAACCAAATCTCTTCACAACATTAATAGATATAGATCAAGGTCTTAAAATTCACGTCTTTTAAACAACAAACCCATAAGTAGTTAGTAAGAAATTGAGAGAATTGAATATTGAAGACGACAAAGCATACACATTCTAGTCAAATCAAACTAACTATAGATTGCCTTGATAGGATATCCGCGTGACCATACAAGAACCCGAAAGAGAGAAAATATTTTATTTTGATTCATTAGTTCCACATCTAAATGCAAGAGACCTTCTCATTGACATGGACACAAGATTACTTATACAAGTTGCTAATAGAAGCTGAAAAATCTTATGACTATTGGATAGTCGGAAGAAGAGATTGATTCTTCACATGACCATAATAGGTCCACAACAACCACAAGCTCATAGTTGTGATCCCTAGGTCCCATAACCCAATGGGCCTTCTAATCAATTAAACATTGACACCAGTTTACGTATGCTGGTATTTAGATCTTCACCGATCCCACCGAATATCATAACACAATTTTCCATATTAAACATAGAAGCCAATCAAGCTAATATTTTCTGGGTTAGACCAGAAAATTGTCCATAGTTTCCTACAAATCCACTACACCTCTCACTACCACTTTCATGACCTTGTCTGGAAATATACACGAAGCACCTACATGTCACTTTCCATGCATCCAATAGCCAATAAATAGGATCTCGACAGAGCTCAACATTGATTGGAGCCTCCGAGCAACTATTATATCTGAACAATCCATTACACCAATTCAGGTTAGGAGAGCTTTCTTTGCCTTAGACTCGTAGATCCCATTATTACATGTTGAGGATGTAATATTTCCCAAGTAGTTTTCTACATCCGCATATATTTAATTTCCATCAGTTGTCTCGACATGACCTCACGAGGTTGGGTATGAAGAAAGGATACTTGTTGATTATCATACTCGCATGTCACTTTTCTATCGTACAATTCTTAATGCTCATGTTCCACATCTTCTACATGAACTTTAAATCCTTCACGAGCCATCTCTCTCCACAATGCCATTCGCTTTGCAACATCCTGTTGCTTCTTTATCTCCCACTCATGTGCCTCATTATACTTAAGCCACCTTTCCTCTCTCTCTATATTTATTTCGCTAGGCCTTCTATCTTTCACCAAACCTACTCCTACCCCCGCGTGTGGTGGCATTTAGTTAGCCATCTGTTTTCTTTCCAAGTTTAGGGTTACCATCAATATTTTGATCGCCACCTGGAATGCCTTATAGGTAAGCTCCCATAGGATATTGTAAAAATTGGAATTATTCTACCTCTGGGTAAGAATAAGTGGAAATTGAGTACTCCAGAATATAGTTGTTTAGAACACCATGAAACCAGTATCCATGGCATGTGTCCAAATCAGATCAGCATCAAAGAGGGCCTAAAATTTTTCCTGCATCCAAACAAGTGCACGATACCTCCAGGTCCATTTTAGACACATAAGCAATCAGTCACTCGTATAGTTCTACAAGAAAAATAGTGAATAATATCTCATACAAATTGTCATATAGATTCTTTTCCACCCATGCGCATGTGTTAAACTCGAGATCCGGTATTGAACCTACATGTGTATTATTCTTCTAGATCATGTATCCACTCCTCAAAACTTGCTAGTGTCAACTGGTAGGTCTTCAAAGACATGAACCATCCTAAATAAAACTTAAAAAAGAGGTCCCGGCAATGGAACCAATGATGCAGCCTAGAATTTACGAGTAAAAACCCAGGCATGTGGGCACATCACTCAACCTAGACTAAGCACTCACTCGAAGTGTGCAAAGGTACCAAGCCCTCTTTAGGATTTTTGTTGTAGGATGTTAACATGATGAAGAATTAATACATTCATATTGATAATTAACATAAGATTCTATGGATAATGTCCAAATCTAGATCTAAAGAGTAATAGATTTAAATGATAACCATAATGAAGTCAAGCATGTAAGAACCAATTATACTCAGGATTAATACTCTGATTCATCCAATACACTCCATTATATTAAACATGATAAATACATAGAAGCTCATTACAATAGGTAATACCATAACCTTATGCACACATCGAGATCTGGTAACATACTTCATAGTAATTAAGTTCTCACATAGTCCTTCTATTCTACATAGATCATTACATATTTATAAGGGTGGGACTTACCCTTCACCGCTTGCATAATTCCAAAAATAGGTCGCATGCTAAAAATAGCCATGCGCCTTTATACTCATAACCACACATGTAAGTGTGCTAACAATAGACCTCTTCCAGCTAACTAGTAGTAGCAATTATATTATTATCCAAGTACCCATGTAAATCACTTAGTATCCGCTCTTCCAAAAATATTCGATGCGTGTCACGCAAGTCTTTACCTAGTTTGTGTGCTTAGTATGCTATCTCCAAAAATATCATGTACATGTGAAAATGACTAAGTCCTGAATCTACCCTTTTCTTTCACGCACGTGTCCTTCCCTATCCTTCTACGCCTTTGACTGCACCCTATTCTCACGTGCGAACATTCTATGTGTCTTCTCGCTAATTATCTCACTTTTATCTTCTCAACATCCAACATTGCAACAACGAAAAAAGGAGAATAGTATGCCACAAATGTAGAAACCCATGGGTCTTCCCTTAAATATTATTGAACAAATGAATTAAAATTTCAATGTGACAATGTGGGATGATTTTGCTATTCCATCACACTGATACCTCTTATGTGAAGCCCTGAAGCAACTTCCTTGAGTTTATCCAAAGTGGTGGAGAAGATTCATGTCGTTGTTCATGTGTGTCGAGAAAATGAAGAACAAGTAAGATTTTCAAGACCCCTCCTTTTTGCATGTCATTAATTTTGGGAAAAATTTAGTTCCTAATTGTATGATAGATTTAGGGGTTGTTACCTCCATAATTCCTAAGAAAATTGTTGATATCCTGGGTCTTAAATATAGTCCTATTTCTAAGGGATTCATGCAACTTTATGGGTCAACTATAGATGTGTTAAGAGTGATTAAAGATTTGGAATTAACACTTCATGCTTTCCCAAGTCTTACCATAACCCATGATATATCAATGATTGTTTTTCTCCCTATGTTTTTATTTGTTTGTCTAGAGATTTTACTACCGAGATAGGTGGATATTTTCCTTCGACTAGACTCATATTCTTTTGAGAACTATATATGGTACAAGATTCACTATACAATCTGAGCCCATACTTTCTTACCATATTGAGTCATATAATCCCACCCCTATCTAATCAAATTTATTAATATAATAGGAACATGAATAAGACTTAGTTCTAGATGAGTAGCATATTCCTCCTCTCATGCCTGATTTATTGCTAGATGAATGGGATGAGAGAGATCATAAATTTGATCCTTATGCCAAAGATATTAAATCCTTTGAGACCGGTCTCTGTACTTATGCATTCTCCTAGAAGGATATATTATACCTTTACCTTTCAAGTAAGAAGAAGAAGATACTCCCGAACGTGGAAGATGTTCTTTGATGGTTCTATAAGTAGAAATGGATTCAGCAGGTTTGGTGTTGATCTCTCCAATGAACGATAAATTCTTCTTTTCTCATGGATTTCAATTTGCATGTTATAACAGTGTAGTTGAGTATGAAGCATTGGTGTATGGTCTCATAATTATTGAGAAGAGAATGTTAGGAAATAAGGGATAAAATATTTGGAACAATCCCACACATAATCATAATAGTAGAAACTAATATATAGAAATTATTACATATCTGAAATAAAAGTGCAAGATAAAAAAATACAACACAAAGAGACAATATTTAACATGGTTCGCCCAATTTGGGCTACGTCCACCAAGAATCACTTGCTCAAATTTTACTACAAGCCACCTCTCTCTCAATACAATACCCAAATTTGTTTGGATTGTGCTCAACAAACTCACTTGAATTCACACTTGAACTCACACACATCTACAATGTTACATCAACCCTACCATAAGCATAGAAGAACATAAATAGGAAACTACTCAAGCATTTTTACAATATCGTAGGTACCAAAACCATAGGCCAAATCCTCCCATAAACCTATGGGTCAAATATCTGGCCCATATGAGAAGAGCACATTTCTTGAGATATCGGGCACTCTTTTCGAGGTAAAAAATTCTTAGGGGATCCGCCTCAACACTGGTGAGAAAACTATGGAGAATGTACATTATTTTTAGTGTATATTCCTCAACACTTCCACACATGAAAATAGGCTCCACAACATAACAATCTCCCACTTGGAGACTAGTTTTCCTTTTCGCAAGCTTCTTAACCCTTCATTATTTTCCATGAAGACCAACCAAAGTTTAACACAGCTTCATTTTCTCCCTTGTGACCACCTTATTCATCATTTTTGTAGGATTTTGACTTGTATAAATCTTCTCTAGCTTCAACTTCTCTTCCTCCAATGTTTTCATAATGAAATAGTACCTTAACTGTATATGCTTCTTTCTAGAGTGGAAAATAGAGTTCTTAGCTAGGTGTATAGCACTTTGAATATCGTTTTGTAGCTTCCCTTCCTCTTGCTTATGCCCTAACTCCTTAAGAAATTGTTGTAACCAAATAATCTCTTTGCTATCCTTTGTGGCAGCAACATACTCAGCCTTCATGGTTGATAAAGCCATAAGCTTCTGTAGTCCTAAAATCTAGCTCATTGTTGTCCCACCTACATTGAAAATATAACTTGTCATGCTCCTCTTGTTTTCTACATCTCTAGCCATATTTAAATCTACATAACCATGTAAAGTGGTGTCTGATCCACTGTAGTACAAAACTATCCCCATGGTCCCTCTCAAGTACCAAAGGATCCACTTTATTGTATGTCAGTGATCTTTACCTAGATCACTCATAAATCTACTCACATCTTCTCGCTACATGGGAAATATCAAGCCTAGTGCACACCATGGTATAAATCAAACTACCAACTGTATATGAGTAAGGTGCCTTGGACATTTGGTTTCTCTCCTGCTCTGTCTTACGACACATCTCATTTGATAACTTGAAATAGCCTCACCAAAGGAGTTCTAAAAAATTTAGCATCATGCGTATTAAACCTCTCCAAGACCTTCTTAATGTACTCTTCCCGAGATAAAGTCAGTTTTGTTCCTTCTTATCCCAAGATATCCTCATACCAAGGATTTATTTGGCTTCCCCAAATCCTTTATCACAAAGGAGTCACTTAGTTGCTTCTTGAGTACCTTTATTTCTTGCATGTTTTTTTCTTGCAACCAACATGTCATCCACATATAAGCATGGGATAATATAATTTCCATCTTCAAATTTCTTTGTATACACATAATGGTCAAAATGACATCTAATCTAACATTGCTTCATCATGAAGCTATCAATTTTTTTATGCCATTGACATGGAGCTTGTTTTAGACCATACAAGATCTTCTTCAGCTTTCACACCATATCATCTTTACCTTTGAACTCATAGCCCTCTAGCTGCTACATATATAGATCCTCCTCCAAATCACCATGGAGAAATTTAGTCTTTACATCTATCTTCTCTAATTGCAAGTCTTCTCGTACCACTATTCCGAAAAGTTTCTAATAAAAGTCATTTTTACTACGAGAGAAAAAATATCATTAAAATCTATACCTTTTTTCTCGTGTAAACCCTTGACCACCAATTGGGCCTTGTATATTTTCTTGCCTTCTTCTTCCTCTTTAACTTTTCACACCCATTTGTTCTACAATGCTCTTTTTCTTTTGAGTAGCTTCACCAAATCACAAGTTTGGTTCTTCATGAAAGACTAATGTTCCTTATCCATGGCTCGCTCCCACTTCTACCTAGCAACTACATGCATTTCTTCATCAAATATCTCTCCTCGGCTCTCCATTGTTAGTGAGTAATAAATAATAAAGAGAAGAAGAAAATGTTTGGGTTCTCTTCTTACCCTAGAAGATATCCTCAATATAGGAGTTTGGGGTTCTGTTGAGTAGGTTCTGAACTAATTCATGGGTCACTTTCTCATCCGAAGATCCTCTACCACTACATATTCTTTCTTGGATTCTTCCATGTTTTCCTGCAACTATTGATTATACATAAATTTCTCATTAAATACCACATCCATAGATTGAATTATTTTCTTGTCCTTAATACTCCAACATTTATATCCAAATTCATCACCACCATAACCAATGAAAGTGAATTTTTCTTATTTTCAACATGAAGAAATACCTCACATCTAAAGACTCTAAGAAATGAGTAATCAAATTTCTTACCATACCAATCCTCGTTAGGTATGTCTCCATCCAAGGCACTTGAGGGTACTCTATTTATCAAATACACAGTTGTGCTCACCGTTTCTACCCAAAAAGAAAGAGGCAGTCTTGCATGTAACCTCATGCTCCTAGATCATTCCATTATTTTCATGTTCATCATTTTAAACCCCATTTTTTTGTGGAGTTCCTAGAACCGTATTTTTCCTACGGATTCCATTATTAGAACAATAATCATCAAAATCATTGCTGCAATACTCCCCTATTATCTAACCTGAGACATTTTAGCTTAAGACATGTTTCTTTCTCTACCAAGGATTTCCATTTAACAAGAGTGTTAAATACATTAGATTCTTTTCTAATACAATATACCTAAACTTTCCTTGTTGTATCATCAATAAATTAACATTATAATTTGAACCCCAAAAGATGATACTTGAGCTAGCCCCATACATCAAAATGTATCAACTCTAACTTAATTTCTTTCTCCATAGGTCCAATGTTGAGAAACCTTACTCACTTCTATTTCCCATATGCACAATTCTCACATAACTCCAAACTTGTTTTTATTAATCCTGAAAATTATTATTTATGATCTCCATTCCCTTATGGTTCATATGACCAAGCCTACGGTGCACAATTTTATATCAGATTTGAAGCCACGAGATTACAAACAATATTGCTATTAGTAGTTAAATACAAGGTTCCAATCTTCTTACCTCTTACCACCACAAGAGCACCCTTGGTAACCTTCCAAGAGTACGTTGTAAATATCATAGTATATCCATCATTTCCTAAATGTCCCTTCAATATCAAGTTTCATCTTAATGTAGGCACATGTATGACATCCTTTAATATGCATGTATTCCCATTCTACATATTAACTCAACATGTAACCTTTTCTAACTATATTGCAAGGCTCGTCATCACCAAGAAAAACATGCCCAAAATCCCCTTGAACATAATCAACAAAATAATGCCTATGTGGAGTAACATGGAAAGAAGCCCCCAAATCTAAAACCTAAGATTCAACAATATTATGCAAAGAACTAATCAAAGCATCTTGACATATATTACCCATTGCCACATTTTCCTCATTTTTTTCTTCATGTTGTTTCTTCTTGTCCTAAAGATCCCAATAGTCCTTCTTTGCATACCTATACTTTCCACAGTGCTATCATACCATCTTGCTTTTAGATTTTGACATTGCCCACCATTTCAATTTTCCATAACTTCCTCTATTCTTCTACTCCCTCTAGTTTCCACTGGCAAAGCATTCCCTAAAGTAGAAGATTCTCCTGAGCTTTTTCTTTGCATTTCTCACTTAGAATCACCCATAAAACATCCTCAAACTTCAACTTCAAGTTATCTGGAACCGATTAGCTTACCACCATTACTAGGTTATTCCAACTCTCAAGTAAAGAGCATAGAATTAATAAAGCCCTAACTTCTTCATCAAATTATATTGTAACTAAACCTAGCATATTTACAACCATATTAAAATCATTTAAATGATCTTCTATTGAACCATTCTCATACATATTCATATTAAACAAATTTTTCATTAAAAATATCTTGTTAGAGGTAGAGGTTTTTCATATAACTTCCCTAATGCATCCATAAGTTCTTTTGTAGTCTTTTCCTTTGAAACATTAAATAATATCGAAGATGCAAGACATAGCCAAATTTTCCCAAGTGCCTTCCTATCTAGAAAATCCCATTCCACATCTGTCATACTCGAGGGTATGGTCTCATTTCCAAACACTAGAATATAAATTTCCTTCTAGTAAATGTAATCTTTCATCTACATCTTCCAAAGACTAAAATTTTTCCATTGAATTTATCAAACCTCTATCTTCCATCGGTTTTCATAGTTCTCACTCAAGCTAAAACTTTCCCTGTGATTCAACACTTTAGCAAACCAAACCAGGCCTTGATACCAATTGTTAGGAAATAAGGGATAAAATATGTGAAACAATCCCACACAAAATCACAATAGTAGAAACTAATATTCATAAATTATTACAGATATGAAATAAAAGTGTAGAACTAAAAAAACACAACATAAAGAGACAATATTTAACGTGGTTCACCCAATTTGGGATACGTCCACCAAGAATCACTTGCTTAGATTTTATTACAAGCCACCTCTCTCAAAACAATACCTAGATCTCTTTTGATCTATGCTCAAAAATATCTCCTGGATTCACACTTGAACTCACACACACATCTTTAATGTTACATCAACCCTACCATATGCACAAAAGAACATAAATAGGAAATTGCTTAAGTAGTTTTACAATACCGTGGGTACCAAAACCATGGGCCAAAACTATCCCATAAACCTATGGGTCAAAAATCCCACCCATATGAGAAGAGAATTTTTCTGAAATATCAGGCATGTTTTTCGAGGCCAAAAACATTCTCGGGGTTGTGCCCCGAACCCTCACTACCTAGGGCTTAGAAATAGCTCATCCCTAAACCCCACTAGAAAACTATTGAGAGTGTATAGTACTTTTAGTGTATAATCTTCAATACTTCCACACTGAAAAACAGGCTCCACAACATAACAAAGAAAAATTAAAGAATTGCAGGTCTTTGGAGATACGGAATTGGTTATTCACTATGTCAAGGGGAGGTGTGCTACGAAGAACAAGTTTTTGAAGGCTTATAAACATAGAATCTAGGATATACTAGAGATATTTGATGCTCTTAACATACAAGTTGTGCCTAGAAAATTGAACAAGGAAGTAGATCAAATAGAAGCCCTTGCTTATCAATTCTCACCCACTAAATATTTGATCAAGGAAAATGTGTAGTATATTAATATGATAATCAAACCTTCAATTTCAGATAATCATACAAGTTTGAAAGTTTTTACGATGATGAGAAAATTGTCTATTTTATACAAAATGAATTTTAATTCTTGTCAAAAATGTAATTTGATTTGCAAGGATTCTATGGTGATCGGATCATCCAGCTGAAAACAAAAAAATTGCCAAAGGGATTGGTCACTTTGGAGTAGATCTTTAGCCCAGATGACAAATTCAAAGGCAAAGAGAAAGACATAGTAGCAAGATAATAAAATTTTCAACCAGTCACAATTGCACTAGGAAAGGAACTTCTACTTGGGAAGGTATGTGACGAGAAAGAGAAGAAAAAAATTATTTCCTTATGTCGGGAGTTTAATGATGTGTTTTCATGGGACTATGAGGATTTAAAATAATTTAATTTAGATATAGTTCAGCATTCTATTGATCTTGATCCCAATGTTAAGCCAACTAGACAAAAGCAGAGGCTAGTCAACCCCAAGATAAAACCCCTCATGAGGAAGGAATTGTCCAAACTCATTTAGGAAAAGATAATTTTTCCTATCAAATACTCTACTTGGGTGGAAATCTCGTTTCGAGTACAAAATAAAAAATGGGAAATTAGAATTTTTGTGGATTTCCAAGATTTGAACAAGGCATCTCTAAAGGATCATTATCCTTTACCTTCCATGGAGCAGATTTTACAAACTGTAGCAGAGCTACGAGATATTCCATTCTTGATGGTCATTCAAGCTTTAATCAAATCAAAGTGAAAGAAGAAGATCATTATAAAAATGTGTTCACAACTAAATGGGGAACATATTGATATCAAAAAAATTCCTTTGGATTTTCAAACACAGTGCTACATTCCAAATAACAATGAACATTGTCTTCAAGGGTTATATCAATGAATTCATTCTTGTCTATCTTAATGATATTAATATTTTCTCAAATTACGAGTTAGGATCATATCAGCCACCTTAAGAAAGTATTTGAGATATGCAGGGAATTTGGAGTGTCTCTCAATCCTAATAAGTGCAACTTTGCAGTCCCTAGGGGTAGGCTTTTGGGGCAAATTGTTTCAGAGGAGGGTATTGTTATTGATCCAGAGATAATCTCAGCTATCTTGGCTCTTTCCTTTCCAACTTGCAAGAAGGCCTTGCATTCATTCCTTGGAAAAATCAACTTTGTTAGGAGATTCATTCCTAACTTTGTAGGTTTAGTAAGGCCTATTACTCTTGTACTCAAGAAAGATTAAGTTTTCAAATGGATAACAAAGGGGAAGGAGAGATTTTCTAAGATCAAACAATAGATTTCTCAATCTCACCCTGACTATTCCAAAGATTTTATCATGTATGCTTATGGATCTGAATCCAATATTGTTGTTGTGTTGACTCAGCAAACTTATCAAGGATTGGAGCATCCAAAGTGCCCTTCTTTAGTAACACACTAAAGGATTATGAACTCAAGTACAATAATATTGAAAATAAGGTGTTTTCCATTATGAGAGCTCTTAAGAAGTTCAAGAATATGATTGCTACCAATCACATCAAATTTTAGTTTCACATTCTACTGTAAGAGACTTCAATATGTGAGCAAAAATCAGTGAGAAAAGAGCTGCATGGGTGACCAAGATAATGGAATATGATGTGACTATCAAGGCCACAAAGCGGTAAGAGGTAGGGCATTATGTTAATAGTTGGCTTTTGATGTTCAAGATCACCAAGAGACCTCCTTCGTAAATGAATAGATTCTAAGTAATCTTGAATTGTAGGAGGATGGAGGAAATGTATTTAGTGACCATAGCTGGATTGCTAATATGACTAGGTTCTTGTCTACTTTGGTGCATACCCTCCCGACCTAAACAAAGGAAAAAGAAGACATCTAAGGGTGTAGTCCATCCCCTATCCATTAATTAATGGAATTTTGTTTGAGAAGAACATTTATGGGGTGTTGATGAGATGCATTAAAGGTGAACAAGAAGATAAGGTTTTGGTTGAGTTCCATGATGGTTTCTCAGGAGGACATTTTTCTGCTAAAGCCATGGAAATGAAAATTATAAAAGCGGGATACTTTTGGCCCACATTATTTGTTAACGTTCACAAACGGGTCATAAAATGTAAGGAATTTTCTCTCTTCATAGGTAATAAAAGGTTGGTTGCCCTTCCACTTCACCCAATTCAAGATGACTAGCCATTTGTAAAATGGGGCCTTGATTTCATTGGTATGATTAATCCTCCATCAAGTGTTGGTCATAAGTGGGTTTTAACAACAACATATTATTTTACCAAGTGGATAGAAGATGTATCATTGAAAGAAGCTACTGAATTATTTATCCTTGACTTTTTGGATGAAATTGTGACAAGGTTTGGTGTTCCTCAAACTATTACTTTTGATAATCCAAAGGCTTTCCTAGGTTCAAAGGTTTATGATTGGGCTCTTGGACTCGGATTTATCTTAAGAATTATTCTAATTATTACCCTCAAGGTAATGGATTGGTATGGTTTACTAATAATAATATGATTAGGATCATGAAGAGGACAATGGACATCAATCAAAAGTAGTGGCATATAAAAATGAGAAATGCTTTGTGGGCTGACAGGATAACAATGAAGAAGTCAATTTTTACTTCTCCTTATAAGCTTGTATATGGTAAAGAATCCAAACTTCCTTTTTCACTTGAGTTTCCTTCACTAGAATTAGCTCAGTAGTTGGAATTTGAAGGGGCATATCAAAGGGAAGTCAGAATGGTAGAGTTAGTAGAGCTAGAAGAGTTAAGGAATACTTTGCCATGCTCAACTTATAAAATCATTACGCATCCAATAAATAATGGTTTGATAAAAGGGCCATGTTTCAAATATTCAATGTTGGAGATCTAGTCCTAAAATGGGATGCAGACCGAGATAAACCAGGGAGACAGTCCAAGTTTGATGCAATCTAGAGTGGACCATACATCATCAATGCTCGCAAGGAGGCCAACTCTTTCGAATTGTCATATCTTGATGGGAATGTGTTTCAAATCAAAATCAATGAGATTTACCTCAAGAATTCTCATTATTTTTGTTCATCACATCTTCTACATATTAGTCTATGTTTTTATTCCTCTAAGTGCTTTCAACACATTGTCTTGTTCGTAGAGTAGTTTTTATTTTCCTAAGTACTTTGCAGTTTCTTTTACCGCTTGTAGATATTTTTTACACGCTTCTAACATGTTTCGGAGAAGAACCTAAAATCAAATACAAAAAATAAAATACGAGCAACTAAAATCATATCTTGGGTAGTCTTCATGGTTCATTTAGCCCAGAAGATCATAATGAAAGAAATTATGCACTTGAGATTTGGGTTGTTGCTCCTTAGTTTTAGCAAGGATTGCAGAAAGAGAGAAAAGAAAAGTTTAGATTAAAAACAATTTTCCACTCTATTAAAACTTCAATAACTTCATATGAAATGATATAAAATTCGAGAAAATGAGAAATTCCAGTTAAAAAAGTGCTTCAAGTAGCTCGGGGTGATATTTCAAAGTTCAAGATCATATTTCAAATCATCAGGCTGACTCCATGCCCAATGGATGTTGCAGAGGCCACGATAACTTCATCTAACAAGCGAGATGACCCTATGAGTCGCCAAAAATATTGTCCATTTTTGCACCCCTAAAAAAATGAGCAACTTGGAAGTTTGGACTTAGGCCTTTATGAAGCTTTAGTGGAGAATCTATAGGTGCCGAGTTAGTTTCATGATTTATTGGGCACTTGGAATCATTCTGGTGCATTTCCCTTCTTCTAGGCTTCGAGCTTCACACTTAGCCAAAATTTGAGGAAAATGGATAAAATTGGTAAATTGGCTTTTGGGGCATTCTATAATATTCTCCTAACTCCCCTACCTAAGAAAAATCCAAAATAGTTGGCCAAAAGTTGATAAAAATTGTGAAAATGTGAAAAAATGGCCTATTTTGGTGTATTGCATGGGTCAAAGGGGTGTGGGAAGAACAAGTGCGGGTGGAACATAGGTTCCCCACCTTTAATTTAGGTCTTTGGTGGGAAGGAATTAGTTCTATGTGGACATTTTAGCCTTTAGAGGCCCTCAGTACGAGTTCCTTTGAGTCCTTGGTTCCCAGAAAACTGATTTTCCTAAAATATAAAGGATTTTGGAAGGGCCTAATGTTATGTAGGTAAATTGGAAAATTTGGCCCAAGTGGTATAAGTTTCATCAGCCTTAGTGTTCTCTGTAAGGCTCTTCAGGCCGAAAAGAAAAGGATTGAACTCATTGCGGAGAATGTGGAGTTTCAGGGCTGAACAATATATGTTCTGTGGGGATATGAGTTCCACTGCGGGACCTACTTTTTAAAATACAAAGGAGGTTGGGAGTTATTTTTGTGCAAGAAAGGAGTGATTTATGGGCTGCGAGACCAAATAGGAACAATTACGTGGGGGACATGAATTCCTCATGGAGCTGATATACCCACAAAGAAAAGGAAAATGGAGAGGGGATGATATATTGTAGAAGATGTTGATCCTCATGGCCCATGTGACCCAGTACCCTTTGTGCCCCAAGTACCCAATATATTTAATCCATCCATGGCAAACGAAAAATGATAAAAAGTGAGTAGTTAATTGCGGAATGTGAGAGCTCGCATGGAACCCCAACTCCCCGATTTTAAAATGGACATAACTTTTGAACCGAGCTCTGATTCTAACAAAATTAGACTTTTTGGAGAGGTATCGACATCCTCTACACCAAAAAAACTAGATTTATTAATTTCATTGAGGTTAGATATGTGAAAAATTGGAAAACTTCCCCATCATTTAAAACAAACATTTCAAGGTAGTTGAATAACCATAATTTATGAAGCATGGTGTCAATTCTTCTTCCGAAATAATGTACAATAAAACAATGGGTTTGTAAGGCTATCCATGTTTTTTTTTAGAAATTTATTGAACCTTGTTGGTGGGTTAATGGGAATTTTGATTTTTCTTTATTTCCCTCTTCTTCTTCTCCCATTTTTATATATTGCAAGACATGGCTCATTTGTAAGGTTGGATACTTTGGGAATACAAGGGCATCATTGTAACTATTACACAATTGTTCTAGATTTTTAGGCCTTAGATTATATTTCTATAATGAATTTACACCTTCTCCCTCCATTGTAATTATTTGTGCATGATCTTTAAGCAATAAAATTACTATTTTTGTGCCTATGTTCTACCTTAGCTAGTATTTTCTTGTGTTTCCTTGCCTTTTCATTTACTTGCAGGTATTTTGTGTGTGTTTTTATAGAATTTATATCTATTGTGCATCTTGAAAATGGGAATTTAGATGTTGTTGTGGACTGTGTTGTTTATCTACACCCTCTCCATCATTGTTTTATCTCCATTTTATCTCTTTCAAAAGTATCTTTCCCCTTATTTTTGGTGTTATCACCTCTTGTAGTTTAGGATTTCATTTTTATGCACTCTCTCTCTTTCCTGGTCCTTGAAATTGGAAGATTAGGATTAATTAGTTGCATTTCCCTTTCTAGGAATATTTTAGTGCTAGGAATAGGTATAGGAAGTTGGCCTTCTCCGAAGACCTGTCTTAGTTCGCGAGGTCCCACAACGAGAGACAGGTCCCATGTTTCCTCAAAGACTTAATTTTTGTGATTTAGGAAGGGTGCAAATTTGAGCTCCAACAGATTGTGATAATATGGATGTCATTACTTCATCTTATAATATTAAAAATATAAATATGCATGATGTTATTTCTACTAGTAGTCATGATGAATGTAAAATTGACTCTCCTACTCTTCCTACTTCCAAAATTGCTTCTAATAAATGTAATGATAAATCGGATATTATTTCTCCTACCACCACTTATTTCTTATGTTGATTATAGTCTTAATGAACTACTTTCTTGTGAAAATATGTCGATAGTGATGTATACTATGCTTTTGATCACTAACTTGTTAATAATGATGTTACTTCTCTTACAAATTTTAAATTTCAATTTTGTACTCCTCTTTCTTCTTTATGAAGTTGTTACTCATGATGATTCTACTCCTATAACTAGTACACCTCCTATTATTTCTTCTGAGTCTACATCTATCATTCCCATAGAGCCTCCACATTCTTCTCCTCCTCTTCCACCTCCTTCTCATCCTTCCACATCTGCTTCTTCTTCTCACATTCCCATGATCACTCACAATGGAAAGATCCAACCTCTCAATATGCCTCTTACTTCACCTACCATTCCTTCACATGATATTTTATCTCTCATGCATGATGTTGGCACTTTGCAATCTCAAGTTCATACTCTCACTCTTAAAAGTAAAGCCTAATATCCTTCCATTGATAATAATTATTTTCATGGCAATCATATTCCTAAAAAGATTCACAATTTTGTTTTTCCAAAAGACTTTGACATGCCTCACTTATCCTATTTTGATGGCACTAGAAAACCTCATTTACATATTAATCATTATCATTCAGGTGTTTCTTCTTATTATAATGATCACTTGATACTTGAATCCTTTCATTATAGTCTCATTGGTGATTCTCTCCAATGGTACACTCATTTACCTTATGGATCCATTAGTACTTATTATGATATGGAGGATGTTTTCTTATAAAATTTATTTCTAACAATGGTCCTAAGGTTACATATGAATGCTTGCCTTCATTTCATCAAGGAAAGAAAGAACCAATTGTATATTACATTTTATGCTTTAATTCTTGTATGCATCAGTTATTATTTCAGCCCATTGATTTAGAAAATCAATTTATATTTTTCATGGCTTAATTCTTGCATTAAAAGAAAAATTACTATATGATACATGTGAATCTTTTACTCTTTTATGCTACAAATTCATTGATTTAGAACAATATTTAATTTCTAAACATGTTATATCACCCCCTTCTACTTCTGCAACTACTACTTCCTCTCCTCTTCCATCCATCTCCCCCTCCGTGTAAGCATCATTCTTCTCCTCCCTTGCATCAGCGTACACCTAAGTCTTCTCCACCACCTACTTGTGAACCTTTGTGATTCTCACATAATGTAAAAATTCAAGATGTCGTGCATTTTTTTACTTTACAAGCACTTAATCCTCTTACCTTCTACTAAACATCAACCACATGACCACTTGTAATGCCAATGTGACCACCCTTTCTGAAATTTCCACCGCATCAATGGCCATCATGATAATGAATGCTATGCTCTCCATGATCGCTTATAACAATTAAAAGACAAAGTTTTCATTGCTTTCTACTCACCCTCTCATGAGTACTCTCTTTCTCCTATTTTGCATAAGAATTCTTCCACCTCTATGCACTTATCTCTTTCACCTCCCTCTAAATTTTCCATCATCCCACCTCCTAATGTCATCATACATTTGCATCCTTCATCCAATCTACCTATGGTTGCATCATCTCATTCTTCACACATTGCTACATTACCTCATTGGCATCCTAAGCCTCTTGCTTCTGCATTTCCTCCCACCACACATTCTATTCTTGGTCCCATTCCATCTAGCATCCAATTTGGCACTTATTCTCACATTGTTGTTGCTTCACATGCTCCATCTGTGCCTTACAGGTCTCTTAATATCTAGTAGATGACATCCAATTTCCATTTCATTACCCTATGACACACTCTCATGCTATGGTTCACACTTGACTATTGAGGGAATACTACATCAATGAACCTCTTCTTTCACAACTCATGTGTTGCACTTCATGTCATATCTTTTCTAGCATCTCCTAACATGTGACAAACCCATTTCCCGATGACGCACTCTTGTTCTATGGTTAATTTTTTTTCTTTGAGGGGGAATTTATAAATGAACCTCATTCTCACACTGGGGAAAATATCTCTTCTTTCCCCCTTCATTCTCATCATATGTTATTACAACCATAATTTACATACTCTCATCATACCAATACCAACACATCGTTATTATATTTTCTTATATTACTCTTTCACACTCTACATTATATTTTCTTCACATACATGCATTTCTATTCATCACATACCATGCTCTTCATCCTCATTCAAACACAAATCCTATTATAATCTTTAGTTATCTATTTATTTAAACATAATTATGTATTTCCAATCAAAATAAACATTTTAACAACACATATCAACCCAAAGTGCAAGCAATAAACATTATATCATGTACCAATGCACGTCAACAACGCATATGATATCAATATATATATATATATATATATATATATATATATATATATCATCAAATATCATAAATTATAAAATATAATCACCGGGGAAGCCCTCATCCATCCCTACAACATATTCAATACATCATGCATCATCATCACTATCACTATATAAAATAGTGGGAGCTCTAGAACTAGAATCTTTTTGCTCACTCTATGTGGCTGATCTCGGCCTCTATATCTATCACACTTTGCCTCTGTAATATAACAATCTCAATCATCTACTCTGCAAATCAAACCTGTAGCTCCACATCTTTAGAAAACACATCCCGAGCTAGGCCCCCTCCTCTTATGGTCTATATCACTCACTCCTACTCCACACGAGCCTCATCACACTCACTCAATAACACGATACACATGGTTACTATTATAGCCACTAGCTCAAAAAAATGGGCATGTTCACCTACAATACCATCAACTCTCTCTATCATACCACCTCCCACAAGTACATCTAGAGGCACATTCTGCATCAACATGTGTATCGATGAGTCTACAATCAATGACCAATAGGCATCACCTATAATCAAAAATACCATGATTAGTCACTCCACACCTTCGTAATATCTAATAACCAAACAACAACTAAAAAATTAGTAATACACTAATTTTTTTCGGCTCATGTCGTTGCTTTACACCATCTACATTGGGGGCAGGTTACTACCCCTCTATTCCTCCAACTTTCAACCCATTGGTCACATCCACCACTATTAGTAATAGCAACACCCATCGGTGTGTCACCCACAACTCATTATAGGCCTAGGTAAACCTCATGTCCTTAACCTTTATAGGCTCTATAGCCCCATCTACCTCATCTGGACTAGGATGCACTAGTTGTACTTCATTTGGACTCGGCCTCACTCCTAGTTTTCTCGCCACTCTAGTATATCTCAACCATATATATGGCTCTGGGGAACATCTTGGGCCATGCCAAACTATCTCGATACTCACTCACCCTGGAATAACTCTTTCACCCATGGGAAGTGATCCTCTAACCACATGGTGCACCAAATGCACCATAGCTCCACACCATCCTCTACCCATCCTCCATAGTCTCTATATGGCCTCCATATAATGGCCCCAAGGCCCATCTGATCTAGCATTGACATATAGGTGGTTATATCCATCCTCCTACTACAAGTGCCTACCCACCTTGCTGCAAATATCTCGGGTCTATCTCAATCATCTCATTTCCCACTTAGTGGCCTTAATATCACAATGCACTCATATTCCCATACATGTAACAATTTCATGGATCCTAGTCCACCACCATGATCCTCTTGAGTGAATATATACAAATCTCTATATAAGTGGGCCAATACACACCATGCCCATGCATACCTAGTCCCATGCTCCTCTATGATACAAAAATATCATGCATCTTGTACAATATACCAACTCTACCACCCTATATTACCACCGATGATGCTAGAATAACTGTAATAAACTTCTGCAACCACGGAACACTAGATCTCAATATCGCATCTAAACTAATATGAGTCTCTGCATGTACTCATGTGCCTATGAAATATCGTCTTGCTCTCATCTACCTCTAGGCATCCACTATACTCATCACCTATACTCTCTCCTATAGTAGGAAATGGAAATATCGATATACATCCTCTAGTGTATTTTCCATCTCACAAGTAGGAAACCGAGAATGTACAAGTATCTACACACCATCACTTAAACAAAGTAATCAACATAGGCATATTATGGGGTACCTCCCCCAATCTATCAACGTGTTTGCAAGCCGACACATCTAATATATCCCACTCCATATCTGACAACCCCAATGTAATTAAAGTACTCAAATAGCGGCCCGTATGAAACTCTCTCGAGTGTATATCCCTCTCGCACAACACAAAATGCAACACAATTATTCCATTAGTACACTATACATACTGCAAAAATCATTAATCATAGAATCAAACTGAATAGAATATCGGTATATCACATTATAGTGCCCAAACTTTTCTTTTGGGATGTCGGCACCAGGAGTAGTTCATAGGCACCCAACATCATGTCACTAGCACCTACAACTGGGTGCTAGTGTCCCAAGAGGAAAAATGCCTAGGCCACTTCCACCCAAGTCAGAAATGCCAAATAACATATAAATGCATTTTTTCAAAAATTGATGAAAAACAAATATATTTGATGATATTTTACAAAAATTGACATACATACCAACTCATTAGTCGTCTACAAAGCCACGATTGCTACTACTCTCTCAAATATAGTCAAACTCACTTCCCTAACATGCCCCTTTTCCAACTAATACACGTTACACTCTTTCTCTCATATCTTGAGCCTCGTAACTTCGTTTGAATCACCGTTTGCACCATACGGATCATAATTTCCTCTAGCACCATATCATATAAATTTCAACATTTCATATTAACATCTGGCATAGGTATCATTCAATATCTACTCATACTTTGACAACACTATATAATGTTATTTCTCATTCACTATTAAAAACATCTTATACATATTGTTTTCCGCTCATGCTCATGTCTCCACCTTTCACCCTTTCACCAAAAGGGGGAATATAATCGTATCATCCCATAATACCTCTCGGTTTACAATAAATTCAATCAACACTACTAACATATTACTATCACATTTTTCTTTGATCTCATTCAAGCAAAGGCATGATCATTCTATACTACAATCAAATACTTTCTACTATTTCAAATATATTCCCCAAATGACCTAATTTGGGGTAAAGCACAAAAACCTCTTTGTAGGTAATTTAATAAGTACACAATCTCAAAGCAATCTTATATTATTTAAATCAAATAAATCAATTGGTACAATAAGCATACTTTACTATCTCTCCCAGATAACCTAACTTGGGAGTCACTTTACATTTCTATTACTTCCAAATGACCTAACTTGGAAGCCATATAGCATTATTAAAATTTGAACCCATTACAGAGGAGTGGGGAAATGAGACATCGTTGCCTTTCCTATATTTCTCTTATATGATTTCTTCAATCAAGTACAATACGGAACAACATAGAACTAAATTTGGTCTCTATCCATCTGTGGGTGTTAGATATTTTTGGGGATGTATTTATAGATGGAGAGTAAAAATATACCTCTCTCCCTAGCAATCTTCTTTTGCGAGAAAGATGCCCAAATGCTCCCATTTACAAACAAATTGGGTGGAGAATTGATCACTCCCTACCTCTTAATTATCCTTTTACAACATTTTAAAATCTCCAAAGTCTCCAAATCATCTCAATTATTTATCCAAGTACTTATTACAATGGTTTTCTATCTCCACTTACACCACATGGGTCAAAACGTTGATCTATGGTTCACCGCTCTATAAGTTTCTACATTATACATGCACTTCGTAACATGGCTTGTCTGAACTCTATATAGGTATGTTCCTTACGCAAATGTAGACACAAAATCACGCACATATTATTATTTTACTATGTCATCAAGTATGTTGTTATATGCATGGATATTAAGTAAGAAAAGTATTCACTAGTGACACAATCCTTTTCCTATCCACTTGTTTTGATTGTTTCTATTGATTTTTCTCTCTCACATATGTCATTTCTATACCCAGTTTTGGTCAAGTCACAGGCATCCCTATTTGTCTTTCTTTTCACATTTTTCATCATTTATCCCATGACATTGGCGCCCATTCTGGACACTAACTCCCGGTGCTCCTCTCCATTATGGGAACTCATGTCCACATTTTTGGTCACCCTTTCTAGTTTTCTTATCCCTATTGCGAGATCATAGTCATTCTAGTGTAAAAATTCAAATAAGAGATCCATATATATACACAACATACACTCTATTATTCTAGCTGGCAATTCTAAGGGCAATCTCATCTACATACTATCACTACCATTATAAGGGACTATATTTTTGGGTTTCATACACTGCATAGGAAGGGGAAGTGTTAAATTCCATATCACACATTAACATTTTATCTAGCCATAGCCCACTAGTCCACTATCTTGGCATCATTGGTGCTAGGGAAACCTAAGGACACTATTACACATACAAGCACAAATAACTACATGGATTCTGGAATATAGTGCAATGCTTGGTCATAAGTTCACTCACCATGTGATCATCGGGGGTCGATTCAACTTCACATATTGAATTTTTATTCTAATTTGGTGTGTTTGTGAGCTTGCACGAGTAGCTAGGGTTTGTTTTGCGGGTTTCCTCGGTGATCCAAGTGTGAATATCGGGTTATCAAGAGGAAGTGGTAGTGAAACCCTAGTGATATAGTAGAAAGTAGATTCTAACCTTTTGCGTAGTCACCGGTACCCAAGAAAAATCACCGGCGCCCGGAGCCGGTGTCCATCCCTAGGTGCTTATGTCGGTATTACTCTTAGAATCCAAATTTTACAAGAATCGGTTGTGACATAGTTTCATCCCTTTCAACACTTTACACCACCCAGATCAGTTCCAGTTACATAGTATTCAGCTAAGTCATCTTTCTCTCTCATTTACTTCTAGTGTTACACTTTGTATAAGTGTTTAGCCTTTGTATATATATTGTATTTTATCATATATGTTACTCTTCAATTATATTTAACTCTAATTTTAATTAAATCAAGTTGTTGCTTTAGATTTGAGAGGCATAGGAATCCTAGATGTCATGATTGGTGCATCAGCAAAAGTAGGTCGAGGCAATGGTGTGTATGGTGGAATGCCTTTGATAGTAAAAAGTTGTTTATTGTGGATGAACTTGAGACACAAATGGTTCATGGAAGGGATGGATTGGGAAACACGGAGCCAAGAGAGACCTAAGAGCATGTCACCTTTGATTGAAGATGCAATGATGAATGGTATAAGCATGGTAAGGGGCCCAACCATAATGGGAAGCCTGACATAGCCAAAATAATTAGGGACTGGAAAGGTGACACTAGATAATGGAGATTCAATAACTAGGAGGAGTGTAACGAAGCATACATTGGTAGAATTTGTTCAATATATCACGGTAATATTGGCGTATAGGATCCAATAGAAGCATTTATATGAAAGGAATCATAAAGGAATGTAGCATGATAATCATGATCTGAGAATGTAATGACTTGTCTTTGGTGCATCGTAGTAGTAGTGACAAGGGAATCAAGAGGCCCCGATGAAGAAGGAGGCATGACAGATATGTATGGTTGGAAGAATAATCGGTAGCTTTTTGTCATGCTTGGGAAAAGGTTCATTAAATATTTTTATCTTTTTATTATCATTGACCACTTAGAAGTAGATGGATCAGGGAGCTCAATTGCATTATTATTAATGACATCTTGAATAATATGTTTTATTTTAAAACAATGATCAGTAGAGTGCCCAATGCATTGGTGATAGTCACATAGTGCATTTTCATCATAGTTTCCACAAGGGTGAGAGGGATCGAGATTGAGTGGCAATGGAAGAGTAATAAGATTGATTTCGATAAGTTGTGGCAATAGAAATCAAGGTGTGTAGGGTAATTTGTTAAAAGTACACTTTGGAGGTTATAATTGAAGGTTTTCGGTGTAGAAACAACATTAACAGTGGCTTTTGTTTTAGTTGGCTTAGGGGACGATTTGAAAGTAGATTTAGCTTGAAACTAATTAGAGGATGAGGATGAAGCATTTTCATAGTATTTCAATTTTCCCATAGATAAAAGTTTTCCTTTGCGCATTTTAAGTGTATGGCATAATTGATCAAAGGATGGAGAGGTCTCAAATATAACACTCTCTTGAAATGGAGGTATGAGGCTTTGAATGAATAGATGTTGCAATTAAGAATCAACTAGTAAATTAGTCATCTTAATTAAGTTTTTCTTGTAATGTAGAACATAGTCAGTTAGACATTCATTAGATCCTTGTTTGATTTGAGCAAGTTGTGCATAGGATATCTTGGTGCTCATATTGATGGA
Organism: Taxus wallichiana var. yunnanensis; assembly: GCA_018340775.1. Taxonomy (NCBI): domain Eukaryota; kingdom Viridiplantae; phylum Streptophyta; class Pinopsida; order Cupressales; family Taxaceae; genus Taxus; species Taxus wallichiana. Next base: position 665,583,630 of record CM031235.1, read on the forward strand.
AAAGTAAGAAAGAAAATCATCAGTTAAGTATGTAAAAGAATTTACCGAGTGAACAAGTAGATCATAGAACCAATGCATGGAATTTCTAGGAAATAGCTTAGCTAGAAATGTATGGCCATCCACATAGCCAAGACATGCCACATGGAAAGATCGAAGATGTTCTTGAGGATCACCATGGTTATTGAAGGTGGGAAGCTTTGGTGTCACGAAGTTAGGAGGAAGTGGGTAAGAAAATATGGCGGGTGCAAAAGGGATGTGAAGGAGTATTGAGGAATCAAGAGATGAAGAGGAACGTGAAGTAGCTTGTTGCAGTTGACGGATTTGAATTTATAGATCCCAATATAAAGAAGCCGAGTCATGAGTGCCTAAATATGATACTTGGCAGGGGTGATAAGTAATAGGCATGGTAAAATGGTTGGTAGGAGTAGGCATAGAAATAGGAACAATAGAGGTAGGTGGGATAGTGGAATGAGGAGGTTGGGTGGTAATAAGAAGAGATGTGTCATTAGAAACTGGAAGATTGAGCTTGAATAGGTTAGTGGCTTCTTCACGAGTAGTGAATAAGAGGAGATCTAGATCTTGAGGGTGCTTAGCAATATGGGCTTGGAGGTCATGGATATCTTCATCGGTAAAGGTGTCATGAGTGGAAACCATGGGAGAAGAAGAAAAATAATGCATAAAAGAAAGGTAGGGTTTGAGCGATGAGGTTCACCAAATGATTTAATTTAATTTGAATTAAATCTAATTACATAGTAACTATTGTAATAAATGATGTAAAAATACTAATATATAGTAAGACGCAAGAAATAAAGCATGTAAAATATAAAACCCTAAGCAAGAAGGAGAGATAGATGGAATTAATTGAATTTGAAGCACTTGGACCGGACGTGATCAGGGCAAGTAAAAGTGTTTAACATGATGGAAACATGTTGTTAATGCTCACTCTAAATTCTATAACTCAGAATGGCACGGGACATGGGCATCCATAAGAGGACACGGAGTTCATGGGTGCGGTTGATTGAATCCGGTCAATGGTGGTCGTGATAATGCTCATGAACTAATTTCTTTTGTATTGCAAGGGCTTTGCTATTGATTCTTGTCTGTCACTTGATATTTGCTCCTTGATCACCAAGGGTACCTGTACTTGCAAAACTACCTGCACATGTTCAAAAACCACATCAAATATAATAAAAATATGCAAAATGTTGATTTAGATGACCCCAACGGTCACCCAAAGAGTGAACATACTATCAAACATTACACTACATCTCGTACCCTATGTAATTCTTGTGTATGTGTATAAATTGTTCTCTAGGATGTTGATGAGTGCATAAATTGATTTATTATATCATCCATATGACTATTGATTTTCTCCTAAATGTGTTAATTAATGCATGGGGAATGTTATAGATAATTTGTATCCTAAGTAAGGTTGATGCATTTCTCTTGTTCCTGTCTCATGTGAACTAATGACCTTGGGAATTCCCACTAATTGATTTTGTGAGTAGTGTGATGACATGTGTAAGTTGATAAAGTACATTCTTTGCCAATTTTGAGGAAGTAGTAGTCAAGAAGACCAAGTCTCTCATCACCATGTCATCTGAGGATTTTCTCATAGCAGTGACCTCTACAAACAAGGACCTTGTTTTTAGCTATATTACAGGATTTCGTTGAGATTTAATGAGGTTGTTATGTAGTTAAATCCATTTCCTATCATTTTGGAATGATCAGCAACTAATTTTGTCTATAAGACACACCTTTTTGGAACTGTTTCAAGTTAAGTATTTGATAGTTTTCAATATAATTTTATAAACTAGTTGACAATTATTTACGGTTTGATGATGAAGCGTATTACGAATTTATTTGAATCAATATAATATATATTTTGTTTTGATTATCCATTTTTGTTAAGTTCCTAAATCTCAAAGGAGGAAAGGGCCCACTCACCGAGAAGATTGGAGGATTGATATTTTGTGCATGATCGTTATTCTGATAAGTTTAAATTCTAGTACTCTAATTTGAATGGTTATTTGAATGTAGTATTCTATTTCCTTGCTTTAGTATATTTCCTTATTTTCATTTCAATTCATGTGTGCATTTCAATTCAGTTAAGTATTTCCTTTGAAAGCATTTTTATCACAACAATGTTGTTTCAGTAGATTAGTTGTATTTCCTGAAAAAAAAATTCATTTCAGTAGCTTAGAGTTGTATTTACTTTCCTTAGTATGGAAGATAAACAAGAGTGCAATACCAAATGGAACCCCTAAAAAAAAAAACCCCCACAACAACTATGTTGCATACAGCTTAGGACACATCCCTAGTTTGAGAATGACACCGACAATTGAATTTGTTAGTTAAATGATTGGAAATAACAATGACCCATCATTTTTGGCATCATTGTTTGGGAACACCATAATCATAACACGTCATTTTATTCATTTTATTTGTTATGGGTGTTAGTGAAGTTAATTTATGTAACCAGTAAGAGTCATAAGCCTTGTTTACACAAGAAATATTGATGCACAGCCACGAGATGCTCAAGGGATATTTATACCTCGTAATATTCAAAGAATATCTCCAAACAGAAAGCGAGTAGGGAAAACTGAGAGTGAAACTGAATATAATATAATGCTCAGGAGTGATATTGAACAGTCTGCATCATCTTATTTAGAACCTGAGCAACCTTCAGAAATGGGAGACAATGGGAATGATGATGATAGACCCTTGGGTAGGACCTTTACTTATCCCATTGTCCTAAATGAGGATGAGGATGCACCCACGAAAAAACCTCCCCATTCATTCTCCCTATCTTTTGGGTATTATCCATAGAAGATCCAGACAAATTCTTGTTTGAATTAAAAGTCCTCTGTGAAACTTATGACTACAAAACAAACAACCAGAAACTCAAACTTTTTCCTTCCACCCTCAAAGATTCTACCATGAAGTGGTTTATGTTGGGGTTATCACATTGTTTATACGAGATAATATATTAGATCTAAGCATACATGCAAATAAAATCAGATATTCTACCAGAAGAAATATACAAAATAAGAGACATAAATCAACACCAGATTTAACGTGGTTCACCTAGTGTGGGCTATGTCCACCAAGAAACAAGCCAATCTATTATTCAAAGCTTTGACAAGATATACAATGAAGATTTACAATTTTCCACACCTCTCAGATGTACAGTACTTTCTTTTCTCAAGCTTTTGCTTCATCACTAAGAATTCTCTCTCACACCAACCTTTGCAAGTTCTTAATTCTTGTTAATTCTTTTTTCTAAACCCTAGCTTTCATGCTTATATAGTCATTTATAGACTTGGGGAACTTATCCATGTAATTACAATCAATAGATATACTTTAATTGTAAAAATAGATCTAATTCCTGAGACTTAATTAAAACATCGTCGCATTGAGTAACCAATGTTTGTTAGCCCTAATTGATGTCAGTTCCTCCTTGCCTAACCGATTCCGGTCCTGGGTGACCGATGTCGGTTCCCCCTAACTAATGATGGTTACTGTATTTTCCAGCAAGTTTCACATTGCATACTAAACTGAAGTAATTGAGCTCCACAACTCAACAATCTCCCACTTGGAGATAAATTACTACACCATACCTATACAAAGATCATTCTTGGATCCTTCCTTAGTTCTCGCTGTTTCTTCCTCTTCAAATCTCTAACTCGAAGACCAACGAAGTGGAGTGTAGCTCCAACTTCTCCTTTGTTAATGGCTTCGTTAGCATATCTACAAGGTTCTTGCTCGTATGAATCTTTTCCAAATTCAACTATCCATCCTCCAATACCTTCCTTATGAAGTGATACCTCAAATGAATGTGTTTTGTTCTTGAATGAAATGCTTTGAGTTATTTTTCAAATGAATTACACTCATTGTCACTTTGAACAATTTACAATCACCTTGTTCCTTTCCCAACTCTTTATTCTTGAAATATTTTTCATAGTGTGAACACTTAGGAGTGGTTTGGGTTATTTGGTAGTAATAGTTTTTAATATTTATAAAATAATATATGAGTGTGCACAATTAGTTGTCATGCACAACTCATAGAGATAGAAATGTGTGAGAATATCTTGGGATTGAGAGTAAGACTAGGGAATAAAGAAGAGATACGGGATAAAATGATAAGACTTGACTCCATGATTTTAGGAGCAAGCAGTTATATAAAATTCCCTCTCATATTCAATAGAAATTGCTCCATTCTATTTACATTTGGTTTCTATCTTATGTAGTTTTCATTTCATGTGTTGATTTTAATTAATTATTTCTTAATTTATTTATGTAAATCTAGAGATTTATCATCATCTAGTATCGAGCATGTCGGAAGATTTATGAGAGTGAATGCTTTGGACAAAACCGCAGCCTCAAGGATGCATATCTGAGAGTTTTAAAGCTTCCATCACCATTTTCTGGATTCTGATCTTAAAAAAAATGACTGGTAATTTGTGTTTTTCTCAAAAACCTAGATTTGGAATTTTTGGGTTTGTTTATTTGTATTATGGGAAACTTTTGTTAAAATATTACGAAACCCATTTCATATTTTATCGTGGAAACAATTTTGACGTTTCTAATTATTTTGTTAAAAATAGTGAGTGATTTCTAGCAATAAAACTCTAATATGCTTTATTATTTTGGTTAAATATAAAGTGGTTATTATTGTAAAGGTGCATTATCAGTTGAATGGACACCCAATATAATTGTAAAATGATCATCAAAGACAAATTCGGCTGAGTTAGCAACATCACGATGTAGGATGGAGGCATAGGAGGATGGAGGCAAATTGGCATCTCTTGTTAGTCACCAATAAAGAGATTGCTTCATGGTATTGGTGACCTTTTATTTTTGTTTTGTGGTGTGTTTAATTTATGTTGTAATAATGAATAGAAGTAACATTCATGTTTAAAGCTCCCGCATGAGCATAATTTCTATTTTGTAATCCCTCTAAGTTAGAAACAATGATGTGAGCAAAATAATGTACGCTGCTATGTAGTGGTTGGTTCCACTAGAAAACCATTTTTTGAGTTGGAGGTTCTCTTTGAAAACCTCATATTGTTTGATTTGTTGGTACTCATTGAAAACCTTCATTTCTTTATAGATCATGAGCAAGTACAGAGAGAGCTTTCCTCATGTTCACACTAAGGGGGTATCAATTCTTGAAATATTTTTCATAGTGTGAACACTTAGGAGTGGTTTAGGTTATTTGTTCGTAATAGTTTTTAATATTTATAAAATAATATATGAGTGTGCACAATTAGTTTTCGTGCACAACTCATAGAGATAGAAATGTGTGAGAATATCTTGGGATTGAGAGTAAGACTAGGGAATAAAGAGAGATACAGGGATAAAATGATAAGACTTGACTCCATGATTTTAGGAGCAAGCAATTATATAAAATGCCCTCTCATATTCAATAGAAATTGCTCCATTCTATTTACATTTGGTTTCTATCTTATGTAGTTTTCATTTCATGTGTTGATTTTAATTAATTATTTCTTAATTTATTTATGCAAATCTAGAGATTTATCATCACTCTTCCATGACCCTACTCATCCATATCATTTCCTTGCTAGCCTCTGTAGCTACAACATACTCTGCCTCTATAGTAGACAAAGCCACAACCTTCTGCAATCTTGAAATCCAGCTAACTGTCGTCCCACATACTGTGAAAATATATCCAGTAGTGCTCCTTCTACCATCTAGATCTTAAGCCATACCAAAATCAACATAGCCGATAATGAAATATAACCTCCATAGCATAATTACATGCTAGATGTCACTTTCAAATACATGAGTATCCATTCGACCGCTTTCCAATGCTCTTTACATGGATTGGCCATATATCTACTCACCACTCCCACTACACGTGTAATGTAATGTGCAGTACAGGACCATAGCATATATGAGACTCCCAACCTTTGAAGCATATAGCACTTGTGTCATGTATTTGACCTCCTATTGTGATGATGGAAACTGATCTTTGCTCAATTTGAAGTGTCCATCCATAGGTGTACTATCACGTTTTGTATTCTACATCTTGAACCTTTCTAACACCTTGTAGATATAATCCTCCTCGAGACAAATACAATTTCTTGTTTTTCCTGTCTCTATGTATTTGCATGTCAAGAATTCTTTTTCAGCTCCTAAATCCTTCATAGCAAATGTGTGAGCTAGCTTTCCCTTAAGCTCACAAATGTCTTGTATACTAGATCTTGCACTAAGCATATCATCCACATATAATAACAAAATAATATAGCTCTCATTTTCAAGCTTCTTGAAATAAACACAATGGTCACATTCACATCTTAAGTAACCATGTTCATGTATAAAACTATCAAACCTCATGTACCATTACCTTAGAGCTTGTTTGAGCCCATATAGGCTCTTTTTCAACATGCACATTAATTTCTCCTTACCCTTGACTTCATACCCAAGAGGCTACTACATATAAATCTCTTCATCCAAATCACCATGAAGGAAAGTTGTCATCACATCTAGTTGCTCTAAATATAAATATTATACTACAACTAAGCTCAATACAAAGATTTAATAGAATTCATCTTAACAATATGAGAAAATATTTCACCAAAGTCAATACCTACTTTACTGTGCAAATCCATTTACAAGTCTTTCTCGTGTACCTTTTCTATCCACCCTCTTCTTCCTTGATCATGTAAACCCACTTATTTTGCAATGTCCTCTTACCTACTGGCAACTTAACAAAATCCCAAGTCTAGTTTTGTTCCAAGGAGTCCATCTCCTCATCCATGCCATGTTCCCACTAGATGTGGGTCTTATCTTGCATTGCTTCTTCAAATCTCTCTGGTTCACCATTATCAGTCAATAATAAATAAAATAGAGGTGTAAATATTTCTAGATGTTTACTTACCCTTTGTGACCTTCTCATAGGAGTTTAGGGTACCGAGGCTCAATCTGGACCTCCTGGACATTTGTATCCAAATATGATAGTGACCGACGCCAGTCACCTATAACCGACATTGGTTCTGCTAACCGATGTTGGTTTGTCTCTTCTGTAACCAATACCATTTCTCGCTAACCAATGTCGATCAAGAGTAAATCGACACCTTCTTGTGTAACCCTGTAGATAATAATATTAAATCGATAGTTCATTTTCATTCACAAACTTCTCAATCGGTTAATCCTTGGGTATCAAAATTTGATCCATGTACATTCTCTTTTCATTCCATTCAATATCACGATGCCTAATAATTTTAGAATTCTCTAAATCCCAAAAACGGAATCCAAAATCACCAGATCCATAACCAATGAAATTACATCTCTTAGATTTTGCATCCAACTTTTTCTATTTTTTTATCAACATGTACAAAAGCTTTTGAACCAAAAAAATTAAGAAAAGAAAGGTCTACCTATTTTCCAGTCAAAGCTTCCTCTAGTATTTCTCCATCTAGTGAACTTGAAGACCCACGGTTAATCAAATAAACCACTTTGTACCAACTACTTCCACCCAAAACTATAAGGGCAATCCAAAATGTATCCTCATACTTATAACACATTCCATGATTGTCTTGTTCATTCTTTATGCAACATCATTATCTGTGGTGTTCTTGGAACCTTTATTTCTCTACATATCCCATTTACAAAACAATAATCATTGAAATCCTCGCTACAATATTCACCACCATTTTCAGATCTAAGGCACTTTAACTTTGAATTTGATGCATTATCAACAAGGGATTTACATATTTTAAAATTCTCAAAAACATCAGATTTACATTTAATACAATAAACCCATACATTTCTTGTAGTATCATCAATGAAAGTAACATAATACTAGGATCCACCATGAGAAGCTACCTAAGCTAGTCCCCACACATCCGAGTGTACAAGCTCCAATTTTGCTCCTTCTTAGTTGCCTTAACTTTGATAAATCTCACTCTCTTTTACTTTCCAAAGATACAATGCTCACAGAAATCAAGATCTAAATCTTTCAAATATAATAACTTACCCTTAGCCTTTAAGATATGCATTCCTTTTTGACTCATATGGCCCAACCGGTTATGCCACATGCATGCATCTGAATCTGAAGTAGATAATGCGAGAAAAGAAATCCGGTAATACATTTAGATAAGTATAACATTCTTACCTTCTTGCCTCTTACCAAAACAAGAGAACCCTTGGTGAATTTCCAAGAGTCTCCTATAAAAGTAACCATGCAACCAGATTCACCTAGTTTCCCTACGAAATAATATTCATCCCGAGGCTTGCACATGCCTCACATTTTTCAATACCCATGTATTTCCATTCTATAATTTTAGATGAACTTCCCTTTACCAAGAATACCGCAAGGTTCATCATCACCCAAATAAACATGCCCGAAATTTCCTAGACATAATTTCAAATAACTCTTATTAAGGGTTGCGTATGGAAAGAAGCTCCTAAATCTAAAACCCGTGATTCAATTCTATTATCTAAAGAAATAATAAGAGTATCTTGCATTACCTATGATGTAGCAATATTTTTTTCTTTACCTTTATCTAGTTGTTGGTTCTCTTTGTCCTTTGACCAACAATATTTATTTACATGTCCTTTCTTTCCACATTTCCAACAAGTAATTCCCTTACTTCGGATTTAGATCTACTATCCCTTGACTTTGATTTCTCATTACTCTTACTTTTGGATCTCTCCTTCTGCCTTCCCTTGCTTTCAACATTCAAATCATTTACATATGATGATTCATCTATACTCTTCCCGTGTGAATTTATGCATTCAAGATTCTACTAACCACATCATCAAACATCAAAATATTATTAGCAAATGTTGTAAAACTAACAACCATTACCAAGTTATCCCAACTATCAGGAAAAGAACATAAGAATAAAAGTGTTTTTAATTCATCATCAAATGGTATTTCAACCGATTTGAACTGATTTACAAAAGATTGGAAATCATTCAAATGACTAGATCTAGATCCACCTTCATGCATCTTAGAACTAAATAGTTTCTTCATCAAATAAATTTTATTTGAAGTACTAGGTTTTTCATATAAATTAGCAAGAGATTTCATTAACTCTACAAAGAGAATTCATTTTTGTAATATTGGAAGCCACGGATGCTGCCAGGATCAATATTATAGATCCCAAAGCCTTTCTATCAAGAATCTTCCATTCTTTATCAGTCATCTTCGTAGGTCTATACTTATCATCCAACGGTAAATAAAATCTCTTTGATATAGAAATCATCAATCTGCATCTTCCATAATTGATAATTTTGGCTGTCAAACTTCTCTACCTTGTATTTTTTTCTTCGCCATTGTTATAGCTCCCACTTAATCGTAAAAACCCTTTGTGAGTAAATTTTTCAACACACAAAACCCTCAAATAAAAAAGCGATACCAGTTGTTGGGGTTAGCACACCGATCATTGTAAAGATAATATATCATATCTAAGCATATATGAAAATAAAAACAGATATTCTACCAAGAAATATACAAAACAAGAGACATAAATCAACACCAGATTTAACATGGTTCACCTAGTGTGGGCTACGTCCACCAAGAAATGATCCAATCTATTATCCAAATATTTGAAAAAATATACAATGAAGATTTACAATCTTCCACACCTCTTAGATGTACAAGACTTTTATTTCTCTCAAGTTTTTGCTTTATCACCAAGAATTCTCTCTCGGATAAACCTTTGCAAGTTCTTCTTAATTCTTGTTAAAAAAATTCTAAACCCTAGCTTTCATGCTTACATAGTCGTTTATAGACTTAGGGCACTTAGTCATGCAATTACAATGAATATATATAATTTAATGCTAAAAATAGATATAATTCCCAAGAGTTAATTAGAACATCCTCGCATGGTAACAAATTTCAATTATCCCTAACCGATGTCGGTTCCTCCTTTCCTAACCGATGTCACCCTAGGTAACCAATGTTGTTTCCCCCTAGCGATGGCGATTCTTGTAATTTCCAACAAGTTTCACATTGCATGATAAACTATAGTAATTAAGCTCCACAACTCAATAGTTTATGGGACTCCCTTCTACCTCCATTTATTCATAGGAATAAATGGATACTTCCTTTTTGGAAAAATACCAGGACTACTATAGGGGAAGAGATATGAGGGAAGAGTTCTTTCAGATAAAGCAAAAAAAAGATGAAAATCTGGAAGATTATGTGGATGATTTCTTTTTGTCCATAGGAGTGGTTATGAGTTGAATGCAAAAATCACTAAGATAGTTTTCGTTAAAAGACATGATGATGAAACCAAAGACTCCCTCCATCTCATGGGAGGAGGTGATGTACACAAAATCTCCATGGAACAAATTATTGAGTTATGTAGGAGCTACTCTAAAAAAAGATGAGGTATAAGACGAAGGAAAACATCAAAAAAATCTAGGAATCTCATAACTTCTAGAAGAAATGGCTAACATGAAAACAAACATATTCTCATAGTTAACTTCAACCATAGATGGGATGAAAGCTAAGAAAAATGTTGCAAAAGAACCTTTAGACATATACTTTCCTAGATGCAGGAAAATGCATCCTTTGAAAGAATGTCCTTTGGATATCACGAGACATTTTATTGATTTGTAATGTCCCCGGCCATGATACCAACCATTGTACTCTCCTACCTCATTTAAAAGAGAGATTAAATTTATAACTCAAGAAAATGTAGAGGTAAACTTCGTGTAAAGATCAAATAACCAGTTTACTTATGCCCTTAGACATTCTTAGAACCCATGGATGATGTCATGGCCCAATCAGGATCCTCCACCAACTTGGGGGCAACTAGATTGGACACCATAAAATTAGATAGTTTACCCACAGCCACCACCATGGGTGCCTCCATAAAATCAATAGGGATGGGCACCACTAGCCAATACAACACCATGGAAAAATCAACAATGGGCACTATACGGATGAAAATTGACATGCAACCTTAAACCACACTCGACCCCGAAGTTGTCTTTGGAGCACCCGATGTTGAATGTGTGTAGCTAACTATAGGAGGATCGGTGACTAAGATCTGGTAGTGTGATCTCCTAGCACTGAATTGGAAGAGTGGATATTTAGAGGATAGAACGGGTAGCGTAGATTCCTATAGTTTGTCTAACTAAATTGGATCTAAGTGTTGATCTAGTTTGAAGTTTCTAAATTAACTAAGATGAAACTAACAATATTAGCTACTGCTGAAAGGAAACTAATCTAAATAAATCTAAAAAATTGAAATATTATAATCACAAACAACAATTTGCTTCTATTCTAAATAATTAAAATATTTCTACACTAAAACTAAACAAGCGAGATAACCCGGTGTGGTTATTCACCTGTGTTGAGTGTATTGAAACTAAACTAACTTAAAACAAGAAATTTTCCAAATGATCTATGATGTGTAGACAACCTCCTATAGATATTCTCTCCTTCAGATCCACAAGGATGGGAAGAAGAGGATTTGTCACCGGGGGTTGCTATGAAAGATTCAAACCCTCTTAGAAATTAACTAATTACTTGTAAATGAAAAGAAATTGATTTCTACTCTATTTGATATGATGTAACAATGATAAATTGCAAGAATGAAACAAATCAACAACCCGAATTCAAAGAACAAAGGTAAATATAGTTGTGTAGTAGTTTGCCCCCTTAGTTTAATTTTCCTTTCTCTGTGTGTCCATATGAGTCTAATGGATTGGGAATGTAAGAACATCGGCAGAGAATATGCTTGAGCAATGGTAGCTTGAAGGTAGTGGTTGCGAATGCAATTAGAAGAGAGATAACACAAGAGATCTAAGCTTGACTATGCAATTCCTAGCAGGATTATGGAAGCAATGCTATGCAAAACACACAAAATTTCTCAGGCCTTTTCTTGAATACAAGCATGGAATATATAATATTTGGGTTGGGATGTGCCTTCATGCACAAGGAAATAAGAGGCAGTTCAAACTAATTAAATCTATTTAAAAATAGAAGAGGGAAGGAAAACTAAGCCATCAAGACTATTTTTAGGTAATTTGGTTCATAAACACCCTAAAAGTTGAGTTAAGTGAAGCACCACATGTCAAAAAAATGCATGAAGAGTTATGGAAAAAGTGATTATGAACGTTGCCCTACTTTGGGAGGTGATCCTAAGGCCACCACCTTGCACGGAGGCGGTTCTGAACACTAAGGCCAAAACATGCACAAGAAATGGAGGCGGTTTCAGCCGCCCTGGAAAGACAAAACATGCAAAATGAGTAGGAAGCTATGGAAAAGCTAAGTAAGGAATTCTAGGCTACAAATATTCACTGAAAATGGGTTTAGGAACTTGAACACCTTATAAAGGACATGAATCATCATTGAGGATTTTTGTAACCATTTTCTGACAATGTAGCACATGTAATTTTGGGTGCTTACATATTTTCCCTTGGAGAAGCATCTTAGCCATGAAAAGATGTAAAATGTAGATTCTAAGTATGGAGTTCCCAAAATGGGGAGTTAGAAGCTATGATTGACACTCGTGTGTCGAAATGTCATCGTCTAAGCTCCCACTACCCTGTAAAACAAAAAGAAGACTCAAGTGCATATAGATTAAAAATTGAAAAATAAACACTAATTAAAATGACAAGAGGACTTACCATTTGTGCGGGATATAGAAATATACCTACGCTAGCGCTCCAGCCCTGTGAACATATGCACTCAAAATGAAGTTATAACAACATATATATATATATATATATATATATATATATTTAAACAAGCTTTTCCAATTCATTTCTGCATATCAACTTGGTGATATTTGAGTTCTAGGGCCCACATTGACTATTTTCATTTTTGAGTATGGTTGAATTGGAATGGATTTGGGAATGGTATTTTGCATTAGGCTTGGCCCTTTGTTGTTTGAATTTTTGAGAAGAACTCCTAAGAAATTCATAACTAGAGTGGTCATAAGGGGCCTCAAAGAGGTGGATAGGAAGAGTGCCTTTATTGCTTAGTCTCCATTTTGTGAGGCATATATGATGTTTTGGTATTTTCATGCTCATTACGAGTATTTTGACCACACTTAGTGTGTGATGGCATTGTACAAAACTATGACACACTATGATATGTACATGATATCTCTTTTTGGCTTGGTTATTCCTTGCATAGAGTTAACTTCCATTTATGATTTGATTCTATTGGAGGAATGACAAAGATCTGGAGGGAATTCGTTTTTAGCATCTTTTCGTTGCACTCAACCATGGGATGATGCGCTTTTCATGCGATTTGAGATCCAAGCAAGAACTCACCCATGGAAGCAATGTGCATGTATTAAGGGAAAAAAAGGCTCAAATGCCATACTCTATTCCATTCCACCATGTAATGCTCAAGATGAAAGGGTGTACATATAGTAGTGGGGTGTGTAACTCCCCCACAAATGTAGCCATCAAGAGGTGGGAGTTACATTCCTAGAATAGCCAGTCAAATGTAACTCCTATGACACTCTATGATGTGTGTAAGGCCATAATGACACCCTAGGACACCTAAGCATGGTGAATCACCTATGTGGAGGAATCCCATGTACATAAAATATGTGCATGGTAAATATCCTACACCAACACCCCCTTGAAGCATAGCTTAGGTGGACACATAGATGAAAACAAGGAGAAGTGGGTCCCGAACAAGCCTGATGAGGTACCCATAAACAAGAAGCTCTCGAAAAGTGGAGTAAAAGGAGAAAACCAATCGGTGGGAAAAACTCCCCCAAAGATAGACAAGCCCACTCTCTAATCTAAGAAAGATGCCAAAGATGGGTCCCGGCCATAGACAAGCCTATAAAGGTACTCATGTAAAAAGAAGGTAATCTCTCGGAAAGAAGAAGAAGAGAGAAGAAGAGGGAGAAGAGAGGAATGCTCTCATACTAGATGCCATGGACGGATCTAGACTCGGAAGCTTTAGGAGGTTTCCAAAAAGAATGTCATGATGAGATCCTCTACCTTTGGACTGAAGAAGAGCCATCTACACTGAACTATGTGCCTACCCTTAGGAAGGACAAAAATGACATGTTGGAAGTCTGCCCACTCCACGAAGGAAACCGAAGGCAGTAACATGAAGAACTCTGAGTCTGGTCCACGAAAGTGTGACATAGGTCTAGCAAGTGAGTGCAAAGGAACTAAAGGTAATGTCATGAGTGCAAAACTATTAGAGTATGAAGGGTGAACACCTGTAGAAAGGATGTCCAACTGATGTGAAGGAAACAAAACATCCCCACAATAGAAAATGGATCCACAAGCAAGGGTGGATCAATGAAGGTCTCTCGAGAAAAGTGGAAGTGGTAAGAGTCCCAGAAGGGGCACTCCCAACAATGAGATGATGAAATCCTCTAAAATACATGTAGATGGATGATGAACCTATAGTATATCACAAGTGTAATCTGTAAAAGATATGCTAAGGTCAGGCAGATACTCATCCCAATGAGGGGGCTCAACAAACAGAAGAGCGATGTTAGATAGGTATGAGTCATCCAATGAAGGTAGAGGAGTTGAAACAGGGCCTCACACACTAAAGGTGGAAAAGAGGTGGGTGTGATGATTGTATGATAGGCCCATTGAGGAGAGCTCGCTCGATATCGATGAGATGGGAGGGGTGATAAAACTCTCTGGAATAGTGAGAGAAGGAGGAGAAGAGTCCTATGTAGTACTCTCAACATCAAAACTGGGTTCATAATCCTTGTCATCAGAAGTAGAACCAAGCGAGTCTATGTCAGTGGAACTATCATCACACAAATAAATAGAGGAGAGAACTGAATCAGCAGTAACAACAATGGTGGTAGTATGTGAAGGGTCTCCATAGAGGGACTAAAGAATGCTCCAGACATGGTGGGCTAGATCTGAGTCTGCCACGTGAAACCAGAGAGATCTAGAGACATGCATCATCATGTGACCAAAAACATGGTCACAAGTGTCGATAAAATCCTCTAGATAATGATGATCAGTGGGTGTAGGAACTGGCCCAAGTAAGAAGGGTGAAAGACCCTCGTGAGCGAAGTAACGTTCCATGGAAGCACGCCAAGTTGAATAGTTCCTCTCCCAGTAGAAGTGGCGGAGGTTATAAAGAGATCCTATGACGCTCAAGTCTAGAAAGATCACCCTCCATGATGCGGAAGCAAGAAGTGCAAGGTGCACAAAAGCAAGACGTTGGACTCGGCCGATAATGCGTCTACGTGTAAAAACCCAAGAGTACTAGTGAACCCCCAAAATGTGGCACTTTATAAAGTAGTGCATTTATAAAACTGATAATGTCATCACGTAATGTGTAAAAAATCATGCAACTTTGACTAAAGAAGTGCTAAAAACGAGCAGCAGAGTCAAAAGTTATAGCAAAAATACAATTCCCACAACTGATGGAAAATGCCAATGAACTTTACAAACTGATTTAAAAAGTTCCCAAAATGGGTGCAAAGGGTGTCATGTGGGTACTCATTGGAAATGGCATCAAATTTTAGGTAGGGTTTGT
This sequence comes from Taxus wallichiana var. yunnanensis, assembly GCA_018340775.1. Taxonomy (NCBI): domain Eukaryota; kingdom Viridiplantae; phylum Streptophyta; class Pinopsida; order Cupressales; family Taxaceae; genus Taxus; species Taxus wallichiana. The sequence goes on from CM031235.1 coordinate 665,599,102, forward strand.
TTTTCTTGCGAGGGGGATTAGCCTCCTACCAACCCCGGACCTTGCCCTCCGTCTTCGACATGCATAGGAAGGGCATTAATACAAGCAAAATTAGAGCTTTAAAATTATTACAATGCCAAAAGTGAATGTTTTTAACCTCAAAACATTAAAAATGAGGATTGTTTTAACCTCCAAACAATGTCTAAAAGGGAGGATGGGGGCCCACATTTTCAAACCATGTGGTGGAAGTTCTGAGACATCAAAAAAATCAATGTAATCATCCAACGGTTAAGTAAGCCCCATTATTCTCCATGGTAAAAATGAATGCGTGAACTTCATTTGAGATCAATGAGCCATTGCAGAGTCCACATGCCCAAAGAACTAGGTAATGGTTGCTTCAGATGAAGGGTTTTGTTATAGTGTAACTTCCACAGTCGATGATGGCATAGCTACAAGAGGATAACCTGGGTCACCCGAGAGATCCATGGAGTAGATTCCCGAGCAAGAAAGTTGTGCAAATCACGAGCAATCATTGAGATCAACGCTATGATCAACAACCATACGAGCCATTCAAGTTGTAGGATGACATAGTGGTAAGTCCAATGCATAAAATTGAACCAACACCCAAGTCGGCTGGGGGTAATGCAGTTGGCATACGAGCAATGTGAATGCACACGAACAAGATGAGTGCCATTTGGCAGATCAACGAGCACAAGCTGACAAGTTACCAGTGCAGGATAAAAGGATGCAGAATAGAGCACTCAAGGTGAATATACAGTAGGTGGTCCAATGCAAGGGTGAGTAAAGCTGATACACGGGCTCGTCCAACCCGAGGAGCTAGAATGACTGCAGGGTGAAACTCCAACTTGAATGGCAAGGTGGAGCCGAGTTGGTTGTGATGGCCAATAATGCGTAACAGGCTCACACACAGAGACACCCTCAATTCGTTAGTCCAATGCAAGACCATGAAATAGTAATACCCAAGGACCAAGTCAATGATGGATGTGGGGCAGATGAAGAAATGATAAAACACATTCACACAGAAGGAAGTCTCGAGCCGGAAGACCAAAAAAAAACCAAACAAGGAAAAAAACTAGGAATGAGATCCAAACAACTAAACCACCATGTCAAACCAAGAAGGAGCTGAACAATCCAAGTTGGATGGATGGAGTGCATGTGATGACTATGCATGAGTTGGTGAATGCAAGAATGACCAAGCAATAAAGTCAAGGCAATATAGAAGCAATCATGAGCTTAGCAACTGATAGTGCAAATCGACCAAATACCCTTTAAAAAATGCAAGTAGAGAACATGCAAAGGAGAGCTTGCACAAGAAACTACGAGACGGAGAGTAGTAAGAAACTAAGGTGAACAACATGATTCTGATCCCTGAGCTTTGATACCATGTCAGAGGAATGACGAAGATCTGGAGGGAATTCAAGAGCATCAACATGTTGCACTCAACCGCAGGATGATGCAGTTTCAAGATCCAAGCAAGAACTCACCCATGGGAGCAATGTGCATGTATTAAGGAAAAAAAAGCTTAAATTCCATACTCTATTCCATTCCACCATGTAATTCTCAAGATGAAAGGGTGTACATATAGTATTGGGGTGTGTAACTCCCCCACAAATGTAGCCGTCAAGAGGTGGGAGTTACATTCTCGAATAGCCGGTCAAATGTAAATCCTATGACGTGTGTAAGGCCATAATGACACCCTAGGACACCTAAGCATGGTGAATCACCTATGTGGAGGAATCCCATGTACATAAAATATATGCATGGTAAATATCCTACACCAACAGATTTAGGTGTACTCTTAGACGTTTAGAATTTCTAATTTTCTATGTCTTTCAAAATGTATGCAATGGATATGAATGCTAACAAAATTATGTCTTTTTTTTGTGTTTTGTAATGTTGATATATGATAATGCAAACACATTTTAATGTTGAAATTTAGTTTCTCTAAGAAAATTTTCTAGGTATTTGTATTGTTTTGGCAAAACGTGGTGATACAGTGATATGATAAGTGAATGAACCTGCCCTAATCCTAACCCCACACAACTAGTAGGATGTGAGGACTCAACACTAAGATCTAGAAAGGGCACAAGTTATGAAAAAATTTTGAATGGTAGTGATTAGAGAAAGAAAATGATTTGGCAAAACCAAATTAAGAAGATGTAACCTCACTCTACTCAAGTTACTTCATAGTTTAGAATGTGAATTTCTTTCCAGTTTATCTAGAATTAGATCTGTAGATGGCCACTTGGTTGACAAAATCTGGTTTTGGGGTTTAAAACTCTTTTAGAATTTTGGACATCTAACTCACTTTGTTTTTTTATGATTTCACAATATTTGAATGAACTATTCTAACTTTCAAGTTTTTCAAAGAGACCCCTACACCTTGTCCCCATGCTACCAATAGGAAGCATGGGCTTATCACCATGGACAAGGCATAGGCGAGTAAGGGCATTTCTCTCCTTTCCCAACCCTACATCACCAGTAAGAGACATAGGCTCAACACCAAAGGTTGGTAAGGCAAAGAAATGTGTAAAATAAAAATTCTGTGGATTTGCATTTGACTTATTTATCTAGGAAAAATGTTTAGAATGTTCTTATTTCCAAAGAGATGTATATGGGATAGATGTGACACCATGAAGCTTCTAGAACAAACTATAGGAAAAGACACCTAATAGAAGAAAATATAAGTAGAACCAAGTATGCAGGCCTTGGTATGGTTACTGTCAAAGCTTTGTCTTATCTTATTGAATTGATGAAATGATTTGGAAACATTTGATGATACCGTGAAAATTTGAAGAGATGTGATTTGAATGTTTTGCCAATATTTTTAGAAGTTTTTAATTGCTATAAGAATAAGTCCCTTGATCACAAATTTTACAAAATGAAATGCGGATGAAAATGTGCATGCGGATGTAGTAATGTACATATGAAAATGCAGTGAAACTACATGTCATGATGTCTAAGGTGAAGAAAGTTGATGAATATCAAATTCTTCACCCCTAAAAGTACACAATGGAGAACCATTATCCTCAAAATTTCCATTCTCTTGACAAGGGCCTACCATTCTGGGTTTAAACTTACAACCCTTGCCCAGAAGTGTATATGTCCAATCATTAAAATCATTTGTCTGAAAGAGGCATTTATGCACCTCTTTGTCACGTTCTTGAGACATGGTGTGTGGGTGAGCATGACTATGTTGCTCGGCCTTGTTTCCTATGTAGAGCGTTGTGTTTATTGTGACTCTTGCTGAATGATGAGGCCTTGCCCCATGGATATGGAAATCTTAGTTTCAGATGCACATGGGTTGAAAACCAGGGGTTTAGAATAGAACAACCCTCAGAGATGGTTTTGATGGGCATCATTTTAATCTCAAATTTCCCTTCTTCATTTGTTAATTCTATCATGTTTACACCTAGACCTAGGTCATCGAGGGAAGAGATGTTAAACCAGAGAAGACTACCCATCCCTGTGGTTCAAATGGGAGGAATATCAGGATCGTCACTCTCTAAGAGTTTCATAATTTCCATTGTGTTTTAGTGGACATTGTTTCCACAGATATTGATTTACCCTTATCTTTTTTGCCACCTCAAATGTTTTTGGGTCAATGACTTCAACCTTTGGAACGTCCGGGGTGATCGGGACTAACTCTTTTGATGGAGGTGGTTTGTTCAATTGATTCATAGGAATTTCATACTCCATATGGACTCCTTTCTTCTTCTTGAGGTTTTCTAAGTGTATATCAAAGGGCTTAGGATCCCCTTGAGTGATGAAGACCTTCCCCAAATGGAGGAATCTAATCTCCTGGAATAGGGTAGAAGGGATAGCCTTCATTCGATGAATCCAGGGTCTCCCAGGATCATGTTATAACTTGTTTCCCTATCGATAATGTAAAACTCCATCAAGATGGTTTTTGGACCAAGCATGACTTGGAAGAACTATGGTTCCAATCAAGGTCGCTTTAAGACTATCGTACCCGTAACGTGTTTCTTGTAGAGGAATAATTTGTCTCTCCATATCCCAACTTCTACAAGAAAGAGAAGGGAACCACATTTACAGCAGCCCTTCATCATCAATCATGGCTCTCTTAATGCAATTGTTATAAACCCATACTTGTAAAAATAAGGCAGGATCACCTCTTTCGGGAAATTTCAGCATCAGATGGCATCTTTTCTATATCGAAAAAACAAACCCAATATCCCTATCATTATGTCCCGGAGGATGTATGTCAAAGTCAATATGATTTATTTGAGCACTAGGAGGTGGCGTAACATGGATTAGATGACCAAGACCTAGTGCATTGAGAAACATAAAATGATGCACATGTGAATTCTTCAGCAAATCTAGAAACGAAATGTGAGAAAAGGTCTTGTTCAAATCCTGATATTAAATCATAGGCTCCTACTAGTTTTGATATTATAGGAACGTCATCTGTGGAAAGGAAAGAGTGGGTAGGGGTTGTGAAACGTACTCCTTCATCCGAGTTGTTGCATTAATTTTTGTTCAACCTCTAGCTCAACTAACCCTAAGATTTTTGTATTATCATTTGAACCAAGGTTAGGAGCAACCCGAGAGTTGTCAGAAGTTGAGGCTTCATGATCATTTGTTCCTATAGGGATGCCCTTGTTTATATTTTGAGGATTCACTTGGGAATCCCGGGATGTTTAGGGTTTTTATTTTGAGGTGTGATAGGTCCAGTATGACTAGGCTATGGGTTTGTTTCAATTTTCTAGGAACATGTCTACAAAGAGTTGCCTTTGGTTTTGGGAAGTCTTTGCAAAAACTTGTTGCAATCATGAGAAAGTCCTATCATCATGACCTCGAACCTTATGGAAACCACAATATAGGTTAGGGTCATAATCTCTTGGCCTTTGATAAGCATCTTGTTGTTTTTGATTATAACCTCGGTTGTAGTTTTGAAATTGGTTGTTATAACCATGATTCGTTGCCCCTTGGCCAGAGTTTTGATACTAGTTTGGGCCTTGGGTTTGATTTTGTTTTTGAGAGGATGATTTACATCAACCGTGTTGATAAAAGACATAGTGTTAGGGCCTCTTTGATTTCCCAGTTGTTGTTATTATTATTTTTTTTGTTTTTAGAAAACCAACATTCTTGGCTTGATCAGTAGCACTATTTCGTGGTAGCACCATGATTGTGATTCACACCTTAGGTCCTTGGTTGTTTGGCACCATTGTTTTGATAATTTGCATTATTTTGATTTGGGGATACCAATTTCCCATTGGGACCATAGATCTTACACCCACTATCTATAGCGGCTTGGTCAATCCATCAAGTGCACCTTCCAATACTTCCTCATAACTATGGAAAGGAAACTTTTGGACTTCTTCCTAGTCTCTTGATTGAGCGAGTGAAGGAAAAGATCACAAAGTTCCATCTAGTCCATGTTGGGTGCACTTGCAGAGGAATAGAGAACTTGGTGCCATCTCTAGATGAAATGGGTGACATATTCATTTTTCTCCTATCTAATATGCAAGAACTCCCTAATCCTTGTACGTAACAACTTGTTCATGTCAAATGCTTTGATGAACTCGGAAAAAATTTGTTTAAAGGAATGTATAGAAGCTTTTGGAATACGGTAATACCAATCCAATGTGATTCCTTCGAGATTCTTTGGAAATATCTTAGCCACTACAACATCCCAAGGAAGTAATTCCTTGATAGCAATAGTGTAGGCCTTGATATGAGCATTCGGGTCTCCTTCTCCCTTAAATTTTGGAAGATCCAACAAATGGGCATGGAAGCATGACACCACGTATGGTGAATTCAAGAGGCTCCTTTAAGTACTCAGCGTATGTACCCATTGCGTAAGATTCCACCATTGAAGATCCTTGATGAGGAGGTGGAGGAGGAGGAGTTGGATAAGCTGCATTATAAGCATTGACGGGAATGTATGGGGTCCCTTGATATGGCATGTAGGGAGCAGGAATGGTATATGGGTCCATCTGGGGAGTTTTTGAATACATGTGCATGTAAGGTGGGATAGTACTAGGATATGGACTAGCGGGCGTAAAACCAGGGAACATTACATTTCTATTGTGGTGGCATTCAAGAACACACTTCCAGCCAACCCTTGCATAGGATAAGCTTGTGAAGGATGAGGACCCATCCCTAGTGTGTCTAACCCTTGTGAGAAGATCACCTAGATTTGAATGAACTAGATAACCTTGTTGTATAGGATATTGTGTTGGTTTCTCATTGGAAGGGATGTATCCTTTGTTGTCAATTGATACCTTGTGTTTGCCTTACTTGCATGTGTTGGTTGTGAAGTTTGGGAACTTTCTAGTTCTCTAATCCTCCCTACTAAAGTATAAATGAGATTGTTGGGAGAGGATTGAGTCCCTTGTTGGGGTTCCTGTGGCGTAGGGTTTGATTGAGCAGGCTCATGATACCCTGTCATGAATTGTTCAGTGTTATAATTCTTGTCTTCCTCAGAAGTAAGAATCTTAGGATAGGCATTTGAAATATCAGAGGTTGTATCCTTCATTCTATCCAAAGACTCATCTATCTGATGAAGAGGATTAGTTATTCATGTAAATATATCATCTTATTGATTGCATGGCAATGTGAGGTCTTGACAAGACTCTATGGTAAGAACATGTTCCATTTGTGATAAAAATGTGGTTTGCATTGGGTTGACCGTATTGCATGTTTAATGGTTGATCAACCTCCTCCATCCTTACATAGCTAATGGGGTTTGAAGTGTAACTAGGGAGGTTTGGACGTTGCTTGTGTAATTGTCACCCCACCTCGAAAAGAGAAGGGGATTTTTGTGGTTGCACGTTGGTGTAATATCTATCAAAGCCAAATGGCCCACCAAACTCTCTTCTAGACATATTTTAGAAAGTATAAAATACCTACCAAAATAGGGAAGAAATGGAGAGGTGAGGTAATAGCAATGAAAGAAAAGGAAACAAGAAGGAATTAATCCTTCACGTCGGGTTCACCAATTTGTACGGATGAAAATTGACATGCAACCTTCAACCGTACTCGACCCCCGAGGTCATGTCGGGAGCAGCCGATGTTGAATGTGTGTGGCTAACTATAGGAGGATCAGTGACTAAGATCTGGTAGTGTGATCTCCTAGTAGAGTTGGAAAAGGGAGATTTAGAGGCTATGAATGGGTAGCATAAATTCCCTATGGTTTGTCTAATAAATTGGATCTAAGTGTTGATCTAGTTTGAAGTGTCCAAATTAACTAAGATGAAACTAACAATCTATGCTACTACTGAAAGGAAACTAATCTAAACAAATCACAAAACTGAAATATTACAATCATAAACAACAATTTTCTTCTATTATAAATAATTAAAATATTTCTACACTAAAAATAAACAAGCGAGATAACTCGGTGTGGTTATTCACTTGTGTTGAGTGTATTGAAACTAAACTAACTTAAAATAAGAAAATTTACAAATGATCTATGATGTGTAGACAACCTCCTACAGATATTCTCTCCTTCAGATCCACAGGGATGGGAAGAAGAGGATCCGTCACCGAGGATTGTTATGAAATATTCAAACCCTCTTAAAAATTAACTAATTACCTGCAAATGAAAAGAAATTGATTTCTACTCTATTTGATATGATGTAACAATGATAAATTGCAATAATGAAGGAAATCAAACAACAAATAACCTGGAATTCATAGAACATAGGTAAATCCATTCGTGTAGTAGTTTTCCCCTTTAGTTTATCCTTTCTTTCTCTGTGTGTCCATATGAGTCCAAGGGATTGGAATGTAAGAATAACAATAAGAGAAGATGCACTTGAGCAATGGTAGCTTGAAGGCAGTATGGTTGAAATGCAAGTAGAAGAGAGATAGCACAAGAGATTTGAGCTTGGCTATGTAATTCCTAGCAGGATTGTGGCAGCAATACTATGTAAGATACACAAAATTCTTAGGCCTTTTGCTTGAATACAAGCATGGAATATATAGGATTTGGGCTAGGATGTGCCTTCATGCACAAGGAAAGAAGAGGAAGTTCAAACTAATTAAATATATTTAAAAATAGAAGAGGGAAGGAAAACTAAGCCATCAAGACTATTTTTAGGAAATTTGGTTCACAAATGCACCCTAAAAGTCGAGTTAAGTGAAGCATCATGTGTCAAAAACACGCATGAAGAGTTTTGAAAAAAGCATTCAGATAGCCGCCTGCGCGCAGGAGGCGGTCCTAGGATCTCGCCCCCAAATCTTTGGGAGGTGGTCTCAAGACTGCTACCCTGCTTGGGAGGTGGTTCTGACACTAAGGCCAAAACATGCACGAAATGAGCGGGAAGCTAGAAGAAAGTGTGGAAAAGCTAAGTAAGGATGTCTAGGCTACAAATATACACTGCAAATGGGTTTAGGAACTTGAACACCTTCTGAAATGACATGAATCATCATTGGGGACTTTTGTAACCATTTAACCCGTCTCAAACCCCAAAATTTACAAACATCTTCAATTAATGAAGCAAGAAAATGTGAGACAATGTAGATGAATGCCATTAATAACATACAACTGAGGTTTAGAAGAATAGTGAACAATCCTCCCATAGTTATCATAGAGATACATGAGGAAAATGAGAGGATACCAGAGGAAATGAGAGGACACCTAAGAAAAGTGAGGAAATTGGACATGTTCCACAAACACAAGCCACTAGGAACAATCAGGAGAAAGATAAGAATATGCATGTTTCTCCTTTTCCCAGAAAGATTAAAAGAAATACATAAAAAGGAAGAAATAGCACTAGTTCAGGAGTTGAAAAATATGAATATTGGGGTCCCACTTCTAAGAGCAATAAGGGACATTCCTTAGTTAAACCAAACCATTAGAAACCATTTCATAAAGACACCATGAAGGAAGAGGAAATGCTCAAACACAGTCAAAGTAGAAGGCAATATGGTTGACCTTGTAGCTAGAAAACTTCTCTCACCAAAATATGGGGATCCTGGGAGTCCAGATTATTACTATTTTGTGAATGGTCACCAATATCTAACGTTTTGATGGATCTTGGTGTTACCATCAATGTTATAACAACATATATGTTCAATTTGTTGTCTTTGACTTGATTGCATCCAACCAATGCTCTCCTCTAATTGGAAAATCAATCTATTGTTGTACCAAATGGAGTAATTGAGGATGTTTTTGTCATGGTTGAATCTTGGGATTATTCTCTAGATTTAATGGTCTTACAACATAAAGCTCAAAATTTAGGATACCCAGTCATCTTGGGAAGACCCCGATTAGCTATTTATTCTTGCTGCATACATTGATTTGTAGGTCGGGAAAATGACTATTTAAAATGGGAAAAAGTAAAGAATGTTTCCCTTTATCCTCCTACCCACCATATGTGGATGTTTGTGAATGTGTGTGGGTAGATTTTTCAGATACTAACAACATGTTTTCTTCTTATCAGCTACAATTGCAATGAAAAATCATATGGAATAAATTGTGGAGTCATACTCAATTTCTAATGAAGATGATATTATGGCTATGGAAACCGTGAATCGTGGCTACGGAAATCCACCACTGTGGCTATGAAAATGACTATTTTGAACTCAATGGATAACATAACCTTGGTAAGTGACATTTCTATTGAAAATTGTGAAGAGACCTATGATTACCACGAAGAACATACAACCACCGATTTTCATTTTCTTTAGCCAAGGTTGTATCCCTTGAAAACATGACTATTTTTCACATGCTAAAACCTCGTGCTTGTCCCTTGAACTCTTTGATTTCTTATATAGAATTTGCTATTCTCGAGAGACATTAAACAAGTAGTTGTTGAGATATGAAGAGAATTGGCCATTGGGAACAATTTGGAGGACAACCAAGAGGCTAGGGTCATAGATATCTTGAGGAATCATTCGAAAGATTTTTCTTAGGGTTATACTAACATGAAAGGGATTCATCCAAGCATCTGCACTCACCATATTTACATTGAGGATGTTAAACCAGGTCAAACAGCCACAACAAGGAATTAACCCAACACGAGACATTGTCAAAATGAAATAGAAAAAGCTGTTGAGGATAAGATTTCTCTATCCAATATCCGATAGTCATGGGGTATCACCACTAGTTATAGTTCCCAAGAAAAATAGTAAGTGGAGAATCTATATAGATTATAAGGAGCTTAATAAATCCACTAAGAAAGATTACTTTCCCATGCCCTTTATTGATCAATTTTGGATAATCGACGGAGTAAGAAATACTTCTCCTTCTTGGATGGGTTAAGAGGGTATAACCAAATCATTATAACACATGCTGATCAAGATAAGACCACCTTCACTTGTCCCAGGGGTACATTTGCATATAGAGTTCTACCATTTGGAATTTGTAATGCACCTATAACCTTTTAAAGGGAAGTTTTAGCTATTTTTACAGACCTCACCAATGACTATGTTGAAGTTTATATGAATGATTTTGATGTCAAAATGTATACTTTTGAAGAATATTTGAGCAATATTGATAAAGTATTAACCTGATGTGAGCAACATTGGATTTCCTTGAGTCATGAAAATCCTTTAATAATTGTTAATCATGGAATTGTCTTGGGTCATCATATTTTTGCTAAGGGCATCCAAGTTGATCCTAAGAAGATATAAGTCATTACTAAATTTCCTACACCAACAAATCAAACTGATATCAAGAGTTTCCTTGGACATGCAGGATACTACAGAAGATTCATAAAATATTTTAGTAAGATTTCTACACCCATGTTCTCTTTACTAGAAAAATATTTTGTTTTTGAATGGTCTCCTCAATGTCAACAAGCTTTTGAATTTATAAAGGAGAAATTGACCACTGCCCCGGTTCGAGAGGACCCAATTAGGGATAGCCTTTTCATATTCACATTGATTCTTCTAACATAGCAATGAGAGTTATTCTTAGACAAAAGAATGAGTAAAATCAAATGTATGCCATCTATTTCATCAATCGACCCCACAGAGAAAGAACTACATCACTACGGAAAAGGAATTTCTAGTTGTTGTTTACTCTCTGAATAAATTCATACACTACATTATTGGCTATAAAATATTTGTGTATATTAACCATTCAACCAAAAGATATTTGATGAATAAACCACTAGTGGGGGTATAATTATTAGGTGGTTACTTATTTTGCAAGAATTTAACTTGATTATTATTGATAAACCTATAAAGGCCAATGTTGTTGTTGACTTCCTTTCAAGATTGAATGTTTCAGGAGAAGAGGAGTCCATCCATGATCAATTTCCATACGAGCACTTGTTTAGCAGTATCATCATAACCTCAATGTTTTGTTGATCTTGTCAACTATCTAACTACAGGGAAGTTTCCATCTTACTTTAGTAATAAAGAACGTAGAAGATTAATAAAAAACAATGCTACATACAAATGGTGTAATGAAATATTGTTTAAATGTTTTCCTGACATGGTTCTTTGCAGGTGTGTTCAAGAAGATGAGGTGTATGACATACTATGGGATTGTCATGATGATTCTGGAGGAGGACATTACTCGGTGAAGAGGGTAGTTCACAAGGTCCTTAGAGCTAGGTACTACTAGCCATCTCTCCACAAATATGTTAAGAAGTATGTACAAAAATGTGATGCATGTCAGAGAATGTGGAAGCCTATGTTGTCTACTAAAATGCTCCTTAATCCTCGGCTGGTCTTAGGGCCATTTAAGAAGTGGGGAATTGATTTCGTTAGACCTTTTGATCCCCCATCCTACGGAAAAGCAGTACCTTCTAGTGTGCACCAATTATGTCACAAAATGGGCCGAGGTTCAAGTATTGGCATATTCCAACGAGGATGTTGTGGCTGAATTTTTGTACAACCGGATTATGCTAAGATTTGGAGCTCCCAGAGTTATTGTATTTGAACAAGGGCCTCAGTTTGTGTCCAACATGATTGAATCCTTACTGAATATCTATAAAATCAAGCATACAAATCATCACCATACCACCCTTAGTCCAATGGGCAGGTGGAAGTCACAAACAGAGAGTTGGAGAACATTTTAACTAAAGTTTTCAATGCAGACAGGAACAATTGGGTGCCAAGGATGCTTGAGAAATTTTGTGAATATAAAACCACACGGGAAACCACCACACATTTTTTCCCATATGAATTGGTATACGGAAAGAAACCATTGCTTCCTATGGAATTTGAGTTACAAACCTGGAGAACAACACAAAAGATTGGAATTGAACTGGATGAAGCTCAACATGAGAGAGTGATGCAGTTGAATGAACTTGATGAGATACGAATGGAGCCACAAACACAAACTAAAATTCTTCAACATTAGAGAAAATATTGGCATGACATTCATATCAAAAATAGTAAGTTCAATGAAGGAGAATGGGTCTTACTATTTGACTCAAAGTATCAGCAATTCAAAGGAAAGTTGAGGACAAGATGGTTAGGACCCTATCAATTTGAAAAAGTTTATGATAATGGATCTATGAGACTGTTACCAATTGGTGATGACAAAGAACCTTGTTAGTGAATTGCCATAGATTGGGGATGTATCAACAACCCCGTGATAAGGAAACTTTCACTAAGGACATGTTGTTGTGTGAAGAAATTGATTCAATGGAAGATTGCAACTCTTCCAGCCATGAATAGTTTGTTTTGAATTTAAATAAAGGAAAAATATTATAGTTTCAATCCTCTTCCCCCTAGATCATAGTTTTTCATTTTTTATTTCACTCTTTCAATAAAGGTTAGGGATGTGAATTATTAAAAAGTGCATTAATCATAATTATTCTTTGAATGTAGGACGTAGAGTGCCAACGGTCAGTGGAGAGTTGAGATGGAAAGGTGAAGTGCATTCATCCCTTACTATGGATATTAACTTTTAGAACTCCCCATTGCATTTATTTAATATGAAAAATCAATGTTCCATTCCCAATGCATTTATTACGAATGTAAAATCAAATCTCATGACGTGAAGTGGGAGATAATGAGTAATAGTGGGAAAATAAATGACATGTGTCACATTTTTCTAAGAAGGACAAGTGGCATAAGCATTCATAATGATTATATAGGAACCATACGAAGAATTGAACCTTTCCATCCCAATTAAGTACTATCACACTTTTTCGCCATCATTTTTGCATCGACTCAATGCTATTTAGAGCTCAAAATATAGTTCAAACTTCCATTGTCGATGTTTCATGCAATTTCTTTATTTCCTTCGCATAAACCTTCTTCATTTTGTTGTAATTCCATCCAAACTTGTCTAAGCTATGGAGTAGAAGAATAAATCGAGAACCAAAGTTTGCAGAGCCTCTCCTGCGAAATGCTATCATCTCCCAAGTATTCCATGACTCAAGTTGGTTAGACTTTATTTGAAAATTTGAGGGTTTTGATGAAGATTTAGTTGATGAATTTCTAATAAATTTTGAGGCAACATGCTCTCGGATAGGAGGCAAGAGAATTGAGATAAACAACCACATTTTGCTACCATATCCGGCCTCCTAGATTTTGGGCTCAAAATTGTAACTAATGCCCCACTTAAGGATTTAATACCATTGTTTCATGATGAAGGGAAGCTCTGCCAAAAATAATCCTCACTCTCCTTGGTATTCAAAAAATTATTAAGCGGGAGAGTCTCCCCGTCACTTTGAAGGAAATTGCCACATGGGTTAACATATATTTTATCTGTGATGGCCAACCATCGGTGTTTGGGGGTGAAACATTGAAAATTCTTACTCATTTGAAGAAGGATCAAAAAAACCCTGAGATGAAGGTCAATCTTCCAGAATCTCTTGTAGATGTCATCATTAAAGTGGGTCAGAAATACAAGAATAGAGGTGGTAAAGCTTTCCTAAAGCATCCAGCGCTCATCCAGTTAATATGTGCACATCAAGAATTTTGTAGGCCTAAGAGGAAGATAGAAAAGATAAGTGTAGGGGAGAGTTCTAAACAAAAGAAAATAAAAAAGGAACCTCCTCTGTTATGTTTGTGGAGCCTATTTTCATGTTAGAGTGTGGTACACCTTCTATGTGTTACACTCGGGTATTTTTACGGCGGTCCCGCTCGCCGGTGAGCGGTCAAGGGGGTTTGGGGGGTGAAGCCCCCAAAGCAAATTTTCATGGGTGGTTTATTAACCCATGGGTAATGGGTAACCGTTATGGGCTATTTTTGGGCCCATGGTTTTTTTGGTACCCATTGTTTTGATACCCACGGTTTTTTGCCCATGGTTTTGATACCCACGGTTTTGTATCAAACTACTTAAGAAATTGTCTATTTATATGGTCTTATGCATATGATAGATAGACAAGAAAATGTATTGCAGATGTGCTTTGAATTTGGGTGTGAATTCTGTAGAGTTTGTTGAGCATAGCTCCAAACGGATCTGGGTATTGTATTGAGAGAGTGGAGGCTTGTAATAAAATCTGAGCAAGTGATTCTTGGTGGACATAGCCCAAATTGGGTGAACCACGTTAAATCTTGTCTCTCTGTGTTGTGTTATTTATTCTACACTTTTATTTGAGATCTGTAATATTTTCTGCATATTAGTTTCTACTGTTGCGATTCTATAAGGGATTATTCCGCATATTTTATCTCTTATTTCCTAACACCTCCTAGTGTTCGGCCTAAGTTTGAATTGACTCCTCGACCTTTAAATGAAGCTATGGAAGAATCTGCATAAGGAAAACCAACCCTCTATGCCTCAAGCTTCTAAGGAAAAGGTTACCCTTTATGCCCCTGTTGCTATGTCATTAATACCAAGAAGGTCTTATACCTCAAAGAGACCTAAATTTTCTCAGCCCACATTGTTTAATGAGGGTTCAACCCCCATTTTGGAAGAGATTGATGAGGCTAGTACTTTGTATGCTTCTAGTGAACAGTTAAAGGATGATGAATTTACAACAACCATTCCCGAAAGAACAATACCTTGACAATAATATGCTAGTCATTGTTGAGGCTCTGTAAACTATTTCGTAGCTCCGAAATACATTTAGCATTGGAAATCCAAACTGCGGAACTCCATAAACTTATGCAATAGAGGTCTATACTACTGCACGAGAGGTTGGTCGCTGAAATCACATGAAGATGCAGTCTAAGGCAATATGAGGATGAAATTTTTCTCGAAGAAGAAATTAAAATCTATGGAAGATACTCAATTGTCTATGCAAAATGAGTTTGTTCAATGAATTTTTTAGAAAGTTAGGGAAATAATTGTCTTGAAAATAGAAGTTGATAGTTTAAAAAGGAAAAAGAATATTGGATTACAAGCATGGAATTCTTTGTCTTCTCGTTTTGACCAACTGTCTCTTTGGAATAAGGAATCACCAAGAAAATAAGAAACTTAAGGAAGAGGTTGAGTTAGGGTCAAATGCTAAAAAGAAATTGAAATTAGTTGTGGAATCTATTCGTCCTCTAGCTTGCAAACTTCTATCTTGTAAGAAACCCTCATATATTTACAGTATGTTTCTTCAAGAACAATTTTATGTGTGGAAATTACAAATGGTGTGTTTTGTAGAGCCCTATGAGGCTCTGCAGGAAAAAACATTTTTAGAAATTTATCAAAAAGTACTCCGAAATTCAAAACTTATTATGTGAATTCTATCTTCATAACATGTTGGTTACCAATGTCCTTGACTTCTTCATCAATTTTTCTATGGGGGAATTTCAATTAAAATCTTTTCAATCATTGATTAGGAACCAGATTGTATGGGGTGAGAAAACAGACCTTTTTAATCAAACTACTTGAACTATTGGTTTTTATATTAGGCCTACCCACCACAACGATGTCTCAATGAAAAAAGATTTCAGGTCTCTATATTATCAGGATGGCATTGGAAAGAATACTTTAGAGATATTGGCCAAATGTGTTCAAGATTTTGAGATTTATTGTCAGCAAAATTTTGGTGAATCTCTAAAATCTTGTGACAAAATATGGGACACTTTGATCTTACCATTGAAAAGAAGGGAAGTGATCTCTCCACAAAACCTTAGTTGGAGTATGAGGAGGGGTGATGCACTTGTTGTCATCATTAGACAATTGGCGGAAGGTGTAAAAGAATACAGTAATGAATGGGTTTCCATGCAAGTAAGACCTCCCCTTGTCCTCAATCCCATGACTACTTGGCAGAATAATGTTTCCCAGTCTCATGACAGTTTCAAAGCATGGGTAGATGTTATCTTGGAGACTCAGGGGTGTAAAGGGACAAGGAAGCAATATGCAGACCAATTTGAGGAGTATGATATGGCACAACAACTTGGACAAAGAGTAGGAAAAGATGAGTTTGCATGAGGACATACAAAAGGTAAAGTATAGGGAGATGATGAGTGCATAAATTGACTTATTATATCATCCATATGACTATTGATTTACTCCTAAATGTGTTAATTAATGCATGGGGAATGTTCTAGATAGTTGTATCCTAAGTAAGGTTGATGCATTTCTCTTGTTCTTGTCTCATGTGAACTAATGACCATAGGAATTCCCACTAACTAATTTTGTGAGTAATGTGATGATGTGTACAGGTTGATAAAGCACATTCTTTTCCAATTTTGAGGAAGTAACAATCAAGAAGACCAAGTCTCTTGCCACCATGTCATTCTAGAGGATTTTCTCATAGCAACCTACAAACAAGGACCTGTTTTTAATTATATTATAGGATGTCATTGAGCTTTAATGAGGTTGTTATGTAGTTAAATCCATTTCCTATCATTGTGGCATGATTTGTAACTAATTGTGTATATAAGACACCTTTTTGGAATTGTTTCAAGTTAAGTAGTTGATAGTTTTCAATATAGTTTAACAAACTAGTTGTGATTATTTACTGATCGATGATGAATCGTATTCGAATTTATTTGAATCAATATAATATATATGTTGTTTGAGTATCCATTGGTGTTAATTTCCTCAATCCTGAAGGAGAACAAGGGCCCACTCACCCGAGGATATTGGAGGATTGATATTTCATGTATGATCATTATTCTTGATAAGTTTAAGTTCCAAAGATTACTTCTGGTTTAAATGGTAATTTGAATGTAGTCTTATATTTCCTTGCTTTAGTATCTTTCCTTATTGTAATTTCAATTCTTGTGAGAATTTCAATTCGTGTGTGCATTTCAATTCAATCAAGTATTTCCTTTGAAATCTTTATTACTACAACAACATTTTTTCAGTAGATTAGTTGTATTTCCTAAATTATGTCTTTCATTTCAGTATCTTAGAGTTGTACTTACTTTCCTTAGTATAGAAGAGAAACAAGAGAGCAATACCAATTAGAACCTCCCAAAAATAGAACCACCACATCATCCGTGTTGCATACTGACCTAGGACACAACCCTGGTTTGAGAACGACACCGATAATTGAATCTGTTGGTTAAATGGTTGGAAATAACAACAACCCATTAGATGCCCTTGTGCAAGTTACACAATGATGGCAGGCTAAATCTAGAATGTAGCAATGTATAATATGTGTGGTTCGAATAGAATAGACTTCCCCTCCTATGCAATGTATACGAAGTGATGCAACCCTTGTCCCTTGTATGGATACTAGATGGATGCCTTTGAAGTGCTTTAGTGCCTTTGGATGCAAGCTTAGGTGGTAATAGTAATGCTTAGTGTTTGGTCTTTATTTTTGAGAAGTAACTAAGTATATATATGATTCCCTTGTTTGAATTTCATAATTGACAATTGAAAGGCCAACCCATAAGTGAAAAATATGCTCAAAAGATAAAAGAGACCCAAAAAGAGTGAGTAAAGGTAAGAAAGGGTTAGAAGAACTAAGTATGAATAAGATTGGTTGTGTAAGACTAAAGAGAAAACAAGAAGCAAAGAAAAGAGGCCAAAGATAGTTGTTAACGACAAGTTTTCTTGCTTAGGAATCATATATACATTAGTATGATTTTGGACCTAGAAACATACCCAAGTGCACGATTTTGTGTCTACACTATTTCTTTGTATTATTGTCACTATGCCCCTTAGCTTTATCCACCTCTTAGTTTTTTCCCTTCTCTATTTGATAATACGAGTATGATACATGGCTTCATCTTAGTTGTAGGCCTTGGAAACCTATAGTTATCCTAGGGTTAGGATTATTATCCTCTATAAATTTATGACTTCAACATTCCCTGAGCACTGTTGTATTTGTATTGTGTGATCGGCCTTAGATTGGATC
This sequence comes from Taxus wallichiana var. yunnanensis, assembly GCA_018340775.1. Taxonomy (NCBI): domain Eukaryota; kingdom Viridiplantae; phylum Streptophyta; class Pinopsida; order Cupressales; family Taxaceae; genus Taxus; species Taxus wallichiana. Next base: position 665,617,227 of record CM031235.1, read on the forward strand.
TCTGCATTTGAGAACCCAACTAGGAACCTCTCTTTTAGCCGGCATGCACTTGACATGCCAATTGGTTACACTATCTCAAATTAAAAATATAAAAAAGAGCACCAAATAATTGTATATAGTAGATGCAAGTAGTATAAAACCAAATAACCCCGAATGAATGAACAAAAAGATAAAAAAACATTTGTATGAGTCGAGTCTATAGAACAAATTCTTCATCATTCATAACAATAGATGTTGGTGTTAATAGTCAATTAGACCATATTGAAGAGGTTGGTATAAAGTTTCACACCAAAAATAATACTACTTCGTTATATTTATTCTTACAATTACATACATATATAAAGGAGAAGGGACTCTAGAATGGTTGAGTGTTGGATGGTTGCCTTATAGGATGTAAGATGGTTGTTTGTAGTGAGTTGTAACGTCTCATATTTCAATGGTGTATGTACAAGGTTTTTAGGGGGCCTTTAAAAACTCATTTCATTTACCAAATAGAAATAAGTAACTCCTATAATCAAGGAGATTTCTTCAACTAATCACCCCATAAAT